>CM054154.1:20485381-20505381 GCA_028751875.1 Rapana venosa | reverse complement strand
TGGTGAACCTCAGAACTCTAGCGGAGGAACAAAATTTTTGTTTTTTTTCATTTATTTAGATTTCTCTGCATGAAATTTGGGCTGCTCTCCCCGGGGAGAGAGAGCGCGTCAACGCCACAAGAGCAGCACCACCCTTTTTTTTTCTTGTCTGCAACAGTACTTGTTTCCCTATCGGAGTGGCTTTTTTTCTACATAATTTTGCCAGGGACAACTCTCTTGTTGCCATGGGTTCTTTTACGTGCGCTAAATAGTTATGTGCAACACACGGTACCTCGGGACCAGGGACAACTCTCTTGTTGCCGTGGGTTCTTTTACGTGCGCTCAATAATTATGTGCCAACACACGGGACCTCGGTTTATCGTCTCATCTGAAAGACTAGCACCCAGACCAGCACTCCTGATCTAATGGATGGGGGGAGGAAAAAGTTTCGAGTCCAAACGGGAGATACGAACCACCGCACACTTCCGACCCGGACTTTTCGCTTTCTAGACAGGCGCGTTACCTCTAGACCACCGATCCATTGAAAAGACAACAACAACAAAAAAGACAATGTCGGCCCTCACCATCCAGCACGTTGAGCATGAAGGACAGAAGGACACCGCTGGACGGGGGAGGAGGGGAGAACACTCTCAGACCATCATCCAGAGTTATCTGTACCGATTCTTTCAGCAGAGCCGTGTAGTTCAGCAAATCCTCTCTGGTGATGATTGAACCTGCCACACGATGAGAAAGCGGGCATGAGAACGACGAGCGCTAGACAGGCGTTTTATTGAGAGACCATAGCACTGAACAGTAGCGCTTTACACTGGTGGTGGTGGTGGTGGTGGTGTGGTGGTGGTGGTGGTGGGGGTGATTGATGATGATGATGATGATGGTGGTGGTGGTGGTGGTGGTGGTGGTGGTGATGATGATGATGATGAGGTGGTGGTGGTGGTGGTGGTGGTGGTGGGGTGGTGGTGATGATGATGATGATGATGGTGGTGGTGGTGGTGGTGGTGGTGGTTGGTGGTGGTGGTGGTGGTGATGGTGGTGGTGGTGTGGTGGTGGTGGTGATTTATGATGGTGATGATGGTGGTGGTGGTGGTGGGGGTGTTAGTGGCAGTGGCGGGTAATGATAATCACGATGATGATGATGATGATGGTGGTGGTGGTGGTGATGATGATGGTGGTGGTGGTGATGGTGATAGTGGCAGTGGCAGGTAATGATAATCACGATGATGATGATATAATGGTGATGGTGGTGGTGGTGATGATGATAGTGGCAGTGGTGTGTAATGATAACGGTGACATGATGATGATGATGATGATAGTGGCGAGTACTGATAATCATGATGATGACATGATGATGATGACATGATGATGATGATAGTGGCAGTGGCGGGTAATGATAATCATGATGATGATGTCATGATGATTATGTCATGATGATGATGATGATGGTGGTGGTGGTGGTGGTGATGATAATCATGATGACGGTGACATCATGATGATGATGATGATGATGATGATGATGATGATGATGATGATAGTAGTAGTGGCAGTGGTGGGTACTGATAATCACGATGATGGTGACATGATGATGATGATGATGATGATGATGATGATGATAGTAGTGGCAGTGGTGGGTACTGATAATCACGATGATGGTGACATCATGATGATGATGATGATGATGATGATGATGATAGTAGTGGCAGTGGTGGGTACTGATAATCACGATGATGGTGACATCATGATGATGATGATGATGATGATGATGATGATGACAGTGGCAGTGGTGGGTAATAATAATGAGGATGACATGATAAAGGTGACATGACGATAATAACAAAAACAATGCTGATAGTCATCATCGTCATCATCATTATCATCATAGTAATAACAATGATGACAATGATGATAATAACACCACCAATGATGACGATGATGACGATTATATGACAATAACAATAATTGACGATGATGGCGATGGTGTTGATGATGATGACTGCATTAGCATCTCAGTGTTTTGTGTGTGTGCGTGTATGTGTGTGTTTGTGTGTGTGTGTGTCTGCATGTGTGTGTGCATGCGTGCATGTGTGGTGTGGTTTATCAATGTGTGCGCTTGTCTATGTGATGTGTGTATGCATGTGTGTGCGCATGCATGCATGCGTGTGTGTTTATCAATGTGAGCGCTTGTCTATGAGATGTGTGTATGCATGTGTACTGTGCACCCACATGCATGCGCACCTGCATGCATACCCGACACGCACGCATGCAAACGCACACACACCAACCCCACTGATACCTCGACTCACCGATATAGTTCAAATCATCCAGAATGTCGTTCGTCAAGCTCCCATTGTAAAAGGCCGCTTCTCCTTCCTCCGCGATCTTCTTCAGAGTGGCCCCAAGCTCCGGAAATTTGATGGTCTCCCCTGACTTGTAGAGCTCTCCTGTGTCCGGGTTCACGAACGCCTCCCTGGAGGTTAAGGACACAGCGAAAATACAGCTAGCTGCTGGGCGACGGTAATACTACGGTTCGTTCACTCAAATCGCGACGCTTACGGCCGGCATGCTGACTTGGAAGTTTCTCACTTTCAGGGACTTCATTTATATTTATACCACTTTTTTAAGTCACGGCAGATTTCTCTTCTGCGTGAAATTCGGGCTGCTCTCTACTCTCTACCCCCGGGGGGGAGAGAGAGCGCGTCACCGCCACAAGACCAGCGCCACCCTTTTTTTTTTTTTTTTTTTTTTTTTTCTGCAACTGTATTTGTTCCCCCATCAGAGTGGCTTTTTTTCTAACAAATTTTGCCAGGGCAACTCCTTGCTGCCATTGGGTTCTTTATGGCATCAATAATTATTGCAACACAGGGACCCGTTTTACGCTCACCAAAAGATAGCGCCCAACCCCCACTCATGATCTAATGGAGGGGGGGGGGGAAAGGGGTTTTTGGGGCCCAAAGGGGATGAACCCCACACACTTCCGACCCGATTTTTCCTTTCTAGAGGGGCCGTTCCTCTGACCACTGATCCATTTTTTTTTTCTTTTTTTGTCAAAGCTCGACACAACTCCCCTTGCTGTCATATGACACAATGTGTCGCTTTTAAAGCGCTGGAAAGTCGACCCATCCCCACTTTTTTGGGAGGAGAGAGAGGAAGAGAGAGGGAGAGAGAGAGAGAAGAGAAGAAGAGAGAGAAGAATGTTATCTTTTAAGTCCTTCGGGGGGGGAAAAAAAAAGGAGGAGAATGGCCCCAAAAGGAAAAAAATAACAACACGGGGGTGACAGAAGAAAAGGAAAAGGGCAAAAACAAAAAAGGGGACGAAAAGAGAGGATTTCCCTCACAGAATTTTAAAAAAAGGCCGGGATGCTTTTTATACTGACAGACACACCCCCCCTCCCAGCATCCTTTCGGGAAATGCTTTCGGGGCAAAGCCGCCACCCAAAATCAGGAACGCTGACCATTTTCCCCGGAAAAACGCTCCCCCCACCAAAAAAAAACATTTTTTTTTTTTTTTCTGGACAATTCCCCAACTAGGTTTTCTTCTCTTTCCCCCCATTTTTTTTTTTCAGACCATCACACGCAAAAACCACACCCCGTCAAGGGGTCCAGGGCCCAGTGCTAAAAATCAGCACGCCCCTTTCTTTCACCAAGTCCAAGCGCAGTCAGTTCCTGCTATGATTAGCACCAGCTGGGATGGAATGGGATGGAATGGGATGGATAGCAGCTGAGAGTAGCTGACAGTGATGGGGGAAACTGACAGCTGTGCCTGAAAACAAAACCTGACACGCATTAGCCCTATGACAGCAAAATCAGAGATCTTCTCTTCGTTTCTGATGACAGCAAAATCAGAGATCTTCTCTTGGTTTCTGATGATGACGGCACAAAATCAGAGATCTTCTCTTCGTTTCTGATGATGGCAAAATCAGAGATCTTCTCTTGGTTTCTGATGACGGCAAAATCAGAGATCTTTTCTTGGTTTCTGATGATGGCAAAATCAGAGATCTTCTAGCCCTATGACAGCAAAATCAGAGATCTTCTCCTCGTTTCTGATGATGGCAAAATCAGATATCTTCTCTTCGTTTCTGATGACGGCAAAATCAGAGATCTTCTCTTGGTTTCTGATTGCGGCAAAATCAGCGATCTTCTCTTTGTTTCTGATGACGGCACAAAATCAGAGATCTTCTCTTCGTTTCTGATGACTGCAAAATCAGAGATCTTCTCTTGGTTTCTGATGGCGGCAAAATCAGAGATCTTCTCTTCGTTTCTGATGACGGCACAAAATCAGAGATCTTCTCTTGGTTTCTGATGACTGCAAAATCAGAGATCTTCTCTTGGTTTCTGATGATGGCGGCAAAATCAGAGATCTTCTCTTGGTTTCTGATGACGGCAAAATCAGCGATCTTCTCTAGGTTTCTGATGGCAGCAAAATCAGAGATCTTCTCTTCATTTCTGATGGCTGACGGCAAAATCAGAGATCTTCTCTTCGTTTCTGATGATGGCAAATTCAGAGATCTTCTCTTGGTTTCTGATGATGGCAAATTCAGAGATCTTCTCTTCGTTTCTGATGACGGCAAAATCAGCGATCTTCTCTTCGTTTCTGATGACAGCACAAAATCAGAGATCTTCTCTTCGTTTCTGATGACAGCAAAATTAGAGATCTTCTCTTCATTTCTGATGACGGCAAAATCAGTGATCTTCTCTTCGTTTCTGATGACGGCAAAATCAGAGATCTTCTCTTTATGGATTCTGATGATGGCAAAATCAGAGATCTTCTCTTCGTTTCTGATGATGGCAAAATCAGAGATCTTCTCTTGGTTTCTGATGGTGGCAAAATCAGAGATCTTCTCTTTGTTTCTGATGGCGGCAAAATCAGAGAACTTTTCTTCGTTTCTGATGACGGCAAAATCAGAGATCTTTTCTTGGTTTCTGATGATGGTAAAATCAGAGATCTTTTCTTGGTTTCTGATGATGGCAAAATCAGAGATCTTCTCTTCGTTTTTGATGACGGCAGAATCAGAGATCTTCTCTTCGTTTCTGATGATGGCAAAATCAGAGATCTTCTCTTCGTTTCTGATGACGGCAAAATCAGAGATCTTCTCTTCGTTTCTGATGATGGCAAAATCAGTGATCTTCTCTTGGTTTCTGATGGCGGCAAAATCAGAGATCTTCTCTTGGTTTCTGATGGCGGCAAAATCAGAGAAAATCAGAGATCTTCTCTTCGTTTCTGATGATGGCAAAATCAGAGATCTTTTCTTTGTTTCTGATGACGGCAAAATCAGAGATCTTCTCTTGGTTTCTGATGACGGCAAAATCAGAGATCTTCTCTTGGTTTCTGATGATGGCAAAATCAGAGATCTTCTCTTCGTTTCTGATGGTGGCAAAATCAGAGATCTTCTCTTCGCTTCTGATGACGGCTTTTGGCCTGGGCCAGCTGTACAGACGTTAGGCACAGGAAAAGACCGGGCACTAGGAACCCCACCCTGCAAGGCAACAAACACAGACAGAGAGAGACACAGAGAGAGAGAACACGGACTCGAACGATTTGTTCACAGAAAGGCCATTGGCGCTTACATGAAGGGGGGGGTTGCCGAACTGCTTAGTATTTTAGTGAGAAAAATAAGGAAGCACCCCCCAAAAAAAACCCAAAATGTTATTGTATAACCACACCCACCACAATAAAAATCAGTTCCAAAAAACTATGACTTAAGAAACCAAGATATCTCTTATTCTAAATGCTTTACACAAATATAAAGCAAGGCTGCGCACAATCTCAGGGTGACTAGATACCATGAGTAGACAGAATCTAAATAAAATTTGGCTGTTTTACTATACTTTACCGGGAAATTTAAATTTTGTCTTACATCTTCTATTTCTGGACAGCACAGCACAAAATGCACTTCATCTTCCACTGTTTCCTTACATATGGCATAGCAACCCCGGGGGGCATCATCATCATGTTCTATATATCTAAAATTTGATGAACATTTATGTCTGATACACCAAGTCTAAACCTAGACATAATTCTTTTCAAATGTATGTCCATATCAAGCTTTAGATAAGGTTTGACATCGTGTGAGCCTATAAACTGTCCGTACATTTGAAATCTGTCACTGTTTTGTATATGACCACTCCACTGCTGCCAACGGCAGTCAATCAACCTTTGCCTGAAAACGTTGATAAACTCTCAACAATTTCTGACACCTTGATTGAGCCAAACAAGCCCAAAGCCAAGCTCACATAAACAGGTACGTATTTGTGAAGCCCCAGGAGCTTTTCCCCTTGACATCTAGATCATAAAGCATCTTGTAAGACTTAAAAGGTAGCCTGCCCTCATCCATATGCAGAATCTTAATCCAATATCTAATGCATCGAGAGAGAGAGAGAGAGAGAGAGAGAGAGAGAGAGAGAGAGAGAAGAGAGAGAGAGAGAGAGAGAGAGAGAGAGAGAGAGAGAGAGAGAATAGAAAGAGAGAGAGAGAAAGAGAGTGAGAGAAAGAGAGAGAAAAAGAGAGACAGAGAGAGAGACAGAGAGAGAGAGAGAGACAGAGAGAGAGACAGAGACAGAGACTGACAGACAGACAGACACAGAGAGAGAGTATGAAGAGAAAGCGAGCAGAGGGAAGGAAGACGACACAAACGCCGGCTCTGACCACCATCACCTCAAGGACTCTTCGTTCAAAATGTCCTCCTTCTCTATCTGGAACTTCTGGGCCAGTGACCGGGGCACCTTGAAGCCCGACTCCGCCATCTGGATGGCAGGGGCAAACAACTGCGCCCAGGGGAGACGACCATAGTTGCTGTGGGCCAGCCAGTACCCTCGGATCTCCCCTGGTACGGCAATGCTTAGAGGCCCTGCACGGTGCGACGTTCAGTTGAGACGTGGGCGTTTGGAGGAGGACGTACGGGACAGACAGACTCCGCACAGAGGGAATTTTCCTCTCTCTCTCTCTCTCTCTCTCTCTCTCTCTCTCTCTCTCTCTCTCTCTCTCTCTCTCTCTCTCTCTCTCTCATTATCCTCGAAATAAAAGAATTTGTCATTGTCCTTGTCCTTGTCCTTGTCATTGTCTCTCTCTCTCTCTCTTTTCATAGGGGGGGGGGGGGGGACGGGATAGCCTAGTGGTTAGAGCATTGCGGCTCGCACTCTGACAACCCGGGTTTGATTCCCGTTCGAGGGGGTATTTCGCCCCTGGAGTTAACATCAGTGCAGACTCCACTCCACTCTCTCCCCCAAAAAGTCCTTCGAAGGAGACGATAAACCGAGGAGGTCCCGTGTGCGAAGGCACGCAGAACATCTGGCGCACACACGTTAAATCCTGTTCCGCTTTGCCTAAGAGTAGGCCATTGTGTGCCGGTGGGAACAGATGACAATTTACAAAACCGCATACACACGGGGACTGGATGTAAAAAAAAAGCACATGAGTGCTTATTCCATTATCCTCGATGTAAAAGAATAAGATAAATAAATAAATGCTTGTGTGTGCGGCGTGGGTGATTTTTTTTGGGTTGATTTAAAAAAAATTTATTTATTCTTTTATTTCGAGAATATACTGGAATTCGCACTCATATGCTTTTTTACATCCAGTCCCCGTGTGTACGCAGTTTTGTCAATTTTGTCATCTGTTCCCACCGGCACACAATGGCCTACTCTTTCCAAAAGCGGAACAGGATTTAAGGTGTGCGCAAGATGTTCTGCATGCGTTCGAACACAGGGCCTCGGTTTACAGTCTCATCCGAAGGTGAGTGAGTGTTTGGGTCGTATCTATGCAAGGTTACCTGTGCATACAACATCGATATGCTTGCAAAGCATGTTTGAGCATACGCGGGTATGTTACACATGCACACATGCGTGCGGGCATGCGCGTGTGCACACGCATGCACTCTCTCTCTTGCTCTCTCTCTCGCTCTCTCTCTCGCTCTCTCTCTCTCCTCCCCCCTCACCCCCCTGTCCCCTCTCTCTCTCTCTCTAGTTTACACATGTATGCATATTCTCTTAAATCTCCCTCTCTCTTACTGTCTATACCACAAACTCACTCACTCACTCACTCACTCACTCACACACTCTCTCTCTCTCTCTCTCTCTCTCTCTCTCTCTCTCTCTCTCACACACTCCCTCTCTCTCATTTGCTTTGTTTTGAGGGTTGGATAAACAAAAATGGATCTGTACATTATTACCCATATAAAATACTACTACTTCGGATGAGACTATAAACCGAGGCCCCCGTGTGTGAACGCATGCAGAACATCTTGCGCACACATTAAATCCTGTTCCGCTTTTCCTAAGAGTCGGCCATTGTGTACTGGTGGGAACAGATGACAGAACTGACAAAATCGCATACACACCGGGACTGGATGTAAAAAAAAAAAAAAAAGCACATTAGTGCTTATTCCATTATCCTCCATATAAAAGAACAGAATTTAAAAAATAATACAAAATATTAATAAAAACTACTACTACTCTTTCTCTTTCCCCCCCCTCCCTCCCCCCACCCTTCCCCTCTCTCTGTCTCCCTCCCTCCCCCTCTGTCTCCTTCCCTCTTGCTCTCTCCCTCCCTTCCCCCTCTGTCTCCCTCCCTTCTCTCTCTCCCTCCCTCCCTCTCTCTCTCTTCCCCTTCTCTCCCTCCCTTCTCTCTCTCTCTTCCCCTCCCTCTCTCTCTCTTCCCCTCTCTCTTTCTCCCTCTCTCTCTATCTCCCTCTCTTCCCCTCACCCTCTCTCTCTCCCTCCCTCTCTCTCTCTCTCTTCCCTCTCTCTCTCTCTCTCCCTCTCTCCCTCTTCCCCCCCTCTCTCTTCCCCCTCCCCTCTTTCCCTCCCTCCCTCTCTCTTCCCCTTTCTCTCTCTCCAGCAGGTGGACAAAAAAACACGAAAAGTCTTAGGTTCAAGTCCACCCCCAACACACACACACTCTCTCTCTCTCTCTCTCTCTCTCTCCTCTCTCTCTCTCTCTCTCTCTCTCTCCTCTCTCTCTCTCTGTCTCTGTCTCTCTTTATTATATACACACAGGGTAAAGTAAAAAGGTAAAGGAGTCCCATAACCTATAAGGTCGTAGGGGAGCGAGGCGTCAGAGACCTCACTTCTCTAGGGCCAGCATATTGAGGGCGGCGCCCATCTCCTCTCCCTCGCTGCTCTACCTTCCCTGACCCTAAAGAGGGCAGGTACCCATTTACAGCTGGGTGAACTGGGGGAACTGTACTGAAGCCAAGGCGCGCAAACGGTCACCCATCCAACTGGTAACCACGCTCGACGCTGCTTAACTTGGCTGGGGGAAAGCGAGTGCTCCGGGACTGGATGTAAAAAAAAAAAAAGCACATGAGTGCTTATTCCATTATCCTCGATATAAAAGAATAAAATAAAATAAAATAAAATAAATATATCCCTAAGGGCAGGGGAACTGGATGTAAAAAAAAAAAAAAAAAGCACACGAATGCTTATTCCATTATCCTTGATATAAAAGAATAAAATAAAATAAAACAAAATAAAATAAACATATCCCTAAGGGTGGGGACTGGATGTAAAAAAAAGCACATGGGTGCTTTTTCCATTATCCTCGATATAAAAGAATAAAATAAAATAAAATAAATATATCCCTAAGGGCAGGGAGACTGGATGTAAAAAAAAAAAAGCACATGGGTGCTTATTCCATTATCCTCGATATAAAAGAATAAAATAAAATAAAATTAAATTAAATTAATATATTCCTAAGGGCAGGGGGGAACTGGATGTAAAAAAAAAACAACAACAACAAAAACACACGAGTGCTTATTCCAATATCCTCGAAATAAAATAAAATCGAATAAAATAAATATATCTCTAAGGGCAAGGGGGAATTGGATGTAGTAAAAAAAAAAAACCCCCCCAAAAAAAACACCCACCCACACACACACACACACACACACAGGCGCTATTTCCGTTATCCTCGACAGACAAGAATCTGTCACTGTCATAGTCGTTGTAGTTGTCACTGTCACTGTCACTGTCTCGACACTCACCAGAGGAGGAAGCTTCAGCGCGACCTTGAAACATGGTCTCATTGGCGGCGCCGGGGGCGGTTTCGCGGGCGTCCACAGACACAGACAGGCCAGTAGTGCTGCAACAAGGCCCCAACGACTGGGTGTCACACCCTGTCACACAGGCTTTCTTGGGCTGGGTGGGGTAGGGTGGGGGTTGTACGTTTGTGCCTTGGGGTGGGGGTTGTGTACGTTTGTGCCTTGGCTACGCGCGCGTCCCAAGCTTCCACCAACCGATGATGAGATTTGTGTAGACTAAATGATGCATATATATAATAATAATAATAATAATAATGTATGGAATTTATATAGCGCTGAATCTTGTCAAGCAACACATCAAAGCGCTCAGATGTCTTTTTTTTTATGTGTGTGTATATGCGTGTGTTTTAATTTTGTCATCTGTTCCCACCGGCACACAATGGCCTACTCTTTCGAACAGCGGAACAGGATTTAACGTGTGCGCAAGATGTTCTGCATGCGTTCGCACACGGGGCCTCGGTTTATAGTCTCATCCGAAGGACTTATATATGTATAATATATATATATATGTATAATATATATCTATATATATATATATATATATATAATATATATATATATATATATATATATATATATATATATATATATACAAGAACAACAACCTGGGTTTGATTCCCGTTCAAGGGGATATTTTTTTCTCCTGGAGTTAACATATCAGTGCAGACTCCACTCTCCCCAAAAAGTCCTTCAGATGAGACTATAAACCGAGGTCCCGTGTGCGAACGCATGCAGAACATCTTAATAATAATAATAATAATAATAATAAATGGAATTTATAAAGCGCTGTATCTTGCACAGACAAATCAAAGCGCTTGCACTCAACTCATTCTTACACAGTCATGCAACCAATAGCAAGTAGTAGTTCTAACAAGTCAGACTTTTGGGGACAATGACAATGACCAAGACAAATTCTTTTATTTCGAGGATAATGAATAAGCACCCATGTGCTTTTTTTTACATCCAGTCCCCGCCCTTACAAATATAAAAGAGAGAGAGAGAGAGAGAGTGTGTGTTGGGGTGGAATTGAACCTAAGACTGTTCATGTTTTTTGTGCACCTGCTGGACACCTGGGGAGAGTGGACCTTGGTGTGTGTGTGTGTGTGTGTGTGTGTGTGTGTGTGTGTGTGTGTGTGTGTGTGTGTGTGTGTGTGTGTGTGTGTGTGTGGTGTGTGTAACTGTGTGCATGTAGTGTGTGTGTGTGTGTGTGTGTGCATGTGCATGCACGTACATTTTTTTTTTGCACAGGTGTGCATCCATGCGCACATGTGTGTGCATACTTGTGTGTCAGCATATCTGCAAGTAAGCTAATACCTATATATCTAAAACACCTAATACAGGCATGTTTTCAACATCATAACCTTAGTATTCCCTTACACGGTCATACCTCACCCCCCCCCCTCCCCCGAATCCCCATTCCCCTCCCACCCACCCCACCCCCCACACCATGGCCATCCAATCTGTTGCCTTTCCTGTTTCCCCTTATTCAAACCTCATACATAAAACATTAGATACACGACAAAGCAGACAACTCAAGGACAATCTGTCTATCCATCTGTCTATATAATTTGTATAGGTTTTACACACACACACACACACACACACACACACACACACACACACATCCTTCGGATGAGACTATAAACCGAGGCCCCGTGTTCGAACGCATGCAGGACATCTTGCGCACACATGATTTTTTACAACCAGTCCCCGTGTGTATGTGATTTTTTTTAATTTCCAGTCCCCGTGTGTATGCGTTTTAAAAAAAATTTTGTCATCTGTTCCCACCGGCACACAATGGCCTACTCTTTCGAAACGTGGAACAGGATTTTATTTAAATTTTGTCATCTGTTCCCACCGGCACACAATGGCCCTACTCTTTCAAAAAAGCGGAACAGGATTTAACGTGTGCGCAAGACGTTCTGCGTGCGTTCGCACACGGGGGCCTCGGTTTATAGTCTCATCCGAAGGAAAGACTAGCACCCAGACCACCACTCGTGGATTGATTGGGGGGGTGGGGGGGAGGGGGGGGGGAATTTTGGGCCCAAACGGGGGGGGGGGGGGGGGGGGGGATTGAACCATTGCATACACACGCACCTGTGCCTAGCAAGCCCAAAAAGTCCAACCAGGTCGGACTTTTGGCTTTCTAGGCAGGCGCGTCGTCGTAAGCTCTAGACCGCCATCGACCCACTGCGGCTGGCATCTGGCCAGTGCCTACCTGTTGTAGATGGTCATGAAGAAGCCTCCCCCGATGCCCATGGACTGGGCGTCACCCAGACCCATGCACAGCAAGGTCCCTATGGCCGCATCCACTGCGTTCCCGCCAGACTGCAAGAGATCGCTGCGCACACGCATGCGTTATGTTGTGCCAGTGAGTGAGTGCACACATGTATAGACACACACACACACACACACATATATGTACCCCGTACGCAAACATGCAAAAACACGCACACCATACACATGCGATGCACACACGCATGCACGCACATACATGCATGCATGCATGCATGCACACATATGTGCAAGCACACACACACACACACACATGCATGCATGCACATGCACACACACACACACACACATACACACACATTGTTCTTAGATAGATGGCTTGATGACAAAAAAGCAAATGCATTGCTTATTCAATGTACCATCTGGAAATAAAAATTTGACTTGACTTAACTTGACTTGACACACACTCTCCATCATCATCATCATCATCATCATCATCATCATCATTGTCTATATAATCATCAGATTCATGTGAAGCTGTACTGTCATGAATTAAATGAAATGATGATTGTGAAGAAGATTTCCTTTTTTTTTTCTTTTTTTTTTCAAGAGCGAACAATAACAATAATAATAATAATAATAATAATAATAATGTATGGAATTTATATAGCGATGAATCTTGTAAAGCAACAAATCAATACTGAAGAAGAAGGAAAACCCAGATCCAGTTCAAGAAGAGAAGTTGATAATTATGTGAAACAAAGAATATCTGAAAGGGAATGAAAAACGAGGAGGTATAGCATAAAAAGAAAAGAAAAAGGGAGGGAGGGAGGGACAAAGGAAGAGAGGGAAGGAGAGAGAGGTGGGGGAAGGAGGGAGAGGGAGAGGTAGAGAGAGAGGGAGGAGAGAGAGGGAGGGGAGAAGGGAGGGGGAGAGGGAGGGAGATAGGGAAGGAGAGGGAGAGAGAGAGAGGTAGAGAGAGAGGGAGGGGGGAGAGGGAGGGGGGAGAGGGGAGAGGGAGGGAGATAGGGAAGGAGAGGGAGAGAGAGAGACAGAGAGAGAGGGCAGGGTGGGAGGGGGTAAGGAGGGAGAGAGGAGAGAGAGGGGAGAGAGGGAAGGTGGGAAAGAGAGGGAAGGGAAGGGGAGAGCTACACGGTGTCAGTTACTGATGTAGTAAGCTAAGTGTCAAGGCCTGCATTTCCTTTAAACTGGTGTCATGGTGTCAAATGTTCAGTTGAGACCGTCTTCAGCCCTGACAAGCTTTCAGCACAACAACAACCTGTAGTCTCCTTTACAACAACAACAAAAAAGAAGAAGAAAATCCTCTGAAGTTAGAATATGGCTGCCTATATAATAATCATCCAGTGAGTATATATATATATATATATATATATATATATATATATATATATATATATATATATATATATACATACATACACAATCTTACAATGATTGCCAGGTTGGTTGAGCTGTGTCAGAATGCATGTTCTCAGTGTAACCCAAGGTGGCAAGTTGGGGAGCGGGTGGGGAGAGAGGGGGGGGGGAGCGTGCAACAACAACAACAACAATAAGAAGAATAATATACGGAATTTATATAGCAGCTGAATCTTGTAAAGCAAACAAATCAAAGCGCTTGCGTTCAAATCCTTGACGCGCATGCAACCGTTCACAAATGATGCATTCACACACACACACATCATCATCCCCATCATCATCATCATCACCATCGTCACCATCATCATCGTCGTCGTCATCACCATCCTCATCGTCATCATCGTCCTCACCATCCTCCTCATCATCATCACCATCCTCATCGTCATCATCATCACCACCACCATCCCCATCCCCATCACCACCATCAGCAGCAGCAGCATCAAAACTCACCTTCCGATCTGAGAGCACTGGGCGACATCCGAAGCCACGGCAGCATGCCGGTATTTGTACTGGTCGTCGCTGCTTCCGCCCTTACTGCTCTGCCCGGCAAAGTACAGCCCCAGAACCAGGGCCCCGAACATCAGCAGAAGCACCAGCGTCACCAACAGCAGGCGGCGTCTGCACAGCATGCCAGCAGGTTTCTGTCTGATGTCAAACATTTACAACAACAACAACAACACACAAACAACACACAAACAAACAAACAAACAAACCAACAAAAAAGACCACAAAATGAGGGGAGGAGGGAGGAGGGATAGCCGAACGGTCAGTCAAGAGCATGGCACTCAGTGATCTGACGGCCAGGGATGGAGCTAGCCACCTCCAAGACACCCCGTTTTAGGGGATTCCACCTCCGAGACACCTTGTTTTAGGGGATTCCACCTTCGAGACACCCCGTTTTAGGGGATTCTGCCTCCGAGACACCTCATTTTAGGGGATTCCGCCTCCAAGACACCTCGTTTTGGGGAATTCCGCCTCCAAGACACCTCGTTTTAGGGGATTCCGCCTCCGAGACACCTCGTTTTAGGGGATTCCGCCTCCGAGACACCCCGTTTTAGGGGATTCCACCTCCAAGACACCTCGTTTTAGGGGATTCCGCCTCCGAGACACCTCGTTTTAGGGGATTCCGCCTCCGAGACACCCCGTTTTAGGGGATTCCACCTCCAAGACACCTCGTTTTAGGGGATTCCCCTCCCCCCTCCCCCTCACCTCCCCCTGGAGCTACCTTCTGTATTGACTCCACTTCCCCTGAACGTTCTTTGGATTCTTCTTCTTCTTCATCATCGAGCGCTCAGACAGCTACTATTATTGTTGTCTGTTATGTGAGCGAAGCTGCGTCAAGCTGCCATTAAGCTCCTGACAAGTCAGGCCCAGCGCATTTGACTTTAGCAAGGGAAAGAGAATTGTTATCTTTATAGTTTTTTCTGGAAAAAAAAAGGCAGGAGAAGGGACCAAGAAGGCAGAAAATAAACTAGAAGGAAGTGACAGGGAGAAAAAGGAACAAGGCAGAAACAAGAGAGAGAGACATTAAAAATATGAGACCATTTCTAGCACAGAATTTCCAGAAGGTGGGGATGCTATTTTATACTGATGGGCCCCTGGAATCCCAACAGGAGAAGTAAGTCCTTCAGATGACCCTGTGTGCAAAATGCATGCAGAACATAATTACTGCGCACCCCTTAAAAACCTCTTCTGCCTTTCAGAAAGAGTAGGCTATTTTACACCGGTAAGAACGGGTAACTAACCATCAAACGTTTGTTGAAGAGCTGTGAAAACCGAATGCTACCCTACATGACAAAGATCAAATGGGAAGACAGGATCACAAATAAAGAACTATGGAGAATGTGCAAAGTTGATGATCTGAAATCTGTAGCTAGTAGCAATAGACTGCGCTGGTTTGGGCACGTTTCAACGCAAAGCAGACCACCACATCATAAAAAGAGCAATGAACTTCGTAGTGGATGGAAAGAGACCAAAGGGAAGACCTAGCAAAACCTGGGCTGCCTGTATTGCGGATGATCTTAGAGAAAGGGGCATAAATAAGGAGGCAGCTCAAAACAGAGAGAGATGGAGAAGGCTCATCAATGTCAAACCTCCCCTGGGAGAAACATGACAAAAAAGGAAGAAGAAGACGAAAAAGAAGAATAAGAAGGGGTAACTAAGGGGGAAAACAAAACCAAACCCAACACAAGCACATAGGTGTCATGTTCTGCCTGTGTTTGCGTGTAGACCAGATCTCAGATTACAGGTTCATCCTCTGGGCTATAATCCTACCACCCCTCTGCTGCACCGTCTGCATGATGGAGGTGGAGTTGAGTGGAGTGGAGTAGAGTGGAGTGGAGCGGAATGGCGTGGAGCGGAGTGGAGTGGAGTGGAATGGAGTGGAGAATTGTAGAGTGGAGTAACGTGGAGTATGGTGGAGTGGAGCGGAGTAGAGCAGAGGTGAGTAGAGTGGAGTGGAGTGGAGTGGAGAATTGTGGAGGTGGAGTAACATGGAGTGACATGGAGTATGGTGGAGTGGAGCGGAGTAGAGCAGAGCTGAGTAGAGTGGAGTGGAGTGGAGAATTGTGGAGTGGAGTAACATGGAGTATGGTGGAGTGGAGCGGAGTAGAGCAGAGGTGAGTAGAGTGGAGTGAAGTGGAGTGGAGTGGAAAATTGTGGAGTGGAGTAACATGGAGTGACATGGAGTATGGTGGAGTAGTGCATGATGGTGTGGTGTGGTGTGGTGTGGTGTGGCGTGGCATGGTGTAGCGTGGCGTTTTTTAAAATTTTTATAATGGGTTTTTGTGTTCTGTGCATTTGTAATTCATGCATGGATGTCTATTTCATATTGTTTTCTGACTGACGCTAAAGCCGAGTGGTTAAGACTGTTTGACTTCCATCCCGTGAGTCCATGAAGTCATGGGTTCGAATCTCGGTGGCGTCTGCCGAATGAAGGGCGGGGATTTTTACTATCTCCCAGGTCATCTTCAATTGCGGACATGCCAGTGCCTTAATTCCCTTCATGAGTGTGTGTATGTATATATATATATATATATATATATATATATATATATATATATATATATATATATATATATATATATATATATATATATTATACACACGCAGAAGATCAAATATGCATGTTAAAGATCCCATAACTCATCTCAGCATTCAGTGGATTATGGAAACACAAAAGATACCCAGCATGCATCCCCTAATTCGCAATGTGGCTACCTTCCTGGTGGGCAAAAAAAGGAGTCGCACGTACACACAAAATCTCACCACTGGTGAACCTTGGAGCTCTAGCCAAGGAACAAAACAAAACAAAAGAAGACAATCTTACTTTACACTGGTTCATAGATCTACATCACAAAAACCAGACAGAACAATGTATCAAGCTTGTACAAATCATCACCAGGCAACCACACCATATTTGCACAAAATATTCACTGAACAATATACCAAGTGTGCACCCATTTACACAGGAAAAAAAGCACACACCCCTGTCAAATTCACTATTAACACTGACGTTATTCCATGTCTGTTAAACATTTTTTTTTTAAAGAAAGAAACACCACCCTGTCAAATAACTAATTACAGAAAACTACACCATTGTTGTGTATATATTATTATTATTATTATTATTATTATTAATAGAAAACTACACCCTATTAATACTTTAAAAAAAAACACACAAAAAAAACACCCCACCACCCAGTCAAATAACTATTCACAGAAAACTATACCCTATTTGTACATCACACACACACACACACACACACACACACCTGTCAAATAATTATTAACACAAAAAAACGCCATATCTGTACATATCTTTAAAACACACACACACACACACACACACACACACACACACACACCTGTTAAATAATTATTCACAGAAAACTATACCATAATTGTACATATTTTATTATATATTTCTATATATACATATATATAAACACCAACCTGACAAATAATTATTAACAGAAAACTACACCATATTTGTACATATTTTATGAAGAAGAAAAAAAACAAACCATGCACACCAACCTGTCGAATAATTATTAGCAGAAATCTACACCATGCTGATAGTTATACACATTGACACAGTAAACCACAACCACCCTGTCAAGTAATGATCAACATAAAACCACATCTTGTTTACAAACTTGTACATATTTTAACAGAAGACCAAGCACAGGAAACCAGAAAAAGGATATCCTGCTTACGAGAACAAATCTCGACAGAAAACCACACTATCCTGTCAAATAATCCTCAACAGAAAACTACCCCATGTTTATACACATTTCTCACAGAAAATCATACCATCTTGTACGATTGAATATCAACAGAAAGACCATGCCATGTTTGAACAAATGTCAACAGAAAAACCTACCAAGCTTGAACCCATTTTGACAGAAATTGACACCACCCTGTCAAATAATGATCAACAGAAAACTACACTACGTTTGTACAGATATTAGCAGAGAAACACATCGTGCTTACAAGTACTTTTTTTTTTTAAACAGAAAACCACACTAGGCTTGCAGAAGATATTAACAGATAAGCCATGTCCTATTAGTAACAAACAACAGAAAACAGACACTGCGCTTGCAGAAATATTAACAGAAAACAGCTAGCTTTCAGAAGAAATATTAACAGAAAAATGATGCTGTGCTTTAACAAACCAAAAAAACCAAAACAAAACAGAACCCCCCCCCCCAAAAAAAACACACCATGCATGTACACACATCAAGACCAAACTCCATCCAAAAACTGTGATCTTTTTTCAACAATAAGTCTTCAACCAAAACCATTCATGCCAGAAAACTTGCTTTCCCCGCCATTCCTCAGATAGAGCTCCGAGGGTCACCAATGGGGTGATTTTGCATTTTGAGGCTGCTTTTGTCCACCGTGAAGGTAGCTACATTCCAACTTCAGGGATATATGCTGGGTATGTTTGTGTTTCCGTAACCCACTGAATATATATTATTATATCTGTAGACAGATAAATAGATAGATAGATAGATAGATAGATTATATACATGTATACATATATAGAGATATATACATACAGAGGGAATTACGGCACTGGCAGATCTGCACTTGAGGATGGTCTAGGAGATCATAAAAATCCCCACCTTTCATTCATCAGACAGCTTCAACAGAATTTGGCAAAGCATCAGTCCCTCTATCCACTGCTGTGAAGTATCTAGGGGTCATTATCGACAACACACTCTCTACGCAAAAATTCATCACCCAGACATGCCACTATCAATTATGGCGTATTAGTGCAATTCGAAAGTACCTGTCCCCTGATGCAACATCCAAACTTGTCACGTCTCTCATTCTCTCACGTCTGGACTATTGCAATTTTCTTCTGGCTGGTCTGCCAACATCATCTATCCACTCCCTTCAACGTATACAAAACTCTGCAGCCCGACTAGTCCTCAGAAAGAAAAAAATCTGAGCATATTACCCCTCTCTTGCGATCTCTCCACAAATGTCTCCACAAAACAGCACCCTCCAACCTCTGTGAATGTCTTCACCTGTACACTTCTTCTCGTTCCCTCCACTCTGCTGCAGATACCTTGTGCTTACTAATACCTAGATTCAACCAATCCACTGTCAGCCATCGCTCTTTCTCTATTTCTGGTCCATCGATCTGGAATGACCTCCCTCTCGCTCTTTGCCAAAAGCCTTCCTATGACACTTTAAAATCCAGCCTCAAGACACTCAAACCTAAGATTTTCCTCTCATAGCTGTCCCTGGTTTCAACAGCTGAAATCCAATCATCCTGCCAAAGTGTATAACCTCTGTGTGTGTGTGTGTGTGTGTGTGTGTGTGTGTGTGTGTGTGTGTGTGTGCGCGCGCGCGCGCGCGCACACACACATTATGATTTGGACTTGTTAGAACTATTAATTGTTATTGGTTGCATGGCTGTGTAAGAATGAGTTGAGCACACGCTTTGATTTGTCTGTGCAAGATATCGCGCTATATAAATTCCATTTATTATTATTATTATTATCATTATTATTATCAGACGCAGCTGAGAATCAAACCTGTGACTTTCTGGACCCGTGGGATTGAAATCAAACAGAATTAACCACTCGGCTAAAGCATCCATCAGAAAACAATATGAAATAGAAATCCATGCATAAAGTGCACATGCACAGTACACAAAAACCCACAATAACAAAAATCATGCAAAATAGGCCATACTGAAAAAGCAAGAGATCCATTAAATACAACCCCCCCCCCCAAAAAAAAAAACCCAACATCAACAACAAAAAACACCACTGACACCAAAAA
>CM054154.1:20392881-20480381 GCA_028751875.1 Rapana venosa | reverse complement strand
ATCATGAATTGCTGCTTATTTATAAGAGAAAGTAACAACAACATCAAGCATGCGTATCAGATTTTAGGAAATGCAATACCTCCAATAGTTTGCTTGTCAGGTATTGCTACTATTGGTCTAGGTTTCGGTGTTGGGCCTATTGGCTACTCTTTTAAATGTGATAAATTTTATTATGTACAATGACAGACACTGCACATTATGACACCTGTTCTCTCTCTCTCTCTCGCTCGCTCTCGCTCCCTCTCTCCCCTCTCTCTCACACACACACTCTCACAAAATGTGACACATACACATTGGTACCTGTTTACACACACAAACATGCCCACCCACTCACACAGCGCACATAATTACAAACACACGTGCGTGCACACACGCACAAACAAGCACACACACACACACCCAAGTTTTCATATTCATATAGAGTACATGTGTAAGCCTTGATCTATATATGGGTTGATATATCAACCCCAGCACGATTTGAATCTGGTGTGTGTGTGTGTACAACTACAACTTAGTACAAGTGTGTGAGTGCATGTGTGTTGTGTAATTGGTTCGGTTTTGGTTTTTTACTTTATTTCTGTTTTGGCCTTTTTACATTCTTTTGTGTTACACAAAAATATGCTGATTTATTTAGTTTTGTTGCTGTTAGTTTTCTGTTTCATTGTATTAGATGAGCTAAATTGTCATTGCTGACGTTAGTACTGATGGGTGGGTTTACATTGCCTGAATTTATTCTTTAATCGAAGGATTAACGTTGTTCTGCCTCAAATCAAAAAGCACATGTACATGCGTGTATATGACCAGGGGCAAGGGAGGGAATGGATGTCTTTGTAATTTTGTTATACTTCTTTGCTCTGAATCCAGTAGCTGTTGGTTACTCTTGTTTTCCTTATATATGAGTATATTATGTGGTGAAGGGGATGTGGGTGAGGATGTGTATGTGTATGTAAGTGTTTAAATGATACATCAGTTTCCTCTGTTTATATCCAATTGGTTGTTGTTGTTGTTATTGTTGGTAGTGGTGGGGGCTGGGGTTCTGGTTTAATTTGCTTTTTGTTTGTTTTGGGTATGGGTGGTTTTCTTGGGGAGGGGGAGGGGATATTTTGGACTCTATTTCTCGTCTTTTGTCAGTTCTATATTGTTCTTCATTTGTCTTGGCTGTTATTCTTGTCCTATGTTAGTTATTGTCGCTGTTGTTGTTGTGTACGTATGTTTGTGTTTGTTTGATTGTTTATTTCCTTGTTGTGGTTGTTCTTGTTGATTCATTTTTTGTTGTTGTTTTATTCAGTTGTTTGTATGGTTAAAGGTTTGTGTGTGTATGTGTGTGTGAAGGGGGGGGGGGGAGGGAAGCAGTTGGTGTGGGTTTTTTATTTTTTTATTCTGTTTTGTCTTCTTTCTTTGTTTTGGTTTGGTTTTTCTTTGTTGCTTGTTTGTTTGTGTTATGACGGATATTTTTTTAAGATTTTGAATTATTTGAATTGTATGGTCTAATATTTTTCTGTGGTTTTTTGTTTTTGTTTTTAATTCCACATATGCATATGTTATTGTTTTTCTTGTTTGATTTGTATAGTTTACCATAGATTAGGTTTTTTATTCTATGTCTGCATATACATTATCTTTTTTTTTCTTCGCTTATTTTTCTTTAGTTAGATGGCTTGATGAAAAAAAGCAAATGCACTGCTTGTTCAATGTATCATCTGAAAATAAAAGTTTGACTTTGACTTGAATTTGACACACACACACACACACACTAACTAATACAAGCATGCACACACACTCACATGCGCACACACATGTGTGCACACACATACTCACACACACACTGTTACATACACCCAGACACACACATGTTCAATATTCGTATCAATCATGTTCCTAGGTACAGCCAACCTACAGCCAACCCTTGTAGTTGTAGCAGATTTAACTTTAAGTGAAAATGTTTTCTCCTTACGTCTGTTTGGCAAGTCAAGCAGGAGGTGGCTATGTTTCTTTTTTATTTGGATGCTTATTAATTAAAGACTGAAAGAGATATCACTGCAGTCAAATGCGGCATGTGGACCACAGCTGATGGCTTATATTAGTTATAAATCGAATCATGAATACATTTCATGAGGAAAGTTTCACTTGTACATTAAAGCTTTACTTTTCTTGTTCTAAAAATGTTGAATTACTTTCGTCTTAACCCTCTTGTTGTTGGATTCTACAGAGCTAAACTGCCTGTAGATTTTGAATTCTTTGCAGGTTTTCTACCTCCATCTGACTTACTTTACTCCTAAGACAATTGTGTGTGTGCATGACAAGTTATCAAGCTGAAATTTTGTCACAAGCTAGGTATGTCTTTGTACTTGCATTTAGGCGCAAATTTATGTGTCTGGTCACCAGATGTCTTGTCATTGTCACCTTATTTGTTACCAATCACAGGTAAAAATATGGTATATATGATAAAACAGCAAATCCTGCATGGATTTGACAATAGTTCAAGCATATCAGTGTCGAATAAGGAAGTGATACCCAGGTGATGTGTTTACCAATAGTTATGTGCAATAGTACTTCAAGGATGTGTCACACAATGTCCCCATAGCACCTGTTATTTTATGGTATGTCTCGAGGAGACAGAAGTTTTGTTTAACTATTTTTCCTTTTGAAAACAAGTCATATTCAATCAACATGTGACCTTTATACTGTAGTTCATATCTGCGTGTGCTACCATATGTTTGTTAAGTGTACAGAAGTGTATTATTGTACATGACTGTCACACTGTCACCATTGTCACAGCACAGGTGTGACAAATTTGAAACAACACAGAACTTCTGTAACTTTACACAATTTTAATGTTGGTAGTCTCTAAAGTAGTCGTAGTTGTGGCACAGGGTCACATCACGTCACAAAAAGTACAAATTATGGAGGTGTGTGTGGGAGGTGGGGTGTACCCATTGCTCTCACCTGTCGAACCTTGGCAGACCAGAGACCTATGTTATTTTCCTTCTTGATATTTTCATTATCAGCATATCTGTTCGTTTCTGCCATTGCAGATTCAAAGCAAAAGTGTGATAATAATGAGAAAACAGTCAAAAGGCATCGTTTTCAGGCGTCTATGCCGCGGACCGGCGGGGAGGTCAAATTTCTCCACAGTCGGTGTGTGTAGCACAAGTCAGGAATGTGCTGTGTAGCACGTTATTTTCAGGCTCACTTTTCTCCCTAACTGCAGCATTTCCTTCCTCCTCTTCCTCGTAAGCATTTAATATCGTACTCACTTAACAATTCTCGTTGAAATGTTTCTACTTCCAAGACAATAACATTCAATTTATCGTCTCGCTTATCAGATGAATCGTCTGCTACTAAAGAAAACGCCATTTTTTTCCACCACACTGCACCATTGAAAAGCGTTCTGGTCGCTGGCTGTTATTTCTTCCTTCCCTCCCCATTACACGCATGTTAGTGGTCTAAATTTATCACTGGCATCCTCTGACACCCTCCCTGTATCGCCCCACCAATTTTCAGACACATAGTGTGAAAACCGCGAGATCTGTGTGTGATGGAAAAGTACTGCCCACGTGGGCAGCACCAACTGTCGGCTGCGGTCGTATTGGAATCTAGCGGCAGCCTCCGTTACTGTCGGCTGCGGCCGGCTCGGGGACAAGAGGGTTAACCTATGAACCCTCCAAACCAAAGACATAAAAAGTTGTTGGACAAGAGTTTCCAAGGAACTTAAGTCTAAAGTGTCACTGACTGGCATCCTTTTCAGTGACCTTAGGAAGGCCCCTTATTGCATCATTGACAATGACAGGCATCACTCTGGACATCAGATGTTGTTCAGAGAAGGTCTCAAATGACCGTCTCAAAGCTGTTTCTGTGACACCACTTCCATAGACTAGTCAGATGATAAGCGACTGCTCAGGCACCGCTGCCATCACTTCTGTTACCAACCATCACAGAGTCACTGATTGTGGGCTCCCTCATCATCCCCAGTCACACGTGTATCCATAAATCTCAAAGAGTTGATCCGCTCTGGTCACATTTTGCTTTTACCAGCAAGATCAGTCATTTTTATTTATTCCGTATCTATTTGCTACATTAACTTTGTATTCCACTGGGAAGTGGGTAATGTAGCATCTCATTCTCAGTCTCATCTCACGAATGATAAAATACCTTTTTTGGGGGGAAAATACTGTTACTTCAGTCCTAATCTAAAAATCTGCCAAAACAAGGACAAACAGTTGTGAGGCAATATTATTTTGTTTTGTTTGGGGGGTGATTTTTAAAAAAAAACTAAGTTAAGTTTTAAGCACTTCGATTTGTTTTTTTTTACAAGATATAGCGCTATATAAAAATTCCATGTATTATTATTATTATTAAATGCGAAAGTTTCCAGGGATTCTATTAACACTAGTGTAGTTTCCCAATACATTCATGCTGTATATGGCAGGAGTAGTGTAGAGAAAAATATGAAGGGAGGTAGGGGGAAAAAAACAAAGAATACAGGCCAGTGGCAACAAGCTAGGTCTCTGATGTCATCTGCATAAAGCCAGTAGACAGGTTAATTCAAACTGCTCTTTCATAATGTGGGGGTGTGTGTGTGCGCGCGTGCATGCGCACATTTTTAATTGAGTACAACAGTATGCAGTATAAATATTAATTAATCATTTGATCACTCACTCAGTGCAACTGTACAAGCCAGATGAATATATATATCCATGGATCGCTTGCTATTGGTTGTAGAAGAGGCTTTCAATGATTTCTGAAATGTGTGTGAAATCAACTTCCCTAACATCCCTGGGTAGTGAATTCCATATGGCAATGCCAATGCAGCAGAGTGCTCACTGGCTGTAGCATTTGTTTTCATGTCTAAAGGTCTGGGAACAACAAACAGACTCATCAGCTAACCAAAGAGCACAAGAAGGGCAATGCCACTGAGAAAAGTCAAGAGTAGTAAGCTGGAACTGGAAGGTTTTCCAGTTGCAGCATGGAGTACTGACGATACCGCTGTATGTTTAAATTCATCCACAGATGGGAAGCCATTGTAGTTGCTAGATTGCAGGAGAAAGTCTTGAGCACACACATCATAACACGTATGTCAAAAACCCATCTGTGTGATTTGAAACCATACATTTTTTCAAAAGAGTTGGTCAGTTATGGCCAGCAGGATTGGTTGACACAATCCATGATTCATGCTGCATATGCAGTGTACACTGTTCAGCCTCTGCACGGTTGTAATTTGTATATATGTATACATGTACACAAAATCTCACCATTGGTGAACCTCAGAGCTGTAACTGAGGAACAAAACCAAAAAAAACAACCCCACAGTACAGAGGCTGTACGCTCAGTGTTTGCATCAACCAGTGAGCACTCTGCCTAGGGCACCGTAGTGGTGGGAGTGTTGCGCTCATGATCTGACAGCCCGGGATTGAGCTACCACAGAGGCGCCTGTTTTAGGGGATTTTACCCTGAAGTTAACATCAGTACTGGACTCAACTCCCCTATAAGCCCTTCAGATAAAAAGCTTAAGCCCCATGTGCGGATGCACACAGAACACCATGCATACACTTTTTTTTTAAAACACCAAACAAACCTGCGTCATCTTTCAGAAGAGTAGGCAATTTCCTGCCAGTAGGAATGAATGACAAAATCAAAGTGAACACATGCACAGGGGTGCTTGCTGTGTTCAGACACCATCCTTGATGTTGGAATGCAGCTACCTAAATGGTGGGTAAAAACGGTTGCTTACATGTAAAATATCACCATAGGTGAGGTGAAGCTTGCAGCTCGAGGTGAAGAAGGCACAACAGAATCACTGCTGTATCACACATTTGATGCTCTTAAATCATTTGGCTTTCCCACCCCACAAATTGCAACCCTCCCCCCCTCGGCCCCCCAAAAACAACCACCCACTAAATAAGTCCCAGCATCCGCTCCCCATTCTCTGATTCTGTTAACCTGTTTTCAAGTATCACTATACTGAGCAGAACATGACACACGTACTAATTCCTTGTGCTGATGGGATGTACTGTGACATGTATGGTAGGTTGTAGGTCTTTTCCTGAAGCGGTGGAAGGTGTGTACTTGCCAGAAGTTTGTGAATCTCTCTCTCTCTCTCTCTCTCTCTCTCTCTCTCTCTCTCTCTCTCTCTCTCTCTCTGTGTCTCTCTCTCTCTCTCTGTCTCTCTCTCTCAGGACAGCCATGGCATTCTGTCCAGAACAGAACAAGCAGAAGGAAATGAAATAAAGGGCAGTGGGACAAGAATAGGATAGGACACAAGGGTTTACTCGTGGATTTCTAAATTGTGTGTATGTGTGTAAGTTTATGTCTTTACTAGACAATGGTCATTATGGTACGTGGGTGCACGTGTGTGTGTGTGTATGTGTGATAAAACTATTCATAAATTGGTGTGCGTGTGGGTGTGAGTGCGTGCGTGCATGCGTGCACGCGTTTAAAAAAAAAGTTTATATCTTTTCCAATCAATGGTTTTTACAACATTGTATTCCTACATTGGTGTGTGTGTGTACGCTGTGCGTGTGTGTGCGCGCACCTGGGTTTGTGTATGATAGTTTTTTAAGCTATCTTGGAATGTTTATAACAATCTGAAATGTATTTTTCTTTTGTCTTGTGAGATAATTATAGGTATCAATGTGCCTGACAGTATTGTAATTGCCCTTCATGGGATGATTAAAGTGTTTTTGACTTGACTTTGACTTGACTTATCTTGACTCAGGTCATGTCTCGTCATGCATCATGTATTATCTCACAAATGAAACAGTGTAAAACCTTTATGAGTGTGTGTGCATATATGTGTGTGTGTGTGAACATTTGAATTTGTTAACATTGTTAATTGTTATTGGTTGTATGTGTAAAAATATGTTGAATGCAAGCGCTTTAATTTGTTTTTACAAGGTATAGCGCTATATAAATACCATTTCTTCTTCTTCTTCTTCCTTTTTTGTCATGTTTCTCCTACTTCCTTTTTTGTCATGTTTCTCCTAGGGGAGGTTTGACATTGATGAGCCTTCTCCATCTCTCTCCATTTTATATAAATACAATTTATTATTATTATTATTATTATTATTATTATGTAGTATCTCACAAATGAAACACTCCTTTAAAAAAAAAAAACAAGAACAAAAGAAAAAGAGAACAAAAGAAAAGAAAGTGAAGTACTTAATACTATTGAAAGGATGCCTAGAAAGTGAGAAGTGTGGACTCGATCCCTGTTTGTGCTGGAGCTCCCCCACCCCCACCCCCCCACCCCACCCCCCAATTCACTAGACCTTGAATGGTGTTGTGGGGTGCAAGTCTTTCAGAGAAATCAAGGTCCCATATGAAGTAACACAATTCAGCCCACGTAAAAGAACCCATGGCAACATGACACTTGTCCCTGCCGAAATCTTGTAGGAAAAAAACCCCCACTCTTGTAAGTTAAAAGAAAAAAATACAAATGCAGATATATGAAAAAAAGAAAAAAAAAGAAAGGTGTTGGCAATGAGCTCTCCCCAGCAGCCCAAAGTTCATGCAGAAAAGTCTGTTGTGACCGAAAGGGCCTATAGTATATTATGCCACCGTCAGTCATGACAGAAAGACAGGCTTTGCAGGACCAACCCTGAAACCTCTTCCCAGGCCATGTCCACAACAAGCGAGACCCAGTGGTTGCCGTCATAGCACACTGGAGCAAGAATCCAATGGACTGCAGACAGTTTGACCTGTGGGGGCGACTACAAAGAAGCACACTACTGGTCACTTACAATGCAACAAGTAATGTCCATCATGGTTTGATGGCAAAAAGCCTGGCTGCCCACAAAAACACCCAAACCACAATAAACCCTACAATGCCCATATCAGTGGAAGGGTCACAGATATTGGCCTAGGAATCAGATGGTTGAGGGAAGTTACTGTTGGTACAGGTGTGCATTTTGGTATAGTGTGCTGTTTGAACAGACGACACTCTTGTCTACAGGTATCCTCATGGCCTGTGTTATGCATTTTCTTTTAATCTCCTTGTTGCTTTCTTTCTCTCTAGGAGAAAAAAACAAAGCAGTTAAAGACATAATTGCCCCCCTCCCCATGGCTTAACACTTTTTACTTGGGTTACCTATATATCCGTACCATGCAATTTTCCTATGTGGATGGGGTACTGATTTATCTGTACCTCAGCAGTTACTTTCACTTCCACCCTCCCATTCTGTTCTATTCTCACCTGGGCATTTTAGCTTGTTGGCTTTAGCAACTGCATTGGTTGTAGGTTGTTCACAGCTGATTTGCATATATGAATTAAAATATGTTTTGGGGTGTTTGTTGTTGTTATGTGTGTCACATACTTGAAGTATGGCTTTGGCATGTCAGACTTTCATGCTGAAAATACAAAAGGCCATTTAATGAATTTTGAAGCTACTGATGAAAACATTGTTTCCGATAGCGATACCGATAGTTCGAACTTTGAGCCTCAGGATACTAACTCTGTGCCATTTGAGGAGAAATGTTAACCAGCTGTAAGGTGAGGGGGGGGGGGGGGGGGGGGGGGGGGTTGGGGGAAATTCGATAGGGGAGGGGTGGGACTGCTACAGACAAACCCTGCTTGCATGAAAATGAGCCACAAGCCACAGGGGGAAGTGCCACCATGCTGTGCATATATGTATAAAGTAGTGTAAGAAATAAAATAAAAAAGCATGTGATCTTACTCAGGACAAAGGAAGAAGTGTTGTCTGTATATATTCTATGACCGTCACTGTGACAAGTGTGCACAGTTCAGTAGTTTGGATTATGTGGAGTATCTCATGGGATGTTGTGCTGGGATGAAACTCATGCATTGTAAGTACCTTATGTTTGTTTCTGGTTGTTGTGATTCTTGCTTGGATTGTTTTATTGTGTTGTATTTGCTGCATGCATTGTCTAAGAATCTTAAGTGCAGCATCCCAGTCACCACTTGAAATTAGAGTAATTACATCATTTCACACCATAATTAAAATAAATATGCTATGCACTATACACTTTAATGTACACATACAATAGGCAGTCATTCTCCCACACAAAGCCTAGTTTTGTAAGAAGTGGGCTTTTTAAACAATCAATATGATTTTACTATAATGACCCAGTGCACACAGCACTTGACTGCCTGCAGTAGGGCTGGTTGTTCTTCTTCTTCCAGGGGAGCCACCACAATTAACAAGTTGATTATTCTGTAACTTTTGAAGTTCAGAAGCACCGGCAGAAGAGGTGAAGGCAATATTTGGTCAGTCTGGAGGCCCTTGACACAAAGGTATCGAGGCCATGGTTCTGTGGCAGTTCCAATCTTGGATTAGTTATCGAGGCCACGGTTCTGTGGCAGTTCCAATCTCGGATTATTCATGGTAGGAAAGACTGTTGCTATTGTGTGCGCCATTTGGTTGTACGTATTGGTAGATGTGGCCTCTCTTCTGTCGACCTACAGGAGTCTCTAGCTTTTGTTTCATACTGTTCATGCATCCCATTTTATGTTGGTTTTGTAAAGCATGGTGAGACGAGCAGTTCGCCTCCGGTCCTGTAGTGAGGGCCATCGTGGAATCTAGGTTAAGAGTAAAGTGACCCAGGTTGCTAGACTAATTGTGTTACAAAGCCGAAGAGAGTGTGGTTCAGACCTGTGCCAGAGGGTCTGTTGTAGGGTGGTAACTTAGCAACTCCCTCTCATGGATTGCGGTGTTATTTATTGACTGAGAGGTCGAGATTGAACATTGCGAACTACCGCGCGACTGAAATTTGCTCACTTGACGAAACGCCTCCCTTTCCCACTTTTTTTTCTTAATCTGCTCCTTTTAGACACTAAGACACCTTCTCACAGTCCCTAAATCAATCTCCACTGGGACGTAAAATTCAATTGGAACAACAATAACACCTCCCCGGCGGAACGCTGGGAAGGTACACTGGTCCAACATGGCCGCCAGTAGACTGAATCTCAGATTAGCCTTAGGCCAATCTTGGAAAGCGGTTTTGAAGTTTGTTCTTCTAGCTTCCCTTGTTTTTTTAATTCTGCATAAAGTGTTCTATCGGACTGACATTTCTCGAAAACATGATGTGGTGAAAGAGGCAAACAGCGATGACTTCGACTCACAAAGTACACAACGGCTGAATGCAGTGTGGAGTTGGAACAACTCCTTCCTCGATATGCACGAATCTGTGTTTGTTTTGTTGCCGTTTAACAATGCCAAGCACAACATGAATTTGCAGCTGAGATTCCAAACTTGTGTGACTTCCATGTCGGAATTGTCGTCAGTTCCAATCGTACTGTTCGTCGTTGGGGACGCAGAAAGCCGGGGAATTGCTGCGTCCATTGTGGGCGGTCTCAAGAAGAAAAACGTGAAGGTAAGTGATCATGCACAGTTTTAGAATACAATCGTTTTATTACTCATTTACTGTTTAAAGAAGTTGAAAGATGAGGGTGGGGGACCTTTTAGGCTGAAGCTGAGGGTGGATTAGTGCAGTTGAGTTGGTCAGCATGTGAATGATGTGGTGGTGTATTTTGTAAACAGATCATTTTTTGCCATTTAGGCTACAGATTTAGGTTTGCACAATATCAACATGTTTACCAATTTCTTTCTGTAGTTCATTGATCATTCAATGTCAATATTTTATTACTAATATTAGATTACTATCTACTGAAGCATATGCAGAATACTTTGCCATGTTTGCATTGAAACCAAAAATTACTCTCTGAAGTCGGAATGTATCTACCTCAGTTGTGGGCAAAAACAGTCACATACACAAAAATCTCACCATTGGCATTGTGGAACCACGGAGCTCTAGCCTAGGAACAAAATACCAACAACAAAAAATATGTTGGCCTTGATTTGTATGAAATTGCTACTTGGAGTTCCATTGAAAACAAACTGTAGACTAGTGAAAGATTCCACTGGGCTCTGCATGACCAGGACACAATGCCTAAAAAATACAGTTATACTTATGGTGTTAGTTAAAATTACCAAGTTCTTCTTAAGGAGTTGGGGGGAAAGTTGTCATTGTTAGTAATGTTACTCTGAACTCTTTAACAAGGACATTTTAAACTCCTTAACTCTTAGGGGGGGTGGGCAGAGAGTCTAGTGGTTCTAAAGAGCATTGTGTTCATGATCTGACGGCCTGGGATTGAGCCACCATGAAGGCACCCATTTATAGGGATTTTACCCTGAGAGAAGGCTAATTTGTATTTCATGCTGGTTGGAACGGGTAACATACTAACATTTTTGGGAGAGTTTGAGTAACGAGTAGAGGACAGAAAAATTCTAAACAAAAAACAGTGCTCACAACAGCATTCCATTGGATGATGGATAGTGACATGATGGATGGCCAGGTCTTTTTTTCCCTTCTTGCTTTGGTTTGTGTGTTGTTTGCAAGTGTGTGTGTGTCTGTGAGTGTGTACACATATGTATATTCTCATAAATTGTAATGCTTAACTCAAAGCACCCTGAGGTCATCCAGTACATTCGTCACACAATTCAGGACTGTCAAGTGAAGTAATTTTTACAACTTTCAATAGTCACTACACACAAAAAGTGATTAAATATATTTATGCTATCTTTTACTGCAAGAAATGTTATTTCCTGCATTCTGCATTAAATAAAGCACACACTGGGCCAGGTGATTTTTGCATTCATGCAGTTGTTTACAAAACAAACAAAAATAATCACGGTACCTCATCATTTTTTGCTCTCAAAGTCTCAGTATGGCAATCGCGATCTTTTAGAACTACTAAACTTGTAAACAACAGCTTGTAGGCCCCTCTGCCCCCATCTGCTCAACCAGAGGGGGTTGGGGAGGGGGGCGGGGGGGTATTCTTTTCTTTTTCCATCAATTCATGCACGACCTAACAGCTTACGATGTGATGTGCAGTTGCTCCCAGTGGACCTAGACAAGCTAGAAGAAATGATGCAGCAAACCATCGACGACATGAAAAAGTACTTTTCCTACAGTCCCGACTCCTACTACAAACACTCGCTCTTCTTCCTCTCCATCGCCATCCACCGCATGGCCCCGCCCACCCTTCCCCGCCTCGTCATGCTGGATGCGGACCTCAAGTTCCAGGACGACATCCGGCGGCTGAACGAGCTCTTTGACCGCTTCCTTCCGGGCAACCTGATCGGGATCGCTCGCGAAAACCAGCCCGTGTATCGCCACGTTCTGTCCCCGTACAGGCAGGCCCACCCAGGCACGCGGGCAGGGGAGCCGCCCCCAGACGGCCTGACGGGGTTCAACAGCGGGGTGCTGCTGCTGGACCTGGATCGCCTGCGTCGGTCAAGGCGCTACAACTCCCTGCTGGACAACCGCGTGCTGGAGAGCCTGTCCAAGAAGTACTCCTACGTGGGTCATCTCGGGGACCAGGACTTTTACACGCTGGTCTCGTTGGAAAACGAAGACCTGTTCTTTGTGCTGCCCTGCGGGTGGAACCGCCAGCTGTGTCGGTGGTGGCGGGATAAAGGGTACGAGGATGTGTTTGATCAGTACTACGCCTGTCCAGGGAGGATCAGTATCTACCACGGCAACTGCAACACGCCCATCTCCTGAAAGGGACTGCTGAAACAAGTTTTTTTTTTTTGCTTTTTTTTTGTTTTGTTTTTGGTCTTGTCTTTTTTGACAGCTTTTTCCACACCCTTCAAGGACTTTTAGTGGTGTGTGCGTGTGTGTGTGTTAGGGGGTAGGGGGTTGTCCAGTGCGAAGTACTTGTGTAAGACTGAATGTTTTGTTTTTGAAATGCTAATGTTTGGGGGGGGGGGGGGGGGGGGTTGGTTTCTGGAGGGTTTTTGTTTGTTTTTGTTTTTTAATTGATTGAAGAATGGTTTATAAGTTGAGTGGCCCAAATCAAAAGTTAGAACTCCTCTGTAGCATCTTTAACATGCATGTATGCCATATGCGTTCTTTGAAATCCAGAATATTTGCCATGGGTCTAGATGCAATAGCCCCACAGCTACCATGTTCATCTTCTGCTTTGCTGGAATCTGGAATAAAAACTTAGTCTATCATCACAACAGGGGAATTGTCTATATTGTCACAACAGGGAAATTGTCTAAATCATCACAACGGGGGAATTGTCTAAATCATCACAACAAGGGAACAATCTGTCTCATGACATGTGGAGAATTGGCTATCAGATCGTCACAACAGGGGAATTGTCTGTATCATCTCAACTGGGGAATTGTCTATATCGTCACAACAGGGGAACAATCTGTCTCATGACAAGGGGAGAATCGGCTATCAATCGTCACAACAGGGGAATTGTCTATATCATCTCAACTGGGGAATTGTCTATATCGTCACAACAGGGGAACAGTATCATCACAACAGGGGAACAATCTATATTGTCACAACAGGGGAATAGTCTATATTGTCACAACAGGGGAATTGTCTATATTGTCACAACAGGGGAATAGTCTATATATATCATCACAACAGGGGAATTGTCTATATCATCACAACAGGGGAACAGTCTATATTATCACAACAAGGAGATTGTCTGTATCGTCACAACAGGGGTACAGTCTATCATCACAACAGGGGAACACTCTGAACAGTCTATATCAACACACTAGGGGAAGTCTAGAGCTATATATATCATCACAACAGGGGAACGGTCTATCATTGTAGCATTCTGATTTTGCTCAACACAAGTAAACCACACTGCTGAGCCTTTGGATGTTCTAAACCTAAATTTTGATGGAAAGTACCCCCACTACCCCTCTCCCCCCCCCCTCCCACTACCCATCCCCCATTTTTGAGGCCCAAAGATGATAGAAGTATATTTTTGTGCAGTAAATGGTTGGAGGGTCTAAAAAAAATGAAGGCTGCTTTAAAAAGTTTACAGATAGTAATGGGAGATTAAATCAATATAAATAAATAGATTTTTGTTTTGTTAAAGATATGTTCACGACAGGAGTTTGCATGCAAGCACGCATACAATACATAGATTCATATGCACACTTCTATATATGCATGCACACACACACACACAAAGTACTTAACCACTTACCATCTTCCCTTCCCCCCCCCAATTCCCTGGTTTTAGTCAGCATGGAATACTGCAATAGGTTTGATAGCTGACAAGATTGACCAAAAAGTTTAACCCCCCCCCCTTTTTTTTTTTACTCAAGTTACTGTTTGCTGTTTATGAAAAGAAAACATATAGTACTACTTTTTTGGGGGGTGGGGGGGGGGGAGCTTTTTCTGTTTGAGCTTGTGATATTTTATGTATGTACTGCTGAATATCATTCCTACAAAGGTAGAAAATTGTATGATGCCTGTGGGTAATTGTATAGTTTACATAACTTATAACTAGAAAGATGCAAATTGTGTCATGTGAATAACTGTATGCATATATATACTATAGATGGTTTTATATGATTGTCATGTGTGCTGTTCTGTTGATGAGTTAATACAGCTTGTGAGTGTGCGTGTGTGTGTGTGTTTCTGTGTGTGTGCGTGCACACACATGTACATGCACACCTGTCACTCTCTGAGTATTTATTTGTACATTGTGTGTGTCTCTCTCTCTTTCTATCTGTGTATTTGATGAAAGGGAGGGGGGGTGGGTTCTAGAATTTTAATCATAGACACTTCGCTTTTTTTTTTCTTGGTAGTCAAACGCTCAGACAGCAACTATTTTATTCTGTCATTTGAGCAAAAATGCATTGCGCTGCCGTTAAGCACCGGACTAGTCAAGGCATCTGACTTCAGCCTAGGAGAGAATTGTTATCTTTGAAGTCTTTCTGGGGAAAAAAACAACCCAGGAGAATAGACCGAGAAGGCAAAAAATAGACAAGAAGGATTTAACAGGGAGAAAAAGGAACAATGCAGAAACAAAGAGAGGAATAGAAAAGAGGGAATTCCTAAAACAGAATTTCCAGAAAGTGGGGATGCTATTTATACGGGCAGGCCCCTGGCATGCCCATGGGAAAACCTTTCTTTTGTGTGTATATATGTTGAAAATGCCTTCCTTAACTTATTGCATAGACTTTGCGTTTTATGTGGGTGGGGAGGGGGGTTGCTTTTGTTGGTGAATGGTTTTTGTAAGTAAAAAATATTGGGTGGAGGGGTTTGTTTTGTTTTTTTACATTTTTTACTTGCCATAATCATGGGTTTTTCTTTTTTGGTTTTGGGTGATTTTTGGTTTCTTTGGGGTCCATTTTTGTATATTTTACATGTGAATAATTTTGCAGATAATTTTCTTTGAAATAGAGATGTAAAGCCAGTAGTGCATTCCATTGCCTGGATATTTAAACTGTGTGTGTGTGTGTGTACATGTGTGTGCGTGCATGTCTGTGTGTGTGCACTTAACAGAGAAGAAGGGCAAAGAGGAAACAGGATGCAGGAATCTCTTCATTGTGAACTAAATTCTGGTCAAAATTCTTGTAATTCTTGCTCAAATAGTTCTATTCTGTTCATTTTTTTAAAAGAAAAATATCATTTTTCATTTAATTCATTTGTAAAATTCATAGCATTTTTGACAGAAGTTGGTTATAAAACATCACGTGTGTCATTTGTATATTGATTAAAAAGACCATACTGACAGTTGGTTATAAAACATCACTTGCGTCATGTGTATATTAATTAAAAAGACCATACTGCCTTGTTCATTTTTTCTTCTTGATGTTTAATTTTGGTACTTTTAAAGATATTTTTATATACCTTGGATAACAATTGTTCTCCATTTGAAGTCTTGTGCTGACCCAGCTTTTAAGTGTGTGTAACTTTAGTCAGCATGGGATTTTTCTCTAAAAACAGAAGGGTTTAGTTCTTTTTGGAAGTGTGGGGGCTAGAGTTCCAGGATTCACCAATTGTAAGATTTTTGCCTGTGTGACTGCCCCCACCACCACCACCACCATTTAGGTAGCTGCATTCTGACTTCAGGGATGGTGTCAACATGACACCTGTGTGCATGCGTTTTTGAAATTTTGTCATCTGTTCCTACCAGTATGCGACACCCTCCCTTAGGTAGCTGGATTCTGACTTCAGGGATGGTGTCAACATGACACCTGTTTGCAAGCGTTTTTTGAAATTTTGTCATCTGTTCCTACTTTCCCTCCTCTGAAAGGTGGGGAGGATTTTTAACATGTGCGCAAGATAATCTGCATTCGCACTTGGGGCTTTGGAGTCTCGTCCAAAGAGCTTTGACTTTTCAGGTCGATTTTCTGATCAAACTGGGAAGAAAGGGCAAGGCCGGAATTGAGCCCGGAACCTTGTGGTTCAGTTGTTTGGCAGGGGAACGTCTTAACCGTCCTGCCACCTTCCTTCTTGGAAAGTTGTTTAAAAAGAAAAAGGAATAAAACTTGATAATAAGAGGTGAACGTGAATAATTTCTGAAAGAAAACGATGCGAGCCACACATTTAAAGATTTTTTTTTGGGTTTCTGGTTGGGGTTGGTTTGATGTGAGGGTTTTTGTTTGTTTGGGGGTTGGTTGGTTGTTTCATTCCTTGGCTAGAGCTTTAAAGTTCACCAGTGGTGGGGATTCTGCTGCCCACCATATGTAGCTGTATTCCAACTTCGTGCATATTTTTTATTTGATCATTTTCTTGTAATGATCCAGACAAAGCATTTTCTCAGGTTTGAGACATGTGGCTGTTCCAGAATAGCAAAGAGTAAAAAATATAATTAGTATTCTTGTCAACAAATGACATCTGGGGGTTTTTTCTTGTTTTTTTTTTTTTGGTTCCTCAACTTCAGCTTTGAGGTTTACCAGGGGTGAGATTTTGCATATGCCACCGTTTTTCCCACCATTAAGGTAGCCACGTTCCAACTTCAGGGATGATGTCTAAACATGACACTAAGTGGGCATGTGTGGATGGTTTTTTAAATGTCATCCATTCCTACCAGCACACATTGGCCTATTCTTCCGAAAGGCATACCTGGGTTTGACTTGTGTGCAAGATGTCCTGTGAGCATTTGCACACTGGACCTTGGTTTGTAGTCTCATCTGATGGACTTTCAGGGGAGTGGAGTTGGAACTGATGTGGATTCCAGGGGAAATATCCCTTCAAATGGGTGCCATGGTGGTGGCTCGAACCTGGGCTGCCAGATCACATAACACCCTAACCACTAGGCTATCCCGTCCCCCCCTCAAAGGTGTGTAATAATCATGAGTTGGATTGGATTGCATTTCAAAACTGCCATTGTCAGATGTGGACTGTGTTCACATGTTGTGTACTCAGTTTGTGTGTGTGTGTGCGCGTGCGTGTGTGTGCGTGCGTGCACATGTGCACCTGCTTTTGTTGACATGTGTGCGAGTGTGTGCAGACCTATGTTTGGAATATATTTGTGCTTGGGCATTTCAGCAACAAAAAAGTTTACATCGTCATGGGTGATTTTCCTTCCATTTTAAAAGGAAGTCTGTATTGGCAATTTCCTTTTTTTTTTCTTTTAAGGAATGTTAGATCCAAGATCTTGAATCCTTTTGAAAATGACCAAAATGACAACCTGTGACAAACACTTCCTTGGAAACCCTTGAAAGTTGAAGCTTGTCTGTTGAAAGGCTTCTCATAAAGAATGATGGTAAAAGTAAAGATGCATTTTTTATGTCATCATCATCAATGCCTTTGTGCCTTATTGGCACGTAGGGCAGCAACAAATGTTCTCCACTGCTGTCTGTCCTGGGCCAGCTTCTGAATGGTTCCCCAGGTATGTTGGTAGGTCTTCAGCTCTGTTTCGACAGTTCGATGCCAAGTGTTCTTGGGTCATCCTCGTTTGCGTTTTCCCTCTGGTGTCCAGTGGAGGGCTGTTTGGGCGATGTTTCCCTGTTCCTGATGGCAGATATGCCCTATCAATCCCCATCGCCTATGCATGATAATGGTGTCCATGCTTCCTGGTTGCAACGGGCAAAAAGTTCTTGGTTGGAGATGGTCTCAGGCCGCTCGTGTGGAATGTGGATAGTTTGTCGGCATTTTTATGTGGAGAAGAAATAAAAGTTCAAATGCGTGCTAGTACGTGGATGAAACGAACAAAGACCATCAGACTACATGGTCTCCAGAGGAGGTAAATAATAATTTGGCGCATGCGCAGGAAGTCTTCAGAAGTAGCCTATTGATCACCTAGAATGACAAAGCAAGGCAAAAACTAAGCATTGAATCCTGTGTTACAAACGAAAGCAGAGCTCGGAGGCTGTATTAACGAAGTAGCAACAAACAAAACAAGTGTTTTCGCTGTGTGTGTGGTACAATACGTTGGCCTGCCAAAAAAAAAAAAGTGGTGGTGGGGGGGAGCTGCAAGAGTTCAAAGCGGAAACCAACTTCCAACAGAATATTTGACACTTTGTTTGCCCTCAAGTTTGCTAGGAAATGTATACGCAATAACAACATTTTATGCAACCTGTGCTCAAGTTTGCTACGAAACGTATACGCAATTACACAATTTTACGCAACCTGTGCCTAATGCTCAGGCTAAATGAAATCTATGCACTGATTTTGTATAAAAATGATGTGATCAAGACGAGTGAACATTGTACTTTTGGTTTCAGCAAACAGATGTTTAGTACCAAGGGTAGCATTCTTTGCTGACTGACATTAATCAGTATATGCTGCATCCAACGTTATAAAGAGATAGTTATGAACTTTTTAAAAAAAAAAAAACCTTGTTTTTAATTGAGAATTTTTTTTTTGTTTACTTAAAACAAAACCCCAATTCCAGTAAAAACATACTATACAGCATGACCATACCAGTTTGCACAGTAACTCAGATGTTGTGCCTAAAAGTATTTAAGTGAAACAGTCACTCCTCTCTAGCATGTATGTGCTGTATAGTAGTATGTTCTTTCGAGCCAGAAGGCCCATAGAGCCGGAGCTTATCCCGGTTTCTGTAGCGTTAAGCGAACTGATGGTTTTTCACCACCCCTGTGACAGGACGCTAGTCTGTTGCCAGATACTTCCCCAGCAGAGCTGGTACCCACTTGTACACCTGGGTGGAGTGAGGAAAATAGGAGTAAAGTGTCTTTCCCAAGGACACAACACCGAGCCGAGCGGGGATCAAACCCGCGACCTCTGGATCACGAGTTGACCGCCTAAACCACTCGACCACGGTGCCTCCCTGTGTATGTGCTGGCTATGTTGGAAAAAAATGTGTTGGGGAACAAAATGGAAAATCACCTGTGATCCCATCTTGTGATTGCTTCAGAATTATGAGTTTTGACAGAAGGCTACATTCATACTGCTGCTTACAACTGTAGAGCAAATGTGAAAAAGCTTACTCATGAAATACATTTTGTACTTAAGAAGTTTGATGCAATGAAAAATCTTGAGCTGATGACAATAAAGAGAGAAATACTTATATTGTTTGTTTTTAATGTGTGTGGAGGGGGGGGGGGGTGGGGGTGGTGGTGATGAGGGTGATTCGTATCATAGAGATGTAAATAAAATGATTTTAAATTTTGGCTTTTGTTTGGAGTTGGATTTTGTTTAGGTTTTTAACACTATTTTTAGCAACAAAGTTATGAACTGTTGAGATTTTGCTTGAAATTGACAGAGAAAACTTCACAAAGTTGTTATCATCTTTAAGGAATGCTGGGTCTCATCAATTTCTTGTTTTGTTTTTGGAGTTAAAAATCACAGTCGCTGATTTATTTATCCAAGTACATGGTTTGCTTGCATGATTCTTTTTCTCGTCTCTCGTTCACTTTACAATGTCGGATGTGTCTGGGAAAAGTAATGGCATATCCTTTCAGCTCATCTCGTGGGCCGTACACAGCTTGGTTTGCAGGGTGGTCTCCGTCAGTCACACAATCTTCCTTAGGTTGCTTTCTAGCATGCATCTTTGAAGGATGTGCTCTCCAGTCTGATTTTTTTTTTCATGCACACTGGGGAGAGGGAACAAGTTTCAGCTTTGTAATATACATGTGATGATTTAGCCTGTTGTGCAGTCGTAGAATGATACTTGGAGATTTATGTACAGACCTTTCAGAATGTATGTATTATGTCCATTCCATTTTTCCTCTCTCCAAACACAGACACACACACACACACACACACACACACACACACACACACACACACACACACACACACACACACTGAAGCACACCAGCAAGTGCATGCGTGTATGCAGGTGCATATGTATGCTCACAGACTTGTGTTATGTACTAGCACACATTCATACTTATGCATGCATGCACACACACACACACACACACACACACACATGTGCATGCACACAAACACACACAGGTGATTGCTGAAATGAGTGAAACTGCTTTCTTTAATTAAACAGCAAGGATACACAATTTTTAAAGTTTTAATTTTAGATTTTATGTTATTTATTTTTATTCATCATTATGCTTAGTGACATAAAATATTGCATGTGCATGCACGCATGCACACACACACTCACACACACACTCACACACACACATCCTTCGGATGAGACTATAAACCGAGGCCCTGTGTGCGAACGCACGCAGAACATCTTGCGCACACGTTAAATCCTGTTCCGCTTTTCGTAAGAGTAGGCCATTGTGTGCCGGAGGGAACAGATGACAGAATTTACAAAACCGCATACACACGGGGACTGGATGTAAAAAAGCACATGAGTGCTTATTCCATTATCCTCGATATAAAAGAATAAATGAATGAATGAAATGACACACTTTTACTCTTCAGCTTGCAAGCACTTTTTAACAGAGAACTAAACAGAAATCTGCACACACTCAAAGATCACAACCCCCCCTCCCCCCCCCCCAAAAAAAAAAAAATGCAATGAACTATACTTGACATGTGACTTCTCCCTCAACTCCTTGAGGAGTTGCTGAGGAACTGCTCTGAAATTTTTCAGGCCGTGTGTGGTGGTGGGCAAGTCAGGCTTTGGCAGAGCCTGTTCTTCTCAAAGTCACTGAGAGACATGTACACAGTAATTATTGCAAAATCTCGATATGTATATATATAATAATATTTGTTTGGTTTTGTTCCTCAGCTAAAGCTCCAAGGTTCACTAGTGGTGAGATTTTGGCATATATATATATATATATATATATATATATATATATATACACATGCAACCGCTTTTATCCACTGTTAGGGTAATCACACTCCCACCTTCGGGGATGATGTCTAAACGTGACACTAGTGTGCATACTTTTCTTTGAAATACGGGGACGGGATAGCCTAGTGGTTAGGACATTGCGCTGGCAATCTGACCACCCGGGTTCGATTCCCGTTCAAGGGGGATATTTTCCCCTGGAATTAACATCAGTGCCGGCTCCGCTCTCCCCCAAAAGTCTTTCGGATGAGGCTATAAACCGAGGCCCCGTGTGCGAATGCACGCAGAACATCTTGCGCGCACGTTAAATCCTGTTCCGCTTTTCGTAAGAGTAGGTAGGCCATTGTGTGCTGGTGGGAACAGATGACAGAATTTACAAAATCGCATACACACGGGGACTGGATGTAATAAAAAAAAAAATAAAAAAAAAGCACATAAGTGCTTATTCCATTATCCTCAATATAAAAGATTAAAATAAAATTTAAAAAAATTAAAATTTACTTTTGTCTTCCCTTCTTACTGGCACACATGGCCTACTCTTTGAAAAGGCCAGACAGGTTGATGTGTGCACAAGATGTTCTGCAAGCGTTTTCACACAAGCCCTTGGTTTATTCAGTCTCATCCAAAAGGACTTTTGGGGGGAGTGAAGTCAGCGCCGATGTTGACTCCAGGGGGAAAATCCCCTTGAACTGGTGCCGTGGTGGTGACTTGAACCTAGGTCATCAGATCACGAGATCAGTGCTCGGACCACTAGGCTATCCCGCCCCTTTGTGCACCTTTGATTTGTGTAAGATGAAATACTTGTGTGCGCGCATCTATACGCAATGTGCGCGCACACACTCACTCCCATCTAAATAGAACCACATTAGAACTACCTGATCCAAGATTTTAACCATTTCTTCTCTCTGTCTGTGTCTGTCTGTGTCTCTCTCTCTCTCTCTCTCTCTCTCTCTCTCTCTCTCTCTCTCTCTCTCTCTCTCTCTCCTTTCTCTTTTAAATTTTAAGAAGCCTCAAAAAATTATGCAGAAAAAAGCCACTCCGATAAGGAAAGAAATGTGCATGTAGACAGGGAAAGAAATGTTAAGAAAAGAAAAACAACAGCTGCTTAACCTGAAATTTAAAGCAAAATTAATGTTCCAGTGGGAAAGAGACATTCAGTGTCCTAAGGCTAAGGCATTGTGCATACATTTGTATGCAGCCCTTTATGACGTGATATTGCTTGCAAACCTTAACTTATGCATACACAGGCATACAACCCACATAATGTGAATCAGAAAAAAACAAAAACAAAAAAACATGCTTAACACCGATAGTGCATCAGATCAGTTAGACTTGCAAAGTCTGTTTTGGGTGTTTCAGTTTCAGTGTTTGTACATCATGTCCGTGAATATTTTTGTGTAACCCGGTGGGTGTTCAGAAACAATACATTCTTGTAAATTTTTAAATTCTTGTTATTCTTGTCTCTGCATAATTATATTATATCAAAGCATAATGAGAAATGTGCTTAAACACACAGTTGAGCCTTCACACACACACGCACTCACACACACACACACACACACACACACATATATATATCAAAGCATAATGAAAAATTTGCTTAAACACACACAGTTGAGCCTTCATACACACACGCACACACACACACAGATAGATAGATAGATAGATAGCTATATATATATATCAAAGCATACTGAAAAATTTGCTTAAACATATAGAGTTGAGCCTTCACATTACTATTATTGCTTTGGGGGTATTGTTTGTTTGTTTGGGGTTGGGGTTTTTTCTCCCATTCCTGGGCTACAGCTCCAAGGAGATGTTGCGTGTGGGACCACTTTTAACCCACCATTAAGGTAGCCGCATCCCAACTTCAGGGAAACTGCTGGTTTCAAGAATGGTGGTATTTCGGTGTGTCCTCCTACTGATGTAATGTACACCTGATACAAAAGGTCTCGAGCTATGATTTTTAACTCTTGGTTGATAAAGAGTACAGCTGAGCAATAAGATCATCATCGAAGTTTAAATCAGAGAGTCCGTTCACTTTAGTGGATTCAATCTACGGAATATAATGGTGGGTTGAAAGTTTTTTTTTAAAAATAAAATAAAATAAATATAAAAACAAAGAACCCCAAAGTCATGTGATAATGAATAAAATGCCTGCGTATGACGGATGCTATAGATTAGTAGATAAGAACTGGAGGGATTTTGTTTTTGGTTGTTTTGTTATTTGTTGGGGTTTTTTTGTTTGTTAGTGTTGTTGTTGGGGTTGTTTGTTTTTTTTGGGGGGGGGTTGTTTTGGGTTTTATTGTGGTTTGTTTGGGTTGGGTTTTTTGGTGGTTTGGTTTTTGGTTTGGGGTTGGGGGTTTTTTTTTTTTCTGTTGATGGGGGGGGGGGGGGGGGGGGGGGTTCATGCATCTGCTAGAGGTGTGAGGTTCACCAGTTGTCAGATTTGATGTATGTGAGCATTTTTACCCATCATTAAGGTAGCTGTATTCTGACTTCAGGGATGGTGTCCAAACACGGTACCTGTGTACATGTATGCATTTTAATTTTTTTTTTAATAAAATTTTTGAATTGTTATCCCCTTTCTACCAGCACGCAATTATTGGTCTGCTCTTCCGAAAGGTGAAAAGGGTTGTGTGGTTGTTTTTTTTAATGTGTGCACAAGATGTTTGTTCTGCATGCAATTCACACAATAGGGCCTTGGTCTCATGTAAAGGACTGTTTGGGAAGTAAGAGTCAGTACTGATGTTAATAAGAATAATAATAATAATAATGTATGGAATTTATAGTGGGACGGGATAGCTCAGTGGTCGGAGCACTCGCTTTCCCCCAGGCAAGTTAAGCAGTGTCGAGCGTGGTTACCAGTTGGATGGGTGACCGTTTGCGTGCCTTGGCTTCAGTACAGTTCCCCCAGTTCACCCAGCTGTAAATGGGTACCTGCCCTCTTTAGGGTCAGGGAAGGTAAAGCAGCGAGGGAGAGGAGATGGGCGCCACCCTCAATATGCTGGCCCTAGAGAAGTGAGGTCTCTGATGCCTCGCTCCCCTACGACCTTATAGGTTATGGGACTCCTTTACCTTTTTACCCTTATGGAATTTATATAGCGCTGAATCTTAATGTTAACACCCGTGGAAACTCCCTACAACTGGCGCTTCTGTGGAGGCTTGATCCCCGGGCCGACCCCTCACAAGCGCAATGCTCTCTCTGACCACCAGGCTATCCCCACCTCCTGTGCTTCTTGCTCAACAGGAGGTCTGCCTGCGGGCCTCAGCCAAGGCATCACTGCTTTACAGAAGCTCCTTTTTTTTTTGGGTACAGGGTGCATGCTGGGCATGTTTCCGATCGAAAGCTATGGAACACTTGATAGGAATTACAGGATCTGGAACATGCTATGTACAGTGATCTTGTGAAGGTGTGTGTGTGTGTGGTGTGTGTATATATATATATGTATGTATATATATATATATATATATGTATATATATATATATATATATATATATATATATACACATATATATATACACATATATATGCACAGAGACAGAGGGAATCGAAACACTGGCAGGTCTGCACAGGACGTTGATCTGGGAGATTATAAAAATCTTCACCCTTTTTTTTATTTTATTTTTTAATTCTTTTATATATTTTTATTTTATTTTATTCTTTTATATCGAGGATAATGGAATAAGCACTTGTGTGCTTTTTTTACATCCAGTCCCCGTGTGTGTGTGTGGTTTTGTAAATTGTCATGTGTTCCCACCGGCACACACTGGCCTTAAAAATTGACGAGATGCCTTTTGCTGAGATTCCAACCCATGACTTCAAGGATTCACGGGACTGAAGTCAGATGGTCTTCTTAACCACCCCGGCTGTAGAGGCCGTGATGTGTGTTGTTGGGTAGTACTGTTAGCTGCAGCATCCTGTTTGAAGTCAGTGCCGTGGCCCCCGATGACTCCTCAAGGAGTTGAGGGAGAAGTCACCACGGTACTCGGGAGATACATGATCAGTACGTTGCTCGTTTTGTAATCCCTGAAGTCAGAATGTGGCTGTACCTTAATGGTGGGCAAACAGTTGCGTATGCAAAAGTTCACCGTTGGTCAACCTCCGAGCTCACGAAGAAACGAAGGCAGCCGGAAAAGACATGGGCCGAGCTGAAGAGGATCTCCCCAAACCGAGTTGGTTGGAGGGGTGTTGTTGCAGCCCTGTGTTCCCCCGAGGAACCAAGAGGCATAAGTCAAGTCGAGTAAAAGTCAACCTCCGAGCTCTAGTCTAGGAAATTAACAACAAAATCAGTCACTTGACTGATGTGTGTGTGTGTGTGTGTTGCAGACAGCTGGCAAGAGAGCCCCGAGTTTGTCAAGTACCTGGTGGAACTGAGCTCCTATGGCGTGCAGAAACTGGGTAAGTCGGTCAGCACAGAACTGGCCTCGACTTGACGTACTTACTTCTTCTTCCTTCTTTGTCTGCCTATGGTTAAGGGCAGCGCGCGGTGTGCGCATGCACGCTGGCCCAAGATACGTGGGCCTGGTGATGGTGGATGCTGGCGGCACCTCAACCCTGGTCTTGTCTGGGCATCATCTTGCCACAGAGAGTAGAATATAAGATCAGTACCCTCTGTTACAAATGTCTCCACAAAACTGCACCCTCCTACCTCTGTGAATGTCTTCACCTGTACACTCCTTCACGTTCCCTCCGCTCTACTGCAGATACCTTGTGCCTACGAATACCTAGATTCAACCAATCCACCGTTGGCCGCCGCTCATTCTCTATATTGGGTCCATTTACCTGGAATGAGCTCCCTCTCTCTCTTCGCCAGAAACCTAGTTATGACACTTTTAAATCCAGCCTCAAGACATATTTATTTCAAACCTAAGACTTCCCCTCTCCTGTTTCATATCTAACCCATGTCCTATCACCCTGCTAAAGTATACGGCCTGTGCGAGTGTGTGTGTGCTTTAGAAAAACATTTGACTATCGAAATTTTATTTCATAGATTTTGTCTGCATCGCACCATGTTTGTAAATATCTGTTTAAACTTTTGATTATTTACCTTTGATTGCATGACTGTGTAAGATTAGGTTGAATGCATGCGCTTTGATTTGTCTTTGCAAGATATAGCGCTATATAAGTTCCATTTATTATTATTATTATTATTATTATCTAACCCGCCAGTGTATGCAAAGCACCCAAGCATACATTGGAGATGGACCACTTTTACTGAGTGATGAGTTCCAGTGAATAGTGTAGGGATGCACCAGCTTATAGGCTGATGAAGTCATATCATGTGTGCGGGGATATCGGGGAAGGTGGTGGTGGGGATGGGGGGGGAGCTGTCAGTATAAACAGTATCCCCACCTTCTGGAAATGTTGAGCTAGGAATGACCTCTTTTCTATCCCTCTCTTTGTTTTATGCTTTGTGTCCCTTTTCTTCCTGTCACCTCCTCCCTTCTTGTCTGTTTTCTGCCTTCTTGGTCCATTCTCCTGCACTTTTTTTTTTAGTCCAGGAAGACTTTAAAGATAAACAGTTCTCACCCACGCTGCACTAGGATGTGCTGGGCCTGACTTGTCGTCAGGCGCTTAATAACGGCAGCGCACCGCATTTTCCCTCCTGTGACAGGCAACAATAGTCGCTGTCTGAGCGTTTCGACGATGAAGAAGAAGAAGAATATCATGTATTGATGAACCCACAAGAGATGCGTGGAGACCTGCCTATATGATGGAATGGGGAGAGAAAGTGGAGGAGGTGTAGCATTGAGCTCGGGATGTGAGGGGGCAGGTTCAAGCCATCCCCCCGTTTCTGAGGACTTGTTTCTCCCTTGGAGTGAACACCAGTACCATCTCCACTTCCCCAAAAGTAATAATAATAATAACAAATGGAATTTATATAGCGCTATATCTTGCAAAGAACAAATCAAAGCGCTTTCATTCATCCTACTCATTCACGTGCAACTTTTACAAATTCAAATGTATACACACAGTTATACACACATGTTCACACTCACGCACACTCACGCAGGTTGTACACTCGGCAGGGTGATGGGGTTTTGGCTGTTGAGGGCAGGGACAAAATGAAATGGAACAAGAGGGGAGAATCTTAGGTTTGAAATAAATGTGTCTTGAGGCCAGATTTAAAAGCATCATAAGAAGGCTTTTGACGAAGGGAGAGAAGAGGGCCATTCCAGATCGATGGACCAGAAACAGAGAAAGAGCGACGGCCAACGGTGAACTGGTTGAATCTAGGTATTCTTAAGCTCAAGGTATCTGCAGCAGAGCGGAGGGAACAAGAAGGAGTGTACAGGTGAAGACATTCACAGAGGTAGGAAGGTGCTGTTTTATGGAGACATTTGTAACAGAGGGTACTGATCTTAAAGTTTACTCTCTGTGGCTCAGGCAACCAGTGGAGAGATTGCAAGAGAGGAGTAATGTGCTCAGATTTGTTCTTTCTGAGGACTAGGCGAGCTGCAGAGTTTTGTATACGTTGAAGGGAGTGGACAGATGATGCTGGCAGACCAGCCAGAAGAGAATTGCAATAGTCCAGACGTGAGAGAATGAGAGACGCGACTAGTTTGGATGTTGCATCAGTGGACAGGTACTTTCGAACTGCACTGATGCGCCGCGATTGATAGTTGCACGACTGGCAGGTCTGGGTGATGAATTTTTGCATGGAGAGTGTGTTGTCTATAACGACCCCCAGATATTTCACAGCAGTAGATAGAGGGATGGACGTATTGCCAAATTCTCTTGAAGCTGTTGTGATGGAAGAGAGTTTTATGTTTGGTCCCAACAAGCATGGCTTCGGTTTTATCTGCATAAGTCTGAATTTATTTATTTATTTAGAGGGGACGGGATAACTCAGTGGTCGGAGCACTCGCTTTCCCCCAGCCAAGTTAAGCAGCGTCGAGCGTGGTTACCAGTTGGATGGGTGACCGTTTGCGCGCCTTGGCTTCAGTACAGTTCCCCCAGTTCACCCAGCTGTAAATGGGTACCTGCCCTCTTTGGGTCAGGGAAGGTAAAGCAGCGAGGGAGAGGAGATGGGCGCCACTGCCCTCAATATGCTGGCCCTAGAGAAGTGAGGTCTCTGACGCCTCGCTCCCCTACGACCTTATAGGTTATGGGACTCCTTTACTTTTACCTTTACTTACTTCCGAGGATAATGGAATAAGCGTTCATGAATTCAACCATCCTGCCACCCCCACCCCCCTTCCTTTTTTACAGGGGAATTTATCATTTTATTATTGTCATGGTTGTGATGGTTGTGGTTGTGATGGATCAGCCCAGGAGCCGGACCGTCTGGCGGAGGAGAAGAGTCAGATCCTGGAGGAGACACAGGACCTGGCCTTCCACAACTACACCACCTTCATCCAGACGGCCAACTGCTCCAAGGAGATCTTCCAGGACGTCAGTGACTTGGCTTACTGTCTTTTTTTATATATTTTTTTAAACTTTTTAAAAAATTCATTTTTAATACAACATAAACAAAATAATATTTTTTAACATAAGGTAATGTAAAACAAAACATACAAAACATCTATTATATAAACTGTATTATTTATATATGTTCATGTACGCGCGCGCACACACACTCTCTCTCTCTCCTCTCTCTGTCTCTCTGTCTGTCTCTCTCCCTCCCTCTCTCCTACCCACACACTCTCACAAAAGTAATATATATGCCTTTGAGAAATGTAGCTACACACCACAAAAAATTGAAACATGATACGGCCAAACACAGTAATTGAATTCATAGCTTCTTTCTCACACACCACATTCACACACACACGTACACACACACACGTACACACATTCACTCACAAACGCACACACATTCTCTCTCTTTTTTAAAAAATAAACCAACCACAAAAGCGCACATTCCTCGCAGTACCTGTAAGAAAAACGAGACTGATTTCAAAATGCAAAACAAAGTTACGTCATGTATTTTAAGCTTGGCAGTACAATGTTTAGAAATCGTCAATCAGTGATTTGTAATAAAGCCATTTAGATTCAAAATCAATATATTTCATATTTGTTTTTGCTATGTATTCCTCGGTTCTAAATTTAAGTTTAAGAAACTTTCTGAAATCAGTAAACACAGGATACCTATTGTCAACTTTGCATTTATAGAGAAAAAATATTTTATGTACAGTGATACCGGCTTACTGTCTTGTGTCTCTGTCTCTTGAGTGTTGTTGTTGTCGTGGATTTTACGTCTGTTCACTCTGAGTGTGTGTGTGTGTGTGTGTGTTTGTGTGTGTGTGTGTGTGTGTGTGTGTTTGTGTGTTTGTGTGTGTGTGTATGTGTGTGTGAGAGTGAGTGTGTGTGTGTGTGTGTGATTGTGTGTGTGTGTGAGTGTGTGTGTGTGTGATTTTGTGTATGATTATTATTATTATGTATGGAATTTATATAGCGCTGAATCTTGTAAAGCAACAAATCAAAGCGCTCAGATTTTTTCTTTTTTTTCATTTTTATATTTGCGTAAGTATGCGATTTTTTAAATTTTGTCGTCTGTTCCCACCGGCACACAATGGCCTACTCTTTCGAAAAGCGGAACAGGATTAAACGTGTGCGCAAGATGTTCTGCATGCATTCGCACACGGGGCCTCGGTTTATAGTCTCATCCGAAAGACTTTGACATTCAGTTCGATTTTTTTGTCAAACTGGGAAGAAAGGGCGAGGCTGGGAATCGAACCCAGAACCTCACGGTTTACTTGTTGGCAGGCAAACATCTTAACCATTCTGCCACCTTCCTTCACTTCACGTATGTGTGAGTGAGTGTGTGTGTCTCTGTCTCTGTCTCTGAGTGTGTGTATGTGCGAGTGTGTGTGTATTTTATTTATTTTTTATTTATTTATATCGAGGATAATGGAATGAGCACTTATGTGCTTTTTTACATCCAGTCCCCGTGTGTATGCAGTTTTGTAAATTTTTTGTCATCCGTTCCCACCGGCACACAATGGCCTACTCTTCCAAAAAGCGGAACAGGATTTAATGTGTGCGCAAGATGTTCTGCGTGCGTTCGCACGCAGGGCCTCAGTTTATAGTCTCATTCGAAGGACTTTGACACAAAGTATTTGTGTGTGAGTGTGGAGGGGGGGGGCTATATTTATTTATTTTTTAATTTTTTTTTTATTCTTTTATATCGAGGATAATGAAATAAGCACTTATGTGCTTTTTTACATCCAGTCCCCGTGTGTATGCGGTTTTGTAAATTCTGTCATCTGTTTCCACCGGCACACAAGGGGGAGGGATGGGGTGTTGGCGGGAGGGGTGTTTGTTTGGGAGGGGAGGGGGTTTGAGGTGTGTGGCTGGGCAGGGGGGGGGGGGGGGGGGGTGCGTGTGAATGCATGTGCACGTGTGTGTGTTTGGGTAGAAAGGGAGTTGGGGTTGGGGGGGGGGAGTGGCTGTAGGTGGATGGATATTATTGTGTGTGTGGTTTTGTTTGTTGTTTTGGTTTTTTGGGGGGGGGGTTTTTTTGGGGGGGGGGATTTAAGTCTGTAAGCAAGTATGAATTTTTGTGTTTGTAAAGATACAAAGTATTGGAAAGTGTGTTTGTTTGTGTGTGCACACATGTATATGTGTGTGTGTGTGTACATTTATACGTTCATTAAAAAAGAAAGAAAGAATTTTTTGGTTATTATGTAATTCATTTGTGTATGTATGTGTATACCCGTGTGGGTGCATGTGTTTGTGTGCATGTGAGTATGTGTGTGTGTGTGCGTGCATGTGCGTATGTGTGCATGCAAATATGTGTGCGTGCATGTGTGTGCATGCATGCCTGTTTTTCTTTCTTTTTTTCTTTTATTCTTTTATATCGAGGATAATGGAATACTTGTGTGTGCGTGCGTGTGTGTGCATGCATGCCTGTGTGCCTGCATGTGTGTGTGTGTGTACAGTTCCAGATCATTGAACAACACCTGGACGATCTGTTGAACAAGTTGCCTCCTTTCTCTGAGGAATGCAACAAGGTTCTACAGAAAGCGCAGGAAATCAGCTCCAGGTTAGTTGAGCTTCTTTGTTCTTTGTTCTTGCTCTTGCTCTTGCTGTTGCTCTTGTTGTTGTTGTTGCCGTTGTTGCTCTTGTTGTTGTTGTCGTCATTGTTGAAGTTATCGTTGTTTTTGGGAAAGGGTGTTGTTTTAGTCGGGGAAAGGGGTTGGTTCATTTTTAGGCTACAGCTCTTGAGATTTACCAATGGTGAGATTTGTGCACATTTGAGACTGTGTCCCTCCCCTACCCTCCCCCCCCCCCCCCCCCCTCCCCTCCTCCCCCCTCCCCCCTATTAGGGTAGCTGCACTCTGACTTTGGGGATACAGTTGGGTATTCTTCTTCTTCTTCTTCTTCTTCTTCTTCTTCCTTTTTTGTCATGTTTCTCCAGGGAGTCTTCTTCTTCTTCTTCTTCTTCTTCTTCTTCTTCTTCTTCTTCTTCTTCTTCTTCTTCTTCTTCCTTTTTTGTCATGTTTCTCCCAGGGGAGGTTTGACAGTGATGAGCCTTCTCCATCTCTCTCTGTTTTGAGCTTCCTCCTTATTTATGCCCCTTTCTCTAAGACCATCTGCAATACAGGTAGCCCAGGTCTTGCTAGGTCTTCCCTTTGGTCTCTTTCCATCCACTACGAAGTTCATTGCTCTTTTTTATGATGTGGTGGTCTGCTTTCCATTGAACGTGCCCAAACCTGCGCAGTCTATTGGTACTAGCTACAGACTTCAGATCATCACCTTTGCACATTCTCCATAGTTCTTCATTTGTGATCCTGTCTTCCCATTTGATCTTTGTCATGTAGCGTAGCATTCGGTTTCACAGCTCTTCAACAAACGTTCGACGGTTTTTGTGAAAACCCACGTCTCCGAACCATACAGGAGAACAGGTCTGATGCAGGCCTTGTATATCAGACAGCGTCTCTCCAGTGGGATTTTCTGATTTCCGAGCAGACTTGCCAATTCTTTCCATTTCTTCCATGCACTCACAATCCTGGTTCTGACAGCTAACTCAGATTTTGCCAGGACACTCAGGAGGTAGCTCCCTGGCTTTTTCTTCTGATTTTGAACTGTCGTGATATTTAATTGGTGTGTGGGGGGGGGGGGGGGGGGGGGGTTGTGAGTATTGAATATCATAGAAATTACTTCCCTTGACTGGAGTACTGTACAAAAATAAAAGCGCAGGTTGAGCCCTCGTTATAAGGGTTAATGGTATGTAAAAAAACAAAAACCCGTTGCATATATGCATATACGCACGTGCGTTCGCACACTGGGGGCCTCAGGTTTATGGTCTCCCCATCCGAAGCACTTTGAGATTTGTCTCTGCAAGATATAGCGCTATATAAATTCCATTTATGATGATGATGATTATTATTATTATTATCATTGTTGTTGTTGTCGACATCCTCCTCCTCATCCTCCTCCTCCTCCTCCTCCTCCTCCTCCTCCTCATCCTCCTCATCCTCCTCCTCCTCCTCCCCCTCATCCTCCTCATCCTCCTCATCCTCATCCTCACCACCACCACCACCAACCACCCACCAACCACCCACCAACCAACCAACCAACCACCCAACCAACCACCTACCACCCAAACCACAACCCAAACCTCGTCGGTCGGCCAGTCAGTCGTTCGGTCGTTCTTTCTTTCTTTCTGGACTTGTGCCGTTGCAGCCGCCGTATGAACACTCTGACGCTGCAGCGGCACACGCAGCTGCTGGAGGTGCTGGAGATGCCGCAGCTGATGGACACCTGCGTGCGCAACGGCTACTACGAGGAGGCCTTGGAGCTGGCGGCCCACGTGCGACGCCTGGAGAAGAAGCACTCCGCCATCCCCGTCATTATGGTGAGACTTGGGTCAAAGTCAAAGTCAAAGTCAAACTTTTATTTCCAGATGGTACATTGAATAAGCAGTGCATTTGCTTTTTTTCATCAAGCCATCTATCTAAACAAAGGGAAAAAAAGCTGTTGTTTGTGTCGGTTTGTTTGTGTTGGTTTGTTGTGTTGTTGTCGGTTTGTTGTGTTGTTTGTTGGGTTGTGGTGTGTGGTGTGTGGTGTGGTGTGTGGAAGGAGGGTGTGGGTGGGTGGGTGGGTAGGGGGGGGGGGGGGGGGTAGGGTAAGGGGGGAGGGTTGGGGGGGGAAGGGGTGGGGTGGTAAAGGGGAGTGGGGGGGGGGGGGGGGGGTTGGTGAAGGGGAGTGTTGGGGGAGGAGGGTGGTTGGTAAAGGGGAGTGTGTGTTGGGGGGTGAGGGTGGGGGTTGGTAAAGGGGAGTGAGGGGGGTGGTAAAGGGGAGTGGGGGGTGATAAAGGGGAGTGTGGGTGGGTGGGTGTGGTGGTAAAGGGGAGTTGTGGGGTGGTAAAGGGGAGTGTGGGGTGATAAAGTGGAGTGGGGGGTGGTAAAAGGGAGTGTGGGGTGATAAAGTGGAGTGTGGGGTGGTAAAAGGGAGTGTGGGGTGATAAGTGGAGTGGGGGGTGGTAAAGGGGAGTGGGGGGGGGGTTGTTGGTAAAGGGGAGTGGGGGGGGTGTTGTAAAGGGGATTGTGGTGGGGGTTGTTGGTAGGGGGGAGTGGGGGGGGTGTTGGCAAAGGGGAGAGGGTGGTTGTGGTAAAGGGGAGGGGTGTGGTGGTAAAGGGGAGTGTGTTTGTGTGTGTGTGTGTGTGGGGGGGGGGTTGGTAAAGGGGAGTGTGTGGGTTGGTAAAGGGGAGTTTGGGGGGGGGGAGGTGTGTTGGTAAAGGAGAGGGGTGGTGGTAAAGGGTAGTGTGTGTGTGTTTGGGAGGGGGGGGGATTGGTAAAGAGGAGTTGGAGGGGGGGGGGGGGGGGTGTATTTGTGCTTTTGTTTGTGTGTGTTGTTTCTTCTGGTTAGTTTGGTTAATGTCATTTCATTGCAAGATTATTTAGATGTTTGTTTGTGTGTATGTATATATATTGATTGCTGAATTCTTCCACATAAAGATGTATGAGAGAGAGGGGGGGGGGCTTGTGGACTGTTTCAGAGCATCGTGGAGGAGGTGAAGCAGTCGACGCAGCTGATGCTGGGCCAGCTGATCCAGCAGCTGCGCAGCAACCTGCAGCTGCCGGCCTGCCTGCGCGTCATCGGCTACCTCCGCCGCATGGAGGTCTTCAGCGAGCCGGAGCTGCGCATCAAGTTCCTGCAGGTAGGTGAGGAGGGGGTGTTTGGTTGGGGTTCTTTTGGTCTCGTTTCAGGGCTTGACTGCAAAGATTGGGATGATATGACTTGGGTGAGTGGGGTTGTCTCGTTTCAGGGCTTGACTGCAAAGATTGGGATGATATGACTTGGGTGAGTGGGGTTGTCTCGTTTCAGGGCTTGACTGCAAAGATTGGGATGATATGACTTGGGTGAGTGGGGTTGTCTCGTTTCAGGGCTTGACTGCAAAGATTGGGATGACATTGGGGGGGGGATGGTGGCACTGGGATAGGCAAGGTGGTTAGTGTGTTGAGCTCGTAGTCTTGACGGTGTGGGTTGTTCCCCACCATCAAGACAGTTTGAGATGATTTATTTTTCCACCTGTAAATGGGTACTTAGGGGACAGGATAGCTCAGTGGTCGGAGCACTCGCTTTCCCCCAGCCAAGTTAAGCAGCGTTGAGCGTGGTTACCACTTGGATGGGTGACCGTTTGCGCTGCCTTGGCTTCAGTACAGTTCCCCCCTCCCCAGTTCACCCAGCTGTAAATGGGTACCTGCCCTCTTTTAGGGTCAGGGAAGGTAAAGCAGCGAGGGTGAGGAGATGGGAGCCGCCCTCAATATGCTGGCCCCTAGAGAAGTGAGGTCTGTGACGCCTCGCTCCCCTACGACCTTATAGGTTATGGGACACTTTTACCTTTTTACCTTTTAAATGGGTACCTGCCACTTGGATGGGTGACCGTTTGCGCGCCTTGTCTTCAGTACAGTTCCCCCAGTTCACCCAGCTGTAAATGGGTACCTTGCCCTCTTTTAGGGTCAGGGAAGGTAAAGCGGCGAGGGAGAGGAGATGGGGCGCCGCCCTCAATATGCTGGCTCCTAGAAGCAGCTGAGGTCGCTGATGCCTCGCTCCCGTATGACCGCATAGGTTATAGGACACCTTTACCTTTTTTATGGTTAACATCAGTACCAACTCCATCCACTCCCTGAAAGTTTAGGGGGGGGGGGGGGGGGTTGAGACTATAGACCGAGGGGGATGGGGAGGGGGGTGGGGGGGGGGTCCATGTGCAAAGAACATGTTGCGCACAAGTTTAAAAATCCGTTTTGTATTTTGTGATGTAATTAGGCTATGGTGTTTGCCTTTTTGGGGATGCTGGGGACCTGTCAGTATGAACAGCATCCCCTCATTCTGGAAATTCTGTGCTAGGAATGCCCTCTTTTCTATCTCACTCTTTGTTTCTTCCTTTGTGCCTTTTCTTCCTGTCACCTCCTTCTTGTCTTTTTTTTTTCTGCCTTTGTGATCCATTCTCCTGCCTTTTTTTTTTTTTTTTTTTTCTCAGAAAGACTGAAAATTTGGATAACAACTCTCTCCCACACCAAAGTGACATACATTACTGGGCCTGACTTGTCAGGCGCTTAACGACAGTGCAACACATTTTCGGTCATATGACACAGAACGTTAGTTACTGTCTGAGCGTTTGACAGAGAAGAAGAAGAAGGCTTTAGTGTGCCGGTGGGAAGGGATGACTTTTTTTTTGGGGGGGGGGGGGTGTTAAAATGCATGCACACTTATATTTATTTTATTTATTTTTTATTTATTTATTCTTTTATATCGAGGATAATGGAATAAGCACTTATGGGCTTTTTTACATCCAGTCCCCATGTGTATGCAGTTTTGTAAATTTTGTCCTCCGTTCCCACCGGCACACAATGGCCTACTCTTCCAAAAAGCGGAACAGGATTTAACGTGTGCGCAAGATGTTCTGCGTGCGTTCGCACACCGGGGGCCTCGGTTTATAATAGTCTCATCCGAAAGACTTTTTGGGGAGAGTGGAGTCTGCACTGATGTGAACTCCAGGGGAAAATATCCCCCTTGAATGGGAATCGAACCCGGGTCGTCAGATTGCGAGCGCAATGTTCTAACCACTAGGCTATCCCGTTCCCCATTTGTATTTGGACATCATCCCCAAAGTCCAAAGGCAGCTGCCTTGATGGCGAGTTAACAGTCGCGTACGTAAAGTATCCACATCGGTGCACCTCAGAGCTCTAGCCAAGGAACGAGAAAAAAAGTTAAGGCGGTGATTATTTTTAAAGATGAGTGGATCGATGATGTAGAGGTAACACACTTGCCTACAAAGCGAGGAATGCGGGGTTCAATCCCTGATTGAGCCCCAACTTTTCGTCTTTTTTTTGGTCTTTTATATATATTTTATATATATATATATATATATATATATATATATATATAAAATATATAAAGTTGAGAAAAAAGAGTGAGGAAAAACAAGTGCAGGCAACCAGTTACAACTTCATTCTCATCATAAAAATGATTTTAGTCCAAGATTCGGAAAAAAAACACCAAAAAACAGTCACTACAGTATAAAACTTTGAAGGCAGCATTAAGGGAATATTTGAGTATATATATATATATATACCACTTTAAGTCACGAGATTTCTCTGCGTGAAATTCGGGCTGCTCTCCCCGGGGAGAGTGCGTCGCCACAAGAGCAGCGCCACCCTTTTTTGTTGGTTTTGTTGTTGTTGTTGTTGTCTGCCACTGTATTTGTTTCCCTATCGGAGTGGCTGTTTTCTAAGAATTTTGCCAGAGACAACTCTCTTGTCTGCTGTGGGTTCTTTTACGTATGCTGAAAATTTTGAGTAACACACGGGACCTCGGTTTATCGTCTCATCCGAAAGACTAGCACCCAGACCACCACTCATGGTCTAATGGATGGGGGAAAAGTTTTGGGCCCAAACAGGTCTGGGTGTTAGTCAGTCTTTTGGATGAGACAATAAGGCAAAATCCTGTGGACAACTTACATTCAGTACATGAAAAAAAACCATGGATTATATGTATGTATATATATATATATATATATATATATAGAGAGAGAGAGAGAGAGAGAGAGAGAGAGAGAGAGAGAGAGAGAGAGAATGAGTGTGTATGTATGTATGTATGTATGGTTGTTGTTTTTTCTCATTTCTCAACTAGGGCTTCCAAGTTTCCAATGGTGAGATTTTGCATTTTTGACTGATTTTACCCACCATGAAGGTAGCTGCATTCCGACTTTGGAGATAATTTGTTTGTTTGAAGGTGGGTCTGCTGTCACCTTAATGTAGCACTGGTGGTAAACTGAAAAACCACAAAAAAAGCAACCAAAAAAAAGCAATCCCAATTACAAGCTGAAAGTCTTATAGGTTTATGTCATGTTTCACTGAATGTGTGTTTTGTATGTGTGTGTGTGTGTGCGTGCGTGCATGTGTGTGTGTACATGTGTGCGTGCGTGCCTGCTGTTACCTTAATGTAGCACTGGTGGTAAACTTAAAAACCAAAAAAAAAAGCAACCAAAGAAAAGCAATCCGCATTACAAGCTGAAAGTCTTATAGGTTTATGTCATGTTTCACTGAATGTGTGTTTGTATGTGTGTGTGTGTGCGTGCGTGTGTGCATGTGTGCGTACGTGCATGTGTTGCAGGCCAGGGATTCTTGGTTCCAAAGTATTCTGGAAGGCATCCCTAAAGATGACCGTAAGTAATTCATTTATCCATGTGGAATTTAGATATGTATGTGTGTCAAAGTCAAAGTCAAAATTTTATTTCCAGATGGTACATTGAATAAGCAATGCATTTGCTTTTTTTTCATCAAGCCATCTATCTAAGAACAAATTTCGTAATGATTATACTAAGACACTACATTATTGCATCATTTACCATTAAAATAAACCAGTAAAAAAAGAGGAAAAAATCGATAAGGAAATACATTGAAAATACAAATTACCACATATACATATACACGCACACACATACTCATGCACACCTGAGCGAGTGCGCGCTCACGTCCACACACACATTTAAATAAAAATGTTTTAAGATTTAAAAAAAGAAAATCATAAAACGTCAGGACAAACAAATTACTTCACCTACTGTTTCATCCATTCTTTCACGTTTATACTTTAGATAATAAAAAGGTACAGGAATAAAACGTTATAAAATACTAGGCATTCGTCATTACTGACAATATTACCTTCAATGACCTCCCTCCTCTCCTCCTCCACCCAGCAAACGTGTGCTTTTTATGCGCTCATACTCTTCAAATAGCGCTTTTTTAAAATAATATATTCACACAATAACTATCAAAGCAAGATAAGTCAAATAAGATTACAATAATGATTATTATAATAGAGATACAATTATAACAACAATCACCCATCACCATGAGACAACAATATAACAAATGATCCCCATCACCATGAGACAACAACATAATGATGATAACAGAAAAGCGTGTGTGTGTGTGTGCGTGCATGTGTGCGTGCATGCGTGTGTATGCTCACATGAGAGAGAAAATGTGTGTGTGAGTATGTGTGTGAGAGAGGAGTATGTATATGTGTGTATGTATGTGCATTTGTGCGTGCATGCATGCTTGCATGTGTGCTCTTGTTTTTAAAAACACTCCTTTTCATTTTTCGCTTTCATTTCATTCTTTTATATATCAAGGATAATGGAATAAGCACTTAAGTGCTTTTTTACATCCAGTCCCCGTGTGTATGCGGGTTTTGTAAATTCTGTCATCTGTTCCCACCGGCACACAATGGCCTACTCTTATGAAAAGCGGAACAGGATTTAACGTGTGCGCAAGATGTTCTGCATGCGTTTGATTACGGGGGCTCGGTTTATAGTCTCATCCGAAGGACTTTTGGGGAGAGTTGAGTCTGCACTGATGTGAACTCCTGGGGAAAATATCCCCCTTGAACGGGAATTGAACCCGGGTCGTCAGATTGCGAGCGCAATGTTCTAACCACTAGGCTATCCCCTCGCTTTAGAGTGTGGGTATTTGAATCCTGCGCATGTGCAACCTATGTGTGTGTGTGTAGATAGATAGATAGATAGATAGATAGATAGAGACAGAGAGAGATTCGTTTGCATATAATCGTATATGTTATGTTTACGTACTGTGTCTTTTACTATATCTCATCAGATTTTCTCTCTCTCTCTCTCTCTCTCTTTTCTCTTTTTCTTTTTCGGTTTTTTTTTTCTTTTCCTTTCTTTGTGCTCATCTCTTGCGCTCATGTCATTGATGTGTTTGATGCGTGTGCCGGGGACAGCCTACACCCACATCACCAAGACCATTGAGGCCAGTCGTGTTCACCTGTTCGACATCATGACTCAGTTCCGCGCCATCTTTTCTGACGAGGATCCCATCGTGTCGTCAGGCCGGGAGGATGTCATGCCGGACTCTGCTCTCTTCCACAGCTGGGTGGTGGAGAAGGTCAGTGTGTTTGTGTCTTATCATTATATTATCCCCGAAGATGGAATGAAGCTACCTAAATAGAGGTGGGGGGGGGGGGGGGGTGTAGGAGGCGGGGGGGGGGGGGGGGGGGGGAGGAGGGAGAAGGAACGGTCAAATACACATAAAGGTCACCCCCATCGGTGAATCTGGAATCTCGAGCAGAGGAGCGTGTAAAAAAAAAGCCAAAACCAAAACTAAAACAATTTCTGTATTTTCACCTAGTTCTTCATCGTCGAACGCTCAGACAGCAACGATTGCTGTCTTGACATAGGAGCGAAAAACGCATTGCGCTTGCCGTGAGGCGCCTGACAAGTCAGGCCCAGCGCATCTGACTTTGGCGTGGGGAGAGAACTGGATTGAGGTCTACAAAGGCTAAAAGTTGTTTCTTCTTCTTCGTCGAGCACTCAAGACAGCAACGATGGTTGTCGTTGTCATAGGAGCGAAAAATGCATTGCGCTTGCCGTGAGGCGCCTGACATGTCAGGCCCAGCGCATCTGACTTTGGCGGCGTGGGGAGAGATTGTTATCTTTTTTAAGTCTTTCTGGGGGGGGGGGGGGGGGGGGGGGGGGGGCAGGAGACTGGACAAGAAGGCAGAAAAATAGACGAGAAGGAGGAGGTGACAGGAAGAAAAGGAAGAATGCAGAAACGAAAGAGAGGGATAGAAAAGAGGGAATTCCTAGCACAGAATTTCCAGGACGTGGAGATGCTGTTTATACTGACAGGCCCCTGGCATCCCTGAAGGGAGAGGAGGAGGGGTGGGTGGGGGGGGGGGGGAGGGGGGCGTGCGTGTGAGGGTGTGTGTATACATTTGAATTTGTGACAAAAAAGTATTAAATTGTAACTGGCTGCATGTGAATGAGTAGGATGAATGAAAGCACTTTGATTTGTTTTTTGCAAGATAAAGCGCTGTATAAATTCCATGTATTATTATTATTATTATTATATTTCTGCTGGAATAATTGTTTTCTCTCTATGTAGAAGATGATGTCTTAAGTGCAACACCAGTATGCATGCTTTTTAAAACTAAAATAAAACTGGTCTCCTTGACATCCATACCATCTCCTTCCTCTCCCTCGAAAGTCCTTCGGATGAGACGATAAACCATGGTGCTGTGTAAGAACACACGCAGAACGTCTTGCACACACATTTTATTTTTTATTTATTTATTCTTTTATATCAAAGATTATGGAATAAGCACTCGTGTGCTTTTTTTTACATCCAGTACCCGTGTGTATGCAGGTTTTGTCAATTTTGTCATCTGTTCCCACCGGCACACAATGGCCTACTCTTTTGAAAAGCGGAACAGGATTTTTAACGTGTGCGCAAGATGTTCTGCGTGCGTTGGCACACGGGGCCTCGGTTTATAGTCTCGTCCGAAGGACACGTATAATCCCTTTCCACCTTTGAGAAGAGTAGGCCATTGCGTGCTGGTAGGAACGGATGACAATTTTTTTTTAATTTAAAACAAACCAACTCACGCACACTGATGTGTAGAGACATCATTTCCAAACTTGGAATGTGAGTATGTTCACCGTGAGCAAATGGTCGCATACGCAGAAAAGTTCACCATTGGCTCTTAAGTGAGGAACCGTTTGTTTTTAAAAAAAATAATAAATAAACAGATGAGATAAAAAAAAATTTTAATAAAAAAAAACCCACACCGTATTATTATAAATAACATAGAGAAAAAAAAAAAAAGGATGAACGATGATAATTTTACAACCACCACCACCAAAACCACCTAGACATCCGTACCCTCTCCTTTCCCTCTCCCTGCGAAAGTCCCTTTCGGATGAGAGACTCTTTATCTATAAACCACGGTGGTGCTGTGGTGTAAGAGAGAACACACACACACGCAGGAACGTCTTGTACACACACATTTTATTTATTTATATTTTTATTTTATTTTATTTTTTTATTTTGTTGTTTGTTATTTATTGATGACCAAGCCTTTGCGCGCGTGCGTGTGCGTGCGCGCGCCCCTGTACGCCCCTGTACCGACGTGACTTGACTTGACTGCAGGTGTTTATTTTTATTATTTTTTTGATTTCTTATTTTTGTTATTGATTGATGACCAAGCCTTTGCGTGTGCGTGCGCGCGCCCCTGTACACCCCTAAAAAATAAAAGTTTTTCCGATGGTCTTGTTGACACAGGAAATGTTGTCATAAACAAAGCCGACTAGATAGATCATAGTGGCACCTGGTGTGCTACAGCCTTTCTTTTTTTTAGTGGATCGGTGGTGTAGAGGTAACGCGCCTGTCTAGAATGCGAAAAGTCCGGGTCGGGTGTGTGCGTGGTTCGTATCCCGTTTGGGCCCGAAATTTTTCCCCCATCCATTAGACCATGAGTGGTGGTCTGGGCGCTAGTCTTTCGGATGAGACGATAAACCGAGGTCCCGTGTGTTACACAAAATTTTCAACGCACGTCAAAGAACCCACGGCAACAAGAGAGTTGTCCCTGGCAAAATTCTTAGAAAAAAGCCACTCTGATAGGGAAAAAACAAAAACAGTTGCAGACCAAAAGAGAAAAAAAAAAAAAAAAAAAAAAAAAAAAAAGGGTGGCGCTGCTCTTGTGGCGTCGACGCGCTCTCTCATCCCCCCCCCCCCCCCCCCCCCCCCCCCCCCCCCCCCCCCCCCCCCCCCTGGGGGTAGAGAGAGAGAGCAGCCCGAATTTCGCGCAGAAGAGAAATCTCGTGACTTAAAGGGGTATAAAATAAAATAAAATAAAACCCCTGTACCTGTAACCGACTCGACTCTCGACTTGACTTGACTGCAGGTGTCGCAGTTCCTGACGGCGCTGGAGGGAGATTTGAACCGCGGGGTCGGGGGCCGCCTGGACTCGCTGCTGGGCCAGTGCATGTACTTCGGCCTGTCCTTCAGCCGCGTGGGGGCCGACTTTCGCGGCCTGGTGGCTCCAGTCTTCCAGAGGGCGGCCCTTCGCTACTTCCAGGAGGCCCTGAAAGAGGCCGACAAGAAGTGAGTTGGAGGTCGGGGGGTGGGTGGGAGGGGGGGTGGTGAGGGGGGTGGGGGGGTTTTGGGGGGGGGGGGGGGGGGGGGGGGGTTGGAGGGGGTGGTTGGGGGGGGGTGGTTGGGGGTGGTGGGGGGGGTGGTTGAGGGGGGGTGGGTGGTGTGGTGGGGTGGGTGTGGTGGTGGGGGGGGTGTGGTGGTGGGGTTGGAGGGGGGGCTGGGGGGGGAGGGGGTGGGTGGAGGGGGGGGGTGGGGGGGGGAGGTTGGTGGGGGGGTGGGGGGGGCTGGGGGGGGGAGGGGGTGGGTGGAGGGGGGTTGGGTGGGGGTGGGTGGTGGAGGGGTGGGTGGTGGAGGGGTGGTGGTTGGGGGTGGATGGGGGGGTGGTTGGGGGGGGATGGGGGTGGAGGGGGGGGGATGGGGGGGGGGTGGAGGGGTGGTGGGGGGGGTGGAGGGGGGGTGGTTGATGGGGGGTGGAGGGGTGGTGGGGGGGGTTGGTGGAGGGGGGGAGGGGGGTGGTGGGGGGGGGTTGGTGGAGGAGGGTGGGGGGGGGGGGGGGTTTGGAGGGGGTGGGGGGTGGGGGGGGGAGGTGGGGGGTGGTGGGGGGGATGGGTGGGGGGTGGAGTGGGGTGGGGGGGAGGGGGGCGGTGTGGCAGGTGTAGGAGAGGGAGGAGGAGGTAAGGTGGATGGAAGAGGAGGGGAGCTGTTTGGGGAGGGGGGGGGGGGGGGGTGGGGGGACAGTTGTGTGTTTGAGAGAGAAAGAGAGTAAGTGTGTGTATAATAACAATAATGTATGGAATTTATATAGCGCTGAATCTTGTAAAGCAACAAATCAAAGCACTGAGATGACATTTAAAAAAATTTTTTTATATATATCGAGGATAGTGGAATAAGCACTCGTGTTCTCTTTTACATCCAGTCCCTGTGTGTATGCGTTTTTTGTAAATGTTGTCATCTGTTCCCACCGGCACACAATGGCCTACTCTTTCGAAAAGCGGAACAGGATTTAACGTGTGCGCAAGATGTTGTGCATGCATTCGCACACGGGGCCTCGGTTTATAGTCTCGTCCGAAGGACTTTGACATTCAATTCGATTGTATGAGTGTGTGTGGTGTGTTTGCAGCAGGGGAGGGGGGGGGTGTATGCACATGTGTGTCTCTGTCTGTGTGTTGCATGCATACATGTATTCATGCATGCAAGAGTAGGCCATTGCGTGTATTCATGCATGCAAGAGTAGGCCCTTGCGTGCATTCACGCGCGCAAGAGTAGGCCCTTGTGTGTATTCACGCGTGCAAGAGTAGGCCCTTGCATGTATTCGTGCATGCAAGAGTAGGCCATTGCGTGTATTTATGCAACAAGAGTAGGCCATTACATGTATTCATGCATGCAAAGAGTAGGCCATTACATGTATTCATGCATGCAAAGAGTAGGCCATTACATGTATTCATGCGTGCAACAGTAGGCCGTTGCATGTATTCATGCGTGCAACAGTAGGCCATTGCATGTATTCATGCGTGCAACAGTAGGCCATTACATGTATTCATGCGTGCAAGAGTTGTGCAGGCGGACATACATATGTCTTATGCGCTGATAAAGCATCTTGACTACGTGTGATGACTGGAAGGAGGAAAGAAGTTTGGTAAAAATTGTATCAACATGAAGTCGTTGTTGTAAACAGGGAAGAGGGGATAGCCTAGCGGTTAGAACATTGCACTCGTGATCTGACCGCTCCCAGGATCAAGCTCAGGTTCCATCCAGCCACCACAGTGACGTCACGTCACGCCCATTCAAGGAGATTTTTGCCTCCTAGAGGTACCACCAGCGCTGACTCCACTCCCTCCCTAAAAGTCCGTCAGTTGAGACTGTTGAAACCCAGGCCCTGTGAGCAGATGCATGCAGAACATCTTGCACACCACGGTTAAACCCGTGTTCTGCCTTTCAACAGAGTAGGCCCTTTGTGTCAGTAACAATGGATAACACACACACAACAAGAAAAAGGTTTAAAAATGGCGCGCTAATGTCGGGGTTTAGACATGGTCACATGAAGTCAGGATGCAGGTCCCTGAATGGTGAGCTAAACACTAGTTGCGTATGCAGAGATCTCACCATTTTATTTATTTTATTCTTTTAGATCGAGGATAATGGACTAAGCACTTATGTGCTTTTTTTTTTACATCCAGTCACCCGTGTGTATGCGGTTTTGTCAATTTTGTCATCCGTTCCCACCAGTACACAATGGCCTACTCTTACAAAAAGCGGAACAGGATTCAACGTGTGCGCAAGATGGTCTGCGTGTGTTCACACGCAGGGCCTCGGTTTATAGTCTCATCCGAAGGACTTTTGGGGGAGAGTGGAGTCTGCACTGATGTGAACTCCAGGGGAGAACATCCCCTTGAACGGGAATCAAACCTGGGTTGTCAGATTGCGAGCGCAATGTTCTAACCACTAGGCTACCCTGTCCATCAGTGAACCTTGAAGTTCTAGCCAAGGAACTGGGTGTGTGTGGCGGGGGGGGGGGGGGGACAAATTCTTGAATTAGACAATGCACTTGAATGACACGAATCATGACAGAGAGCATCCGCATGCTTACAGCGCGTATATCGTGCTCAGTCAGGTGAAAGGATCTGAATCTTGTATCTTGTTTGTATGCAGTGTCTGTGTTCTTTGGAGGGTTTTCTTTGGGGGGGGGGGGTTCATTCCCCAGCTAGAGCTCCAAGGTTTACCAATGGCAAGATTTTTGCGTATACAACTGTTTTTTAACCCACGGTGAAGGTACCCGCATTCCGACTTTGGGGATGGTGTCTAAACATGACACGTGTATGCATGTTTGTGGGGTTGTTGTTGTTTTTTTGTTGTAATGTCATCATCTGTTCCTACTGACACGCAATGGCCTACTCTTCCAAACGGCAGAACGGTTTGTAACATGTGCCCAAGATGTTGTGCGTGTGTTCGCACATGGGACCTCACTTTATAGCCTCATCCAGAGGACTTTGGGGGGAGTAGAGTCAGCGCTGATGTTAACTCTAGTAGGGTCAAGTCCCCTAAAAGGGGGGGTGCCTTTGTGGTGAGTCGGTCCAGGACCGTCGGATCATGAGTGCAAGGCTTTAACCACTAGGCTGTTCCCCCACACCCCCCACCCCCCCACCCCCCTTGTGTTTTTGTCATGGCCTCTGCTTATGTGTGAGTATTCACGGGGACTGGGTAGCTCAGTGGTCGGAGCACTCACTTTCCCCCAGCCAAGTTAAGCAGCGTCGAGCGTGGTTACCACTTGGATGGGTGACCGTTTGCGCGCCTTGGCTTCAGTACAGTTCCCCCCAGTTCACCCAGCTGTAAATGGATACCTGCCCTCTTTTAGGGTCAGGGAAGGTAAAGCAGCGAGGGAGAGGAGATGGGCGCCGCCCTCAATATGCTGGCCCTAGAGAAGTGAGGTCTCTGGCGCCTCGCTCCCCTACGACCTTATAGGTTATGGGACTCCTTTACCTTTTTTTTTTATTCACGGATATGTCCGAATTGTGTTTTCAGGTTTGAGGAGAATATGCAGTCGTACAACCTGTTGGGGGTGACATCGTCGGGAGGTCTTAGCTACGGACCAGCTTCGCAGGTGAGGTAGACTTGCACTGCACTGTATTGTATTGTATTGTATTGTATTGTATTGTACCACAGTCGGTCACAGCAGGTTTCTCTGTGCTAATTTCAGGCAGCGTTGTTCTTGTGGAGATGCACCATCACTGGAGTGAGAGAGAGAGAGAGAATAATAATAAATAGAACTTATATAGCGCTAGGGGACGGGATAGCTCAGTGGTCGGAGCACTCGCTCTCCTCCAGCCAAGTTAAGTAGCGTCGAGCGTGGTTACCACTTGGATGGGTGACCGTTTGCGCACCTTGGCTTCAGTACAGTTCCCCCAGTTCACCCAGCTGTAAATGGGTACCTGCCCTCTTTTAGGGTCAGGGAAGGTAAAGCAGCGAGGGAGAGGAGATGGGCGCCGCCCTCAATATGCTGGCCCTAGAGAAGCGAGGTCTCTGACGCCTCGCTCCCCTACGACCTTATAGGTTATGGGACTCCTTTACCCTTTTTTTTTATAAAGCGCTATATCTCGCAAAGACAAATCAAAGCGCATGCATTCAACCTAATCTTACACAGTCATGCGCAATCAATGACAAATAATCACTAGTTTAAACAAACAGATATTTACAAACATGGTGCGTTGTAGACAAAATCTATGAAATAAAATTTCAATAGTCAAATGTTTTTCAAAAGCACACACACACACACTCTCACACAGGTCGTATACTTTAGCAGGGTGCTAGGACATGGGTTAGTGAAGGTGGGATAGTTCTGATATGAAACAGGAGGGGGGAAATCTTAGGTTTGAAATAAATATGTCTTGAGGCTGGATTTAAAAGTGTCCATGAGAGCTACCTGAGTTTCATGCAAAGAGATCTGCTGTGACTGAAATACAGTGCACACACTCACAGATGTAGGCCTACACACTCACTCACACCCAGATTCTTATCCACACACACATGTACACGTACACACACATGTACACACACACACACATGTATGCACATAAGCTTGGACTTAGATGATCTATTTCTGTCCAAAATTACCAAATTTAAAAATATTTTTAAAAATAACATGGGAAAAAGTGAAAATACGTTATTAAACGAATACATGATATGTATAAACAGATCAATCAACAATTGAATATATCAACAACAGGTATGGGTTTTTTGTTGGTATTTTGTTTGTTTTGTTGGGTTTTTTTGTTTTGTTTAGTTTTGGGTTTTTTTTATATCGAGGATAATGGAATAAGCGTTTATGTACTTTTTTACATCCAGTCCCCGTGTGTATGCGGGTTTTGTAAATTCTGTCATCTGTTCCCACCGGCACACAGTGGCCTACTCTTACAAAAAGCGGAACAGGATTTAACATGTGCACATATTGGTCTTCGTGCGTTTGCACACGGGGCCTCGGTTTATAGCCTCATCCGAAGGACTTTTGGGGAGAGTGGAGTCGGCACTGATGTTAACTGCAGGGGGAAAATACCCCCTTGAACGGGAATCGAACCCGGGTCGTCAGATTGCCAGCGCACTGTTCTAACCACTAGGCTATCCCGTCCCCTATGCGACCGTTTGCCCACATCTCAGGTAGCCAGCCACATTCCGACTTCATAGATGATGTCTGAACACGACCAACCCCAGTGTGTGCACGCATTTCTTCACATTTTTGGTCATGGGCACCTCCTGGCACACAGTGGCCTGAAATGCGGAACAGGTTTTGATGTGTGTGTGTGTAAGGTGTTTTCTGTCGTTTGCACGTGGGACATTAGTTTGTTTAACAGTCTCTTCTCAAAGACTTTCAGGGCAGTGGATTTGGTACTGAGGTGAACTCCAGGGGGGGTGAAAATCCCATTAAAGAATAATGATAATACTTGGAATTTATATAACGCCATATCTTGGGGAGAAAAAAACACCAAATCAAAGCGCTTTCGTTCATCCCACTCATTCACATGCAGCCAGTTACGATTAATAGTTTTTACAAATTAAAATGTTCACACGCCCGCACGCACGCACACACACATAAAGGTTGTACACTTCGGCAGGGTGATGAGGTGTTTTGGGCTGTTGAGGGCAGGGGACAAAAATGAGATGGAACAAGAGGGGGAGGATCTTAGGTTTGAAATAAATGAGTCTTGAGGCCAGATTTAAAAGCGTCATAAAGAAGGCTTTCTGGCCAGTGACCAGGTGGTGCTGTAAACTCGCCGTGTCATGTATGTTTGTCCGTCGTGTCCGACGTGTGTCATATTGCGAGCTCAACACATTAACCACAAGGCTTTCCTGCCTCCAGCCCCCACCACCACCACCACCCCACCACCCCGGCATCCTATAGATAAATCAATTCCAAACAAACCCCCCCAATTTTTTTTTTTTTTTAAAATAAATGCTAAATCTCCGTTGTCTCTCTTTCAGGCAGGACAACTCTACCCTCCCACCGTTCTCCTGGATTTCTATCCCCTGGCGGCGTACTGCAACCACGTGTTGACGGCCTTCAACGACCTGCGCTTATGCGCCCCTGTCAACCTGGTGTGCCAGGTGGTGGCAGCACTGGGGGGCTCGCTGCAGGTGGTGAACTGCATCATCCTGGCTTTCCACAGGTGGGTCAGTGCTGGTGTCGTCGTCGTCGGCGTGTGTGGTGTGTTACGGCGCATTCTTCTTCGTCTTCGTCTTCTTCTTCTTCTTCGTCCTTTTTTGTCATGTTTCTCCCAAGGGGAGGTTTGACATCGTTGATGATGAGCCTTCTCCGTGTCTCTCTTTGTTTTGAGCTTCCTCCTCCTTTTTTTTTATTTATGCTGCCCCCTTTCTCTTAAGATCATCTGCAATACAGGTAGCACCAGGTCTTTGCTAGGTCTTCCCTTTTGGTCTCTTTCCATCCACTAACGAAGTTCATTGCTCTTTTTTTTTTTTTGATGTGGAGGTCTGCTTTCCCGTTGAACGTGCCCCCAAACCAGCGCAGTCTATCGGTACTAGCTACAGACTTCAGATCATCAACTTTGCACATTCTCCGTAGTTCTTCATTCGTGATCCTCCTGTCTTCCCATTTGATCTTTGTCGTGTAGCGTAGCATTGGGTTTTCACAGCTCTTCAAACAAACGTTCGACCGTTTTTATGAAAACCCACGTCTCCGAGCCATACAGGAGAACAGGTCTGATGCCGGCCTTGTATATATCAGGCAGCGTCTCTCCAGTGGGATTGTCTGATATCCGAGCAGACTGAATGCGATAGCTGACTGGTTGTTAGCTTTCGGCCTCAATCCCTTTGGTCCGTGAAGTCGTGGGTTCGTGTCTGGGGCAGCAGAGCGTGATGTAGCAAGGATGGGGATTTTTACAATCTCCTGGGTCAGCTTTAAAGTGCAGACCTGCCAGTGCCTAAATTCCCTTTCATGTGTGCAAAAAAAAAAAAAATCAAATATGCACAGTAGGCGTTTGGTGGGTTATAATGCAAACGTGAACATACCCAGCATGCATCCTGTACCAAAAGATGAGCTGCTGTGAAGTGGTGGGCCTGGATCGGCTGAGGCCAGCAGGCAGACCTCTCCTGCAAAGTTGCAAGCGCAGGGGAAGACCAGGCACTACACAGTAAAGGAACGCAAGAGAAGAGAGAAGAAGGGTGCCCAGGCATAGCAGATGTGTTTAGTTCTGGTTTTTGAACTGCGCCTCATCGTCTGTGGTTTTCCTGGTCTGGCTGTTTGGTTTGGTTTGGTGCCCCAGCCATACCCAGGCCTTTGGTCTTGTAGGATCCTAGAGGTCCACAGGCAGCTTATCAATGTTAGGCCACTGTAGGACCACCCGCCAGAGGGGGCCCTGCACTGCTGCTTGGTCGCTTTCTGGGTGGTGTTCAGTAGTGCTTGTTTTTTCTTTCTTTTCTTTTCTTTCTTTTCTTTTATATCGAGGATAACGGAATAAGCACTTAGGTGCTTTTTTACATCCAGTCCCCTGTGTGTATGCGGTTTTGTCAATTGTCATCTGTTCCCGCCGGCAGACAATGGCCTACTCTTACGCAAAGCGGAACAGGATTTTAACGCGTGTGCGCGAGATGTTCTGCGTGCGTTCGCACACGGGGCCTCGGTTTATAGTCTCATCCGAAGAAGGACTTTTAGGGAGGAGCGGAGTCTGCATCACACACACACGCACACTTTGGCACACACGCGCGCGCGCGCGACACCGTCATTAACACCGTCGCCGTCGTCGTTATTGTTATTGTTTGGTCCCCCCCCTGAAACGTCGGTGTGTGGACAGGGCGGAGGAGACGACCTTCAACCAGCGGGAGAAGGCCCAGTTTGAGCAGTTCTGCGCCACCTACGTCACGGACCTGTTGCCTTACCTCAACCGCTGCCTGCAGGCCCTGTTCCCGGCAACCCAGATGGCCCACACGCTGGGCGTGTCCGTCACCGAGCTGAACAGAATGGTGAGTCTAGGGAGAAGGGAGGGGTTGGGGGGAGGGGTTGGGGGAGGGGAGGTGGGGGGGGTTGGGGGGGGGGGGGGGGGGGTTGGGGGGGGGGGGGGGTTGGGGGGGGGTTGGGTGGGGGGGGGGAGGGGGGTTTGGGGGAGGGGAGGGGAGGTTGGGGGGGAGGGGAGGTTGGGGGGAGGGGAGGGGAGGGGTTGGGGGGTGGGAGGGGTTGGGGGAGGAAGGGGTTGGGGGGTGGGAGGGGTTGGGGGGGGAGGGTTGGGGGGGAGGGGAGGGTTGGGGGAGTTGAGGGGGGCTGGGGAGGGGTTGGGGGGGAGGGGTTGGGGGAGGGGAGGGGTTGGGGGAGGAAGGGAGGGGTGGGGAGGGGGGGGGTTGGGGGGGGGGAGGGGAGGGGTTTGGGGAGGGAGGGGTTGGGGGGGAGAGGGTTGTTGTGGAGAGGGATGGGTGCGTGGTGGTTAAGCTAATTGTTACTTTTCTTCATACGGGATAGCCTTAGTGGTTAGAACATTGCGCTGGCAATCTGACGACCCGGGTTCGATTCCCGTTCAAAGGGGGATATTTTCCCCCGGAGTTAACAACATCAGTGCAGAAGGAAGACTCCACTCTCCCTCCCCAAAAGTCCTTCAGATGAGACTTAGAAACCGAGGCCCCGTGTGCGCGAACGCACACAGAACGTTTTGCGCACACGTTAATTCCTGTTCTGCTTTTTTGTAAGAGTAAGGCCATTGTGTGCCGGCGGGAACAGATGGCAGAATTCACAAAACCGCATACACACAGGGTAAAGGATAAAGGTAAAGGAGTCCCATAACCTATAAGGTCGTAGGGGAGCGAGGCGTCAGAGACCTCACTTCTTTAGGGCCAGCATATTGAGGGCGGCGCCCATCTCCTCTCCCTCAACAGGGACTGGATGTAAAAAAAAGCACTTAATGCTTATTCCATTATCCTCGATATAAAATAATTTCAAGAAAAAAAACCAAAAACATTTCTTTCTACCTCCTCTGTAAAAATGAAAGGGATTGGGGTTTCTTTGGTGGGTGGGGGTGGGGGGTGGTGTTTCTTGTCTGTCTTGTGTTCGATTGGTTTGTGGTGCGGGGTTGTGGTTGTATGGTTGTTGGTGTGGTGGGGGTTTTTTTGTTTTGTTTTTTTTGGAGGGGGGGGGGGGGGGGTATTATTTATCTCTTTTGAAATCATGGATTTAAACCCCCACCCAAAAAATATGGATGTTGGCCTTCTGTCCGCAGGGCAACCTGGGCATCTTGGACTTGAACCCCATCCTGCAGCAAGTTCAGCACTTGATCCCCGTGGCCAAGGAGGAGCCCCCGGACCTCGCCCCTCCCTCCTCCCCACCCGCCTCCCAACCCCAACTCTCCTCACCACCACCTCCCCAGCCCCAACCCTCGTCATCACTCCCATCACAAGCATCATCATCACCACCACCACCACCACCTTCCTCCCAAGTTTCTGGCGCTGCTGCTGCTGCTAACAGCAGTGTTGTTGGTGCTAAAGCTGAGCCCCCTTCTGAGGTGTCGTCGTCATCATCATCATCACCACCTCCACCTCCACCGCCACAAGAGGTAATAGTAAATGGAATTTGTATAGCGCTGTATCTTGCAAAGACAAATCAGAGCGCCTGCACTCAACATAGTCTTACAGAGTCATGCAGCCAATAATTATCAAAAGCTTAAACAAAAATTCAAATGTACGCATCTATATACATACACACGCACGCACACACACACGGGATAGCCTAGTGGTCAGAACATTGCGCTCGCAATCTGACGACCCGGGTTCAAATCCCGTTCAAGGGGATATTTTCCCCTGGAGTTAACATCAGTGCAGACTTCACTCTCCCTAAAAGTCCTTTGGATGAGACTATAAACCGAGGCCCCGTGTGCGAACGCATGCAGAACATCTTGCGCACGCATTAAATCCTGTTCCGCTTTTCGTAATAGTAGGCCATTGTGTGCCAGTGGGATCAGATGACAGAATTTACAAAACCGCATACACATGGGGACTGGATGTAAAAAAGCACATGAGTGCTTATTCCATTATCCTCGATATAAAAGAATAAATAAATAGATAAATAAATAACACACACACACACACACACACACAGGTTGTAGGCTTTGGCAGGGTAATGGGATTTGGGCTGTTGAAGGCAGGGGCAGTTTAGAGATGAAAAGAGGGAAAAAGTTAGGTTTGAAACAAAATAGGTCTTGAGGCTGGATTTAAATGTGTCATATGTAGGCCTCTGTCGAAGAGAGAGAGAGGAAGGTTGTTCCAGATGGTGGGCTTTGGTTGACAAGAAGTGTGACAGACAGACACTGTCGCCCAGTGGGGAAGACTGATGGACTTCAGTCCCATGAAGTCATGGGTTCCAATCTCGTGCGGCGTCTGGTGGATTAAAGGGCGGGGATTTTTTTTTTTTTTTTTTTTTTTTTTTTTATTTTTTTTTTTTAACGATCTCCCGAGTCGACTTCAAGTGGAGATCTGCCAGTGGCCTTAATTCCCTTTTTTGTGTGTGTGTGTGTGTGTGCGTGCGTGCGTGCGTGCGTGCGCGCGCGTGCGTGCGTGTGTGCGTGCGTGCGTGCGTTAAAGATACCATCATCCTTGTCAGCATTGGGTGGATTACGGAAACAGGAACGTACCTACCAGCGTACATCCCTGAAGTCAGAATGCAGCTGCCTTCGTGGTGGGCATAAAGAGGTGCCTAGGCAAAAAATCGCACCATTGGTGAACATACCTCACCATGTAGGCAGCCATACTCTGACTTCAGGGTTTTGGTTGGTTTTTTTATTCCTTTAATTCGGGTGACGGGATAGCTCAGTGGTCGGAGCACTCGCTTCCCCCCAGCCAAGTTACGCAGCGTCGAGTGTGGTTACCAGTTGGATGGGTGACCGTTTGTGCGCCTTGGCTTCAGTACAGTTCCCCCAGTTCACCCAGCTGTAAATGGGGACCTTACCCTCTTTAGGGTCAGGGAAGGTAAAGCAGCGAGGGAGAGGAGATGGGCGCCGCTGCCCTCAATATGCTGGCCCTTAGAGAAGTGAGGTCTCTGACGCCTCGCTCCCCTACGACCTTATAGGTTATGTGACTCCTTTACCTTTCCTTTAATTCGGGTGACCAGGTAATGAAAATTATGAAGGCTGGTTTGAGCACAGGATGTGTCCGTTCTGCAGTGTTATTTGCCTGTATGGCTTTCTTTTTTTCTCTGCGTGTTCTTGAACACGTCGAAGCGTTTATCTTTTGTCACGCTTTTTTTGTAACCAGGGAAGTTGGTGACTGAAGTGGAAGGGCTGGGGTTCGGTCCTCAGCATGGCTTCAGGTGCTTTGTCATTCCATGTGATTTTTATTTTGGATTTTTTAGTTTCTTCAGGTTAACAACAGTGCTGGATATTTGAGCGGATTTGGAGGTGTTGATTTTGAAGTAAACATTTAACCCCTTCGCTTCTATCATATTTCGCTTAAGTCCCACGCTAAGAATTTGGGGGGGGGGTTAAAGAAAAACACAAAAATCACGCCTATGATTTTTGTTTGCTTCTAATTCAGAAGATGCTGAAGATAGCTACATGATAAGTACATAAACTTATTTGCGAAGGTGGTTTTCTTCTTTTTTGGTAATATACAATATTCTTGTGAATGTGATGGACGCTTCTAAATTCTGAAAAGTGTCTCACTGTGAGTTGCCACCCAGGGGCGAAGCTTCAATCACCGCCAGGACTTTTGACAAAAACAAAAAAAAGGACTCATCCAGGAGCCAAAACTCCAGTCAGGTCAGGCCGAAGGCATGGGTCTTACTAAAAAAAAAAAAGCCTGAAAATGCTGTCATTGAAAGATTTAAGTTTTCAGAAGTAAAAAATTTTTTTTCTTGATTTTTGGATAAATCGTTTTCAGAATGGTTGAGAAGTAGTAGTATGTGGTTACATTACCTGCACTTGGTTTTCTTCGCTACTGTTTCCTGGATAATAATTTCTTTCTTGTGTGTGTGTGTGTGTGTGTGTGTGTGTGTGAGAAATCAGATTTAGTTTTTCCCAACTGCTGAGCGTATCCTGCATGCTAACACACTCTCACATTCCTATGGAGGTGGAAAAATGGCGCTTTTTCTTTTTCTTTTTCTTTTATCATCGTGCTGTGTCACATGCTGGGGAACGGGGTAATAGCCTAGTGGTTAGAACATTGCGCTCGCAATCTGACGCCCCGGGTTCGATTCCCGTTCAAGGGGGATATTTTCCCCCTGGAGTTAACATCAGTGCAGACTCCACTCTCCCCCAAAAGTCCTTCGGACGGACGAAACTATAAACCGAGACCCTGTGTGCGAACGCACGCAGAACATCTTGCGTACACATTAAATCCTGTTCCGCTTTTCGTAAGAGTAGGCCATTGTGTGCCGGTGGGAACAAATGACAGAATTTACAAAACCCGCATACACACGGGGACTGGATGTAAAAAAAGCACATAACTGCTGATTCCATCATCCTCAATATAAAATAAGTAAATAGATAAATAAACATGCTTATCAAATCGTAACTAGAGGGATTTTCGGCTATGCAGGACGAAACAGAAAGAGTGTTGAATCATGACGAACGGCTGTTTGTCGACTGAGCATTGCAGACAGCACTTTTCCTGACCGGCGCAGTGAAAAGGTTCGTGTGAGTCACCGGAACTGAACGAGTTGACAACTTCAGTGCGGTGTTTGTGGTCCGTGAAGCTATAATATAAACAATCATCAACCATTACACCCAGTGGTGTGTAGGGCAGCAACAAAGCGCTTCCTTCCACTCCTGTCTATCCTGGGCCATCCTAGTCACTGATCCCCAAGAGTGCTGCATGGTCTTCATCTCACTTTCTACAGTCCTCCTCCACATTGCTTTTGGTCTTCCTTTCTTTCTCCTTCCTTCTGGGGTCCAGTGCAATGCTGTTCTTGTGATTGACTGTGGGTCTCTTCGGAGGATGTGCCCAATCCACTTCCTTTGTCGTCTGGTGATGATGGTTCCCATGTCTTCCTGCCTGCATCTCCGTAGTAGGTCTTCATTGGAGATCTTCTCTGGCCAAAAGATCCGGAGAATTCTTCGGAGGCATATGGTGTGAAAGGATCAAAGTTTGGTAAGATCCACTTCCGTCATCCTCCAGCACTCAGAACCGTACAGGAGCGTAGATACAACACAGCTCTGGTATAGCTTCAGCTTGGTGTTGGCGCTGTACTGAGTTGATCTCCAGATATTGTTCATCTCCCTAAACACACTCCTGGCCTTGCCCAGTCTGTTGTGGATGTCTTCTTTTGTGCCGCCCCTCCGGTTTGATGATGATAATATAAACAAGGTAGACTTTTTTTTCAAACAAAAGATGTACATTTTGGACAAGCGGAATCGTGGTGGTGTGATTTCCAGGAGAAAGAAAACGGGCAGAAGCCCAGCACTGTCAGCCAGCCAGCTGACACACAGACAGCAGGAGCCACAGACGATCTTCCCCCCACCACCACCACCACCACCACCACCCAGGAGGACTTGCCATCTTCCCTGCAGCCGCCGACAGGCCCCTCTGCCATAGACCAACCCGTACAAGGGCAAGAACCAACCCCTGGTATGGATAAGTGAATAGGAGGAGGATGTTTGGGGGGTGGGAGTTGTTGTTCTTTTGTTGTTGTTGTTGTTTTGTTTGGTTTTGTTTTTGCTTTTTTGTTGTTGTTGTGGTTGTTGTTCCTTGGCTAGAGCTCTGATATTTGCCGGTGGTGAGGGTTTTGTGTATGCAAGCATTTTGCTCGTCATGAAAGTCCTTCGGATGAGACTATAAACCGAGGCCCCATGTGCGAACGCACGCAGAGCATCTTGTGCGCACGTTAAACCCTGTTCCGTTTTTCGTAAGAGTAGGCCATTGTGTGGCGGTGGGAAGGGATGACAGAATTTCCAAAACCCGCATACACACGGGGACTGGATGTAAAAAAGCACATAAGTGCTTATTCCATTATCCTCGATATAAAAGAATAAATAAATAAATAAATAAAGGAAGCCACATTCTGACTTGGGGATGATGTCTAGCCACAACATCCAGTGCGCATGCCGTTTTTAAAGATTTTTGTCACCTGGTCCTCCTGGCATGCCCTGGCCTACTCTTCCAAAAAGCACACTGGGTTTTAACGTGTGCGCAAGTTGAGCATTTGTGCATGGAACTGCGATCTATATAGTCTGATCTGAAGGACTTTGGGGAGAGATGAGTGACACAGCAAGATAATTAAAAACCTCCAGGGTAAAAAAAAAATCCCCTCGAACAGGCGCCTCAGTGGCGGTTCGAACCCAGGCCATCAGATTGCGAGCGCATTGCTCTAACCGCAGGGCTGTCGAGCCTCCCTTGACGGATCGATCCTCAAGGAAGGTTTTGGTTCAGATCTCTGTTTTAGCTAGCCGTACTGACCATATTTGACTGGTACGTCTTGCAGACAGATCTCTTGAGGAAGAAGGCTTGACTGTAGGATTTATCAAGCGCGTAAAAACGTCACTGGAAGGAGTGTTCACAGCGCTGTGAGGGAAGAGAGTTGATTTCTTTCATTGAACGCTTAGACAGCAACTACTGTTATATCAGCGAAAATGCATCACGCTGCCGCTAAGCACCTGACAAGTCAGGCCCAGCGCATCCGACTTTTGGTGTAAGAGAGATTTGTTATCTTTTTTTTTTTATAAAGTTTTTCTGGAAAAAAGGTCGGAGAATGGACCAAGAAAGCAGAAAATGGACAAGAAGGGAGGTGACAGGGAGAAAAAGAAACTAGGCAGAAAGAAAGAGAGTGATCGAAAAGAGGAAATTTCTAGCACAGATTTTCCCAAAAGGTGGGGATGCTATTTACGCTAACAGGCCCCTGGTAACCCGTGGGGTAGAAAAACGATTTTGAGCTATGAAGCAATGAACACACATGCATGAAGCACACGCACACACACAGAAAGATGAGAAAAAGTGAGAAAAACATCAGTACCTATGGCTCCCCACCCCGCCCTGAAAGTCCTTCAGATGAGACTATAAACAGCGGAGGTCCTGTGTATAAACGCACCCAGAACATCTGGTGCACCTGTTAAAACCTGTTCTGCCTTTTGGAAGAATAGGCCATTGTGTGCCTGGTAGGAACGGATCACCATTTTGTTGTTGTTGTTGTTGTTGTTGTTGAAAGGACATGCTTACTAGTATCATGTTGAGACGTCATTGCCGAAGTCGGAACAGAACGTGGCTACTTTAACTCGATGAAGTCGCAGTGAAATGGATCCCGCCATTTTGTAGTGAAGCGGGATTTGGGCTATATTTGAAAAATTCAGCACATTTATCCAACTTAATAAAGACATCCAAATTATATATCATTGAAAAGTTTATTATGTCTACTTTTGAGATTGTTACACAGTTTTTCAATAGATGACTCTAATTATTTTTTTTACAAATTTTCAAAATATGTCACCGAATGCTGAAAAATTAAAAGTTTTGAAAATTAGGGCTGCTTATCTTCCATGGCTTGAACTGTTCATCAACTAGTCCCCTTGAAGCAATGCGATGATTTTTCACCAAAGGAAAGTTCCCTAAAGTTGGCTGAATCCATCTGATGACACTTTTTGCTCTATACAATTTTTGTTGATAAAATCTTAGCACTGGAGAGCCCGAAATCCCAAAGAATACGCCTGTCAACATGTCAAACAAAATTAGGCAACAGACACAAACTAGGTAAGCTTATGGTCAAAGAAAGCAACTGTGTTTAGAAAAATGATTGCCCTACAGGCCAGAGTACTTTCCCTTCAGTTGAACATCGTTTAGTGTATTTTTAAAAAATCGTAATTCTGCCGAATCATAAGCTTTGGCACGTCACAGTGAAGGAGAGGAGTAGATTCGGCACAACCTCATTGAGTTAATGGTGGGAAAACAATTACATATGCCAAATCTCACTTAAGAGCTCAAGCTGAGGAATAACCCCCCCCCCCCCCCCCCCCCCCCCCAAAAAAAAAAATGTCAGTTGTAGGGCAGAGAAAAATGCGCGAATCTTAAGGTGTCATTGAAACAATGGGGAAGAAGGAAATTGAATAGGAGAATTTGGGGGGGGGGGGGGGTGGGGGGGGGGGGGGGAAAGGAAGGAGAGGATATGAGTTAGAATTCATTAGCAGAACACTTGCAAGACATGCACAACCATGCATGCATGTACACACGCATACACATACACACACTACTCACACACTTTATACACACACACTTACACACACACTTACACACACACACACTTACACACACACCACACACACACACACACACACATACTTACACACACACATACACACACACATACACACACACACACTTACACACACACACTTACACACACACACTTACCACACACACACCAACACACACACACCACACACACATACACACACACACCACATACAACACAACACTTACACACACACACATACTTACACACACACAACCACAAACATCACACACACAAACCACACACCACACACACACACACCACACACACACACACACACACACACACACCACACATCACACACACACACACACACACACACACACACACACACTCACACATCACACACACACACACACACACACACACACACACACACACTCACACACCACACACACACCATACACACACACACATACTTACACACACACATACACACACACTTCTCACACATTTTACACACACACTTAACACACACACACACACACACACACACTACTACACACACTACACATGCACTTAACACACACACACACACACCACACACACACACACACTTACACACACACTACTCACACACTTTACTAACACACACACCATACACACACACACACTTACACACACACACACTTACACACATACTTACACACACACTATCCACACACACAGGAGGCACCGTGGTCCAGTGGTTTAGGCGGTCAACTCGTGATCCAGAGGTCGCGGGTTCGATCCCCGCTCGGCTCGGTGTTGTGTCCTTGGGAAAGACACTTTACTCCTATTTTCCTCACTCCACCCAGGTGTACAAGTGGGTACCAGCTCTGCTGGGGAAGTATCTGGCGACAGACTAGTGTCCTGTCACAGGGGTGGTGAAAAACCATCAGTTCGCTTAACACTACAGAAACCGGGATAAGCTCCGGCTCTATGGGCCTTCTGGCTCGAAAGAACATAGTACCCACACACACCCACTTACACACACACACCATACATACACACACACCACACACACTACTCACACACATTACTAACACACACACACACTTACACACACACACACACTACTCACACACATTACTAACACACACACACACTTACACACACACACACACTACTCACACACACACTACTCACACACATTACTAACACACACACACACTTACACACACACACACACACTACTCACACACACACACACACTACTCACACACTTTACTAACACACACACACACTCACACACCCACACACTTTTGGTCATTCTTTTCTACCACAGACCCTGCTGCGGACAACAGCTGGCTGCAGTCGGACGACATTGACCTTGACGCCATCCCCGATGCCTGGCTGACCGCCAGGGGTCAGGACGATGAGCCGTCGTCATCGGCAACGGCAGCTGGGGGTGCAGCAGGGGAGACCATCGATGCAGGACTGGCAGCCAGTTTGGCGGCAGGTTTGGTCCTAGAGCCGAAGGGTGGGAAGGACGTGAAAAAACAGGACTGAGGTTTGAAACACGTTGACGGCCGAGGGAATTTGGAACCTAGCGGTCGGCAGATTTGAATATTGAAGGCTTGTGAATTGGAACGATTAATGGTCAGCATCTTTTTTTTTCCTTTTGTTGTTTTTTTTGTTTGTTTTTTTTTTTGGGGGGGGGGGGGACCTTTGCAGTTTCTGTCTCCTCAGTGTCTTATTTTCTTGAAGTCAATACTACTTTTCTGCTAAAGAGGCTGGGGTTGGGTTGTTGTTTTTTGTCCCCCTGTGTGAAATTGAGGATTGTAGTTTTGTATACCAAAAAACAAAAACCAAACAACACAAACAAAAAACCACACACACACACACACACACCATTTTAACGTTGATTTGGAACGAAATTTGCTGCCATGGCTGACTTGTCATGAAACACTTCTCTTCCTTTTGGACCACTCGATCTTCATAGACTGGAGATTGACTGCAAGAAGTCATCTCAGAGATGATACAGGCTAAAGATATCTGCCCCCTAGGAAGTTGTGGGGTTTTTTTACCTTTGTATTGTATTGTATTGTTTTAGTTTTGGTTTTGCTGCCTCGTCTGGTTCTTGTCCTGCTTTTCCCACGCCGCTCGTTTCAATCTCTCCGCCCCAGCCGTACCCAGATTTAAGATATCGCATCCTCAAGATCAGAAGTCCACTGGGAGCTTATCACTGTCTTGCTGCCACAGGGCCACCTGCCAGAGGGGCCCTGTACTTGTTGCTGGGTCACTTTGGGGGCGTTTAGTGGTACCCTGTTTGGAGTTACTGTAGTGTTTAGGGGTTCTTTTTGTGTTTGTTTGTTGGTGTTGTGACATTTTGCTCCCCATCTCCCAAGATTATGTGACTGGGGATGAGGGGAATTGTTTTCATCTTCGGACCACACTAGTGCGTGTCGTGAAGCTTGTGTATATATATATTGTACGCTTATGAAAATTGTTGTTTGGGATATCTTCTTATATTGAATACTTGTGTGTAAGTGGATTGTTTTGATTATGAGGGGTCTGTGATGTTCAGACATTTTGTAAGTTTGTACATTTTCACGGGGGGGAGGGGGGGGGGGGGGGGGGGGGGGGGGAGACATTATAAAAATTGTTTTTTGGGGGTGAGGTTTAGGTGCAAAAAACCCACCAAACGTTTGGGGACGGGATAGCTCAGTGGTCGGAGCACTCGCTTTCCCCCAGCCAAGTTAAGCAGCGTCGAGCGTGGTTACCAGTGGGATGGGTGACCGTTTGCGCGCCTTGGCTTCAGTACAGTTCCCCCAGTTCACCCAGCTGTAAATGGGTACCTGCCCTCTTTAGGGTCAGGGAAGGTAAAGCAGCGAGGGAGAGGAGATGGGCGCCGCCCTCAATATGCTGGCCCTAGAGAAGTGAGGTCTCTGACGCCTCGCTCCCCTACGACCTTATAGGTTATGGGACTCCTTTACCTTTACCTTTTTACCTTTAGGTGCAAATGTTCTTTGATATAGGTTAGCATTTCTCTCTTTTTCTTTTTTCTTTGGGGGGTAGACTCTGTAGGTCTTTTTAAAAAAAATTTTTATTGTTTGTTTCTTCATTTCCTCAGCTAGACTTGTCAGGTTGACCAATGGTGAGACTTTGTGTATGCGACCAGTGTTAGCCTCCTCCTTCAAGGTATCCGCATTCTGACTTCGGGGCTGGTGTCTATAACACCACCCCTGTGTACCTGCTGCTGTTCTATTTGGCCGTTCGTTCCGACCGGCACGAAATAAAAGAGCCGACTCTTCAAAAAAAAAAGGGCGAACAGGTTTAACATGTGTTGCAAGATGTTCTGCTGCGTGTATTTCTTCGCGGGACCTTGGGTTACAGTCTCATCTGAAGGGTTGGATTGGTTTGGGGGGGGGTTGGGGGTTTTTTTTGGGGGGGAGGGGAGGGGGGGCTGTCAAGGGGAGTGGAGTCAGTACTAGTGTTAACTCCAGGGTAAAATTCCCTGAAATGGGCACCGCTCTGGTGGCTTAATCCAGGGCCGTCAGATCACAAGCGCGGCGCTCTAACCATGAGGCTAGGCTGTGTAGGTCTTTTAAAAATTAAGAGAGCTTTTGTGTGATTGAATTTGTTGGAACAACGCTGTGTAGCTGAAAAGCAGTATAAATCACAATGTGAGATGTTTTTATGTATAGATATATAGATAGATATATAGATATAAGGCGAAAGCCGAAATATTGGGGAACATCTATATATGTTGGTTGTTATGCTTTCACTTTGTGTGGTGTGTGTGTATATATATATATATATATATATATATATTATATTATATAGAAACACACACACACGTGCACGCACACAGACACACAAAGCGCAGAAGACACAACCATAAGGCAGGAAGTGGACCCTGGACTAAGGCCTTCATTGATTCATCGGTTTCTTGTGTACAGTTGTTACATTTGTTGATCCAACTTAGGATTGTAAAGTTTGGCTTGTTTAATTCATATTGTGGGTTATCCTTATTTTTGGACTTGTTTCTAACTGGTCTGTGGAGATGTATAGACATTTTTATTTGAAATATAATTGAACACACACACACAAAAAAAGCCATGTGTCATGTGTGCGAGCACTATTGTGTGAGTGGAGAATGTTATTGCATGTGCATGTGTGAAAATGAATGAATTATGTCTCAAGATGTTCAGTATCTTTTTGTTTTGTATTGTATGCTGTAAAGGTAAAGGAGTCCCATAACCTATAAGGTCGTAGGGGAGCGAGGCGTCAGAGACCTCACTTCTCTAGGGGCCAGCATATTGAGGGCGGCGCCCATCTCCTCTCCCTCGCTGCTTTACCTTCCCTGACCCTAAAAGAGGGCAGGTACCCATTTACAGCTGGGTGAACTGGGGGAACTGTACTGAAGCCAAGGCGCGCAAACGGTCACCCATCCAACTGGTAACCACACTCGACGCTGCTTAACTTGGCTGGGGGAAAGCGAGTGCTCCGACCACTGAGCTATCCCGTCCCCTTGTATGCTGTATTGTGTTGTATTGCATTGTATTGTATACCCCTTCTAATCACAGCAGATGTCTCTGCATGAAATTGTTGGGTCTGCTCTCCCTCGGGAGAATGGTGTCAACACAAGAGCAGTGCCACCCTTCAGGGTTTGTTGTTTTTTTAATTCTGTTTGCATGTTTATTTGTTTCCCTATGAGAGTGGCTTTTGGTCTGCAGACTTTCACCAGGGAAACTCTACATCTGGGAGCGGGGATTGTTGGGTGGGTTTTTTTTACATGCACTGGATGCATGTTGCCCACAACACCCAAGTTATCATCTCATCCAAAAGACTAGCACCCATAAAAGGTAAAGGTAAAGGAGTCCCATAACCTATAAGGTCGTAGGGGAGTGAGGCGTCAGAGACCTCACTTCTCTAGGGCCAGCATATTGAGAGCAGCGGCGCCCATCTCCTCTCCCTCGCTGCTTTACCTTCCCTGATCCTAAAGAGGGCAGGTACCCATTTACAGCTGGGTGAACTGGGGGAACTGTACTGAAGCCAAGGCGCGCAAACGGTCACCCATCCAACTGGTAACCGCGCTCGACGCTGCTTAACTTGGCTGGGGGAAAGCGAGTGCTCCGACCACTGAGCTATCCCGTCCCCTAGCACCACCTCTCCAAAGTGTAGTTACTTACTTACTTAGGCCCATCACTCCCCCTGGAGCATAGGCCGCCGACAACAGTCCGCCAGAGTCCTCTGTCCTGGGCTATTCTCTCCAGCTGTCTCCAGGTATATCCCAGAAAAGTGTAGTGGATGGGGGAAAAAGATTGGGCTCAAATGGGGTATGAACCACAGCTGTCAGTTTCCCCCCACTTCCAGCTGCTCTCCATTCCATCCCAGCCCAACTGGTGCCAATTATAGCAGGAACTGACCACACTTGGGACGTGGTACAAGGAAGGGGCTCATTAAATTTAGCACTCTTGGTACAAGGAAGGGGCTCATTAAATTTAGCACTCTTGGTACAAGGAAGGGGCTCATTAAATTTAGCACTCTTGGTACAAGGAAGGGGCGCGTTACATTAAATTTAGCACTCTTGGTACAAGGAAGGGGCGCGTTACATTAAATGTAGCACTCTTGGTACAAGGAAGGGGCGCATTACATTAAATGTAGCACTCTTGGTACAAGGAAGGGGCGCGTTATATTAAATGTAGCACTCTTGGTACAAGGAAGGGGCGCGTTACATTAAATTAGCACTCTTGTACAGAAGGGGCGTTACATTAAATGTGCCCTTTGGTACAGAAGGGCGCGTTACATTAATTAAACACTCTTGGTACAGGAAGTTGGCGCGTTACATTAATGTAGCACTCTTGTACAGGAAGTTGGCGCGTTACATAATGTAGCACTCTTGGTACAAGGAGTTGGCACGTTACTTAATTTAGCACTCTTGGACAAGGAAGTTGGCGCGTTTCATTAAATGTAGCACTCTTGGTACAAGGAAGTTTGGGGCGACATTTTTTATTTGGGGTCTAAATTTTTAAAAGCCCCTTTAAATTTTTTTAAAAACTTCTAAAAATTTTTCCCTTTTCTTTTTAAAATTTTTTCTCCCGGGTTTTTTTGGGCCCCGCCCGCTTTTTTTATTTTTTTTAAAAAAGGGGGTTTTTTTCCCCCTTCCCCCTTTGGGGCCCCCTTTTTTTGGCCCTCCCGGGCCCTTGCCCTTTTGGGGTTCCCCCCCCTTTTGGGCCCCCCCCGGGGACCCCCCCCCCCCCCTTGCTCCTTACGCGTTTTCGCGGCTGTCCGTCGCGCTTTAGTCGATCTCGCTACAGTCGCGTCGTTCGCGCGTTGCGCGGCTTATTTCGCGTTTTGCGCTACCGCCAGAGCCGCCGCTACGCGCGCCATCGCCGCGCCGGCGCGTTTTCTCGGGAGCAAGACGCGCCTCTGCTTCGGCCGCGTACTCAGCGGCGCGTTGGCGCGCCGCGGCGCTCGCCTTGCGCTCGCTCCCGCCGTTGGGGCTCGCGTTCGCAGCACGTCGCCGCCGTTGATCCGCTTCGCGCGTTTCCTCGTCGCCGTTTGGCGCATCTTTCAGCCGGTTCCGGCGGGCGATTCGGCGTCGTTCTTCGGGCGCCGTTCCTTCAAGCGTCGGCCGCGAGGCGCGTCTTTCGTTCGAAATCTTTTCGCGCGGTCGCGTTCTTCCTGAGTTTTTCGCCGCCGCCTTCTTGGCGACGGTCGGGTCGTATTTTCGGCCTGCTGCGTGTTTGCGTGTCCGTCGCGTCGGCGTAGCGTTTTTTCGGCCGCCGGTCGTGGCTAACGCGCAGCCGAGCGCCACGCAGCTGGAGGTCCGCGTTGTCGCGTCTCAGTCGCATAGACGATCGTCCGCGTTCGCGGCGTCGCGTCACGCTCGGCGGTCGCGTGCGCGCCGCGATGTTTTCCGCGCCGAGTTTGTGTTTCTAAACTCGTCGACTGCCGAGCTCGCTCGCGTTCACTGAGTATCGCAGCGTTTTCGCCGATTCGCGCGCTTCGCGTGCTGCGTGGTTCTGCCTTCGCTTGATCGGCCGTGCGCGCTCGCTTCGTCGGCGACGCTCTAGCCCGCTCATGCCGCGCTTCGTCGCCGCGTTTCGATGCGTTTTTCTCTGCGTTTCCGTTTAGCGCGGCGCGGAGCGACGGACTTCCGCCGTGGCTGAGTCGCGTCGGCGCTGCGCGTTCGCGTCCGGAGGCGCGCGCGTCGTCGGATTTATCGATCTGCCGCGCGCGACGCGCGTATTTCCGCTGGGGTCGCGTTCGCCGGCGTTTCGCCTTCGCATGGCCGATTTTAGTACACGCCGGTACGCCGCGCGTTCGAGCTTCTCGCCTCGTTCGCGTTGCTCATATTCCGACTCTCCGCGTTGCCGTGTCGCCGTTCGACGCTCGCGATTACGCGCCCTTCGCATGCGTGCGCTATACGTCTGTCTTTTTCGCTTTAGATCGCGTCCGTTCCTGCGCGGCGCTCTGCTTGTCTCCCGCGCCGCGATTCGCGGCGCGCATCGTCGCTCCGCTTCGGTCGCTCGGGCGGCGCGCTTTCCTGCGTGTTTTGCTGTTCTTGCGTTAGCGCGCGTCCGTTCCGTTTTGTTTTCTCTTGTTCGTGCGCTCGCGTGCGCGTTGTTTTAGATTGTGTGTTTTTTTTTTCCGGTTTTTTTGATTTGTTCCGTTTGTGTTTGTTTTGTTTTACATTATTTAGAGCACTCTTGACAAGGAGTGATGTGAGATGCCTGCAATTCTTGCTTTCTAGGTATTATAGGCGTGTTTCCTCTAAACGCCGATCTAAGATGTTGTTCTGCATGCATTCACGATCTGGACCTCGAGTTTTTAGTTTCATCCTGAAGACTTTCTCAAGAACGTGCAAAGTTGATGATCTGAAGTCTGTAGCTAGTACCAATAAACTGCGCTGGTTTGGGCACGTTCAACGGAGAAAGCAGACCACCACATCATACATAAAAAGAGCAATGAACTTCGTAGTGGATGGAAAGAGACCAAAAGGAAAAGACCTAGAAAAAATAAAAAAAAAAATAAACAAAAAACAAAAAAAAAAAAAAAAAACAAAAAAAAAAAACACAAGACCTGGTGCTTACTGTATTGCAGATGATCTTAAGAGAAAGGGGCAGCATAAATAAGGAGGAAGCTCAAAACAGAGAGAGAGATGAAGGCTCATCAATGTCAAACCTCCCCTGGGAGAAACATGACAAAAAAGGAAGAAGAAGAAGAAAGACTTTCTCAGGGGAGTGGAATGGGCACTGACTGAGGGTCACTAGCCCCTGGGGAAGAACCCCACCTCCTTCTGGCAGGGGTGTCTGGGGGGTGACTCAGGCTCAAACTCAAGCTCAAGCTGGCACTACCAGGTCACAAGCTCAAACCTCTAACCACACTAGGCTATCCTGTCCCTTTGCAAGGTTCCAACTTACCTAAGATATACTGCCCACATGTGAAGAAGCGCGGTAGATATACTGCCCACATGTGAAGAAGTGCGGTAGATATACAGCCCACATGTGAAGAAGTGCGGTAGATATACTGCCCACATGTGAAGAAGTGCGGTAGATAAGAAGGAAGGTGGCAGGATGGTTAAGACGTTTGCCTGCCAACAAGTAAACCGTGAGGTTCTGGGTTCCATTCCCAGCCTCGCCCTTTCTTCCCAGTTTGACCCAAAAATCGAACTGAATGTCAAAGTCCTTCGGATGAGACTATAAACCGAGGCCCCGTGTGCGAACGCATGCAGAACATCTTGCGCACAGGTTAAATCCTGTTCCGCTGTTCGAAAGAGTAGGCCATTGTGTGCCGGTGGGAACAGATGACAAAATTTTTCAAAACCGCATACACACGCATAAATTAAAAAAACTTAAAAATTAAAATTAAAAAAGTCATCTGAGCGCTTTGATTTGTTGCTTTACAAGATTCTTCTTCTTCTTCAAGTGTCCAGTCTGGTCCTGCAGACATCAACGATCATGGCTCTCCATTCTTCCCTGTTCTTGGTCCCTCTCATGAGCTCATTGTTAGTGCCCTCTTTATTCGTTGCGAATTTGTTTAAGCTGTCTGTGAATTTTGTGCGTTGTCTTCCTCTGCTCTTGTTTCCACAGATTTTGCCACTCCATAACAGTTTCCTAGTCCGTCAGCCCTGATATTGCCGAAAAATTTGAGCTGTCTTTCTCTGATGGTTTGAAAGGGATCTCTTGTTACCCACCATTTCCATTACTTCTGCATTAGTTTTTCTTTTTGTCCATGAATTTTCATGATTCTCCCGATGAACCACATTTCCACTGCTTCTAGTCGCTGTTCTGTGTCTTTGGCTAGGGCCCCCGCACTCACCCCGTACAGAAAATGGCCATAGTGGGCTCTCAAAACATGGATCTTTCTTGAGGCTTATTTTTTCTTTTGGGGTTAAAAAGCTTTCATGTTGTTAAAAGTTCCCTTTTAGATTGACCGACCCTTTCTTGATTTTTTTGGTCACCCCTTGCCGCCGGGGGGATAGCAACCAAGGTTTTAAAAAGGTTTACTTGTCTGATTTCTCCCTTTCGGGCTATTTTTTCATTGTGGTTATAACAGTTTTTTCGGATCACCATGCATTCGCTTCTTGCATTTGAGCTGAACCCTTTTTTTCGCTTTCACTGTTATTGTTAAAATTTTTGCTTTTTTCTTCAGAGTGGCGAAAAGGACTGTGTTCTCATATCCAGGTTGTTGATGTTTTTTGGCCCCTTTCACAAATCCCCATTTTCCCAAATATTTCTTTAGAATTATTTCACTATATACTTTTAAAAATTCAGGGAGAAACGCAGGCCCCCTCACCCCCTGCAGATTGGTCTATATTTGACTGATGTTTTGCGCCAAAATGGCTCCTCTGTTCCCAATATAGTTTCGGGGACCGAAAGATCTTTCCCGCGATGAAAGCCCTCCCAAATACAAAAAATCGGAGTGTGTACTTTGTCGAAACGTTTGAGTAGTCAATGAACAGAGGTAAGGTCTTTTGGCCTCGATGGCTTTCCGGAGTTTTCAAGCGAAGATTGCATTTCTGGGCCTTTTTTCCTGCCTGAAACCAATTGCGTTTCTGATATTTCTGGGGGTATTTTTTTTTCTCATCCCCTTTTAGGGGTATTCGAAAAGAACTTTGGGGGTGACCTCATTGGGGATTGTACGATGTTTGGCCCCAATTCACTGTACCCCATTCTTAGGATCGCTGTAAGGGGCTTCTTATTCGTCGGGAACTCTCCTGGGTTCATATATTTTGTTGTAGTTTTTTTGACCGCCTTAATTCCCCCCTTTATCCCGGGGGTTATCAAATTCAGAGGGATATCATCCCTGGCGCCTTACCACTTTTAACTTGCGAGTGCTGTTCCCTTTGTTTCCCGATTTTTGGGCCATCTTTATTGCATAGGGAGGGGGGGCCCCGTCCGGGTATAACCTTCGATGTATTTTTGACCCCTTTTAAGCTTCTTTTTTCCATTTTTAATCTCCATTCTCGACTTTAAAAACCTTTTTGCATTTTTCCCCGTCACTTTTTTTTATTTTTTTATCATAAGTTTTTCCTCAAAAATTTTCATTCATTTAAAATTTCCCCTTTTCCCGCCCAAAAGTCCATTCTTTCCCTTGCTTTATTACACTTTTTCTTAACCGTTTGTCGAGTTCTTTAAATTCTTTTCATTACTTTGCCTTTCTCCGTTTTCCATTAGGTTTAAAACCGGGGCTCATCCCCTTCTTATGTTCCTTTTATTTTGGGGGGGTATAATTCTTTTCGCCCGCTGATGTTTTTTTATCTCTGGGCCATTTTTCCCTGTAGTGGTATTGCTAGGCCTCAAATTTTTTTCCAACTTTTTATCTTGATTTTTCTTTTTATTTCTTCGCAGTTTGACAGTTTATTTTCGTTTTGGTGTTCTTTTTGCTTTTGACAAACTTTTTAAAATTTTAGTGCATTGCCCCATAATGGGGGCATGATCATTTCCCAGGGGTCACCCGGGTGGAAAATTTTCAAATTAAGAGTTACGGAAGCGTTCTTGAATCAGGAGGGGAATCTATTTGATTCCTGGGGTTTTGTCCCGGGGGTTTTCCAGTCCAGCATCTTCTTTTGGGTTTTTAAACCATGTGTTTATAAACCAGCTTTTGTTCCTCACCATTCCGGGCGCTCCCCCCTTTTATTTTCACTCCTATTCCAATGGGGCCCCTGTGGTTTCATCTTTCCCTTTTCCCACCTTTTTAATGAGGGCACCCATTATTTTCGATTTTGGTTTTAGTGCTATTAAATTCCATCATTTTTTTATTATTATTTCCGCCCACCCGGAAAAGCGGGCCCAAACCATCCCCACAATTTTTTAACAAGGACTCAGTTAGGGGTCTTTTTTTTTTTCCTTAAACCCCGACTGCTTAACAAATCTCTTAGCTCTTTTTGGTGTGATGGTGGGTTGTTTTTTTTTTACATGTATACTGCAACAGGGTTTGGGGGTGTTGGGTTTGTTAGGTTTTTTTTGTGGTTTTTTTTTAATTCCACCATTTAGGCATTTACATTCCATCCTGTGGAAGTGCTGCTGCTATCAGTGTGTATGATCGCTTGCATAGAAATCAGTTTGTGCAAGTTTGCTTTGACTTTGATGGGTGTTTTTTGGTTTGTTGTTGGTTTTGTTTTGGGGGGTTTGGTTTTTCCTTTTTTTTTTTCTTTTTTTTTTTTTTTGGGGGGGGGGGGTGGGGGGGGGGGGTTTCGATTAGTGCTTCCAGTGGGAGATTTTTGCAGGTAACCACATTCTGACTTGGGGATGGATGTCTTGACTTCTCCCATAACTCCTTGAGGAGTTGTCGGGGCAGGGCACTGAATTTTTTCAGGCAGCATGTCCTGGGCAAGTTGAACCTGGCGCCGCGGAGCTCCATCCCTGGCAGTCAGTTAGCAGGATGCATTCTGGGCATGTCAATGTCATCCATTCCACCAGCCATACTGTTCCATGAACAGTGGGTGGGGTCTAACCCGACGAGGTGCTTCCAAGATCTTGGTTTTGGGGTTTTTGTTCCTGGGTTAGAGCTCGCAAGGTTGTCACCACCAGGAGATTTTTGCTGATGGGTGAATAGTCTCGGGCCCAAAAAATGGGGATCGAACCACCACACACTTCCAACAAACACCAAGTCCGTTTGCTTTCTAGGCAGGTGCGTTACCTCTAGACCAACAATCCAGATACACAGCCAGCCTGCCTCATTCGTCACGCCCCGCCCAGCCTGAGAATTGAATCACTGTGAGGCAGCTGTATGTTGTACTGTAGGTACACACTGCATGAAGAGGACTTGTTTTCTTTTCCTTTGGGTTTTTTTTGGGGGGTGGGGGGGGTGGTGGTTGTTTTTTTGTAGTTTTTTTGTGTTTGTTTTTGTTTTTTACATGGTTGTTAAGTTGACCATCTTGGTCCAGAGACTGCTAATACTGATAATGAACTGTTTTGTTTTATTTGTTTTTTGTTTTGTTTTGTTTTGTTTTGTTTTGTTCCTCAGCTAGAGCTCTGAGGTTCACCAAGGGTGAGATTTTTTTTTACATAAGTGACTGCCCCCCCATCTCCCCCCACACACCACCACCATTTAGGGAAGCCGCATACTGTCTTCAGGGATGACATCTCAACACGACATCTGTGTGCATGCGGTTTTCTTTCTTCTTAATTTAATCATCTGTTCACATTGGCACGCAATGGCTTCCTCTTCTGACAGGCGCAATGGGTTTTTAACATGCGCACAAGATGTTCGTAAAGGGGACGGGATAGTTCAGTGGTCGGAGCACTCGCTTTCCCCCAGCCAAGTTAAGCAGCGTCGAGCGTGGTTACCAGTTGGATGGGTGACCGTTTGCGCGCCTTGGCTTCAGTACAGTTCCCCCCAGTTCCCCCAGCTGTAAATGGGTACCTGCCTCTATAGGGTCAGGGAAGGTAAAGCAGCGAGGGAGAGGAGATGGGCGCCGCCCTCAATATGCTGGCCCTAGCGAAGTGAGGTCTCTGACGCCTCGCTCCCCTTCGACCTTATAGGTTATGGGACTCCTTTACCCTTTACCTTTACCTACAAGATGTTCTGCGTGCATTCGCTCACAGGGCCTCAGTTTATAGTCTCATTCAAAAAAGACTGTGACATTCGCTTTGATTTTTCTCACCAAACTGGGGAAAAAGGGCAAGGCTGGGAATCAAACCCAGGACCTCATGGTTTGCTTGTTCAGCAGGTGAATGCCTTAACCGTCCGGTCACCTTCTTTCTCGTTTGGTTGTCTGGGGGGGTTTGTTGTTGTTTGTTTGTTGTTTTTTGTTTATTTTTTGTTGTTGTAGTTGAAATTTTGTTTGGGGTTATTTTGTGTGGGGGGGGGGTTTGGAAGGGATAAGAGTGCTAATTTGTGGGGGGGGGGGGGAGGGTTGCTTGTTTGATTTGCACTTCTTTGTTCTTTGGTTTGTGGTTTTGCCAGCTACTGAGTGAAAAAATTTTGGGGATATTTCTATATATAATTTCCATTTTTCAAACTCAAACTTACCAATTCCTTTTCTCTCTTCCCCCTTTTCTCTCTCTCTCTCACACACACACTCCCCTTCTTTATCTCTTCCTTCTTCTCTCTTCCCTCTCACAACTCTTTTCCTCTCTCTCTCTCTCCTCTCTCTCATCTCTCTCTCTCTTTTCCCCCACACCCACCACACCCCACCTCTCTCTCTCTTCCTCCTTCTCTCAACTTTGTGAACAACTAAACATGCAACCAAACACACTGAACATTTCTCCACACAACTGTCAAAAGAACCAAAAGGGAAAACCGAAAGAAAAGTGACCAACATTTTTTTTTTGGCTCAAACTTGGTCTGAAACATTGTGGCAGTGAATGTCAAAAGAAGCAAACTGTTTCATTCACCACACACACACACAAAATCGTCAACACTTGCTCCCCACACACACTCTCTCTCTGGGGCACAACATGCACACACACACAATACCACCCCCCCCCCCCACCCATCTATCTCCTCTCTGCACACACAGCCCCCCCACACACACACATCCTCTTTCCTCTGTCGGGTCCTCCCCATTCTCTCTGCTTGAAAACACACACACACACATCCTCTCTCTCTCTCTCTCTCTCTCCTCTCTCTCCTGCACACTCACACATCCCTCTCTCCTCTCTCTCTTCACTCTCTCTCTCCTCTCTCTCTCTCTCTCTCACACTCTCATTTTCTCTGCTTGAAAAAACAACAACACACATATGCTTCATATACACAAATTCTTAACAAACAAAAAAACACACACAAAAACCCACAAAAAAAACCTTGCAACAAAACTGGACACACTGATGTCCCTCTAAAAGGCCAGCTTCTTCATCATGAGGTAGACATGGGAATCGACCTCAAAACCGTGCAAGTTGTTGGGGTCTCCTTTCAGTCGCATCAGCAGACCTCCAAATGACACGTAGGCCGCTCTGCAACACACACACATACACACGCACATACACACACACACACATAGCGCGCACACACACACATACACATGCACGCACGCACATACATACGGCAGGATTAGTCAAGACTTTAAAACAAACATGTACGCATGCATATTTATGCATACACACATGAACACGTGTGTAGCAAGTTTATTCTGATTATCTATCTGTCTGTCTGTCTCTCTCTCTCTTGCACACATTATACGCATGCACACACGCCCACACACATGCCCCCCCCCCCCCCCCCACACACACACACACATAACACACACACACTGTAGAGCAAGTTTATTCGTTCTCTCTCTCTCTCTCTCTCTCTCTCTCTCTCTCTCTCTCTCTCTCTCTCTCACACCACACACCACACACACACACTGTAGAGCAAGTTTATTCAGTTTTCTCTCTCTCTCTCTCTCTCTTCTCTCTCTCTCTCTCTCTCACACACACACACACTGTAGGCAAGTTTATTCAGTTTCTCTCTCTCACACCACACACAGAGTAGAGCAAGTTTATTCAGTTCTCTCTCTCTCTCTCTCTCTCTTCTCTCTCTCTCTCTCACACACACACACACACTGTAGAGCAAGTTTATTCAGTTCTCTCTCTCTCTCACACACACACAGAGTAGAGCAAGTTTATTCAGTTCTCTCTTCTCTCTCTCTCTCTCTCTCTCTCTCTCTCTCTCTCTCTCTCTCTCACACACACACACACACTGTAGAGCATAGTTTATTCAGTTCTCTCTCTCTCTCACACACACACAGAGTAGAGCAAGTTTATTCAGTTCTCTCTCTCTCTCTCTCTCTCTCTCTCTCTCTCTCTCTCTCACACTGTAGAGCAAGTTTATTCAGTTTCTCTCTCTCTCTCACACACACACAGATTAGAGCAAGTTTATTCAGTTCTTTCTCTCTCTCTCTCTCTCTTCTCTCTCTCTCTCTCTCTCTCTCTCTCTCTCTCTCTCACACACACACACACACACCACACACACACACTGTAGAGCAAGTTTATTCAGTTCTCTCTCTCTCTCTCTCTCTCTCTCTCTCTCTCTCTCTCTCTCACACACACACTGTAGAGCAAGTTTATTCAGTTCTCTCTCTCTCTCTCTCTCTCTCTCTCTCTCTCTCTCTCACACAACACACACACACTGTAGAGCAAGTTTATTCAGTTCTCTCTCTCTCTCTCTCTCTCTCTCTCTCTCTCACACACACACACACACACACACACTGTAGAGCAAGTTTATTCAGTTCTCTCTCACAACACACTGTAGAGCAAGTTTATTCAGTTCTCTCTCTCTCTCACACACACACTGTAGAGCAAGTTTATTCAGTTCTCTCTCTCTCTCTCTCACACACACACTGTAGAGCAAGTTTATTCAGTTCTCTCTCTCTCACACACACTGTAGAGCAAGTTTATTTCAGTTTCTCTCTCTCTTCTCACACACACACTGTAGAGCAAGTTTATTCAGTTCTCTCTCTCTCTCACACACACACACACATACACACACACTGTAGAGCAAGTTTATTCAGTTCTCTCTCTCTCTCACACACACACACATACACACACACTGTAGAGCAAGTTTATTCAGTTCTCTCTCTCTCTCTCTCTCTCTCTCTCTCTCTCTCTCTCTCTCTCTCTCTCACACACACACACACACACACAACACACACACACAACACACACACATACCAATAAACAAAAGCCACCTTCCAAGTTTTAGAGAGAAAAAAAAACCATGTTTGGTCCCTTCTTCTAGGAAGAATGTCTTCCATGTTCACAGCACACGTGCAAATCTGACAGAAACCTGAGAGCATGGGCCTAGCCTCTGCAGAGGGCTCTCTCTTCACAGGGGCTTTTTGGTATGCCCCAGAGCTACTATTGATTTGGGGGGGGGGGGGGGGGGGGGGGGGGGGGGGGGGGGGGAGGCAAGGGATAGCCTACTGGTTATAGAGCATTGAAAGACAACATCTTTATAGCATCTCCAACTCCTGACAGGCACCTGTGATCATGGATTTTTTTTTTGGGGGGGGGGATTTTTTTTTTTTTTTAGATCTCGAATATGTTCTTGGAAATATTTAATTCAAAAAAGCAAACATCTGTTATTTTGAGAATTGAGAGGAGTGGGGGGGGGGGGGGGGGGGGGGGGGGGGGGGGGGGGTGGTGGTTTATTATTTAAACTTCTGAACAGGCTGAGATAATAATACTATTACACATGAACTTCTGGTTCATTTCTGCAGATTACCATAGATGTATTGCAGCATTATTGTTGATATCTTTTACCAACCCCCCCCCCCCCCCCCCCCCCCCCCCCCACACCACCTGAAAAAAAAAAGGTGAAAAACTATTTTTTTAAAGTTTTCACACAAACTCTGCTCCATAACTTCAATTTATTTATCTACATTAAGTATATCAATATAGTTGCTTACCCCTTGCTATTAAAAAAGCAACAACAACAAACCAAAACCAAAACGTGATAGAAGTTAAATAACTCAAAATGACCTATTTATGCAGATCCTACTACAGGGATGGTGGGATTATCCCCCCTGTCAGGGCGGCAAATACTTCTACCTGACCACAGCCATGTTTCACTGACTGGATTATCCCCCCTGTCAGGACGTCAAATACTTCTACCTGACCACAGCCATGTTTCATTGAGTGGATTATCCCCCCTGTCAGGATGGCAAATACTTCTACCTGACCACAGCCATGTTTCATTGACTGGATTATCCCCCCTGTCAGGACGTCAAATACTTCTACCTGACCACAGCCATGTTTCATTGACTGGATTATCCCCCCTGTCAGGATGGCAAATACTTCTAGTCCTTCGGATGAGACTATTAACCGAGGCCCCGTGTGCGAACGCATGCAGAACATCTTGCGGACACGTTAAATCCTGTTCCGCTTTTCGAAAGAGTAGGCCGTTGTGTGCTGGTGGGAACAGATGACAAAATTTACAAAACCGCATACACACGGGGGACTGGATGTAAAAAAGCACATGAGTGCTTATTCCATTATCCTTGATATTTAAAAAAAAAAAAGTCATCTGAGCGCTTTGATTTGATGCTTTACAAGATTCAGTGCTATATAAATTCCATACATTATTATTATCATTATTATTATGATTATTATTATTACGTGATCACAGCCATGTTTCATTGACTGAAAGGTCACAAACTTCAAAGGCAGGGATGGTACGTTTCCAAGACATCTTTTGAAAACACGCGCAACATGCTCAGCAGCTCTTAACCAACATTCCCCAAAACACTTATTAGGGCATGCATGACCAACATGTGAAATGAGGTGCTCACCGTGCTATCAATGTGGTGTCACGTGAGACAGGAAATGTGACGCAACACACTACCCACACACACACACAAAAAAGTGGAATGGCCCATTCTGAATTCATGTGATGTGACACCTGAAAACTGTGGCGTGACATTATGAAAATGTGGTGTGACACCTTCAAAATGTGATAATATGAATGGTGTTATAAAAATGTGGCGTGAGATGCTGAACAATGTGGTCATGGCATGATGAAAATGTGATGTGACACCTCAGAAAATGGGTGCAACATTATGAAAATGTGGTGCGAAATCTTTTAAAAAATATATAAGAGGTATGATATTAGGAACATGTGATGACAGATGGTGTAAATATGGTTTGACATGAAATTGTAGAGTGAAAATATGGAATGACTTTCTGAAAATGAACATGTGCTACGGTGAACTGAAAAAGGCGCTGTGATACGGTGCCAAAATACGAGACGACAGACTCGGCAACGCCAGTCTGACAATGCAAAAATGTGTGCTGATAATGTTCTAATGCCTGAAGTTAACTGCTGATGTTTCTTGTTTCTCTCTTAACGTCTGAATTCCTCCAAACATGTATGTCTTTTGCAAAGCTTACCGACTCTTTCTTTTGTGAGCAAGTAATACGAGGCTCTTACGTCCATTTCTGCACACGCCTAACACCCGTGGCATCCCAAAATACTTCAAGCCAGTCTGTTGCCTTATTCCAAGTACATGAAAATAAAGATACTGTCTGGTAGTTAACCCGTTTTCAATGGTGCCTTTCTTTCTGTCTTTCTTTAATAAATTCATTCTTTCTTTCCTTTCTTTTATTTTTCATTTCTAAAATGCAACATCGAGGCTTATTTATCTCCTATTTTTCTTCAACACTAGGCAACTTGTACCCTTACAATTTCAACAAGTGTACAGCATCTTCAATCATCTCCAACCTCACGATAATGAGGACAAAAAATATCTCCCTAAATCCTACTCATTTTTGCTATCATTTCAAATATCCCCTCACTTGCTTTATGACTTCAATCCAATATTGAAAAAAAAGTAGCTATCATCCTTCCTTTTCCTCCCATTTTCCATACAAGTATCCATGCATCCATTTTTAAAAGGAACCAACTCTCATTTTAAAAAAATGGGGCACTGTTCGTTTTCATTAGACAATTATATTTTTTTTAAAGATTGTTAGAATATCAACTAATAATTTTGAGGAGAGAAAAAAAAAAAAATCAAGCTTCCGAGCAGCTCGAGAGTGAAATCTCTACAACTTTTAATAACAAACATCTGCAATACTTTTTTTTTTTGGTTTTCATTTTTTTTTTTTTAAACGCTGCTGGAAAAAGAGTTTTTCCGAAACATCAGGGGGAGGGCAACACAAAAAAAAAAAAAAAAAAAGGAAAGAAACGTAACGTTCAGCAGTTAACACTGGTTATGATCTGATCGAATGATGGCATGATTTAAATGAAATTTTTTTTTTCTTTTGATTTTCTTTTTTTTCTTTTTTTTTTCCTGTCCAGGCCCTGTGCTGAATTGGTAGCAGCGAGGGCGCGGCAGTGGCGAAAGTGGTTGTTGTTGAGAGGAGCGGCGATCACAACCAGCTAACCACACTGCCACGCCATCCCCTGCCCTGCCCTGCCCTGCCATTGGTCCACCTGACCAGGCCGCCATTAGCATATATGCAAATGAGGGAGGGGCGTGAAACGTGCAGGCATGAGCAAGTGACAGGGGTGGGGGTGAGGGTGGTAGTGATGGATGGATGGATGGATAAATGGATGGATGGGATAAGATGAAGTTGACATCTTTGGACAGAATTTTGATTTGTCTACACTTCCGATTTTTATGTTAGTTTGATTTGTTTTCTCCACCCCCCCCCCCCCCCCCCCCCCCCCCCCCCCCCCCCCCCCCCCCCCCCCCCCCCCCCCCCCCCCCCCCCCCCCCCCCCCTCCCCCCCCCCCCTATTAAAATCACTTCCTTTTTTTAAAAAAAAAATCACATTCTCTTATCTACAACTGTCTTCCCACTTACTTTTCATTCATTAATTTTTTTTTTTTCTTCTTTTGGTCGTGTCTTACCTGAATAATGAAATACACTACTAAGCACCTAACTGTGTACACATACCTCTTCCCACAACCCTCCCTATCCGTCTACATCTCTCTCGTCCAAAGGGTTGACACACGCGAAGACAGCCCCAACATCCTCACATAACATCAGTGTGTGTTGTATAGGTAAAGGTAAAGGAGTCCCATAACCTATAAAAAAAAATTAAAAAAAGAACCACCACCAAAAAACCCCCATCTCACCTTGACCACAAACACTTCACAACACCAAAACTTCATTAACTCAACATGACTGTAATTGTATGCAATATAAACCACATCTACTCCATCCCTAACCCACACACACACACACACACGCAGGTGGGACGGGATAGCCTAGTGGTCAGAACATTGAGCTCGCAATCTGACGACCCGGGTTTGATTCCCGTTCAAGGGGGATATTTTACCCTGGAGTTAACATCAGTGCAGACTCCACTCTCCCCAAAAGTCATTTGGATGAGACTATAAACCGTGGCCCCCGTGTGCAAATGCACACAGAACATCTTGCTCACACATTAATTCCTGTTCCGCTTTTTGTAAGAGTAGGCCATTGTGTGCCGACAGGAACAGATGACAGAATTGACAAATCCGCATACACACGGGGACTGGATGTAAAAAAAAAAAGCACATAAGTGCTTGTTCCATTATCCTCAATATAAAAGAATAAAATTAAAATTAAAATTTAAAAAAAACAAACCCACACACACATAAATCCCCCTATACATACAGCAGCAGTTCACATCCTTCTCAGCACTCAGCTTCCTGATACTGTGACTCGTCAACAACTCGCTCCTGTGACAGTGCAGTTAAAGCCACTTTTTTGTGTGTGTGCTGGAAAGTGATGACCCTTTCCTGACGATAGCAGCCAATTCGTATCCTTGTTGCTGATAAATCTGACCAATCAGCAGCATCGATACATCAAGCACTTCACTGACATGGGGGGGGGGGGGGGGGGGGGGGGGGGGGGAGGGGGCACATCATCGACAAAGCGGAAGTGTTTGCAAACAATTGTTGTCAGGATGTGCGGAGAAGGTTTGATGAACACAGACCAGACTTTCTGACAAATCTGACTCAAATAAATAAACGCTGACCTTCCTGTCTGCAGTACTGTGTAGACTTAGGCCTAAAGAGGTTTGTCTCTATACTACTAAACTATGACTTCTTGTGTGTGTGTGTGTGTATATATGTGTGTGTGTGTGTGTGTGTTCAAGAATCCGAAAGAGCTCCTTCTTCATTTTAAACTTAACAGATTTTTCGTTTCAAATCTCTATCAACATGCTTTTTCCCATCAAAGTGAGATTTTCAAATCTACTCTGATCGTTTCAATCCTCAAGATATTTTTTTACATAAATAATTCTGATCTGTTCCTACCTTGAGCTTCCAGTTTCACCAATGGTAGATTTTTACATTATTTATGAAACTGGTTCCCTCCCCCCCCATTAAAGTAGCCATATTCCGACTTCAGGGATACAGTTCAGACACTGAAACTATCAATTTTACTAGGACCAGTTGGGAGGTACCTCCCTGCTCTCTCTCTCTCTCTCTCTCTCTCTCTCTCTCTCTCTCTCTCCAATGGGCAAAAGAATCCCGGTCAACTTATTAATCACCATCCAACACTTGCTGACTCTTACAGGCCAAAGGTCTACCTAGTATGACCGCTTAGTATCAAACTAGGTTGGCTTTCTGATTAAAGGAAGATAGAGAGAGAGGGGGGTGGGAGAGAGAGAGAGAAAGAATGTGTGTGTGTGAGACAAAGACAGACAGGACAGAGAGAGAGGAGAGAGAGAGATGAGAGGAGAGGAGAGAGAGAGAGAGAGAGAGAGAGAGAGAGAGAATGTGTGTGTGGCAAGAGAAAGAGAAAGATAGAGAGAGAGGAGAGCGAGTGTGTGTGTGTGTGAAGAAAAGATGAAAGAAAAAACACAGAGAATGTGTGAGTTATAAGTGTGTGGTGTGTGTGTGTGTGTGCATGAGGTATGTGTGTGGTGCAGAGGGTATGTGTGTGGTTGTGTGTGAAGTAAAGAAAACGATGGAGAAAAACACAGAGAATGTAGTGTGTGTTATAAGTGTGTGTGTGTGCATTGTGTGTTGTCATGAATGTGTGTGTATGATGGTTGGTGTGTGTATGAATATGTGTGTGTGCGGTGTGTGTATGAATGTGTGTGTGTGTGTGCATGAGGTGTGTGTGTTTGTGTGTGTGTACATTCTCTCTCTCTCTCTTTCTCTGTACACAGCATACACGAAGCAACGATAAATCTTTCTCTGACAAGACAGTATATCAATGATCCTAATTCCATTGCAGATTCCCAGCATTTGATATCAGGTCTGATGGTACACATACCCGAAAATAAAAACACCCCTACTAACACACACACAAGTACACTCTGTGCATTAACACACACGCACACATGTAGGGAGATGCGCACGTGCGCACACACACAGCTCACATTAACACGCATTCTCTCTCTCTCTCACACACACACGCGCGCGCGCGTGCACACACACACATGCGTGCATGCACACACATGCGCGCATGCACACACTCATGCACGCGCGCGCACACACACACAAGTCCTTCAGATGAGACTGTAAACTGAGGTCTCGTGTGCGAATGCACACAGAACATCTTGTGCACATGTTAAAACCCGTTCTGCTTTTCAAAAGAGTAGGCCATTGTGTGCCGGTGGGAACGGATGACAACATTTACAAAACTGCGTACACACAGGGACTAAATGAAGAAAAGCACGTGAGTGCTTATTCCATTATTTTTTTGAATGAGGACACACACCACCATCCCACACTACCCCCCCTGCCCCACCCCCCCCACACATGCACACACACACACACACACACACACACACACACAGATCTCAAAACAAGCACAGACACGAACAATTTTTACAAAGTTTTGGTCGATACTCTTCAAAAGCAACACACGCACACGCACACACACACACACACACACCTAATCCTATGCTTGGCTTGCCAGTGGAGCAGAAAATCACTAACTTAGTCAGCGAGCGACTCAACCTGTATTTTGTGAGGGCAACTGACACCAGCCGTTTAATGCCCCTGCCACACCCACCTCTCACACACACACACACACACTCAAACACGAACATGTGCTTACATGAATATACACAAGCATGCCTGCCTGCATGCGCACACACACACACACACTCAAACACGAACATGTGCTTACATGAATATACACAAGCATGCCTGCCTGCATGCGCACACACACACACACACTCAAACACGAACATGTGCTTACATGAATATACACAAGCATGCCTGCCTGCATGCACACACACACACACTCATGAACATGTGCTTCGATTTGTTTGTTTTACAAGATTCAGCGCTATATAAATTCCATATATTATTATTATTATGTGCTTACATGAATATACACAAGCATGCCTGCCTGCATGCACACACACACACACAATGCACACACACACACACACAGATGCATATTCAGATGCATACACATGTGCGCGCACACACACACATACACTTGTGCACAGGAAGAGAGACTGAGACATTGAAAGAGAGACACACAACACATAGAAAAAGACAGACAGACAGACAGACAGATAAAGATCAAACCCCATACCGAACTACACCCACAAAAGGACAGAAAAGAGGCCAGGCTTAAAAAAAAATTTGGGAAAATCCCACCTGACATGAAACCCACACATATACCACACACATAACACACGCACAACAACACACACACAACACACACACGCTATCAAAGGCAAGTGCTAACCTGCTCTGCAGCACAAGACACATGCTGCAGGCAGTAGTACTACAGCCCTTCCAGAGGTCACAACAGCAACACACTAGGGATCGAGCCACTACAGAGACGCCTGCTCCTCACAGGGATTATGTCCCCCCCTGGAGTCAATTAACATCAGCACCCACTCCACTCCACTCCCCTCAAAACGGTGACAAGTCCCTCGGATGAGATATTATCAACCGAGATCCCTTGTGCGAACGCATGTCCCAACATCTTGCACGCATGCTAAAAAAAACACACAAAAAAACCCATTCTGCCTTTCAGACAGGTCAGGTAAGCTGTTACATACTGGTAAGAATGGATGAAAGAGCGCTTTGATTTGTTACTTTACATGATTCAGCGCTATATAAATTCCATACATTATTTTTTTAATTTTCAAAATTTTATTTTTTTATTTTATTTTTTTTGTTTTGGGGGGGGGGGGGGGGGGGGGGGGTGTTCTTTTACAACGCATACACGCTGGGTGTGGTGTTAAGACGTACATCCTCCTTGAAGTTGGAATACAGCTACCTTAATGATAGACAAAATTGGTCGCCTACACAAAACTCTTACCATCGATGGAACCTCAAAGAGTTCTAGCCGAGGAGTAAGGTAGAGGTAAAGGAGTCCCATAACCTATAAGGTCGTAGGGGAGCGAGGCGTCACAGACCTCACTTCTCTAGGGCCAGCATATTGAGGGCGGTGGCGCCCATCTCCTCTCCCTCGCTGCTTTACCTTCCCTGACCCTAAAGAGGGCAGGTACCCATTTACAGCTGGGTGAACTGGGGGAACTGTACTGAACCCAAGGCAGCGCAAACGGTCACCCATCCAACTGGTAACCACGCTCGACGCCGCTTAACTTGGCTGGGGGAAAGCGAGTGCTCCGACCACTGAGCTATCCCGTCCCCCTCTAATCGAGGAACCAGTCACCAAAAAAAAATTCAGCAAAAAATTTTGAAAAATGTATATTTAACTGTTTTTAAGCTTAGATCTGCCGGTAAAAAAAATTTTAAACAGTTTGAAACTGTAATTAGAGAGAGAAGAGAGAGAGAGAGAGAGAGAGAGAGAGAGAGGAGAAGAGGTGAGAGAGAGGGGAGAGAAGAAAGAAAGAGGAGAGGAGAGAGAGAGAGAGAGAGGGAGAGAGAGAGGAGAGAGAGAGAGAGAGAGAGTCAAGTCAAGTCAAAAACACTTTAATCATCCAATGAAGGGCAATTACAATACTGACAGGAGAGACTTCAGACTTTTACTGCACATCGGCCTTAGGCCACAATACAAAAGGAATGATGGGCGTATGGAGTGGGCATATGACATGAGTGTTATAAACACATTACTATCAATGTATATCAATATGACCTGATATATCAGCAATAATAAAGAAATTACATCACCCATTTCTTGAATATTCATCACAAGCCAATTCACGTTTGTCATAATCAACAATGTTTTGACTGTAGTATTCATCAACAGAAGGATCCGTTTCTATAAAGTTATCTTACTTCTGTTGGTTGCATGAAAAATCAATCGTGATAAATTATGTCTATCAGTTAGATATTGTAGAGTGAGAGAGAGAGAAAGAGAAAAAGAGAGAGAGAGAGACAGAGACAGAGACTGAGACAGAGACAGAGAGAGAGAACAGTTGTGTAAACAAGATGTACAGCAGTAGAGGGATTGAGATGAAAGTCACAGGGACAGCGTGTTACAGAGTTACACAGGATTCAAATCTACCAAAGGGAGACAAGCCAAAAAAAAATACAAAACAGCCTGTGTTGACAGTGATCTTTTCTTTGTTCTGAAATCAGAAGCTGAGCAGATTTCTCTTTTAGGGTTTGGGGGGAGGGGGGGGGGGGGGGCTGGGGGGGGGGGGGGGGGGGGGGGGTTTGGGGGGGGGTTTGTTTTTTTCTTTTTTTTATAGTTGCTTCCTTCTCTCTTACTCATGACTGACATAATGCTTTGATGATGATAGCCAAGAACTTGGAAAATGTATACTAGGCTATTGCCTATATATAATTATAGTATCAGCATACTATATCATAAAGAATGTCATGGTGGCATATCATGCCGTTGATATTGACCTTTTCATATATATATATGTATTGATAAAGATGGAACACACACTCATGCACATGCACAGACATGCAAACACATACGCACAAACACACATGCATGCATGCACACACACATTCCTTTACCTACATTTGTGCATATTATATATAGTAATTCTCTCTCTCTCTCTCTCTCTCTCTCAAAATTCTAATAATGAATATCAAAATACATACTATAATGAACTGGAATTTAAAAAATGGCTTGGAAAAAAAATCATAATTTCAAGCAATATGAACACAGGGCTACTTGATTCGTTGTGTGTTTTTTTTCACTGAGTGGAAAGAGCACACAGGAAGACACCGAAAGTGACTAGCTGATACAACGTCCGTTTATTGTATAATCCAAGTACACAGGCATCACACGGCCATGCAGAAAGTACATACATGCAACATTTAACAAACCATCAGTATGCATCATTCGACATCAGATTTATAACAACATAACCAACAACAACAACAACAAAAACAAAAAAATGTGAGCCAAATTCATGAACTTTGTTCAAGTCATGTAATGAAATAAAATACACCAAACTATTAAAAATAAATTACAAATTAAAAAAAACACCTTAATACATAAACATCTCTCTACTCCCAAAGTAACCAAAATTAACAATATATTTAACTGAAAATAGTTTTCGTTAAAAAATGAAAAAGGATTACTTCTTGAAAATCAACACCCAAGACAAAATTCTTCTTCTCCGACTTATGACAGCTGCACAAATATTTCATAATAAAAACTTTTTTTTTCTGAATCTCCTTTGTCCCCCCCCCCCCCCCCCCCCCCCCCCCCCCCCCCCCCACCCCCCCAAATAAAATCATCTGAACAGCTATGGTATTTCCAATGATTTGATGTTAAAATCGTTAACTTTAAATTTATTAGAGAAACATTCTCTCTCTCTCTAGTGTTGGGTTATTATTAAGTGTATCCCTACGGGTGGGGACTGGATGTAAAAAAGCACATGAGTGTTTATTCATTATCCTCGAAATAAAGGAATTTGTCATTGTCATTCTCTCTCTCTCTCTCTCTCTCTCTCTCTCTCAAATAGATACAACTGGTACAAAATCCAAATACTTTTTCATTGACTTTAAAACTGATTAATTAACTCAAAAACTATGTCCAAACTTACTATCAGTTTGCTACAAGTATCACTAAATCGTCAACCCAATATAGGAACAGGTTACTTGAAAATAATGATTTAACTTTACACATTTTAAAGGGGGGGGGGGGGGGGGGGGGGGGCACTGTAATTTTCATATAAAATATACAGAAAAACAATTTGGAAAGATATTGGTTACAATTGCATACAAAAAATACACACCTAAACACAAAAAAATAAGAAATAAAAACTTTAAAAAGGTTAAAATAAAATAACAAAGATATTCATAAGGATTTTTTTTTCCACCCGTTTACTTCAAAACATCTAAAAACTGATCATAATCAAAACGTCACACACACACACACAAAAAAGAACATGGTTAATTTGTCTACACTGGAATCAACAAGAATCAAACAACATACAGTTATACATAATGACATACAGGAGAAGGAAAAAAAATATACATAATGACATACAGGAGAAGAAGGAGAAAAAAAAAGACACACACTCTATACACTACGCACATTAGCAAACGACACAACACACATGCATAACACACCACACAAACAACGAGAAACGTCACAGTACACTCCATGCGTGTGGTTGGCAGGTTAACACGGTTAGGTTAAAAAAAAAAACAACACCACACAAGCCGGGCAGCAGTGAAGAGAAGATCACTCCAGGTGATGCAGCAAGGCCAAGATGAGTGAACTCCCTTGTCTCAGATACCAGAACATGCATTTACATAGTTTGAGTACATGCGATGCAAAATACACATCTGGTATCGAGAAAAGGGAGCCTATCAGGTCAATAGCGTGACATCTTCATCACAGGAACATTTCTCACAAATTGGTCCAGTCCCAAGGATTTTGTAGAAATTCAATCTTTTTTTTTTCCCCAATGGGTTGGGGGGTGGGGTGGGGGAGGGGGGTGTTGGTGGGTTTTTTTGGGTTTTTTAAAAAAGATTTCCAAGAAAAATTGCCTTTTCAGTTTCAGCATTTACAAATTCAAATTTCAAGTATCGAGGAAATGAGTGTTTTGTTAGAATGGTAAGAAGATAAGTAAGGAAAGTTAAGATTTTGTGAGTGAGAGAGAGAGAAAGAGAGAGAGAGAATCAAGTCATTTTTTTTTTTAAAAGAGAGAGTACGTGTACAGTCACTCTTGTGTATGACACAGTAATGGAGGGTTTAGACTTAGAGAGTGACAGAGGGAGTGAGTGAGTGAGTGAGTGAAGGAGTGTGATTTCAAGGAGTGTGACTGTGAGTGAGGGAGGGAGTGAGAGAGGGAGTGAGGGAGGGGGGGTAGAGAGAGAGAGAGAGAGAGAGAGAGTGTGTGTGTGCGAGTGTGTGTGTGCATATGCGCGTGCATGCGTTGTGCACAGTGCATGTATATATGCATGCGGTGCATACGCACATGTACATGCTTGCTGTGTGCCTGTGTGTGTGTGTGCATGCATAGTGTATGCGTGTTATGTGTGAGTGCAAGCACGCATGCAAGTGTGTGATTGCATGCAACCATCTTTGATTTGTTGCTTTACAAGATTCAGCGCTATATAAATTCCATACATTATTATTATTATTATTATTTGTTGCATGTGCATGCACGCACCAGCGTGAGCACGCATGCGTGTGACCGCATCAGAGTAAACACAGTCTGTCCACCCTCAATCATCACGCCCACAAGTATCAACATCTCAGTGACAGATCACAGGGAGGACGGGATGGCCTAGTGGTTAGAACATTGCGCTCGCAATCTGATGACCTGGGTTCGATTCCCGTTCAAGGGGGGATATTTTCCCCCTGCAGTTAACATCCGTGCAGACTCCACTCTTCCCCCAAAAGTCCTTCGGATGAGACTATAAACCGAGGTCCCGTGTGCCGCCAACACATGCAGACCATCTTGCGCACATGTTAAATCCTGTTCCGCTTTTCGTAAGTGTAGGCCATTGTGTGCCGGTGGGAACAGATGAGAGAATTCACAAATCCGCGTACGCACGGGGGGGACTGGATGTAAAAAAAAGCACATAAGAATAAAATATAAATTTTTTAAAAATAATAATAAATGCGCATGAAACGGCCCACAAGTTCATCAATGCGTACAATAAGTGAGACTTGCAAATACGCACACGCTTAACTACACATCAATGTAAACACACACAAACACACACACCACATAATATACATACAAACACCATGACTCCAATAACATAGCAACAAAATCAATCAAAATCTAACCCCCCCACCCCCCCCCCCCCCCTCCCCCCTCCCCAACCCTCT
>CM054154.1:20377881-20390381 GCA_028751875.1 Rapana venosa | reverse complement strand
TGCGAGTGTTTGCAGAATGCATGTGTGCAAACATACGTACCACACACTTCATGTGCTATAATTTTTAAAAAGCCAACTTTTCCAAACTGCACCACTCCCATCGACTCCACCAAAAAAGTACAAAAATGAATGTTAGGTTCTAACATGATCTATTTGACAATCCGAGAGAAACAAAAAAAACCCAAAAAAAAGAAAAGAAAATCTATCCGTCATGCAATCTAGTTCAACTGTAACTTTCTTTCTTCCTCTATACACCTTAAACCCCCACCCCCCCCCCCCCCCCCCCCCCCCCCCCCCCCCTGCACCCACCCCACTTGTAGCCTACTTCCAATGTGAATAGTTTATGTACAGAAAGATCAGACGACACACCCTGATTCAACAACAAACTTCAGTAATCCGTCCATATCTCCCTATCGACGAAACGGTGTGGCAACCACGACACCTATGCTAATTCACACCCACACATACACACACACACACACACAAAACACACACACACACACACCATGAGCAAAACCTGTACTGTGTGTACATTTCTTGTAGAAATTGAGACATGAATGTTAAGAGGGAGAGGGGGGAGGGTAAGAGAGACAGACAGACAGACAGACAGACAGAAACACAGAGAGACAGACAGAGACAGAGACAGAGCGAGCAAGAGACAGAAACTGAGAACAAGAGAGACAGGGAAAAGGGAGGGAGGAGCAATGCCGAGGGGAGAGAGAGAGAAGAGAGAGTTGAGAGTGAAAAGATAGAGAGAGAGAGAGAGAGAGTGGGGAGAGAGAGAGGAACACACAACATCAACCCATGAGCAAAACCTGTACTGTGTGTACATTTTTGTAGAAATTGAGGGAGGGAGGGAGGGAGAGAGGGTGAGGGCGACAGAAGACGAGAGACAGAGACAGGTGAGCAGAGAGACAAAAACTGAGACGAGAGAGAGAGAGAGCAATGCCAAGAAGGAGAGAGAGAGAGAGAGGGGAGGAGAAGAGAGGACGAGAGAGGGGAGAGAGCAAGCCAAGAGAGAGAGAGAGAGAGAGAGATGAGAAGAGAAAAGGGTTGAGGAGAGAGAGGGAGAGATGAGAGAGAGAGAGAGAGAGACACACACACACACACACACACACACATCATGCCACCCATACCAGGTCTGAACAAAACGTGAATACCCAAAGTCGGAATGTGGCTACCTATTTTGGTGGGACGAGGAGGGAGGGGATGGGTGGGTGGGTTTTTGGAGAGGAACGGTCACATGTGCAAAAAATCTCACCACCTTAGAACTCTGGCTGATATGGGGTGGGGATGAGGGGGGGGGTAAACTAAGATTTTTTTTTTTTTTATAATAAAGAAAAAGACAGTGAAACGTAGACTCAAACGAGGATTTCTCTTTTTCAATAACAAACCATTTCCTTACTCACTACTTTTCTCCCTTTGTGGGTAGTTAAGTAATGTAACACATTTCTTTCCCAAAAGTCGGAATACGAATACAGCTACCTCAACAGTGGGGAGGGGGGGGGGGGGGCAAAAAAAAAAAGGTCGCACACGCAAAATCTCACCACTGGTGAACCTCAGAGCTCTAGCCGGAGGAACATCCCCCCCCTCAATTTTTTTTTTTTTTTTTTTTAGTGATGTATGTTATACATGTCTGTCTGTCTGTCTGTCGACCCACTCTCACCTAGATGTTACGGTTCACTGGAGTTAATAACATCAGTAAACACATTATACTTGGGAGTCACCCAGTGCCAATTAAAATTCTTTGTATTCACAGAAGCTTTGGACAACTTTTTTTTTTCTCTGTGTGTGTGTGGTGTGTGTGTGTGTGTGTGTGTGTGTGTGTGTGTGTGTGTGTGTAAGTGTGTGTGTGTGTAAGTGTGTGTGTGTGTGTGTAAGTGTGTGAGTGTGTGTGTGTAAGTGTGTGAGTGTGTGTGTAAGTGTGTGTGTGTAAGTGTGTGTGTAAGTGTTGTGTGTGTGTGTAAGTGTGAGAGAGAGAGACTCAGAGAGAGATGAGAGAGTGTCTGTGAGCATGCATGTGTGCAGGTGTGCGTTTGAGTGTGTGCGTATGAATGCATGCATACATGTGTGCAGACACGTGTGCGTGCATGTGTGCAGGCATGTGTGTGTGTGTGTGCGCGCGCAATGTGTGTGTGTGTGTGTGTGGTGTGTGCATGTGCGCGCACGTTGTTGTGCGCGCATGTGTGTGTGCATGGCTTTCACCAAGTGTAGTTATGTCTTTTAAAGAAAGGTGTATACTTGAAAAAAAAAAGTATTGAGTCTTTAATACTGTTTGCTTATCATTTTGTGATAAGCTCTTGCTTTTCAGTTCCTTGTTAGTATTCGTACTATTGTTGGGTGTATTGCTGTTAGGTTTATTTTCCTGTTCAATGTGTTTTTTGTAATCCTCCATACCCCAAAAGGGGTGAAAGGGATTAAAATTAAATCGTGTGTGTGTGTGTGTGTGTGTGAATCTTGTGTGTGTGTGTGTGTGTGTGTGTGTGTGTGTGTCTGGCTCTGTGTGTGTGTTGTGTCTGGCTCTGTGTGTGTGTGTGTGTGTGTGTGTGTGTGTGTGTGTGTGTGTGGTGTGTGTGTGTGTGTGTGTGTCTGGCTCTGTGTGTGTGTGTGTGTGGCTCTGTGTTGTGTGTGTGTGTGTGTGTGTGTCTGGCTCTGTGTGTGTGTGTGTGTGTGTCTGTGTCTGTGTGTGTGTCTGTGTCTGCCTGCCTGCCTATATACATAAAAAATAGATAAGCTGATTTCGCATCTATAGATAAGTACGCAACTTGTGCGATCATGCCGCTCCGCACACACAGCAAAGAAAGCGCAAAACCAATACACCTTTTTTTAAAAATAAAAAATCCTGAAGTGCTGCTCAGCTTCTATAGATCTGCCTTCCAAAAGCATCCAAGAAATACTCCTTCCTTCCTTCCTTCCAAGGAACGCCCAAGAGACAAGATAAACGACAATAAACCACAAAATAAAATAACTTCAGAATCATTTCAACAGATAGATTGATAATGAATACACCAATATATGAAATAATTTCAAACCTTCCCTAATGAATAGATAAGACTGATAATAAAACTAACAAATAACGATTAATTACACACACTCCTACCAGAATTAATGAACCGATTATAAACAGACTGATTTTTTTTTTAAAACCCAACTCAAACCAACAAAAACCAATTTCTTAAATCATTCCTTCAGAATTTATGAAATTTATGAAAACAGATAGAGGGAATAAAATCATTCAAAGAATAAATCAACCCATCAATCACTCAATGAATCTTCTTCTTCGTCTTCTTCTTCTTCATTTTTTGGTCATGTTTCTCCCAGGGGAGGTTTGACATTGATGAGCCTTCTCCATCTCTCTCTCTCTCTGTTTTGAGCTTCCTCCTTCAATCACTCAATGAATAAAAAATGTGTATATATATATATATATTTACATAAATAAAGCAAAAAGTTCCAAACTTACTACTTGGGATGTTGCCGCACCCCCCAGGTTTCTTTCTTCAACCACCCCCCCCTCCTTTGTCAACCCACACACCTCCTCACAACAGCTCGTGGCAGGCCCAGGGCTTGAATGACCCAGGCCTTCCCACACCACACTGCCTTTATACACCCCAACCCTCCTTAACCCCTACCCACATCTGCCGTTAACCCTACCCCACCCCACCCACCCTGGGTACACTCCCACCAGAAACGGAAAAAAAAAAGCAAGCAAAGCGCCACATCTTACCAGCCACCCCCTTTTTGGCTCAGTGATCCACAAAGAGGTGACATCTCAAACCTGTCATTTGTCGCACGATTCCGTCCAAACCTGTCATCTTTCCATGCTTCTCTGTGTGTGTGCGTGTAGTGTAGTGTGTGTGTGTAGTGTAGTGTAGTGTGTGAGTGTAGTGTGTGTGTGTGAGAGTGTGTGTGTAGTGTGTGTGTAAGTGTGTGTGTGTGTGTTGGTGTAGTGTTGTGTGTGTGTGTGTAGTGTGTATGTGTGTGTGTTGTGTGTAGTGTGTATTGTGTGTGTGTGTGTGTGTGTGTGTGTGTGTAGTGTGTGTGTGTGTGGTGTGTGTGTGTGTGGTGGTGTGTGGTGTGTAGTTGTGTAGTGTGTGGTGTGTGTGTGTGTGTGTGTGTGTGCATGTGTGTGTGGCTGGCATGCATGCGTGCATATGTGCATGCTCTGAATGCAGGGTTCGTTGCTTCACCGTGTATGCATGTTATACCGCATGAATTTTTTTTTTTCAATTAAAAAATCCGCCCCCCCCCCCCCCCCCCCCCCCCCCCCCCCCCCCCCCCCCCTTGCTAAACGCGCATTGCTGCAGTCCACATAAATTTTCTTGGTTTGTTTGTTCATTCGTTTCCCCCCACACATACACACACCAAAATCAAAACAGCAGCTAGCTTAATGGTGGATAAATGATTGCGTATGCGAACATCTCACCACAGGTGAAGCTGAAGAGGACTGGCGGAGGAGGAACGAGAAGGGAAGGGGAAAACAAAATTGTTTCTTTTGCTCGTTTGTGACAAATGTGGGCTAGGCAGGAAGGGAAAGGGGGAAGGAACCCTTCACTATCACTGCACAACTGGTCCAACCCTCCCTCCCAGGTCCTCAGCTAGAGCTCTTGAGGTTTACCAATGGTGACATTTTTTTGCGTATTATCAGTAGGATCAGTCAAGAGAAGACCAAGCTACTGCGTACCAACAACCAGCAAGAGGCTCCTGTCACCATCTCTGGGAAAGCAGTAGAGGATGTCAGTGAATTTGTGTACATGGGCAGTAAGATCAGCCAGACAGGAGGCACAGACGAAGACATCAAGGCAAGAATAAAGAAAGCACGCCAAGCATTTGCCATCTTGAAACCCGTATGGAGAACAAATGCGATCTCCACAACCACCAAGCTCAGGATCTTCAACTCCAACGTGAAGTCTGTGCATCTCTACGGGTCAGAAACTTGGCGGGTCATCAACACCAGCTCCTCCAAGATCCAGACCTTCATCAACGGATGTCTCCGGCAGATCCTTCATCTCAGATGGTTCGACAGAGTGCCAAGTACCGACCTGTGGATGAGGGCGAACCAACAGCCTATGGATGTCCAAGTAAGGCGGCGAAAGTGGCGTTGGGTCGGCCACACCCTACGGAAGGAGCCTTGCAACATCACCAGACAAGCGCTCGAGTGGAACCCGCAGGGGAAAAGGAAGAGAGGGCGCCCCAAACAGACCTGGAGGAGAAGCCTGCATAGTGAGCTGAGAGACTCCAGCCTGACATGGGAAGAGGCCAAGACCCTTGCCAGAGACAGGAGAAGGTGGAGGGACGCTGTTGAGGCCCTATGCTCCGCTAGGAGCTATAAGGAATAATAAGAAGAAGATATGCAACTGCGTTTGGGTTTTGGGGATTTTTTTTTTCACCATGAGGGTAGCCGCATTCCGACTTTCGGGACACAGTTGGGAATCGAACGGGTTCTACCAATTTTGCCAGGATAGTTGTTAACTCAATGGAGTCGCAGTGAAATGGATTCCACCGTTTTGTGGTGACATGCGATTTGTGGCTATATTTTGAAAAATTCAGCAGACTTGCCCAACATAATAATGACATACACATTATACATCACTGGAAAGTTTATAATGTCTTTTTTTTTAGATTGTTTCACAGTTTTTCAATAGATGACTGTTTTTCTTTTTTCACAAATTTTCAAAATATGTCACTGAATGCTGAAAAATAAAAAGTTTTGAAAATTAGGGCTGCTTATCTTCCATGGCTGTTCATCAACTAGTCCCCTTCAAGCAATGTGATGATTTTTCACCAAAGTAAAGTTCCCTGAAGTTGGCTGAATCCATCTGATGTCACTTTTTGTACAACATATTTTTTTTTTTTAAAGAATCATAACACTGGAGAGCCTGAAATCCCAAAGTTATCACTTGTTGACATGTCAAACAAAATTCGCCAACAGACACAAACTAGGCAAGCTTATGGTCAAGGAAAGCAACTGTGTTTAGGAAAAGGATTGCCCTACAGGCCAGAGTACTTTCCCTCGAGTTGAACATCGCTTAGTGTATTTTAAAAAATTCGTAATTCTGCCAAAGCTTAAGCTTCGGCACGTCACAGTGAAGGAGAGGAGTGCCGAAGCTTAAGAATCGGCACAACCTCATGGAGTTAAGGAGGTACCTCCCTGCTCTTTCCAATTTGTGACTGTTGTGGGTTCTTTGGATGTGAACAAGTCTTTGTCAGCGCGACTGGTTTACAGTCTCCTCCGTGAGACCTGACAGTCAGTCATTTCAAAGTCCTTCGGATGAGACTATAAACCGAGGCCCCGTGTGCAAACCCATGCAGAACATCTTGCACACACATTAAATCCTGTTCCGCTGTTCGAAAGAGTAGGAGACTATTGTGTGCCGGTGGGAACAGATGACAACATTTAAAAAACTGCATACACACGCATAAAAAAAAAATTCTTTAAAAAAAACAATCATCTGAGCGCTTTGATTTGTTGCTTTACAAGATTCAGCGCTATATAATTTCCATACATTATTATTATCATTATTATTATTATTATTATTATTATTTCAGTTCTGTTTCCCCCTGTCGAACTGGAAAGAAAGGGCTGGGCTTAGAAATGGAGCCCAGAACCTCAGGGTTTACTTGTTAGGCAGGTGAACGTCTTGACCACCCCCCCTTCCCTTCTTTCATGATCAATAATAAACCAGTTGGATCAACCAACAGTGTTTCCAATCCATAATCAATCAATCAATCCATCGTCAGCAGTAATAAGCTTAAAGCTTCTTACTCTGGGGGACGAGTTCCCTGCATCAATGAAAAGTTGTAGAAACTGCCGTCTACCTTTAGGATTAATGATAATGACTCTACTGATGATGATGATGATGATGACAACGATGATATAAAACAACAATAATGATGATGACGATGATGATGACGACGACGATGACGATAGCCACATGATACTACTACTACCACTACTACTAATAATGATCCCTTTTTTGACACTTTATTCATTTCCAAGAACACATGAGGAAAATAATCCAAAAATGAAAGCATCGATCTCACACACACACACACATGAAGCTTTCTCTCCACACACGCACACACATGCACATACACACTCACATACACCTTTATGATAGCCACATGATACTACTACTACTACTACTAATAAAAAATAATGATCCCTTTTTTGACACTTTATTCATTTCCAAGAACACATGAGGAAAATAATCCAAAAATGAAAGCATCGATCTCATTCACACACACACACACAAAGCTTTCTCTCTACACACGCACACACATGCACATACACACACACACCCATTTCTCTACACACACACATGCACATACACACCATTTCTCTACACACACACACACACACACACACACACTCACACACACACCACCACCACCATCCCCCACCTCCCACCACCCACACCAGAAAGCCAACACAGCCACGTCAGCACTCTCTGTTTAAAAAAAAAAAACAACAACCAAAAAAAAAAAAATGACCGGTTCCCCCCCTCCTCCCCCCCCCCCACACCCCCCCCCCCCCCCAAAAAAAAAAAACCCAAGAAATACCCCACCCCACCAACACCACGACCATTTGGATTGGCAAGCTGCTAAATCAATGACCATCCCGACTTCAACTTAATTATCATAATCGGCCGCAAGCAGCTCTCCTGAAATTTTGTATATCCGATATCCTGGAATTAACCCACCCTTAGAAAAGACCTGCTTTGCCCTTTGCATTGTGGTGTATTACTAGGGGGGAGAGGGGGGGGGGGGGGGGAAGGAGGAGGAGGAGGAGGGGCTGGTAGGGGTGAAATGGGGGAGGGGGAGGGAGGAGGGGGGGGGGTGTCTGTCACCAGGGTACTTAAGCCCTGGGGTGGTGTCGTGAGAGACTTGAGCTGGGTGAGAATCTTACTGTTCTGTTAGGGCACCCAGTTCTGGGTGGGTTTTGGTTTTTTTGGGTTTTGGTTTTGGTTTTTGGGGGGTGGGGTGGGTGGTGGGTGGTGGAGGGGGAGGGGGGAAGGTAGAAGGGTGGGGGATTGGGGTGAGAGGGAGGGAGGTGGGGTTGGGGTGGGGGGGGGGGGGGGGGAGTAGGGATTTAGGTGGAAGGGTGTGTACGTGTGTGTGTGTGTGTAGGGGGGAGGCGGTAAGGTAGAGTGTGTGTGTGTGTGTGTGTGTGTGTGTGTGGTGTGTGTGTGTGTTTATTTTATTTATTTATTTATTTTATTTATTTCTTCTTTTATATCGAGGATAATGGAATAAGCACTCATGTGCTTTTTTTTTACATCTAGTCCAGTGTGTATGCGGTTTTGTAAATTGTGTCATCTGTTCCCACCGGCACACAATGGCCTACTCTTTCGAAAAGCGGAACGGATTTAACATGTGCGCAAAATGTTCTGCATGCGTTCGCACACGGGGCCTCAGTTTTAGTCTCATCTGAAAGACTTTGTGTGGTGTGTGTGTGTGTGTGTGTGTGTGTGTGTGTGTGTGTGTGTGTGTGTGTGTGTGTGTGTTATGTGTTGTGTGTGTTATGTGTTGTGTGTGTGTGTGTGTGTGTGTGTGTGTGTGTGTGTGTGTGTGTGTGTGTGTGTTGTGTGTGTGTGTGTGTGTGTGTGTGTGTGTGTGTGTGTGTGTGTTGTGTGTTGTGTGTGTGTGTGTTTTGTGTGTGTGTGTGTGTGTGTGTGTGTGTGTGTGTGTGTGTGTGTGGTGTGTGTGTGTGTGTGTGTGTGGATGGAAAAGAGTGCGTGTGTGGACAGAGGCAGGTGTGAGTGTGTGTGTGTGTATGTGTGTGTGTGTGTACATGCATGCACAATGTCATGTGTATATATGTATGTCTTTTACATCTTACTTGAAACTTCTTCAAACTGAATAACAACTCAGATCAGGACACATTTCGTCACTGCAACCAAAATTATCTATACCTGCTAATACAATTACTTGTATCGCCACTATTACCGCTTGTTTTTAATGTTGCCAAGTGTTTTTCCAATAATTTGATATTCCTTTCCTCGCAGATACTATCAACAGTATCACTACTGCTGGAGTCACTCTTTCAGTAAAGACGGCGACTGTGTACAGCCTGAAATTCAGTAAGGAGCAAGACGCAATCTAAATAACCAAAATTTTGAAATTTTATAACGGTAATGCACTTTCCGTGTCCTTTAGTCTTGTCTGTTTGTGTCTACGCTCCTGTACGGTTCTGAGTGCTGGAGGATGACGGAAGCGGATCTTACCAAACTTCGATCCTTCCACACCATATGCCTGCGAAGAATTCTCCGGATCTTTTGGCCAGAGAAGATCTCCAATGAAGACCTACTACGGAGATGCAGGCAAGAGGACATGGGAACCATCATCACCAGACGACGGTGGAAGTGGATTGGGCACATCCTCCGAAGAGACCCACAGTCAATCACAAGAACAGCATCGCACTGGACCCCAGAAGGAAGGAGAAAGAAAGGAAGACCAAAAGCAACGTGGAGGAGAACTGTAGAAAGTGAGGTGAAAGCCATGCAGCACTCTTGGGGATCAGTGACTAGGTTGGCCCAGGATAGGCAGGAGTGGAAGGAAGCGCTTTGTTGCTGCCCTACACACCGCTGGGTGGAATGGTTGATGATGATGAATGCACTTTCAGTGTCCTTTAGCCTTGTCTGCGGTAGATTCTGATCACTGCAGTTCCAGAGATGATGACAGAATACTGACTATGCGATGTGTTAAGGGTCTTTTTTGAATCCTGGAGTTAGTTTTTTGGTTTAAAGTTTGAATATATTTCTTTCTGGAGTTGCTGTCTGAGCCTTCAATGAAGAAGAAGAAGAAGAAGAAGAAGAAGAAGAAGAAGCAGAAAAAGAAGCAGAAGAAGAAGAAATTTCATCAGCTTCTGAGAAGGAAACATCTTGCAGCTTTGTGCATTGCCAGACTCTAAGATTATTCGAGGAAATATGTGTGGGGTTTGTTTATGTCATGAAAAAAAAACAACCAACATATACATGTATGTGTGTTTGCGTTCAAGTGTAAGCATAACTATAAGCAAGACTACATGGCTCAGAGAGCACACACTCGCATGCACAGACTCACGTCACACACACACACACACCACACACACACTCACAAAACACACAACACACACACACCACTCACACACCCCTACCTCTACACTTGGGCCTTTTTCCAAAGCCTCTTCACATGCTGTTGACTACACTAACCCCTTACTTCCTCTTTCCAAACGGCCTGGGTTCGAGCCCCCACTGAGGCATCCCTTTAAAAAGAGATTATTCCCTGGAGTTAACCAACTCCACTCCACCAAAGTCCTTCGGATGAGACTATAATAATAATAATAATAATAATAATAATAATAAGGTATGGAATTTATACAGCGCTGAATCTTGTCAAGCAACAAATCAAAGCACCTTACGAACGTACGCAGAACATCTTGCGCACACTTTAAAACTCATTCAGCCTTTCAGAAGAGTAGGCCATTGCGTGATGGTAAGAGTGAAATACTTTTTTTTTTAAATGTATGCATGTACATGTATGAAGGAAGGTTGCAGGATGGGTAAGACGTTTGCCTGCCAACAAGTAAACCGTGAGGTTCTGGGTTCGATTCCCAGCCTCGCCCTTTCTTCCCAGTTTGACCAAAAAAATCGCACTGAATGTCAAAGTCCTTCGGATGAGACTATACGCCGAGGCCCCCCGTGTGCGAACGCATGCAGAACATCTTGCACACACGTTAAATCCTGTTCCGCTGTTCGAAAGAGTAGGCCATTGTGTGCCGGTGGGAACAGATGACAAAGTTTTAAAAAACCGCATACACACGCATAAAGTTTTAACAAAAAGGTCATCTGAGCGCTTTGATTTGTTGCTTTACAAGATTCAGCGCTATATAAATTCCATACATTATTATTATTACACTAGTGTTATGTTTTGACATTATCCCATTAAGTCAGAATTCAGCTATCTTCATGGTGGGGGTAAAAACAATCGCATACGCAAAATCTCACCATTGGTGAACTTTGAAGATCTTGCTGAGGAAAAAAATTTTTTTTTTAATTATACCATACTAGCCAGCCAAACCTGCCTCTGACATGACACGGCATGCCATAGCAATGTATAGCCTACCCCTCCCCTCCCCAGGACGTACACACAACAAATGCTTTACCGTTTATTGAAAACTGCCACAACTTTTCCCTGTGTCCTGTTCCACTGAGGGACAGTCAGAACAGGAACTAAATAGACATTCACTATGTACTGCATCATTTGAAGTCGAGTGGTGGTGGTGGTGGTGGTGGTGGTGGTTGGTGGTTGGTGGTGGTGGTGGTGGTGGTGGGGAGCGGAGCTTGCACAAGTATGTGGCCAAATATAAAAGGCACTTGTACTTTTCTCTCACACACAGGATAATCCGATGTACACAGTTAGATCACGTACTGTGCTACAAAATGAACTCACATGAACAAGCAGACGTGCACAAGTGTGTGTGCGCGCACACACACATGCACACACTTACATACACACTCAAAAACGCACACGTGCGCGCATGCACGCACACTCTCTCTCTCTAACACACACAAACATGCGCGTGTGCATGCACTGTCTCTCTCTCTCTCTCTCTCTCTCTCTCTCTCTCTCTCTCTCTCTCTCTCTCTCTCTCTCTCTCTCTCTCACACACACACTTACACACATACACACAAACTTACACACACACACACACACACACACACACACACACACAAACACACACAGGCGTGTATTCGTGCACTCTCTCTCTCTCTCCCGCCTCTCTCTCTCTCTCTCACACACACAAACTTACACACACACAAACTTACACACACACACAAACACACACAAACTTACACACACACACACACAAACTTACATACACACACATACACACACGCACACACACAAACACACACAGGCATGTGTTCACACACACACACAAACACACACAGGCATGCGTTCGTGCACTCTCTCTCTCTCTCTCTCTCCTCTCTCTCTCTCTCTCTCTCTCTCTCTCTCTCTCACACACACACTAAGGGCTAACAGCCCATCAGGCTGACCACTTAACGTTTCCCATTTGTCACTTAGTCTGCTCAATGGGGCAATTTGACTGTCATCACCAGTATCCACACCAAACAGATTTGCCACAGCAATTTCAACACAATATAATTATTTTCAATGTCACAGACCTCGGCTTACTCCAGGGGCCAGCATCCTGAGGGTGGCACCAATCTCCTCTAATATCACAACTGTGAAAAGACGTTAAATGAATTTGAACCAATCTCCTCTCCCTCGCTGCTTTACCTTCCCTGACCCTAAAGAGGGCAGGTACCCATTTACAGCTGGGTGAACTGGGAGAACTGTACTGAAGCCAAGGCATATAAAACAGTCACCCATCCAAGAGAAAACCCCCACTCAATGCTGTTCAACTTTAGCTTGAGGCGAGCAAGTGCTCTGGCGACTGAGCTGTCCTGTCCCTTGTGTAGTTTTCACCCATGACATTAATAATAGGACAAGTG
>CM054154.1:20347881-20372881 GCA_028751875.1 Rapana venosa | reverse complement strand
CTTCTCTTAACCCTCTGCATGCGGCTCTCGTGGCTTTTCACTGTGAACAAGCAACTGTGGTGCCCCCTCCTCCTCCTCCTCCCACTGCGAGATACTGTCTTTCCTGCTTCTTCTCTCAAAAGTCTTTCTCTCTCTCTCTCTCTCTCTCTCTCTCTGGTCCATCGCTTTTCACGGAGAACAAGCAAGCGACAGTACCTTTCCCACACTGACCAATGTGTCCTTGCTTCTTCTTCTTCCATCCCCTCAGAAGCTTACTGCTTTAACTAATGTGTGAACATGCTGCTTCTTCTTCAACTCTTTTTCTTCCTTCCTATTCCCTCTCTCTCTCATAGCTCACAAACTGCTTTTCGTACAGTCACTCCTTCCTGCTTCGAATACTGTCTTCCTCTATTCTTCTCTCTCCTTGTTGGGTCTGGTTGGTTGGTTTGCGCTCTCCTCTCTCTTCTCATCTCTCTCTCATCTCTCCTCTCACTCTCTCCTCTCTCTCTCCTCTCTCTCTCTCTCATCTCTCCCTCTCTCTCTCCTCATCTCTCTCTCTCTTTTTTCTTTCTTTCTTTCTTTCTGGATGAAAAAAAGTCTTTGTACTTAAACTATTGCCCACATGGGGGGAGGGGGGGGGGGGGGGGGGAAGTGTGTTTCATTTCCTTTCATCTAGTTTTTACCTGTAGCTCAATGCTTTTTCCAGGCAGTGAACAGGCTTCAAGTTTAACAGAACCCTTTCCACAGTGAACAAACTCTGTGTCTTCCTCATTGCTTTATTGCTGCTTCCTTCCCCATTTGCTTATTTCATTGCTGCTTCCTTCCCCATTTGCTTATTTCATTGCTGCTTCCTTCCTCGCTGCTTCTTTTCTTGCTTCTTTTCTTCTTGTTTCCTTCCTTCCTCCGGTTCATTGTTTTGTTGGGTTTTTTTTTTTTGCTGTGTGTGTACACACGTCTTTACTCTCCCTCCCATAGGGATGCCGGGGCCCTGTCAGCATAAACAGCATCCCCACCTTCTGGAAAATCCGTGCTAGGCAATTCCCTCTTTTCTATCCTTCGCCTCGTTTTTCTGCCTTGTTCCTTTTCTTCCTATCTTGTCTATTTTCTGCCTTCTTGGTCCATTCCCCAGCCGTTTTGCCAGAAGGGCTTTTTAGAAAAAACAAAGATAACAATTCTCTCCCACGCCAACGTCAGATGCGCTGGGCCCGACTTTTTTTGGTTAGGGGCTTAATTAACTGCTGTGCAACGGCATTTCCGCTCATACGACAGACAACAACAACTTCTGTCAGAGGGTTCGATGAAGATGAAGACTTGTCTAAAGCTACTCTGTCGTTTTCTTTCCGTCTCCATGTAGTGCTCACTTTGACACTATAGTGCTCACTTTGACACTATCAGCTGCCGGCCCAGACAAAAAAGCTGCGTCAGTTATTGATGTAAGCCAGGAGCCAAAGCCTACATTGATTAACCCATTGGAGTCGCAGTGAAATGGATCCCGCCATTTTGTGGTGACGCGTGATTTTGGCTATATTTGAAAAATTCACCAGACTTGCCCAACATAATAATGACATACACATTATGCATCATTGAAAAGTTTATAATGTCTTCTTTTGAGATTGTTTTACAGTTTTTTAATAGACGACTGTATTTATTTTTTACAATTTTTCAAAATATGTCACTGAATGCTGAAAAAGAAAAAGTTTTGAAAATTAGGACTGGTATCTTAAATGGCTTGAACTGTTCATCAACTAGTCCCCTTGAAGCAATGTGGTGATTTTTCACCAAAGTAAAGTTCCTTGAAGCTGGCTGAATCCATGTGATGTCACTTTTTGTACAACAGATTTTTTTTTAAAAGAATCATAACACTGGAGTGCCTGAAATCCCAAAGATATCACTTGTTGACATGTCAAACAAAATTGGCCAACAGATACAAACTAGGCAAGCTTATGGTCAAGGAAAGCAACTGTGTTTAGAAAAATGATTGCCCTACAGGCCAGAGTACTTTCCCTTGAGTTAACCCTCACTTTGTGGTGTGTTTTTTTATTCGTAAGTCTGCCGATTCTTAAGCTTTGGCACATCACAGTAAAGGAAAAGAGTGCCAAAGCTTAAGCTTCGGCACAACCTCAATGAGTTAAAAACCATCCAGGCAAGGAAAGGTAAGGTAAGGTAAGGTAAGGTGAGGCAAGGTAAGGTGAGGCAAGGTAAGGTAAGGTAAGGTGAAGCTGTTCCCATAACCTGTGTGGCCACTGGGGAGCGAGATGTCAGAGACCTCAACTTCTCTAAGGGCCAGCATACTTGAGGGCAGCGCCCATCTCCTCTCCCTCGCTGCTTTACCTTCCCTGTCCCTAAAAGAGGGCAGGTACCCATTTTTGGGTGAACTGGGGGACTGTAAGGAAACCATGGCGCACAAAACGATTGCCCATCCATTCATGAGGTGAAAGAACAGGCACACCATATAAAGAACATGAGCAGCACAGCAACAACAAGCTAGGACCTGACAGTATTATATGCTCTTTAAAGTATTGTGCAAAGTTTCAGCTGCTGAGGAGCGTCAATTTTCGTATTTAAGACTCATTGAAGAGTTTTCTTGTAAAGGGGGACGGGATAGCTCAGTGGTCGGAGCACTCGCTTTCCCCCAGCCAAGTTAAGCAGCGTCGAGCGTGGTTACCAGTTGGATGGGTGACCGTTTGCGCGCCTTGGCTTCAGTACAGTTCCCCCAGTTCACCCAGCTGTCAATGGGTACCTGCCCTCTTTAGGGTCAGGGAAGGTAAAGCAGCGAGGGAGAGGAGATGGGCACCGCCCTCAATATGCTGGCCCTTAGAGAAGTGAGGTCTCTGACGCCTCGCTCCCCTACGACCTTATAGGTTATGGGACTCCTTTACCTCTACCTTCCTTTTTAGCTGCATCACTCCCCACTCCATAACCCACCACCACCCTACGCATATTCAGAGGGAAGTAGGGGGTTTGCTTGTTTTGTTGTGGGTTGTTGGGGTTCTTTTTTGTTTTTGTGGGGTTTTTTGTTGTTGTTTTTTTTTTGGGGGGGGGGGGAAGGGGGTGTTTTGTTGGGGGGAAAGGGGGGGGGGTAAGCTAATTTAACCACCACCAAGCTCTAATCCCATTGCTATCCTCTTCCTCCACAAACATGCCCAACAAGCTCATCCTTCCAAGAATATTTTTTAAAAAGGCTCAAAACGTGAAATTCGTCCCATCCTGAGACTCAAGTTGAGGAGGCCACACCGCATGCCATAAGGGGAAACACACAGAGATTTGAACTTCAGACCACACACACACAGACACTAACAATAGCAATTAGATACCTCAGGTGCAGTGTAACGCTGTGTGTGGACAAAGCTTCTGCTGTTTGGAATGTGGTTTGGGATCATCAGATCAGCTGTACGTTGCAGAGACAATAACTTGTGAGCAGTTGTTGCGATGCCATTTGCTAAGGGGTGATAGCTTTTTTCCTTTCTTTATTTTTCCTTTTTTTTTCTTCTTAACGTTGCATCCATTTTTGTACATGTGTATATGTATACATATGTGACATGTGTGCACATTCACGCTCGCACACATGCACGCATGCATGTACACACACACACACACACAAACACACACTCTTTGTTGTTGTGATTGAATTTTACGTCCCAGTTGCGATTTCCGATTTAGGGACAAAACACACACACACACACACACTCGCTCACTCACTCACACACACTTTGCATAATTTATACATGCACACATACATTCCTTGATTAACCAATTTGCACAACAGATCATCTACTTGTAAACAAAACCACTGACTCTTTATCCCACATCCCATCCACAAAATACACTCTTCTCTCTCCCTCATCCTCTCTCCACCCCCCACCCCCCTCTCGCTTTCTTCTTTTGTCTTTCCTCTCAGGCGCTTCACCCCATTCACTCAATCTCTGTGACTCTTCTCTCTTTCCCATTCTCTCTATTTTTCTTAACCCCTTTCTGAGTTTCTGTCTCTCAGTTTCTCTATCAAATCTTTCCCTTGTGCATCTCTCTCTCTCTCTTGCCATCCATGACTATCTATCTATATATCTATATATCTATTTTTCTCTCCCCTTTTCTCTTCCTTCCTCTCTCTCACCTCTTTGTCTGTCTCTCTCTCTCTCTCCTCTCTCTCTCTCTCTCTCTCTCTCTCTCTCTCTCTCTCTCTCTCTCCCCTCCATCCACCTCCTCTCTCTCATTATCCTCGAAATAAAAGAATAAAAGAATTTGTCAAAAAAAAGAAATTGTCAATCCTCCCGTCCTCATCAATTCAACGTTTCTAAACCAATCTCTTCCTTATGACTAGTCCAAAAGCCTGCCTCTATAAGTTGAAACATATATATAAAAGCCCAAAACCAAACGCACACACACACAACACCAACACACAAACACACACACAAACTAAACACACACACACAAACTAAACACACACAACACACACAAACACACACACAACACACACACACACACAAACACACACAACACATACACACACTAAACACACACACAATCTCACACAGGGCTGAGCTTGCCCTCTATCCCCCAAAGACCCAGGTCAGCCAGGTCATAATCAGTTTAGCCTTCACCCATCCCTTCCTTTCTGTTCCTTTTTCACTTCAAGTATAAGTAATCTCTTCCTTCTCTTCATTTCTTTCTACTTATTCTTCCTCTTTCTTTTCAACTTCAAACAATCACCTTTTCCCTAAGTGTTCTTCCTTAGTCCAACATCACCAACCCCCCCCCCCCCCCCCCCCACCTACCCCCTCTCCCTCTCCTTTTGTGTTGATGACACATGTATATATAGTTCATACTTCAATACAAATCATAGTTCGTACTACAAAATAAATCATAGTTCATGCTTCAATACAAATCATAGTTCGTGCTACAATACAAATCATAGTTCATACTTCAATACAAATCATAGCTCGTACTACAATACAAATCATAGTTCATTGTAAAATTGTATGTTTGTCCGACGATGACCTCCAAAACAGCAGAGGAGGCAGCTGCTGTTTTGGAAACTGGGCAGAAATTTGATTATAGTGGAGATGCCTTGCCCACAGTACATCCCCACTCTCTCGGCCAAGAGGGCATAAAGACAGTCAGCGTTGGAGATGTTCTCCAAAGGCCAACCAGCCCCCAGGGCTGCAGCACATAAGGACTGTGCGAGTCAAGCCTCCTAGTCAGAGAGTCATAGTCGATCACTAAAGACTAAGCTGTAAAAAGGAATTCCATGAGTGGGAAAGAAAGCCACTGGTCATGCAGCCTCTCACCTTGCTGTTGCCCCAGCGTCAGTGGTTTAATCAAGAACTGTGATAAAGCCCTGGCGCTGACGTATCATAGTTCATACTACCATACAAATCACAGTTCATACTTCAATACAAATCACAGCTCGTACTACAATACAAATCATAGCTCGTACTACCATACAAATCACAGTTCGTACTACCATACAAATCACAGTTCGTACTACCATACAAATCATAGCTCGTACTACCATACAAATCACAGTTCGTACTACCATACAAATCACAGTTCGTACTACCATACAAATCACAGTTCGTACTACCATACAAATCACAGTTCGTACTACGATACAAATCATAGTTTGTACTACAAATCAATCCAGACACAGATGCAGCCCAGCCCAGTAGAGCTCCAGAAAAAAACCCTGTGTGGACCAGCAGGGTCGCTACGACAGACTGCAGACTTTGCCATCCTGACTAGAGTTCAAGATTTAGCACAGCCAGGGAATACAGAAGAAGAAGAAGAAGAAGAATAGTTCAGACTTCTTCTTCTTCATCAACATCTTCCTTTTTTGTCATGTTTCTCCCAGGGGGGAGGTTTGACATTGATGAGCCCTTCTCCATCTCTCTCTCTCTGTTTGAGCTTCCCCCCCCCCCCCCCCCCCCCCCCCCCCACCAAAAAAAAAAACACCCACAAAACTGAAAATAGAAATATAGTTAAAAGAGAATAAAACACACCACCAACCCCCCCACCCCTAAATATGACGAGAAAGAAAAGGTGTTAACAGAACAAGGGGGAAATTAAAAGAAGAAGAAAAAGACAAGAGAAAAGAAAAGCAAAAGCAGGAAAAAACCATAGAAATATACACATATATATCAGACTTTAAACCCCCCCCCCCCCCCAAAAAAAAACAACCCCAAAAACAACCCAACCCAACCAAACAACAACACACCACCACCCAAGGCTTGAGAACTCACAGTCGCGACGTTTCCGAGTTGCCCTCGTCTCCCTCGATGCGGTACACCTTGCCGTACATGACGTACTCGAACTGGTCGGCGCGGTTGGGGCCTCGGGTCTGCGGGTTGTACTCAGTGTCGTCTGGCACGCCGTCTTCGCGCAGAGTGGTCACGATCACCAGGCGGAACTTCTCACCTTTTGCACACCGCACACACAACATTTCGCAATCACAATTTAATTTTTTTTTTTTTTTTTTAAAGGATTCTGAAGTCGGGTTTTGGGGTTGTTGTTTGTTTTTTTGTTTTTTAACCCTCTTGTTGTTGGATTCTACAGAGCTAAACTGCCTGTAGATTTTGAATTCTTTGCAGGTTTTCTACCTCCATCTGACTTACTTTACTCCTAAGACAATTGTGTGTGTGCATGACATGCTATCAAACTGAAATTTTGTCACAAGCTAGGTATGTCTTTGTACTTGCATTTAGGCGCAAGTTTATGTGTCTGGTCACCAGATGTCTTGTCATTGTCACCTTAGTTGTCACCAATTACAGGTAAAAGTATGGTATATATGATATAACAGCAAATCCTGCATGGATTTGACAATAGTTCATGCATGCTAGTGTCGGATAAGGAACTGATACCCAGCTGCTGTGTTTACCAATGGTTATGTACTATAGTACTTCAAGGATGTGTCACACAATGTCCCCATAGCACCTGTTGTTTTATGGTATGTCTTGAGGAGACAGAAGTTTTGTTTAACTATTGTTTCTTTTGAAAACAAGACATATTCAATCAACATGCGACCTTTATACTGCAGTTCATATCTGCGTGTGCTACCACATGTTTGTTAAGTGTACAGAAGTGTATTATTGTACATGACTGTCACACTGTCACCAGTGTCACAGCACAGGAGTGACAAATTCGAAACAACACAGAACTTCTGTAACCCTACAAAATGTTAATGTTGGTAGACTCTAAAGTAGTCGTAGTGGTGGCACAGGGTCACAGCACATCACAAAAAGCACAAATTATGAATGTGTGTGTGTTGGGGGGGGGGGGGGGGTACCCATTGCTTTTACCTGGCGAACCTTGGCAGACTGGGGACCTATTTTATTTTCCTTCTTGCTATTTTCGTTATCGGCATATCTGTTCGTTTCTGCCATTGCAGTTTCAAAGCAAAAGTGCGGTAATAATGAGAAAACAGTCAAAAGGCATCACATTTTCAGGCGTCTATGCCGCGGACCAGTCAGGAGGTCAAATTTCTCCACAGTCCGTGTGTGTAGCACAGGTCAGGAATGTGCCGTGTAGCACATTATTTTCAGGCTCACTCTTCTCCCTAACTGCAGCATTTCCTTCCTCCTCTTCCTGGTAAGCGTTTAATATCGACTCACTTAACCATTCTTGTTCAAATGTTTCTACTTCCAAGACAATAACATTCAATTAATCGACTCACTAATCAGATGAATCGTGTGCTACCAAAGAAAACGCCATTTTTTTTTGCCACGCTGCAACGATTGAAAAGCGTTCCGTCGCTGGCTGTTATTTCTTCCTTCCCTCCCCACTACACTACACGCAAGTTAGTGGTCTAAATTTATCACTGGCACCCTCTGACACCCTCCCTGCATCGCCCCACCAATTTTCAGACACACAGTGTGAAAACCAGGAGATCTGTGTGTGATGGAAAAGTACGGCCCACGTGGCAGCACCAACTGTCGGCTGCGGTCGTATTGGAATCTAGCGGGGGCCTCCGTTACTGTCGGCTGCGGCCGTATTGGGGACAAGAGGGTTAATGAAAAGACTTGTTGTACACTACTCATCTATAGATTTCGAAATCACAGTGGAAAAAAAAAAGATAGGATTCTGAAGTCAGGTTTTTTTGGGGGGTGGTTGTTGTTGTTGTTCTTATAAATGAAAAGACTTGTTGTACACTACTCATCTATAGATTTCGAAATCACAATGAAAAAAAAAAAGATAGGATTCTGAAGTCGGGTTTTTTTTGGTTGTTGTTTGGGTTTTTTTAAATGAAAAGACTTGTCGTACACTAGTCATCTATAGATTTCGAAATCACAATGAAAAATTAAAAAAAGATAGGATTCTGAAGTCGGGTTTTGGGGTTGTTGTTTTTTTAAATTAAAAGACTTGTCGTACACTACACATCTATAGATTTCAGAATCACAATGAAAAATTAAAAAAAAGATAGGATTCTGAAGTCGTCTTTTTTTCTTCTTTTTTTTCTAGATGAAGACTTGTAGTACACTACTCATCTATACTTTTCAAAATCACAATGACAAAAAACAAAGGATTCTGAAGTTGTCTTTTTTTTTTTTTAAATCAAAAGACTTGTCGCACACTACTCATCTATACATTTCGAAATCACAATGACAAAAAAAAAAAAAGATAGGATTCTGAAGGGTTTTTTTTAAATCAAAAGACTTGTCGCACACTACTCATCTATACATTTCGAAATCACAATGAAAAATTCTAAAAAATAAGATTCTGAAGTCTTTTTTTTTTTAAATTAAAAGACTTGTCGTACACTACTCATCTATAGATTTTGAAATCACAATGACAAAAAAAAAGATAGGATTCTGAATTGTCTTTTTTTTTTTTTAAAATGAAAAGACTTGTCGTGCACTACTCATCTATAGATTTCGAAATCACAGTGGAAAAAAACCCCACAGGCTTCTGAAGTCTTTTTTATAAAAAAAAAAATTAAAAGACTACTCATCTGTAGATTTCGAAATCACAATGACAAAAAAAAGATAGGATTCTGAAGTCGTTTTTTTTTTTTTTTAATTAAAAGACTTGTCCTACACTACTCATCTATAGATTTCGAAATCACAATGAAAAAATCGAAAAGATAGGACTCTGAAGACCTTTTTTTGTGTTGTTTTTAATCAAAAGATTTGTCATACACTACTCATCTATACATTTCGAAATCACATTGAAAAAAAAAAAGACAGGATTCTGAAGTTGTCTTTTTTTTCCTTTTAAATCAAAAGACTTGTCGCACACTACTCATCTCTGGATTCCTTTATTGGGTAGGATGTGTAGTGCCTGGTCTTCTCCTGTGCTTGTGTGTTAACTCTGCAGGAGGTCTTCAAAGCAGCTCATTTTATGGGGATGCATGCTGGGTACGTTCATGCTTACTGTATATGGAGCCTCAGTTTACAAAATTATAGTCTCCTCTGAACGACTTAAAACATGTTCTTTTCAATTTTCTTATCACATTGGGAGAGAAAGGGCGAGGCCAGGAATCGAACCTGGATCCTCATGGTTTATTTAATGTTAGTAGGCAGGTGAACATCTTAACCATCCTGCCACCTTCCTTCTTAAGTTATTTTTTGACACCAGGGAGCTGCCCGGACCTAATTTTGGTTTCAGGGTCACTGAAACAAAACAAAACTTATACTCAAAACGGCACAACCCTAAGTACATTTTTGAAAAAGTATGGACAACATATGGTACCATAATCACCCCACCTTTTCACTCATCGTGGATACACAGTGTGTGTGAAAGTTTTGTGTGTGTGTGTGTGTGTGTGTGTGTGTGTGTGTGTGTGTGTGTGTGTGTGTGTGTGTGTGTGTGTTGTGTGTGTGTGTGTGTGTGGTGTGTGTGTGTGGTGTGTGTGTGTGTTGTGTGTGTGTTGTGTGTGTGTGTGTGTGTGTCTTTGTGTGTGGGTGTGTGTGTGTGCCTGTCTCTCTCTCTCTCTGTCTGTATATATGTGCCTGTCTGTATCTGTGCATAATTGTTAGTGTGTGTGTGTTTGTGTGTGTGTTCTGTGTGTGTGTGTGTGCGTGCTCTGTGTGTGAGTGTGAGCGTGTGTATGTGTCTGTGTGTGTCTGTGTATGTGTCTGTGTGTGTCTGTGTGTGTGTCTTTGTCTGTGTGTGTCTGTGTATGTGTCTGTGTGTGTCTGTGTATGTGTCTGTGTATGTATGTGTCTGTGTATGTGTCTCTGTGTGTGTCTGCGTGTGCCTGTCTCTCTCTCTCTGTCTGTGTATATGTGCCTGTCTGTCTGTATCTGTGCATAATTGTTAGTGTGTGTGTGTGTGTGTTCTCTGTGTGTGTGTATGTGTGTGTGTGTGCATGCTCTGTATGTGTGTGTGCTCTGTGCGTGCTCTGTGTGTGTGTGTGTTCTGTGTGTGTGTTCTGTGTGTGTGTTCTGTGTGTGTGTGTGTGTGTGTGTGTGTGCTGTGTGTGTGTGTGTGCTGTGTGTGTGTGTGTGTGGGGCTCTGTGTGTGTGTGTGTGTGTGTGTGTGTGTGTGTGTGTGTGTGTGTGTGTGTGTGTGTGTGTGTGTGCTTGTGTGTGTGTGCTCGTGTGTGTGTTACACTGATGTGTACAACACCAACAAAAAATTCCAGAAAAACCAAACACAACCCAAGACCAGAAACAGACACTGGTTCAAGGGAGACAATCAATCAGCCAGAAGAAAACACCATGCTTCAGCATAGCAAGGGAGGTAAGCAAATGCATTACCAATGTAACTTCAAACGCACAAGTTAATGGACCTGAAACAAATTGCCCTCATGCTGAGTTACCAGTATGAAAAAACCACACACACATACACGTATGTGCACAAAAATGTATCATACAAAAGCTCGCTCTCTCTCTCTCTCCCTCTTACACACACACATACATATATCTCATTATCTGTATACATACATACACAGACTCACACACACAAACTGACACAGTGACACACACACACACAAACACGCACACATGCACTCACAGATAAATATTATTGATCAAGTTGGTTTTGTTCCTAGATAGATGGCTTGATGAAAAAAAACCAACCGCATTGCTTACTCAATGTACCATCTGGAAGGAAGGTGGCAGGATGGTTAAGACGTTCGCCTGCCAACAACAAGTAAATGGTGGATCGGTGGTCTAGAGGTAACGCGCCTGTCTAGAAAGCGAAAAGTCCGGGTCTGAAGTGTGCGGCGGTTCGTGCCCAGGAGGGACCGGAAACTTTTCCTCCGTCCATGAGTGGTGGTCTGGGCGCTAGTCTTTCGGATGAGACGATAAACCGAGGTCCCGTGTGTTACACGTAATTATTTAGCGCACGTAAAAGAACCCACGGCAACAAGAGAGTTGTCCCTGGCAAAATTCTTAGAAAAAAAGCCACTCTGATAGGGAAACAAATACAGTTGCAGACATGAAAAAAAAAAAAAAAAAAGGGTGGTGCAGCGCTTGTGGCGACGCATTCTCCCGCTCTCCCCGGGGAGAGCAGCCCGAATTTCACGGAGAGAAATCTGCCGTGACTTAAAGTGGTATGAAATGAAATCTGAGCGCTTTGATTTGTTGCTTTACAAGATTCAGCGCTATATAAATTCCATACATTATTATTATTATTATTATAAACCGTGAGGTTGTGGGTTTGATTCCCAGCCTCCTCCTTTCTTCCCAGTTTGACAAAAAAAATCAAACTGAATGTCAAAGTCCTTCGGATGAGACTATAAACAGAGGCCCCGTGTGCGAACGCACGCACAACATCTTGCGCACACGTTAAATCCTGTTCTGCTTTTCGAAAGAGTAGGCCATTGTGTGCCGGTGGAAACAGATGACGAAATTGACAAAACCGCATACACACGGGGACTGGATGTAAAAAATAAAAAGCACATGAGTGCTTATTCCATTATCCTCGATATAAAAGATTAAATAAATAAAAAAAAATAAATAAATCTGGAAATAAAAATTTGACTTGACGCAAGTGCTCACACTCACTCTCCCTTCCCCTAGCGCCTCCCTACCACCCCCCCCCGCACACCACACACACACACACACAGAACGGGCGACTCACTCAGTTTGATGGGGTACAACATGGTGTTGACGTCCAGAATCAGGTCCATCTTGAAGGACTCGCTCTCGCAGAACAGTCTGGACACTGAAAACACACAGCAATAACAACAACATAAGCATTAACAGTCATTCAACACAGATAATAATCGTCACAACAAAGATTTCAAAGCGCAAGTAATCAAATCCCTGTTGCCAGTGTTGGTCATTCGATTAGAAAGAAAATGGAAAGGAAAATGGAAGGACGGTGGCAGGATGGTTAAGACGTTTGCCTGCTAACAAGTAAATCGTGAGGTTTCTGGGTTCAATGCTCAGCCTCGCCCTTTCTTCCCAGTTTGACAAAAAAATCGAACTGAATATCAACGTCCTTCGGATGAGACTATAAACCGAGGCCCCATGTGCGAACGCATGCAGAACATCTTGCGCACACGTTAAATCCTGTTCCGCTGTTCGAAAGAGTAGGCCATTGTGTGCCGGTGGGAACAGATGACAAAATTTTAAAAACGCATTAAAAAAAAAGCGCTTTGATTTGTAGCTTTACAAGATTCAGCGCTATATAAATTCCATACATTATTATTATTATTATTATTAAAATGTCAAGAAAGCATTAAGTAGCACACACACACACACACAAAACTTTAAAAACCCAACCAAACAAAACCATTTAAAGCCAACAGGGGGACAATGCAGGGAGGTAGACAAAGAGACCTGTATCTAGACAAGAGAAAACGATGGGAAGACAACATCAGAGAGAGTGGACTGGCCTTACTTAGAGTGGAACGACACAGTCACACTATGTCCAGAAAGCTTGAGAAAAACAGCGAGGAGTGGAGGAAGCTGGTTTTTAAAAAAAAAATCTTCTGTGGTGCCCCAACAGTCTACAAGACTAGAGGATAAAGGTGAAGATGAGGTGAAAAAGCGAACAAAGTGGGGGGTGGGGGTTGGGGGGGGGGAGGGGGGGTAGAGAATAAGCGAATGTGGTGGACAGAAGGACAGGGTCAGAAAAGGAGCTCTCTAGACAGAGGAAGAAGGACCGGTATTGGTATAATACACACAGATACAACAGACTGCAGGAGGTATACATACATATATAAGGAAGGTGGCGCGGGATGGTTTCAGACGTCTTTGCCTGCCAACTAGTACACTGTGAGGTTCTGGGTTCGATTCCCAGCCTCCTCGCCCTTTCTTCCCAGTTTGACAAAAAAAAATCGAACTGAATGTCAAAGTCCTTCGGATGAGACTATAAACCGAGGCCCCCGAGTGCGAACGCATGCAGAACATCTTGCGCACACGTTAAATCCTGTTCCGCCGTTCGAAAGAGTAGGTCATTGTGTGCCGGTGGGAACAGATGACAAATTTTTTTTTTAAATGCATACACACGCAAAAAAAAACCCAAAAAAAAATCAACTGAGCGCTTTGATTTGTTGCTTTACAAGATTCAGCGCTATATAAATTCCACACATTATTATTATTATTATTATTATATATGTATACATATATAAATATTATACATAATTCATGTACCAAAATATGCTCCACTCAACTATTGAGGACTTCGCTCGATGTTTATCTTGTTTGTGTATAGTACTATATATGTATAGTATAGCCCTGCCAACCTTGTCGGCCAGGCTAGGCTAGGCTGAGTGACACCGCTCATTTATCAACCAGACTGCTTGTGTAACCTGACTGAAGTATGCAGTCCTGACATATCACGGACCTTATAAATTGCAATCAAACCTGCCTTTTTTTTCTTTTTTCTTTTTCTTTTTTTTTGGGGGGGGGGGGGGGGGGAGGGCTCTCTACTTTTTAATTTATTTATTTATTTTATTCATTTATATCGAGCATCCAGTCACCCGTGTGTATGCGGTTTTGTAAAAATTCGTCATCTGTTCCCCCCCGCACACAATGGCCTACTCTTACGAAAAGCGGAACAGGATTTTAGCGTGTGCGCAAGATGTTCTGCGTGCGTTCGCACACGGGGCCTCGGTTTATAGTCTCATCCGAAGGACTTTTGGGGAGAGTGGAGTCGGCACTGATGTTAACTCCAGGGGAAATTATCCCCTTGAACGGGAATTGAACCCAGGTCGTCAGATTGCGAGCGCAATGCTCTAACCACTAGGCTAGCCCATCACCCCCCCCCCCCCCCCCATGTTCAACTTAACCTATCCTGTTTGTTATATACAGTATAATATGCTGAATGCCAAGCCTCTCGAAGGAGACTCTAAACCAGTCAGACCTGTGTGCTTACACTTACAGACTTGCGCACGTCAAAAGAACCTACAAATCACATGGTCAGTCAAAAATCGGAAAAAGCAGGGGAGCTTCATTGTGACTGTCGCAGCAAAATTTTGTAGGTTCAATTCCCAACTGTGATCCCCAAAGCCGGAATGTGGTTCCCTACCTAGGTGGTGGTGGTGGTGGTTGATTGGTCGGGGGGGGGGGGGGGGGGGGGGGGGGGGGGAGGGTGAAGGAGGGGATGGTCGCATAATATGCAAAACTCTCAGAGCTCTCTACTACTAGCCAAGAAGAGGAAAGAGAAAAAATGCTGAACATATTTTGGGTTGGTTTTTTCTCCCCCCCCACCCCTTCCTTCTTAGGATCTATAGAGCTCCAAGGTTCACCAGTGTTGACAATTTTGCCTATTCCACCCTTTTTTTGCCCTGCAATGAAGGTAGCTGTATTCCAACTTCGGGGAGAAGACCTCTTTTTAAATGCTCTCTTCACCTCTCCTTCGGATGAGACTATAAACCGAGGCCCCGTGTGCGAACGTATGCAGAACATCTTGCGCACACGTTAAATCCTGTTACGCTTTTCCTAAGAGTAGGCCATTGTGTGCCGGTGAGAACAGATGACAGAATTTACAAAAACCGCACACACACACACACGGGGACAGGATGTAAAAAAAGTACATGAGTGCTTATTCCATTATCCTCGATATAAAAGAATAAAAATAAAATAAAATAAAATTACTATTTAGTATCATTCTTTCAACACACAAACACACACCCCCCACCCCCACCCAACCCAACTACTGCCATCTATAGATCTTCAAGAATTTTACTTTTCATTCTTCCAATTGATACGAATCAATGCGTGTCAACGAAACGCCACGACTGCCAATACCTGACGAAACCTGCCCACCACCAAAAAAAACCCCTGTCAACTGACATTTCACTTCTCAGCAGCCACACCCATGACATGACCTGACATGACAAATGACATGCCTCACAAATTACGCGCAGCAATTACCCCCAAGACAAGGGGGAACAACCTTGCGATTCGCCACAAACTCGGTCACACCTTTCCCTATTGTCATTAAACTGTAAACTCATTATGCACAGCTTCAGTTGACTTAGTTCCACCAACACCCATACTAGCCTTTTGTCATAAATTTATAAACCAAATCGATCCATAAACAGATAAATCCAAGTGGGTTGCAAGCCATAAACATTAAACAGACAAAAAAAATGTATTTCTTACAGAAAATAATCACATTTAGCCTTAAAAATGACACACACACATGCATGCATGCATGCACATACAACGTGCACGCACACACATATATATATATACACACATACCACAGAGTGTGCATGCACACTTGAGCACAGATAGCCAATTGATGCACAAATGACTATAACACGTCATACAATAAGAGTAATAATATTGAGTATCATTATGCACTATACCGTGACACTAAGTATAAAACATTACACTCAGTAAAAGATTCATGCAAACCTACTTTGCTGCAACTAGCATCCCATACACTTTGTCCTACTCAACTCTCTCTCTCTCTCTCTCCCCCCCCCCTCTCTCTCTCCCCCTCTCTCTTTCCCCCCCACCCCCCCCCTCTCTCTCCCTCTCTCTTGTGTCCTCTTTTCCAAAGTACAGTGATAGTTGCAGCATAAAGATTAAAATCTCATAATCATACCTATGACCATTTTTGATGAAAAATAATAACATGTGGGGAGAAGGAGATAGGATAGGGGAAGGAAGAGTGGGGAGAGAGGGGAAGGGGAGAAGAGTGGGGAGAGAGGGGAAGGGGAGAAGAGTGGGGAGGAAAAGGGAAGGGGAGGGAGTGGGGAGAGAGGGCAAGGGGAGAAGAGTGGGGAGGGGAAGGGAAGGGGAGAGGAGTGGGGAGAGAGGGCAAGGGGAGAGGAGAGGGGGAGAGAGGGGAAGGGGAGGGGAGAGGGGAGAGAGGGGAAGGGGAGAAGAGTGGGGAGAGAGGGGAAGGGGAGAAGAGTGGGGAGAAAGGGGAAGGGGAGGGGAGAAGAGTGGGGAGGGAAAGGGAAAAGGGAAGGGGAGAAGAGTGGGGAGGGAAAAGGGAAGGGGAGAAGAGTGGGGAGAGAGGGGAAGGGGAGAAGAGTGGGGAGGGGAAGGGAAGGGGAGAGTGAGGGGGAGAGAGGGCAAGGGGAGAGGAGAGGGGAGAGAGGGGAAGGGGAGGGGAGAGGGGAGAGAGGGGAAAGGGGAGAAGAGTGGGGAGAGAGGGGAAGGGGAGAAGAGTGGGGAGAAAGGGGAAGGGGAGGGGAGAAGAGTGGGGAGGGAAAGGGAAGGGGAGAAGAGTGGGGAGAGAGGGGAAGGGGAGAAGAGTGGGGAGAGAGGGCAAGGGGAGAAAATTGGGGAGAGAGGGGAAGGGGAGAAGAGTGGGGAGAGAGGGCAAGGGGAGAAGAGTGGGGAGAGAGGGCAAGGGGAGAAGAGTGGGGAGAGAGGGGAAGGTTAATGGTTGGAAGGACAGGGGGTAAAGGGGAAGAATAGAAGGAAGAAAGAGAGCAAACTCAGAGGAGGAAAGGGGGGTAGAAGGGAGGAGTAGGGAAGAAGTTTTAGGGAAAGAGGGGTGACAGGGGGGGGGGGGGGGAGGGGGGGTGTTAAGGTTGAGGTTAACTAATTCCCATTTTAGAGCTCTATGGAGCCAGGTCAAAAGGTGCCAAACATGGTAATGCCTTCTGAGTGAAAGGTGGGAAAGGGGGAAGGGGGGGGGGGGGGGGGGGGGGGCGGTGACACATTTTACCCACCCATCCATCCACCCCACTCTTATTTTCGATACCTCCCTCGTCTTCTCTTTTTCCATGTGATCTTCCGCATCTTACCATCTCATTCTCTGTCAGTGTCACTCCAGCCACCTCCACACACACTCGCAAAATGCACACAGACATGCTTAACAGCAACTATGTTAGTTATTATGCAAGCTCAACGTATATATATATATATATTATATTATATATATATATATATATATATATATATATATATATATATTACTACAGACACACAACACACAAGAGAGACTGACAGAAAGGCAGGCAGATAGACAGACAGACTGTAGACAGAAAGACACAAATACACACACCCACATACACACACATACAATGATACACACAGACACAGACACACACACAGACACAATCACACATACACACATTCACATTCACACACAATCACACAGACACACACACTCAGTGACTCACACACACTCAGCAGACTAATACTGTAGCAATAAACCGTAACAGAACGTAGCAAAACACAACTTGCATCAACTGCCATCAAATACTGACATGAACTACAGGATCTTTATAACAGGCATATATATATATATATATATATATATATATATATATATATATCTGACCTTCTGCACACATGTGCACTTAGACACAGAGGGAATCAAGGCACTGGCAGGTCTTCACCTGGAAAATCTCTTTTTTATTTTTTTTAAATCCCTACCCTTAATTCATCCCAACTCCCCTGCTTGGGATTCAAACGCACGACTCCATGGACTCCAAGAGACTGAACACTAAAGTCAACACAGTCTATAGACCACTCGGCCATAGATAGATAGATAACAGCAATCATCTAACCACCATACAAAATTTACACCTGCCTCTTACCTTGCCCCTCGAACCATGACGGCAACTGAACTCCATCATCTTATACACCCGTTAACAGTCCCTCCCTCCTCCCATCCTTCCTTCTTTCCACTGCTCTTAACGACTTGCTGTTTGACCAATCACTTAATGAGCCGAGACTGACTGCTGTACAAGCCTGTACTGTCGGTCTCCTCCCAGAATCTCTCGCAAATTGCAGACATGGTGACTGAATGAGTGATGCTGAAGCCTCACAGTGTGTGTGTGTTTTCATAACGATTTCTGCTTTGAAAGTTTGGCTTTCACTTTGTTTTTGGTTTGGTTTGGTTGGTTTGGTTTGGGGGGTTATTGTTTTGTTTTATTATTGTTTGTTTGGGGGTTTTCTTGGGGGGTTTTGGGGGATGGTGGGGTAGGGGGTGGGAGCGGTCATGTTTTGCTTCGTTTTGTTCATTCTTTTTTTTGGTTGAGGTTGAGGGGTTGGTTGGGTTTTTTTTCTGTTTGGGTTTTTGTTTTGTCTTTTTTTTTCTAATGTTTTTTTTCCGGGTCTTGTTTTGTTCTGATTTTTTTTTTCTTTTTTGGGGGGGTCATGTTTTGTTTCACTCCCTCCCTCCACCCCCACCCCATTTTTGTTCTGTTTTGCTTTATCATATTATGTTTGATATATATTTTCTCATGTTTTATTCTATTTTCTTGTTGTTGGGTTTGTTTACTCATTGGCTTAGCATATATATGTGATATACTGATATATAGTCTTGTTGCCTTCTGTCTGTACAGATGGCACTGCTAAAGACACACTGCTAATGCTAATGCTAATACTGCTAACATCGCAATGATGACACTCTTGATGATATTGATAATGATGACATTGAGCTCTAATGTCATGATACTGCTAATAATAATGAATTAATGATAATAAATAATGATAATGTATGGAATTTATATTAGCACTGAATCTTGCAAGCAACAAATCAAAGCGCTCGGATTTTTTTTTCCCCCGAGGATAATGGAATAAGCACTCATGTGCTTTTTTTACATCCAGTCCCCGTGTGTATGCGGTTTTGTAAATTTTGTCATCTGTTCCCACTGCCACACAATGGCCTACTCTTTCGAAAAGCGGAACAGGATTTAATGTGTGCAGCAAGATGTTCTGCATGCGTTCCGACACGGGGCCTCGGTTTATAGTCTCATCCGAAGGACTTGTAGTGCAGTCATGACACGGATGATGACACTGCTCCTAACAACACAGATGACGATCAGTTGACACTACAGAGGACACTGCTGAGGCACAGTCACACACATGTAGTCCGTGTCATCTGTCAGATCATACATATTTTTCACAGTGACAGCAGCTGTTGCTACAGCCAGCCAAAATGACGGAGTAACACACACACACACATGCACGCACACACATGCACACACACAGTGTATACACACATTGTATACACACACACACACACACGCATGCACGCACCCACGCACACATACAGATACACACACACATTGTACACACACACACACACGTACGCGTGCACATATAATGCACAAATTTCACAGAGAGAAATCTACCATGACTTAAAGTGGTATAAAAAAAAAAATTTAAAACAAAAAAATACATATATGCACGCACACACACACAAGTTTTTAAAAAAAGATAGAAACTGATAAAAGCGAGGGAGAGGAGACAGGGTTCATACAGACTTTGTGGGAAAAAATTTAGGGCCTTTTAAGGGCTTTTTAGGGGCCATTATTTCCAAATTTAGGGCCTAGCCGCGGGGCATCAAAGTATCACCCTGTGTACACGTTTACTTTGATAAACCAATTTCAAACTCATGTAAGCAAAGTCTCCTTGTCTAAAACTGCATGTTGGATATTGATTATTGACACAAATTCAACTTCAATTCTAGAATAAAATGTCTTTCAATCATAGATACCACAATGAATTAAAATCCTCACACAATAAAACATCAAGTCATGGTATGATGGGAGTCTCCATGTCTTGAAATACCAAGTAAAGTGAAAACTGAAATAAGTGTCTCTGATTTTAATAGGACTTTTCACAAACAACTAGCAAAGTGAACTAAGACACTATCCCTCAAACTTCATCTGATGTGAACTAAGTCTCCTTGCCTTATCAAAGATGCAGATGGTTACCGTGTACTAGAACTGGTAAAAACAATACCTTCACACAGTCACAGTGCCTCTTCCAAATTCTGCTCCTTTATTTCAATCTCACACATGCGTACGTGCATTCACACACACACACACACATGTACGCACGCACACAAGCATCCACAAGAGAGACAGACAGAGAGGTTGCTGGACGCAAGTTCTCTTCACTATGAATACATGTACAAGTCCTGTATCGTCAATGCAGACCGAGTGGTAGGCCTAACACTGGCTTGAAAAGGAAGCCCACACCCTCTCCCCATAGTTGTTGTGTTTTTTTTAATCAAGTCTGCCAATAACTGAATAAGTTGCAAATTTTAAAGAAAGTCAAATGAACCCACCACGTTGAGCAGTGGAAAATATGCAAAGTGCTGGCATTTCTGACTTGCCTTATGAACTGGATTTGTTTCTGTATGACTTCTGCAGGAAATCTGTGGGATAATCTCCTCAAATAAAGAACAGATTTGGCTACAAGTTTTATTGTTTTCCCATTCTGACACCCGACTGCCATTTTGCAAACTGTGCATGCACACTGGAGAAACAATAGGCCTTGCTATTCACAGCGCAGCTGTGCTAAAATTGAAAAATCTCGTAGAGAAGGACTTAAGCACAGTAAACAGAAAACTGGTATTTTTTCTACTCATAATTGCAGTTCCATAGTTTAGCATCATTTTCTGAACAAATTACGGACATACCATAGGGGTAGGTAGTCCCTCGCATGTAAAAATAAACTGGTGAAAGCAAAGCCTATATGCTCTTTCAATGGAGGCAAATTACCTCCCTTGGCAAAATAGGTGACGCGACGTGAATAGCAGACAACAGGCATTCTATCGGCGATAATACGATCTTTGGACACTTATTGCTTTCATTTCTCATAAGTTTTATTTTGTGTATTTGTTTAATCTACATTTCAACAGAAACTCTCACTCATGATTCCCATTTTTAGGGCTTTTTAGGGCCTCCAGGGCAATACATCTCATTTTTAGGGCTTTTTAGGGGCCTTATTTTGGATCTTCAAAAATCAGGGCCTTTTAGGGCTTTTTAAGACTTGTACGAACCCTGGGAGATGGGCGCTGCCCTCAATATGCTGGCCCTAGAGAAGTGAGGTCTCTGACGCCTCGCTCCCCTACGACCTTATAGGTTATGGGACTCTTTTACCTTTACCTTTACCTAGAAACTGATGCCATACTCCAGGGACACAATCTCCACAGAAACAACAAACACTTTCAAGAAACAGGTGTATGCACAAGTGGGGGGGGGGGGGGGGGGGGGGGGGGTGGAAAGACAACAAAAAGTTTCTTGAAAGAAAACTATCGCATGTCAAAAAATACATCACATTTCAGCATAACTAATAACAAGGTCAAGAGGTCAAATCAGGGGGGAACGGGATAGCCTAGTAGTTAGAACATTGCGCTCGCAGTCTGACAACCCAGTTTCGATTCCCGTTCAAAGGGATATTTTCCCCTGGAGTTAACATCGGTGCAGACTCCACTCTCCCCAAAAGTCTTTCGGATGAGACTATAAACCTGATGCCCCGTGTGCGAACGCACGCAGAACATCTTGCGCACATGTTAAATCCTGTTCCGCTTTTTGTAAGAGCAAGCCATTGTGTGCCGGTGGGAATGGATGACAACATTTACAAAACTGCATTAACACAGGGACTGGATGTAAAATCCATTATCCTCGATATAAAAGAATAAATAAATAAATAATCCCCAAAAGTCCTTCGGATGAGACTAGTATAAACTGAGGTCCCATGCGCGACAAGAGCTGGGGAAGGGTCGGGCACAAAGAATGACAGAACATTTTATGCTTTTGAAATGTACAGTCCAGCTGCTTTAAACTTGAAATTTTTTTTAAAGTTTAAATAAAAAAGTCGGGGGGGGGGGGGGGGGGGGGGGGAGATACAGACAGACTGTACACTCTGGCTACAGTCAATAATCATTTGACTTACCCATACTCACAAGAACCTCAGTATAGTTTTTAAAAAATGATGATGATGATGATGATGATGAACAAATAAAAATAATTTTAACAGGTTTTCTAAGCCCTCTTTTCTGTGTCTCGAGAACAGTGAGAAAAACACAATTCCTTTTCTTCACCAATGTATGAATTCACCTTTCGCACCAAAACATTTATAAACAACAGAATCCTCATCAAAACAACATCCCTTTTGTTCCATGAATTCCTACAACTCTCGTTCTTGAACACAAGGGAAATCTTTTTATCTATAAAATCATGCACTCTGTGTGAGTGTGAGTGTGTGTGTATATGTGTGTGAGTGTGAGTGTGAGTGTGTGTGTGTGTGTGTGTACCAAAGTAGGACACAACTGCTTGCAACAAAACTAAGGAAACTCAGAAATTAAGCCACACACTGTCTGTTCAGAATCAAGAGTGTTCCTTTCTTCTCAGTTCTCAGTCAGTCTACAAACTGTGCAACTACAAGACAGACAGACGTCATCTTCAGAACGTTTTCAGACATACATTGTAATTTGTATCTCACTATATGTCTACAGACAGGTTTTAATCTGATAAACTGTTAACTCCCATCAGCAGTTTTTTTCAGCTGACTTACTTATGTGTACTCCATGAAATAAACAGAAGTACGCAGTATTTTGAGAATGGTCTGCATTGTATTGTTTTGTATTGCATAGTATCATGGTATGAAATGGTACAGTGTTGTAATATGTTATCATAATTTGAAGTGTATTGTAAAAAATGTGTATTGTATTGTACTGTATTGTATTGTACATATTGTATGTACCACTTGAAGTCACAGCAGATTTCTCTAAACAAAATTGGGGCTGCTCTTCCTGGAAAGACCATGTCACCACAAGAGCAACACACACGCACACACACACACACATATACATACATATATATATATATATATATATATATATATGTATAATACATTGTTTCCCTATAGATCAGAGTGGCTTTTTTCTACTGAATTTTGCCAGGAACAACTCCCTTGTTGTCCTAAATCTTTCACATGTGCTGAAAGTGTCTTACATATGGGATGTCCTTGTGAATCCAAAAGATTAGCACCCAGACCATGACTCAAGGTCTAGCGGATGAGCAAACTGCCAAAAGGTTCAGATTCAAACCAGGGATTGTACCAGCTCAATGGTCAGAGCGCTCGCTTTCCCCCAGCCAAGTTAAGCAGCGTCGAGCGTGGTTACCAGTTGGATGGGTGACTGTTGGCGCGCCTTGGCTTCAGTACAGCCCTCCAGTTCACTCAGCTGTCAATGGGTACCTGCCTCTCTAGGGTCAGTGAAGGTAAAGCAGCGAGGGAGAGGAGATGGGCGCCACCCTCAATATGCTGGCCCTTTGAGAAGTTGAGGTCTCTGACGCCTCACTCCCCTACGACCACATAGGTTAATAGGACACCTTTACCTTTCGACTGGTGCATTAATTACCTTCAGACCACCAACCCACCACTATTTTATTACTTTATTAGATATATCATTACACACAAAGACCACAAATAGCCCCACTTCCAAACAATGAATGATCAAGCTGGTTCGAAACCTGTGTAAAGCCTTCACCTGAATAATTAATAAAAGAACCGGTTCTTCTGGACCATCACCAACTGTCAATTATGCTAGATATAATATTAATATGTTTGTTAACAACCACACACGCTAGTAGTTAGCTCGAGTTCAAGGACGGCTCATGGCATACCTTCAGTGTCTGAGTTTAATAATAATGATGATGATACATGGACTTTATACAGTGCTATATCTTGCAAAAAAAACCCAAATCAAAGCGCTTTCATTCATCTGTTTCTGACAAAGTCATCTGACAATAAACACAGCAACTACTGAAACTAGTAGTTTCTACTTCTACTGGAACTAGTGTAGTTTGGGGAAGGGGGGGAAGGGGGGGGGGGGGGTGAGGGGGAGCTGTTGGGCTTTTTTTCCTTCCTTGGCTAGAGCTCTGAGGTTCATCAATCACAGCAATGGTGAGATTTTGCATATATATCTTCAACCGTTTTGCCCACCATGAAGGTAGCTGCATTCCAACTTCACTCTTCAGGGATATGTGGTTAGTATAAATTATTTGTTGACAAGTGGATGTTAACTAGCATACACCGAGCAGTTGAAAGAACTAGTAGCTGAAGCCAGAATGCAGCTACCTTAATGGTTGGTAAAAAAACCCAAAAAAACTCCTTTACCTTTACCTTATGTATGATACACTTAAGGCTAAATTTCCCCGTGACAAGACTCTCAGTCAGTTAGTGGTACATGAAGTACCCGTCACTGGCTTCAGTAGATTATCTAGATCTATATCACACAGTAACGATTTTATCAGGTCAAGCCTCAGTGCAGCAGGGCCGTACTTTGAACTGTTTACTGGATGGAAAAACCCATTCATTATTGGCACATTACATGACTTCTTAATACCATTACTATCAGGTTTCATTGTGTGTACTTTCTGTATTATATATATTGCACACACACAGGGAGTTTTGTGTGAAGCTGTGTGCGTGCAATGAATATGTGTAGTGTACAACATCAGCAGACATCATCACTGAATGGACCGGGAAGAGCTTAGAACTCCACAACCCAGGCACTTGCCCACAACCCCCGCAAATGGAGGCAACTGGTGCAACGTTCATCACTACTGCAGTGCCCCTACCGACCCTGGAGGGGGTTACGGGAGCAGAAGAGATGAGATGAGATGAGATGAGCCTACATATATATATAGATATATGTGTGTGTGTGTGTGTGTGTGTGTGTGTGTGTGTGTGTGTGTGTGTGTGTGTGTGTGTGTGTGTGTGTGTGTGTGTGAGTGAGTGAGTGAGTGAGTGAGTGAGTGAGTGAGTGAGTGAGTGAGTGATGTGAGTGAGTGAGTGAGTGAGTGTGTGTGTGTGTGTGTGTGTGTGTGTGTGTGTGTGTGTGTGTGCATGCACACCTGCAGGCTTGCATGTGTGTACAGGTGTATGCAAGTATGCGCGCATAAACAAAACATGTG
>CM054154.1:20307881-20342881 GCA_028751875.1 Rapana venosa | reverse complement strand
CGGTGGGAACAGATGACAGAATTGACAAAACCGCATACACATGGGGACTGGATGTAAAAAAGCAAATAAGTGCTTATTCCATTATCCTCGATATAAAAGAATATTTAAATAAATAAAATAAAAGTAAAGGCCTGTTCCTCCAAGATCAAATCAATACGACAATAGGGGAAAAAAATAGAGGAGGGGGGGGGGGATAAAACCAGAACACACACAGCACTTGAACTGACACTCGCGCACACACACACAAGCACGCACGTATGTACACACGCACACAAACACACGTATGCACACACACGTGCGCATATATATATATAGACTGTACGCGTGCACACACAGTCACACACACACACACAAACACAGACAGAGAGAGAGAGAGAGAAACTTGTCTAACATACACACACACATGGCATACACACACACATGGCATACACACACACATGCGCACACGCACACTCTCTCCACACACGCACACACACATGCACACACGCACTCACTCTCTCTCTCTCTCTCTCTCCACACACGCACGCACACACACACACACACACACGCACAGAAAACACTTTCTTCAAACCCTTTGAACACAGGTCTCTGTAAGCCTACACAACACAGCCTCAATACCCTCTAATGAAAACTCCCGCTAAAACACTTCCCACAAAAGAACCAGCAGCTCCAGTTAACAACAACAAAAGACAGGTAAAAAAAAAAGACACCAGGACAATAAGTACTACCAAGTACAACAGGCCCCCCCCAACTCAATACCTAACTTTCCAACTTAGTCAGCAGTTACCACCCCCCCAACACCCCCCCCCCCCCCCCCCCCCTAAGCCTCATTGGTCGTCAGCTGGGAATAAAGTCACTCTCTCAGTCACATCCAGGCACTGAACCAAGAGGTTAGGCCGCTGCTCGGTCAGGCTCAGGAGGTTGCCTTGCGGGGTCAGGAAGAACAAGGAATGAAGCTAAGCCTTAGCAACCAGACTCTTTGTTGACAAAACCCCTTCCCTTAGCAACGCCTCTGCTAGACAAGGTAGGTAGACCTGCAAGTTTTTGCTGATCCGAAAAACGGCAGGAATGGGCATGCATGCATGGGTGTATGTATGCACAATGCTGCAAATCGCTAAATCCTTCCTCCTGATCAGGTTGTGGGGGGGGGGGGAGGGGGGTGTGCAAGGGCAGAACTTTCCTGACAGGGCTTTTTGTGTGCAAGTCTTTTCACTGAAGCTTTTTCCTTTCTCGATCGATTTTGACAGAAACCCCCCCCCCCCCCCCCCCACCTCTCTTCCCCTTCCTCTGCTTTCTTCTTCTCCCCCTCCCGCCAAAGTGCCCGTCATGTCTCAACTTAGTTCTCTCACCTGACAAGTGAAAGTACTCAGGTAAGGGGAGAAGAAGACTTAAAAGGTGGTGAGTGAGCGAGGGAGGGGAGGCAAAGGGTAGAACTTAGTACATACTTAGTTGGCGGCCTACTGATGATAATTACACCACACAAAAAAACACAAGAAGAACAAGAAGAAGAAAGAAGAAAGCTGAAAACTGCGAGGAGTCGGGAGGACACTGGTGGCAAAATCTTCAGTGCTGCCCCAACAGTCAGCTAGACTACAGCAGGATAGGTGATGGTAACGGTGACTGATGATTAATTAAACTGTGAAAGCAAAAAGTATATATAATGTTGTTTATTCTGAAACAGAAACGTCTACTGATTCAAAAGCGAAGATCTTATGACTTATATAATGCATGCACGTTTGAGTGAGTGTAAATGAGCATGCGCACACGTGTGCTTCGTGCGTGCGTGCGAGTGTGTGTGTGAATGCATTATATAATGTGTGTGTGTGTGTCTGTGTACGTGTGTGTGCGCATTCAAATCTCAGTAGCAGCATCTAGAGCTTCCTTTTTTTTTTCAGCAGCAGCATCTGGTGAGCACTTGGGGATTGTTAATCATCTCACGGATCAACTCAAACAGCAGACCTGTGAGTGCCTTAATAATTCCTTTCAAAGATCAAGTATACACATATATGAAAGATCCCACAAATCAAGTCAGCATTGGGTAGGTAGGTTCCACAAGTTTACAGTTCTAAACACCAACATACTCAGCATGCACCCTGTACCTGCAGAAGGAAGGGCGCTGCCAGACCTGTGTTCTATTTGCCCAAGAGACCCTCACCCTCCTGAAAGCTTCAGCGCAGCGCCCCTAACAACTCCTCAGGGAGTTAACTTAACTAAGGGAAAAGAAAAAAAGAATAGTCCGAGTATACTATGAGTATGGTCCATCATTCACAGCAAAAGGAAGTGATTTTAAAACTGATTGAATGCCTAGAAAAGGGGGGAGAAAAAAAGCGACAGTTATTGAGTTAAACAAACACTGAAACAGTACGTAACTTGAGGTCTTGAGCCAAAAAGTCCAGCTCAGCAAAGCAGCGTTGACTGAGTGACTCAGTGCAGGCCTCCAGGCTACCTTACTGAGGATAGGGCCAGGACATGAGTGAGTAACAGAAGAGACTCCAAAGCTACTACCATAAATTAAATCATAGAATAAATAAATAACCTGCAGTGATAAATCAGCCAGAGGCACGAGGGGCACACAGCTTTAAAATTTACTCCATGAGCTATGCAATGATTTCCTTACTACCATTGTACCGACTTAGTCACTATAGTTTATTTAGTTTTCTCTTAATTCTTTTCCATTTAATTCCACACACAGTCACACACACACACACACACACACACACACACACACACATACACAAACCCTGTGCCTTTGTGAACACTCAAATTTTACACTGTAATTAGCATTTTATAACTATACATGTAATGATGTATACATACATGTACGTGTACGCATTACAAAGCAAAATTGCAGAAAGAGTCCTCCCTTAACATTACCCACATCGACCAAAACCAGTTCTGAACAGTTGTAAAACCTAGAAATAGAATAGAACTTTGTGGAGTAGGTGTGCAGGTATTGTGAAACTTGCAAGAGTAGGATTGCCGGTGTGATAACAGGCTTCGACATGTCATATCCTGGTTTGTCAATCGGCCGAGCTGGCAGAGAGTCAAACCTCCCTCTACGTATTGTATGGTATACATGTCTGAACAGCATTGCTGACACAGCCATGCACCATATACCTGTCACGAGATCTATCACAGGATAAGGTCTGCTCACTCCTACTCATTTTATCTCACTACCGATATTATCGTGCTCTACTTACTGTAGACTTGAAAAGGAAAAAAATGTGTAGAAGTACTGTTATAAGTGTTAATGAAAGTTGTGTCTAGCCCACCTAGTATTAACTACACAGCTGCCAGATCAAATCGCAGGGTCACTGCATTATCAATGTATCAGTAACTGGTAACTTACCTCCTGAGTGTCTGGTCTTTTTGGTGTTGTAATCTGATGACTGTGCAGTACTCAAGTTTTGCCAGCCAATATCAATCAAATACTTGAAATAGTGTTACTGTGAGTGTGGCTATCAAGTTCACCAAAAACATAGGGGGGTTCTTTAAACTTTCACAGTTTACTCATTGTTTAACTGTGCAGTTTGCTATAGTCGAGTATACAATACAACTTTACCATCAATAACTTATATCTTGAAAAGGAAAAAACCCCCATGAAATGGTACAATGCCAATTGGGCACACACAGTCAATATTCATAAGTATTTTGAACAACATTGGGCTGTTCAGATGTTCTACATGTTAAACACTGGCAATATTTTACATATCAATTAATATCTAACTATTATCAACATTATTTTATAAAGTTCTGTCAGTGTCACGTATGTGTCAACTCAACATATCCCCTATAAAATGAGGAAAACTGTGCACAAGACTATCCTGACACATAATAACAACACGAACACCTACATCAGCTGCATGTTTTCTTGAGCATATACCGGTATAGATATAATATATAACATATGAATGGCCAAATTACATTTGAATTATGGCATACGATTTCATGACATTTCATCTCATAATGTCACCCTTATTGAAAATAAGGGAATGGCAGAACAGCTTTGTGATCATGCTATTTCATAAGATGACAATGGGTTCCAGCACACCACTTCAACACTTTAACTTGTTTAACTTTAAGGAAGTGCGATGTGTAGACCAAGAAGCCCAAACACTGAAACGGGCATGTAGCCTTGTACAATTTCAATTGCTTCTCATCAATTGATAGGTAGAAAGTTCTTCAGATAAAATTCAGTCAAACAACTGATCAAATCATATGGCTGCTTTAGTTTTACACCAAGACACCACAATTAACTATGAACATGAATCATGAAACTTCTCGGGGTTTTGGTTTGGGTTTAAAATTCCCCCTCAACTAGGGCTTTGAGGTTCATTAATGGTGAGATTTTGTGAATGCAGTAGTTTTTTGCCAACCATTACGGCATTTTGGCATTAAAATGATAAAATATTAAAACTGATTAAGGTAGCCGCATTCTGAAAGGGGATGTACGCTTTAAGGAACAAGTTCATCCATGTGAAACTGCACCCACGCTCTGCTTCCACTGGCATGCGTGCATTAATTTACACTTAACTTTTACTGTTTACAGCTTGCCATTGTCACAACCGTGTATGATACAAATACAATGACAATCTGCTGTACGATCACTGCGAATCAGTGTACATTTATACACAATACGCTATTACATATGTACACACATACATATTGTACAACTACAACAAGTCTATTTTTATTTGTAGACACAGTACTCACACTACCACTACCAGTGCTAGTGCACATACATGTCTGTATACGTACATTATGTATGTATACATGTGCATGTTTGATCATCTATCTACTAATTTACTGTATTACTATTAGAGTATTTAGACCTAAAGTCACCTATGCATGCTGATGAATGCTTTATCAGTTTATCACATAAAACTAGTTCATGTCAAACCTGTTCGAATAAAATGACATGACACTAATTGTCACAACAGAGCACATGATTTTGATTTTATGGATAGAATTAACAAAACTTCACCAAAATAGACTACTAAAGACAAAAATCAGTTACATCCCCCCCCCCCCCCCCCCCCCCCCCCCCCCCCAAAAAAAACAACAACAACAACACACACACAACCAAACAAAAAAATCAGAAAGATATATAATTGTACATGTAGTCTTGTAGATCATCTTTTTTTTTAAGTAGGCCTACACGAAATATTGTCACATTCTTAACACCAGAAGAGAAGAAGCAGTGTCATAAAATATCTGACTTGTGAACTAAACTAAACTGAACTAAACTAGTGATTCACAATGCCATGGGTCGTTACTGGTTGGCTTGGAGTTGGGGAGTTTTCTTTCTCCCAGTGAAATTTCTTTTTAATCATAGCACAGTACAGTGTGGCTTCTTCACTTTAAAAAAAAAAAAAATTCACCACCTAAGCCAATGATAGTCTATCAGTCTATGAGATCTCATGAAATTATGAATTCATTTAATTCATGTGAGTTGTGAGTGATACTGCTTGCTATAGAATTTGCAGTAAATAAGTAGAACTTTCTGTACAGTGTAAGTGATACATAATATTTTAAATTATACTACTACTGCTGTACTACTACTAGACATTTCATGCATTTTCCTTATTAAAAATAATAAGTTCTACAGCGCTTTGATTTGTTGCTTTACAAGATTCAGTGCTATATAAATTCCATACATTATTATTATTATTACTACTGTTCAGCAACATGACATCATCATAATAATGCAGGTATTAGTCTAATACAAATTCAGTCTTAGAAACAATCCAGCTACAGCATGCAGATCAGCCATTCTCTCGCAATGAAATTCTTACAATTAACATGGCAGAAACTGTGGAAGTCATCCACTCAGGTCAGTCCAATAGCTATACTGGAACTACCCCATGACAAGAAGAGCAAGTGGAGAACTTCAAAGCTTGACCATGCATGGGATGATGAGTCTTCTGATACATTCATCTCTGTCTCCTTGCCTCCTAAACTGTAAAAACTATGTGGGCAGGACCACACTAAAGTCCAGCTGTGGAAATGAAGCCCCAAACCCCAATGGCACTGTGACAGCTTGCAAGTTGAGACAGAAACTCAACCCCACCAGGCGACACACCACAACTGACAACGACCCAATCGCCAGCTCGGGATGTGAGCAAGCTGCAGCACGCTGACTTTCAAGCCGATTGTGACACAACGAGAACAACACGTTACACGCCACCTAAGCCCAGCAACCAGCTGACAGGCAGGATTTGACACAGCAAAACGCTGGCACGCTTCCATCGATTGAGAACAGCTCATGATTTCATAAAACTGTGTCCAAGAACAGGACTTGCGGTTCCTGAGAATCTAATTTGTTTCTTTGGCCCGAGTCCAAAACCAGATTTGCGCATCGACATTACAAACGGAAACGCAACAACACGTTTTCTTCCGTTTCGATCACTTTTCATACATTAAGAAAAAATGGGCAGGTTTCGTTTTCTCAATGCAGGAACATGTATGATTTCAAGTACGAGGTACTAGTATCAGTAATCAATGAAATAAAGTAAAGGATCAACTGAAAGACTAAGGTTTCACTTTCACAGTCAACCCACTCCTGCTTGAAAGGTGAACATCACAGTCATTTCCTTACCTCTGTCAAACTTTTTGCCGTCTGGGTCGATATCTTTTACATCAAAAATATCTTCGAACAAAACACCAGCCATACTGAGCTTTCAAATGAAAAAGATGACAATCTGCGATGATAATAACAAAGAGTTTACGATCCCTCTGCCTCACTCTTTTTGAACTATGTCATCTATCTTTGGCACATGGCACATTGACTCATCCGATCTCTTTTTATAAAAGATTGTGGTACAAGAGAGACAACTCCATATGGTAACCAGAGGTTCGGCCGCACTCCACCTTTAACAACTTTATTTTCAGTATAATTCTCTGTGTGTGTGGGAGGGGTATTTGTTTGTTCGTTTGTTTTGTTGTTGAAGGGGGGATGGGGGGGGGGGAGGGTAGAGGGAAGGGAATTATGTTCAACCAAAGGTGCAGCACTTACCACAGCATCAGTAAAATAAAAGGTATTTCCTAATAATTATAAAGAACAGATTAAGATTTTTTTTTAAATAGCACCTGACCTGAAGCAGAACTCATGCAAGTTTGCTAAAATTATGTACAATGTATTATAGGGATGTATTGGTGTTTTTTATTTGTTGCTTTTGGGTTTCTTATTCTGGTTTGTGGAATTTGTTTGGGGTTTTGTTTTTGCTGTTGGTGGGGGGAGGGGGTGTCTGTTGAGCAAACACTGCCCCTGTTATTTCTTTGTCATCTACAAATCTCCTAAAGAAAATATACATGTTCAGGGTAATCAATGTTTAAACATAAGCAGTTCTAGATGACCAGCTTTTTAAAAAATACTTTCTCATGACTGCATGAGGACACTCATTTTCTTCAACCTCCAAAACAAAACAAACAACAACAACAAAAATCCCTAACAACAAGTTTTAGAATAAGCAGAACACAAAATATACAATAGAATACAAAACATCCAATACAAGACACCTGAAACTTGTCAGTAGAGCATGTTCTTCCTTTTTTAACCACTGAAACTAATACCATTTTTTTTTTAAAAAGGCAACAAAAAATGCGTCAGATATTATCTTATCAATAAGAATATTTGACACAGCAGTGTGAAACCCTTTTTTTTTGCTTTAAAATCATGAAACCCTAATAGCCAAAGAAAAAATATGGAAGAAACAAAATAATCATGTTGCAAACAAATTTACTGAACCTTTTTTGGTACCTTGGCTAGAGCTCTGAGGTTCACCAATAGTGAGATTTTTACATTATATGCAGCCGCTTTTGCCCACCATGAAGGTAGCAACATTCAGGCTTGGGGGATACAGTTGGGAATTTAACCTGTCATAACCAATCCCCCAGTTCCCCCAGCTGTAAATGGGTACCTGCCCTCTTTAGGGTCAGGGAAGGTAAAGCAGCAAGGAAGAGGAGATGGGCGCCGCCCTCAATATGCTGGCCCTAGAGAAGTGAGGTCTCTGACGCCTGGCTCCCCTATGACCTTACAGGTTATGGGACTCCTTTACCTTTACCTTGTTTACCTATAACCAATCCAGGATGTTGGAGCAAAGACATTACATTAAGAATAGGCATAGTCAAGCAACAACAACAACAACAAGAACAATTCAGCTAAACAACATAATGGAAGACAGAGGCGTAAAGATAAGAATTTGATGCTGCTTAATTCAGCCTGTTGTCATGTACGGGTGTGATGTCTAGACTTTGGAGAAAGATAGTGCAGATTTTTGTTTTTGTTCTTTGATTAAAGCTCTGAAGTTCACCAATGGTGAGATTTTTGGTATGTGACTGGGAATTTTTGGTTGTTTGTTTGTTTGTTTTGTTTTGTTTTTTATTGTGTGCCCACCATTAAGGTTGCCGTATTCTTATTTCAGGGATGATGTCCAAGCATAACACCATTGTGCATAATATGGTTTTTTATTTTATTTTGTTGTTGCTTTTTTATATAACAGATTTTATGTCATTTGTTCTTACCGACATGGGTGGCCTACTCTTCCGAAAGGCAGAACGGGTTTTAACATGTGGGCAAGATGTGCCTGCGTTTGAATCACTGTGCTATGATCGATGGTCTACAGATAACGCACCTGCGGAGAAAGCGAAAAGTCTAGGTTCGAAGTGTGCGAAGGTTTGATTCCCGTTTAGGACCGAAACTTTCCCCCTATTCATTAGACCATGGTCTGGGTGCTAGTCTTTTGGATGAGACGATAAACCGAGGTCTCGTGTGTTACACATAATTATTTAGCGCACATAAAAGAACCCACGGCGGCAAGAGAGTTGAATCTGGCAAAATGCTGTAGAAAAAGAGACACTCTCACAGGGAAACAAGTACAGTTTAAGACAGGAAAAGAAAAAAAAATAATGGGTGGGTTGCTTTTGTGGCAATGTGCTCCTCCCTGGGAGAGCAGCCTGAATTTCATGCAGAGAAATCTGCCGTGACTTAAAATGGTATGTATGTAGGCATATCTATCTATCTATCTATCTATCTATCTATCTATCTATCTATCTATATATATATATATATATATAATCCCATGGGTTTGCACAGGTGGCCTGGTACAAAGTCTCATCCGAGCAACTTTCGGGGGAATGGGGTTAGTACTGACGATGCTATCTCCAGGGGAAAGGAACACCCCCCCCCCCCCCCCACCCCAACCTTGAACAGGAGTCTCAGGGTGGTCCCTTGATCTTGGCCAGCACAAGGCTATCCCACCCCCTAAAAATAAGAGTAGCCTACACAGCAGAGATGTAGTTCTACAAACATCTCAGAAGAAACCAAAAAAAAGTTTTATTCTCTCAATTTTGTGTCTGTTTCACCATAAGTGAGATGGGATAGCTCAAGTGGTCCGAGCACTCGCTTTCCCCCAGCCAAGGTCAATAAGCAGCTGAGCGTGGTTACCAATTTGATGGGTGATCGTTTGCGCACCTTGGCTTCAGTACAGTCCCCCAGTTCACCCAGCTGTAAATGGGTGTAACAGACCTGTGTCTGTTCCTTTGGTATTGTTTTTGCAACTGTGGATATGTTTTGATGTTTTTTTCTTTGCTTTAGCAAGTAGGTGTCAATGATAGCTGTAGTGAAGTGTTTGTCATAAGAGTTGACATTTCATCTTTTGTCCTGGTCAGGGAAGGTTGCAGCTGTCTGAGCTGGCCTTTGGTTGCGACATCTAGTCACTTCACCTAATGAAGTGGTATGTTGATAAAAGATTGTTTTTATTTTTAAAAAAGCTCTTTGCTTAAATTTAGAAGTAGTGCAGTGCATGGACTTCTGTATAGGTTTGTGAGTGTGGTGGGTTCAGTGTTCTGGGAACAACAAAACTCAAGAAAAAAAAGGTAAGGAATAAAAAAAAAATCTATTAATACTGGGTACTAATAGTGGGGGTTCTTTTCTGCTATCTGTGTAGGCTTTTAATTTTGCCCATGTACTGACCCAGTCCTGTCCAGTTCCCTAGGACAACCCCACCCGACCTGAGGGATAAAGGTGTGGCTGTGTTGGAGGCCGGGACTGGACAGACATCAGCAGTGAAAGACTTCCTTCAAAGAAAGGTCCTCAGTGATTTAAAAAAAATTGTGTGTAGCAAAATTACAGCCAAGGCTGTGTTGTTGTTTTTTTCTGTACATAGTGCCAGAATTGGACAAGAAAGACTATCTGAGCCAGAGAACTCAAAACTGTCTTGTCTACAAGAACTTTGTGAATGGTATTAATTAAACTTCATTGTGCTAGAGAGGCAGGAAGTTGATGGACTAAAGTTCCCTAGTGAACAAAAAAATATAATATTGTATTGACCTGGATGAAGTGAACTGGAAACTGTTTTGGGTTTAATTAATTGTAAATATTGAATATATATATAATTAATGCTTCTTTTGATTATTGAAAAATATTATTTGTGGGACAGATTGATGTAATAATAGAATAAATTGAGAGTATATAATTGAAATCTTGAGTGTGACTGTAGAGTGGAAGAACGTGCACCTTTGTGAGATTGTTGTTTCCCTTTGTTCAACCTGTCTGTTTCATGTGACTGGAGTCAGTTTGCACCCCCTTACATGATGACCCCAACATTTCTTTATTTCACTCCATAGTTATTTTCCAAGTTCTTTTTCTTTCAGGATTTCCTCTCCATAGTCCATGGGTTGTATGTGACTGTCAGTAAGAAAGTGGTAATGACTATTTTGATTGTATGATTGTTTATTTTGTTTTGTTACTGCCCTCTCCAGTTTTACGGTTTTTTGAGGTTATTTAATTTTCTCCTCAGAATAAGGATTAGTTACTTTTCTTCTGTCTAATTGTTGCTGTTTCTGCTCTACTTTCTGTTGTTTTGTTACTACTTTAGTGTTTCTTTAGAACCTTTCTTTTCTTGGGTTAAGTTTTAAATTTTTTACACACAATGTTTTATATTGAAGTTGTTAGTTAACAGAAGACTTTTTTTTTTCTTTTTTCTATCCCACGCCAAAACTGATTTGATTTTTGGATTTGAAAATTTGAATTTTGAATAAATTTACAAATAATTAATACTTCATTATTATTGTTCTGGGTTGGGGGAAAATATTTTTTTAAAATTTTCAGACCTATTACTGATATTTTACAAAGTGAAATTGTGCTTAATCAAATTGTTCCAAGTTGATACGAAATTACCATATTTATTTTTTTGGTTTTTATTAATTCACAAAATCTTTAAAAAAAAAATTTCCTGTGTATCCCTTAAGTGTAGAAAGTTGTTGAGTCTGTATTGTTTTCTTTTTCATTTTTTTCTCTTTTATTTCTTTTATAAATTTATTAGTGTTTGTTATATTCGTCATGTGTGGCAATTTTGAAAAGTTTGTTGCCCAAAAGGGGCAGAAATTAGGCCTTTCAGGACCTGATTTGATCAAATATGTTGATAATGTGAGGAAAGGTAGCATAGGTTTTCATAAGAAGAAAAGGAGGGGAGAAGAGAGAAAAGGAGAGAGGGAGAGAGGGGAAGGAGGGAGAGAGGGGGGAGGGAAGGAGGGGAGAGGAGGGGAGAGAGAGAGGAGAGAGAGAGAGAGAGAGAGAGAGAGAGAGGGAGAGAGAGGAGAGAGAAAGGGAGGGGGGGGGACAAACGAGTTAGGGGGAAAGCTAAAATCAAAGAAATGATGGAAAGAGATGTAAAACAACTGAACTTGAACCAGAGGTTTTTTTATCCAGATGTCAATAATTTTACAGAGAAGGGTTAACTCTGACGAAGGACTGTTGTCCCTTTATGACAGGGTTTGGTGCACATGCTGCTGTTGTTTCTTCTGCTCCGATGATCCTGACTTCCTGACTGTGTCCTGTTTTATTTAGTTTACCAGGAGTCCCCTTTCTGATGTTCTTTTGTGAGAGGCAGGGAATTGATGGACTAAAGTTCCCTAGTGAACAAAAAAATATAATATTGTATTGCCCCGGGATGAAGTGAACTGGAAACTGTTTTGGGTTTAATTACTTGTAAATATTGAATATATAATATATAATTAATGCTTCTTTTGATTTTTGAAAAATATTATTTGTGGGACAGATTGATGTAATAATAGAATAAATGAAGAGTATATAATTGAAATCTTGAGTGTGACTGTAAAGTGGAAAGAAGGTGGCCTTTGTGAGATTGTTGTTTCCCTTTATTCAACTTATCTATTTCATGTGACTGAGTCAGTTTGCACTGTTTCACACACACACACACACACACCACACCACACACCACCACCACCACCACCACCACCACCACCACACCACTACCCCACACAAAAACACACACACACAACACCCTCCCCCCCCCCCATCTACTCCCTCCCTCCCCCCCCCCCCCCCCCCCCCCACACCACACACACACACACTGTACTACTCACTGGCACAGGCGCAGTACTGACAGCCGTGGTAATCAGGATGGTATTCCACACTGTGCAGACAAAAGCTGGGACACCAGGCGATGGGACAACACACACACACAACGCCACGCACGGCGCGCACACACACACACACGCACGCGCACGCACACGCACACACACACACACGCACACCACACACACACACACACACACAGAGCACTATGTTACTAATTGTGTTGGTAGTCGTGTTGCTTTTGTTGCTGCCGTTGTTGTTGCTGCTGTTGTTGTAGCAGATGTTGCTGCTACAGAAATTGTTGCTGCTGTTGTTGTTGTTGTTTGTAATGCTGTTGCTGTTGTTGTAGCAGTTTGCTGCTGCTGCAGTCTACTACTACTACTGCTGTTGTTGTTATTGTCGTTATTTAGCGATCCTCTATGCATTCTGACTCACTCATCCCACCCGGGAATCGCTGTGAGGCCAAAAATAAAACATGGGTGAGAAGTTTGCCTGTAGGACTGTTTCCAAATGCCTTGCCAAAAAAGGCAGGCATACTCTTTTTTCATACCTTATTTTTGCAATTGGTACACATTTCATACTTTTGCTTTACAGAACTTCATGAACTATCTATCTATCTATCTAACTGTCCCGTAGCCCTGACGACCGTGGGGGGCACCCTCAAAGACTCAACAACCAGTTCCCCCATTCCTCTCTCTGTTCTGCCTTTCTCAGGGTTTTGTTGAGTTCTAGGCCTTTTCCATTCGCTGATGTTATCCTCCCAGCTTTTCCCTTGGGTCTGCCTCTTCTTCTTCCTCCTTGGACAGTGCCTGTAAAACTGTCTTTGCAAGTCCTTTGGATCTTGTGACAGGGCCATACCATTTAATTTTAAACTTTTTTTTTCACGATCGTTAGAAGGTTCTCATAGGGTCAATGTTTGGGGTTGGATTCTTGTTATGCACGCTTTCGTTGCTTATGTGGTCTTTGTGGGAAATTTTCCAAGGATGTCCCGAAACATCTCACTCCCCGCCTGTACTCTTCCCCTCCAAATCTGCAGTCAGGGTCCATGATTCACAGGCATACAGAAATATGGATATGACAAGGGGGGCGCATTATCGATCTTGGAGATAAGTGGATATTTTTATCTCTCCAGATGGTGTTTAGTTTTGACAAAGCTGTTATTGTCTGTGCAGTCCTGCATACTACTTCTGGCTTGGATCCCTGGTCTGATACAAATGGCTCCCAGGTACTTGAAGTTTTGGGAACTGTTTCCAGCTTCTGGTCATTAACCTGATATCAGTGCTAAGCCGTTGGGTTATTAGTCCATCAGTTTTGGTTCTCTCTGAAACCGATTTCCCATGCCGTATGTTTTGGAGGCCTTATTCAAGTGTTCTGTTAGGCTGGCAAGCTCTTTTTTCTGATCCTGCTATTACATCAATGTCATCTGCGAACGGAGGTTTGTGATCGCTCTGCCACCAATGCTGACTGATCCTTCATGTGTTCCAGTGCATCAGCCATGATTCTCTCAAGGAAGATGTTGAAAAGAGTGGGTGAGAGTAGAAAGCCCTGCCTTACTCCAACTGTTGTTCGAACCATCTCCAATGTTGTTGTTGTAGTACACTGCACTGGTGGCCTCGCGTACAGCTTTTTGATGACTCTGATCAGGTTTTTCATTGATGCTGTACAAATTCATGGTTGCCCCAAAGCTGCATGCCACACCCTGTCAAATCCCTTCTTAAAATCGATAAATACGTGGTAAAGGTCTTGTTGATTTTGAAGGTATCGCTCACATAGTTTTCTGAGGTTGAATATCTGTTCTGTTGTGCTGCACCCTGCTCTAAAACCTGCTTTTTTCCTCAGCATGATGGTCTCTGCTTGTGGCTTCAGTCTATTCAATATTATCTGCGCATGACCTTGCTTGGGTGGCATATGAGGCTGATTGTGCGGTAATTATGGCATTGTAGATTTCTTTTGGGGAGGGTATGATGAGTGACTGTGTCCCAGGGTGTTGGCCATTTTCCTGTCTGCCAGATCTTGTTGCAGATTCTTAGTAGGGCGCTGATCATGGCTTCCCCCCAGCTTGAACCAACTCAGCTGGAATTTTTGTCAGCCCCTGCTGACTTTCCCTTTTCAGCGATTCTGACTGCTGTTTTCCACTTCTTCTCGGGGGAAATAGGGTGACTGTCTGTGTCTTTGCTTGCGGGTACTTTTAAGGACTTCTGGATCTCCTGCGGTTCTATAGTTTACGGGGTCGAGCAGTATTCTGTCCAATCTGTTCAGATATCCGGGTCTCAGTGAGACACTTCCCATTTTTGTCTTGGCTTGTTAACCTTTTCCCTGTTTTGTGCTAGTCAGGTCTTTCAAACCCGCTGATATTTCTTTCTTGCTATTGTTTTTCTTGATGTTCTCTTCAATGTCTTGGCACTGTTCACCGATCCATTTCTCTTTTGCCTCCGTCATGGACTCCTGATTCTTTTTGTTGACTGCCCTACATTGTTATGCTCTTTCTTTTGTTTCATTTTTTCTTTTTCTTCAGCTCTACGCTTGTCGCATAGTTGTAGGATGTTAGGTGTGACCCATGGTTTTTGACTGGTCGGTGTTTGCCCAAAAAGCTCGCTTGCTGTTTCAGTCACTGCTGTATTGAAACTTTCGTCAGTGTATCTATGTCTGAGTCTATCACAGCGAGTGCTGCAAATTTTTTCCCCTATCCTTGCTTGAAAAATTTTTTAAAACCTCTGGGTCCTTCAGCTTCTCGAGGTCAAAATTGATCCTGATGTTGTTCCGCTTGTGGAAATTTTTTGTAGACGTAGCCGGAAAGTCATCATCACAAGATCATGATCACTCCCTATGTCCTGTCCTGGAAAAACTTGTGTCTGTGCGATGTTAACGCTAGACTGAAACCCTCTTTTCACCATGATGTAATCTATTGGTTGTGGTGTTCTCCATTTGGGCTATGCCATGTCCATTTTTCTGGATTCTTGTGTGGGCCAAGTGTATTCACTAGCTGGAAAGGGGGTTGTTACTGGCAAACTCCAGGAGTTCTCAAGCCTCTTTCATTTGATTGGTTTTTACAATGTGGCCACAAACGCCCTCCCAATCTTTCCATGCATCTTCCCCCTACCTTGGCGTTCCAGTCACCTTTCCCCAACGAGGATGTCTTTCTTGGGAGTTTGATTCAGAACCTCTTGTAGCTGGTCATAAAATTCTTCTATGGCTTTTATCTGTGCAGTCTGATGTAGGGCGTATGCCTGTACTACGTTATGTTAAAGGGGGTTGCCCCAGGCGGATGGTAATAAGTCTGCTGGACACAAGGCTGACAGCTCATGACGGTGTTCACGGTGTCTTTGTGAACGAGAAACCCCCCGCCGTGTTCATGTTTATCCTGTTTTCCCACTGTAGTATAATTTGTGGTCCCTTTCCCGGGTCGTTGTTTCTCCCATGTTTTTCACCTGACTTCGCAGAGGCCCAAGGATGTGCCATTGATATCTGGAAAATCTCATGTGTCAGTTCTTCCACTTTGCCTGCAGCTCTTAGTGTCCGTACATTCATGTGCCAATGATGGTGTTGTTTCCTGGCACGGATTTTGTTTGTGTTTTACATCAGTACAAACTTTCGACCTCATGAACAGCACAAGCAAAAAAAAACAACATATCAATAAACAGTAATGGACCATTCATGTGCTTTGATGATTCGTAAAACCTTTTGACCAATCAGTCCAGTTTCATTATGCATACTATTTTTCAAAGAAAGGAAAACTTATAAAATGTTTCCACTGACTGATCTGTACACGTACAATACCGCTTCCAATCATTTATTCCCAATTAGACTGACGAATGGGAGCCTTTTTTGTGGAAATTCTGTTTGACTGCATCCCCAAAATAATATGATGCTTTTCCACTTTGTATTATAGTTGTGGGGTTTTTTTTTCTGTGAGAGAAAAACTTTGAGACTGGGGGCGTGATATTTTTTTCGACATTTGTAAAAAAAAAAATCAAGTAACAAATGCAAGTCGAGTGTTTCGTCAGGTGTTTTTTTCCCCCCATCATACCCAAACAAAACATGTCAGTATTAAAAGACAACCTTTCGCACAGTTCAGCCTTTGTTCTTAGAGTGTTTTCTAGATCTTAGACAGATAGATAGATAGATAGATGGATAGATAGTAGACGATAGATAGATAGATAGATAGACAAGATAGATAGATAGATAGATAAATAGATAGACAGATAGATAGATATTAGATACAGAAAGACAGACAGACGGACAGGAATTTGTGCCGGATTGCATTTAATCAAAACCACATAACATGAGTTTTGGAGGAAAAAAAATGTTAAGTATTTTGTGCATGTACGTTTATTTCTGATTGGCATTTGAATACATCTAAACCTGTCGGAATTGTTTTTTTGTAAGACTGATTAAGTAAATACAATGTAAGGAATGTGAGAGAGAGAGAGAGAGGGGTAGAGGGGGCAGAGGAGAGAGAGAGAGAAGAGAGAAGAGAGAGAGAGAGAGAGAGAAAAGGGGGACAGAAGACAGACAGGACAGACAGACACGACACAGGAGAGAGACAGAGAGAGAGACAGAGATTGCTATGTGATGTGTAGCCGAGATTTTGTGCACATAGAGAGAGGAAAAGAGGGGAAAAGGAGAGAGGGGAGAGAGGAGATAGAGGGGAGAGTGGAGAGAGGAGAGAGAGAGAGGAGGAGGGAGGGAGGAGGAGAGAGGGGGAGGGAGGGGGGGGAGGGAGAGAGAGGGAGGGAGGGGGGGGAGAGAGAGGGAGGGAGGCAGACAGACAGAAAAGAGATGTGTAGCCGAGATCTTTGCGCACATACTCTACACTAAACTCATTAAATGAACAGAGCTCTAAAACAAAGACCTTGGCAAAGTTTTTGTTTGATTTGTAGAACATTTCATCAGAATTGTAGAACATTTCATCAGAATTGTAGAACATTTCATGAAGGTTTGACAGCCCTGTGTACAAGTCATTCTGCCGTTTCCCTTTTCTATCAGCTGCGAGCCGGCTACCCAACCCTAACTCCAGCCTCTCTTTTTGGGGGGCTGAAGGGGGAGGTAGGCTTTTCCCAATGCTCTGACCAGCAGTGACACAATGACAGACCCACTGACTTTTCGTTTCCTTTTGAATTTCTCATACCTTTGAAAACAAATATACTACCAGAATGATTGTGTTCATTCCAGGATGGGTTTTAAAACGCAAAAGTGTTTCAGTTCCAGCCGTGTAATATTTACAGCCAGAAAGCGCAGACACCTTGAATGCGTAAGTGCAAAACAGCTCGTAAGTTTTGACACAGAAGTTGTGCAAGCCTTGTATTTTTTCTCAGGAAAGAAAGTCGTTTGGGGAGCCAATTGTCAGTGGTATGTGTCACCACTTAAAAAAAACAAAAAAACCCTAGAAACTTTTCAGGTAATTCATCAATTTTGTACAGGGCTGTCAAGAAATTAAAAAAAAATGAATGCAATGCTGGTTACAACAAACATTTTTTGGTTAAATCCTCTATCATACATAAATGATGTAGATTAAATCGGGTTGTAAAAGTGTATTCTCATACATTTCCAGTCAGGCTATGTTGGAATAAAAAAAAAATATCTAGCTACAATGGGCAATGCACGAGATGACAATACCCAAACTGTTATCGTTTGGAATTAAAAAGAAAAAAGACGTCAGCATCAAACTGCTTCACTTTCCGCTCAGTACTTTAAATGAAGTACCATCCCCAAAAATAAAAATAAAAAGAAAGGAAAAACTTGAGGTAATTAAGTCCAAGAAAACTATACATGTTTCAACACATAATGTCAAAGTTGTGAATGACAAGGAAAATTTTTTTTAAAAGGCAAGCCCTTTAAATACAAGACTAGCTGTCCACCAGCATTGCTTGCTGAAAGGCACGTTTTTCTTCAGCTTGAACACAGTGATTTAAAGCTCCCACAACAACAAAATACAGCCAAGTGTTTCGTACAACTGCTTGTACAAGTTTACGACCAACTATCAAAAAACCAACCCAGACTAAACTACATTTTCTAGTTTTACACAACCCAGGTTTCATTTGGGTACAAAGGTGAAAGCAATAAGACAGGCTGAACAAAAACCGACAACCTGTACCACACTGTATCATCACAGTGATCTGCTAGAATACATTATTTCACAAAATTTGCTACACTGGAATTATTTTTTAATACAGACATGTGAAATGGAAGTTCCAGACTTGCAGAAAATTAGCACAAATGGACATAACAGATGTAGTACTAAAGTTGGACAAATCCGTGAAAGCAAAAATCCATCTAAAAATCTTTCACTTTAGTCTTGCTAATACAACCAGATTTTGTTGGGATCGCGCTTCGTCATCTGCTGAACCGGGTTCGAGTTTCGTTCAATCGGAAATTTTCCCTCTGGAGCTAACATCAGTGCCAACTCCACTCCTCCAAAAAGTTCTACGGATGCGACTATAAACTGAAGTCCCGTGCGCAAAACGCACGCAGAACATCTTACTCTAAACCCCCCACCCTCCTCCACGAACCGCGCGCGAAGAAAGAAACAATTTGGAGCCATTGTGTCAGCTTACAACCATTTTATCTTCCTGCCATTTGTGTCCACATGTTGGGGCCAGGGTTAGGGTTGAGGTTAGCCAAATGCACGTGCAAGTGTTAGTCAACAAGCATGCAAGGGTTGTCTGTCAGCTGGTCGGTCTGAGGGACATGTGGACACAACTAGCTCTTAGACAAACGGGTGTGTAGCTGTAGACACAACGGTACATAGCTCGCAAAAAGCTATGCATCAAAATCACAGTCCTGTGAACAGGTAAGGCTGTGCATGGACTTTGGTGTCTGCAATTTCTCAGGTGTACTATCTTTTTCCTACCCGCCGAAAAGTCTTTCGAATAAGACTGTAAACCGAGGTACCCAGTGTGTGAACGCACGCAGAACATCTTCCGCACACGTCAAAACCTTTTCCGCCTTTCCAAAGTGTACGCTTTGTGTGCGAGTGGGGAAAGGGATGATATCTTACAAAAAAACGCATGCACACGGAGACTGGATTTTTTTGGTTTGGAAAAAAAAGCACTCGGTTAGTGCTTATTCCATTATGGTCAAAAGTGAAGTGAATTTCAAGCCGGGAATCATTTTTGAGCAAGCTGCTTTAAACATTTCGCTGTCGCCATGAAATCGGAGACACTTGGAACAAGCGCCATCCGTTTAACAAAAAAGAAGTCCAAAATAAACCGTGCAAGAAATCTGTAACCAGCCTCCTTTGTTTCTCTGTCTCACGACTCTAACTGGGCGTCCCTACCCCACCCTCCTAAAACACCCTTTCCCTTCCTTACCTCTCTTTCAACCCAGGTACCTCCTCCCACACACAACACGCTCGCACGCACACAAACACACGCACGCATGCGCACACACACACACGCACGCACGCGCGCACACACCACACAAACGACATACACACATCTGCACGCGACACAACAACATCTTCACGCGCACACACACGCACGCACGCGCGCACACACACCTGCACGCGCACACACACCTGCACGCGCATACACACGCACGCACGCGCACAAACATGCACGCACGCGCACACACGCACGCACGCGCACACACACGCACACACGAAATTGCACGCACGCATGCGCCACCTCACAACACACGAACGCATGCACGCACACACTCACTCTCTCTCTCTCTCTCTCTCTTCTCTCTCTCTCTCTCTCTCTCTCTTCGCTCTCTCTCTCACACAACACACACACACACACACACACACGATAGGAAAGAAAGAGACAGACAGACAGAGGACAGACAGACAGGGGGCAGGCAGGCAGGAGGCAGGCAGACAGGCAGAGAGAATGACAGACAGACAGAAAGCATTGAATGGTATACACTGGTAAAATTCATCACTCAGATTTATTAACAATGCCACTAAACTCCGTACCAATTTTGCTGTCATCCCCCCCAAAAATCTATCTCTCGGAATTTTGCAACGAACAGTCCTGGGTAAAGTTATCTCATGACCAGGATCCTTTGTAAAGTGATTTCTGGGTGTTTGTTTTTTTAAAACTCCGGGCCAAAATCATCGACTAATCAATTGTCTTTTTTCAATTTAGATTTTTTTTTTTTTATCTCTGACACTGAGTTTCCCAACGGCTGCATAATTAATGGAACATATTTACCTATTTTCTATCTATAAAAAAAATTCCCCCATGGGGATGTGTGGGGTGGGGGCATCAGTAAATATGCATCCCCCTTCTGGAAATTCTGTGCAAAAAATTCCCTCTTTTCTATCCCTTCATTGTTTTCCCTTGTTTCTTTTTTTCATGTTTTTCCCTTTTATTTTTTTCCCTTCTTGGCCCCATTCTGGGCCCTTTTTTTTTTCCCAGAAAGGATTTAAAGATAACAGGTCTCTCCCATGCGAAGTGTGAGTGCTGGCCCCGATTTGACAGGTGCGTCACAGCGAGCGCAACACATTCTTGCTATATGACAGCGTAGTTGCTGTCCGAGTTTTGACGAAGGAAGTAAGAAAAAAGCATTGAGGGATAGATTTCATGAAGGTTTTTTCCCTAATCGTTGGTTTGAATTGATTGAAAGCAAAAAGTTTGCTAATCACGAAAGACGTTGATGAAGACAAAAATTTTTGAAAACAAACCCAATAATTTGGATCTCATCTTCATCATCAGTCCCATGCCCTTGGCGGTCGTGGGGGGAACACAAAAGACGATGCCGTGGTAACCCTCCTCCTCCTTCCGGCTGGCTTGGCAGTAGTGCCAATCTTTCCCCTGGCCCATTTCTGATGTTGCCCATCCTGTTGTCGTCTTCCCTCCTTTGCCCCCTTCGAGTGTTCCCTGCGTATTTTTTTGGAGAGTGTTGTGGGGGTGGACGGGGCCAAAACCCCCAGCTTTTTTTCTTGACGATGGTGAAAAAGGGGGTTTTGTGGCCCTGCAGTCGTGTTATTGACTCTGACAAATTCTTTGGGTCTTTCGTTCCCCCAGGTTGCCAGCATTTTTCTATGGCGTTTGTTTCAAAGATGGATTCGCTTTGCTGTTTCAGCAGTTCAATGCCCCAGGTTTCACTTCCATACAGCGGGGATAGTCTAAATTAGGGGCTTTGTAGAGTTTTAGTTTGTTGGGAAACTGTTCTTTATTTTTCCATATGGTGCTGGTTTTGTATGGGTTTGCCATGGTGTTGACTTTGATTTCTTCGTCGATCGCCCCCCTTGCGAGTGTAGGCCGGTATTTAAAAGCGTCTACCTCCCCCAGTCGCTGGCCGTTCATGTAAATTTTAGCTTTGGCAATGTTGTGTTCACAAGTACTTTACTTTTCCCCGAGCTCACCCATCCCATAGCCCGCTTTTTTCTCAAGTCTGGTGTAATTCTTCCCCAGCTTTGTGTTACTTCCCCCTTGGGTCAATGTCATCGGCAAACCGCAATTTTGTTGAGGGGTTTGCCCCCAATGGAGAGGGTTAGAGTGGAAGTAGGGGTTTTCCCTCTCAAATGTTTTCCCAAGAACAGTTTTAAACGGGCTGGAGATCGGACCCTTGTCGGGCAAAACTGTGGTTTTAAAGTGCTTCCGACTGATTTTCAAAAGGACTCACTGCTTGCGGTGTTGTTTTGTGCTTGAATGGTTTGCATGCCCTTTTAAATGCCAAACATTCTGAGGCCCTGCCACGGGCCTTCGTCCCCTATCTGTCAAAAGCCTTCTTGAATCGAGATTTTGGGGAAAACAGGTCTCTTGTGTTGAAGATTTTTTCCATCGGAGTGGCAGTTAAAATCTGTTCGATTGGGCCCCTGCCCCCCCAAAAACCCGCTTGTTCCTCGAAGGTGTTCTTCTCCCTCCCTTGGTCGTTCAAAAAATTTTGAGCTGATCTTGGGGCGTGGTTGATGGGTGTTTGTTTATATTTTTGGCCCCATTGGCGTAAATTCCCTTTTTGGGGCAGGGGTTATGATGGTGTTTGTGTTTCTTTTGGGCCCACTTTTTTGTCTCCCAAATTTTCTGCGTAGCTGAAACGTGTGATGCCCTTTTTCGCCACCATGTTGAGAGCTCTGCTGGATGTTGTCGCCTGGGTTTTTTCCTACTGGAAAAGTCGGATGGTTTTCACTTTTTTCCCTCAGTACGGTAATGGGGGAAGGGTCCCTTGTGTTGCTGCTTCCTTTTTTTTTGCTCTTGTCGGGTTGGTTGGGTGTTGTTAGTTCTTGAAAAAATCGACCCGTTCAATGCAGTGGTTTCGTGAGGAGGTTTCCGGAGCTGTTTCATGCTGATGATTGGTTTGAAGTGGTTTTGGGGTTTTTCTTCAGGGTGTCGTATGTTTTTTACTGTTGCCCCTTTCTGCTTTTTTCGATCTATCCATTGATCATGATCCTTTCTTTGGCCTTACATTGATTTCTTCACAAGATTTTTGGGCCCTCCCGGTATTTTTTGGGTTTGGAAGCCCTGGTTGGTTTCAGTGCTCTTTTGTATCGCAGAGGCCCAAGATGTCATTGGTGCCCATGGCTGGTGTTTTTTCCTCGACGACCGGTACCCTCCTTGTGTTTTCGGACTGTTTTTTTAAATTTGTTGGTAAGGTATTGATGTCTTGTCCAGGGGGTTTTAATCCCGAAAAACGTCCCCAAGTTAGTTTGGGAAATTCCTCGAATCTGGATCTTTAAATTTTGCCCACGTAAAAGTTGATACGGGGGTTTTTGAAAGCTGCTTGTTTTTCTTCAGTTTCATTTTGAATACAACCCAAAAGGAATGGTCGCTGCCATGTCAGCTCCGGGTAGGTTCTTGTTCTGGCTTGTTGATGTGGTTTTTGAAGCGCCGTGGTTTTTAAGATAAAATCTATTTGGTTATGGATCTTGCTTTGGGCATGCCAGGTTGCCCCTTGACGCTTGTGGGGATAGGGGTATTGGCAATGGTAAGTCTGGGGTGCAGGCAAACTCCGCAGTCGTGCCCCCTGTCGTTGGTCTCCCCAGTTCCAAATGACAACTGTTCCAGCCCATTGGTTGAAAGAGTAGGACTATTGGGCGTTAAAATCCCCTTGAATGAGATGTGTCTTTCTTGGGTATCTCTAATGGTCTCTTCAAGATCTTCGAAAAAAATTCTTCTATTTTCTTGCATGGTCAGTGATGGTGCATGATTTGTTGAGGGGTGAGTTTTTGGGCTTGGCTGACACCGGATGTGAAATCTGTGGAAGCGGTGTACAGTGATAATGCACCCCACATTTTCTGACAAAAATGCCACCCCATTTTGGGGTGATGTTTCTTTCCCCACGGTCCAGATCTTGTTGTTTTAGTTTGTCTCCCCAAATCTGCCCACTCACTTTAGCCCAATAATGTCCCTTTATAGCGGCTAGTCATATTTAGTTTTGATTTTTCCCATAATAGGTGTCGGGTTCCATATACCAATGGTGATCTGTTCTCTAGGGAGCTTAAGTAATGTTTTAACTCCGTAGTGACTTTTCACTTCCCCCCGGGTTGTCAATGGAAAGGGGGGTCGTTGGTAACCCGGGCCCCGATGATCCGGTATCATATTGGTTTTATTTGTCTTTCATTCTTGTTGGGGGCTTGGATATTCCTTGGTGGCCCAATTCCTCTCCCGTCTCCCTTTGTCTTGGTTGTTTTTTTTTTTCTATTGGGGTTTCCTCCCCCCCTGCGAAGGTTTCATGGATACCGTAGCAGTACAGAGAATTCTTGAGACCCGACAAGGGCGATATGTTGCTTTTAATCTGTTTCCGACGAGATGTTGCTCTTAATGCTGTTGACGACGATGTTGCACTTGAGCTGCCCCCCCGACGATGTCCGACGACGATGTTTTCTCTTTATGCTGCTCCGACGACGATGTTGCGTTTATGCGTCCGACGAAAAAGTTTTTCGCTTGATTTCTGCCCGACGACGAGGGTTTCGTTGATGCTGCTTGACGGGCAAGTTCCCCTTGATCTGCTCCCACGACGATGCTGCTCCGACAAGATGTTGCGCTTGGTGCTGCAACGACGACGATGATGATTGATGTGATCCGCGAAATGTTGCGTTGTATGCTCCCAACGACGATGTTGGTTTTGTGTGTTGAGACGTTTTCTCCGGATGTTGTGCTTTGCTGCTCCCACTACGTTGCTCCCCGATGTTGCGCTTGATACTGCTCTACGCGATGTTGCGTTTGTGTGCTCGAGTGTTGCGCTTGGTGTTGTTCCGATGACGGTTTTGGGGGCTTTTTATGCTGCTCCACGACGTGCTTAAAAATGTTGCGCTTGTATCTTTTGGCCCGATGTTGGGGGATGTTTGCTTGATATGCTTGTGACGTTCTTCATACTGTTTTAAAGCGTTGTTCTTGTGGGTCGACGACAATGCGCTTTATCGCTGTTGGCAACGATGTTGGCTTGATGCTGTCCCACGACGTGTTTCTAATAATGTGCTGCGCGCGATGGGCCCCTTGATGCTGCTCCGCAACGATGCTCCCACGGGGTTGCTGTTTTTGGTGCTGCTCCCACGACGTGTTTCCTTGTGCTGCTCCCCCGGCGTTCCTCCCACGATGTTGTGTTTTGGTGCTGTCGCGCGATGTGCGCTTGAGCTGTTGGGCGATTTCTTCGACTTGTTGCTGTTCTTTGGGGTGCTCCACGACATGTTTTCGCTTTTGCTGCTTGCGATGATGTTGCTGTTTTTGGTGTGGGCTTTCGACGATGTTGCTTTGTTGTGCTGCTCAAAAGACGATTTGCGCTTGAGCTGCTTTGCGACGATGTTGCTGCTCTTGGTGAGCTCCGCGACATGTTTCCGTTTTTTGGGGTGCTTTACGAGGTTTTGGTCTTGGTTTCTGCGGGAAAAACGGTTGCATTGGGTTTTCTCCCCCGCGTTGTTGCGCTTGATGCTGTTCCCCGCGTGTTGCGCTTGTGTCTCTATACGATGTTGCGTTGATGTGCTTCCAGGCGATGTTGCGCTTGTGCTACTCCGACAACGATGTTGGTTAAATGCTGCTACGACGACGATGATCCCGGGGAGTTTCGTTGATATGCTCCCACGTGATGTCCGCGATGTTGGGCTTTTGCTGCCCGAGACGATCTCAGACGTTTTGCGCTTGATGCTGCCCAATGACGATTTGGCTTGTTGCGCTCCCCGACGATGTTGCGCTTAATGGCTCCCACGAAAAGTTGCATTGTATGCTCTGAGGACGATGTTTCGCTTGATGCGCTCGACGACAATGTTCTGCTTGATACTGCTCCCCACGCGATGCTGATCCGCAACTTGTGGTTGGTGCTGCTCCGCGGGGCGATGTTGCGCTTGGTGCTTTCTCGACGACGTGTCGCGCTTGATGCGTTTCACGACGATGCTTGAGATGTTGCTGTTTTTTGGGGTTGCTCGCGGCGATGTTTCTCTTCGGCTGTCCGATGACGTGTTGCTCTTAATGTGCTCCGGCGGGATGTTGCGTTTATACTGCTTCGAAAAAGATGCTCCCACATGTGTGTTGTTGGGGTTCTCCGTGGTGAGTTGCGCTTGATGTTTCTCCCCCCGGGGTTGTCCGACGTGTTGCGTTCTTGGGGCTGCTCGTGACGTGTTGCGCTTGATGTGCTCCGGCGGGCGAAACCCCACGTGTTGTGTTTTGGGGGGCTGCTCCGGCGACAAATTTTGTTCTTGGGGTCTCCCCTGACGTGTTGCCTTGATGCTGCTCCGCGACAATGTTGTGTTTTGGGTGTCCCAACCCACGCAATGTTGTGTTCTTTAAAGCTGCTTGGCGACGATGTTGCGTTGACTGCTCCGGCCCGATGTTGCGCTGATGTTGTCCACGCGAGTCGACGATGTTGCGTTGTTGCTGTCCCAAGACGTTGTCCGACATGATACGCTTTGTGTCGTTACGATATCCCATGACGTTGGTTGATGCTGTTTGACAATGATGCTCCGCGATGTGTGCTTGATACTTCTTCGACGACGTTGCTCCGACGTTGTTGCGCTTGATGCTGCTCCGACGATGTTACGCTTGATACTGGTCCGACGATGCTGCGCTTGGTACTGTTTCGAAGACGATGTTGCGCTTGATGCTGCTCCATCGACGATGCTTCAACGATGTTGCGCTTGATACTACTCCGACGACGATGTTGCGCTTGATGCTGCTCCGACGATGTTGCGCTTGATACTGCTTTGAGGACGAACTCTTGGTACTGCTGCGGCATTGATGCTGGCTCATGCTGTGTTGATGCTAGCTCTTGATGCGTTGATGCTAGCTCTTGATGCGTTGATACTGGCGCTTGATGCATTGATGCTAGCTCTTGATGCGTTGATGCTAGCTCTTGATGCATTGATGCTAGATCTTGATGCATTGATGCTAGCTCTTGATGCGTTGATGCTAGCTCTTGATGCTAGCTCTTGATGCTAGCTCTTAATGCTAGCTCTTGATGCAATGATGCTAGCTCTTGATGCGTTGATGCTGGCTCTTGATGCGTTGATGCTAGCTCTTGATGCTAGCTCTTGATGCGTTGATGCTAGCTCTTGATGCTAGCTCTTAATGCGATGATGCTAGCTCTTGATGCGTTCATGCTGGCTCTTGATGCGTTGATGCTAGATGCGTTGATGCTAGCTCTTGATGCGTTCATGCTGGCTCTTGATGCGTTGATGCTAGCTGTTGATGCTAACTCTTGATGCGCTTGGTGCTGTTCCGACGACGATGTTGCGCTTTGATGGTCCTCCTCTGACGATGCTTGATACTCTTTTGGCCACGATGTTGCGACGATGTTGCGCTTGATTCTACTCCGATCACGTTCTTCATACTGCTCCGATGACGTTGTTCTAGATGCTTTTCCAACGACGATGTAGCTCTTGATGCTACTCTGGCGACGATGTTGCTCTTGATGCTGTTCCGGCGATGATGTTGCGCTTGATGATGCTCCAAAGACGATGTTGCGTTTGATGCTGCTCTGACAATGTTGCGCTTGATACTGCTTTGACAACGAACCCTTGGTACTGCTGCGGCGTTGATTCTAGCTCTTGATGCGTTGATGCTAGCTCTTGATGCGTTGATGCTAGCTCTTTATGCGTTGATGCTAGCTCTTGATGCGTTGATGCTAGCTCTTGATGCGTTGATGCTAGCTCTTGATGCATTGACGCTAGCTCTTGATGCGTTGACGCTGGCTCTAAATGCGTTGATGCTAGCTCTTGATGAGTTGATGCTAGCTCTTGATGCGTTGACGCTAGCTCTTGATGCGTTGACGCTGGCTCTTGATGCATTAATGCTAGCTCTTGATGCGTTGGTGCTAGCTCTTGATGCGTTGATGCTAGCTCTTGAAACTATTGAGACACACAAGCCCAGAACCGAGATAAGACGATGTTGCGCTTGATGCTGCTCAGAAGACGATGCTCCGACGATGTTGCGCTTGATACTGCTCCGACGATGTTGCGCTTGATGCTTCTCCGTTGACGATGTTGCGCTTGATGCTGCTCGAACGACGATGCTGCTCCGACGATGATGCTGCTCCGACGACGTTGCTGCTCCGACGACAATGTTGCGCTTGATGCTGCTGCGATGGCAATGCTGCTGCGACAACGATGCTGCTCCGACGACGAAGTTGCGCTTGATACTGCTCCGTCGACGATGTTGCGCTTGACGCTGCTCTGACGACAATGTTGGGTTTGATGCTGCGACGATGTTGCGCTTGACGCTGCTCTGACGACAATGTTGCGTTTGATGCTGCAACGATGTGTCGCTTGATACTGCTCCGACGACGATGTTGCACTTGATGCTGCTCTGACAACGATGCTCCAACGGTGTTGCTGTTCTTGGGGTTGCTCCCACGACGATGTTGCTATTCTTGGTGCTGCTTCGACGGCGATGTTGTGCTTGATGCTGCTCTCACGACGATGTTGCGCTTGATGCTGCTTTCAAGACGATGTTGCGCTTGATGCTGCTTTCACGACGATGTTGCGCTTGATGCTGCTCCGATGACGATGTTGCGCTTGATGCTACTCCAACAACGATGTTGCGCTTAAATGCTGCTACGACGACAATGATCCGGCAATGTTGTGCTTGATGCTCCTCCAACGACGATGCTCCGACGATGTTGCGTTTGATGCTGCTCTGACGACGATGCTCCGACGGTGTTGCGCTTGATGCTGCTCCCACGACGATGTTGCGCTTGATGCTGCTCCAACGACGATGTTGCGCTTGATGCTGTTCCGACGACGATGTTGCGCTTGATGCTGCTCCGACGACGATGCTGCTCCGACGACGATGTTGCGCTTGGTGCTGCAACGACGACGATGTTGCGCTTGATGCTGATCCGACCAAATTGTTACACTGGATACTGCTCCAACGACGATGGTGCGCTTGATGCTGTTCCGACGACGTTGCTCCGACGATGTTGCGCTTGATGCTGCTCCGACGATGTTGCTCCGACGATGTTGCGCTTTATTCTGCTCCGACGATGTTGCGCTTGATGCTGCTCCGACGATGTTGCGCTTGGAGTTGTTCTGACGACGATGTTGCGCTTGATGATGCTCCGACGACGATGCTTTAACAATGTTGCGCTTGGTACTCATTTGTCCGACGACGTTGCTCCGACGATGTTGCGCTTGATGATGCTCCGACGACGATGTTGCGTTTCGTGCTGCTCCGACGATGTTACGCTTGATGCTGCTCCGACGACGATGCTCCGGCGATGTTGCGTTTGGTGCTGCTCTGACGACGGTGTTGCTCCGGCGATGTTGCGCTTGATGCTGCTCCGACAACGATGGTCCGACGGTGTTGCTGTTGTTGGTGCTGCTCCCACGACGATGTTGCTGTTCTTGGTGCTGCTCCCACGACGATGTTGCGCTTGATGCTGCTCCGACGACGATGTTGCTGCTCTTGGTGATGCTCCGACGACGATGTTTCTGTTTATGGTGCTGCTTTTACGACGATGTTGCTTTTCTTGGTGCTGCTCAAAAGACGATGTTGTGCTTGGTGCTGCTCCCACGGCGGTGTTGCGTTTGGTGCTCCTCCTACGCCGATGTTGCGCTTGATGCTGCTCCCACGACGGTGTTTCGCTTGATGCTGCTCCTACGACGATGTTGCGCTTGATGCTGCTTCCACGGCGATGTTGCGCTTGATGTTACTCCGACAACGATGTTGCGCTTAAATGCTGCTACGACAACGATGATCCGACGATGTTGGGCTTTATGCTGCTCCGACAACGATGATCCGACGATGTTGGGCTTTATGCTGCTCCGACGACGATGCTCCGACGATGTTGGGCTTTATGCTACTCCGACGACGATACTCCGACGATGTTGCGCTTGATGCTGCTCCGACGACGATGTTGCGCTTGATGCAGCTCCGACGACGATGTTGCGCTTGATACTGCTTTGAGGACGATGTTGCGCTTGATGCTGCTCCGACGACAATGATCTGCTTGATACTGCTCCGACGACAATGCTGCTCCGACAACGATGTTGCGCTTGGTGCTGCTATGACGACGATGTTGCGCTTGATGCTGATCCGACGACGATGTTGCGCTTGATGCTGCTCCCACGACGATGCTCCGACGACGTTGCTGTTCTTGGTGTTGCTCCGACGACGATGTTGCTCTTGGAGCTGCTCCGATGACGATGTTGCTCTTAATGCTGCTCCGGCGGCGATGTTGCGCTTGATGCTGCTCCGACAACGATGCTCCGACGGTGTTGCTGTTCTTGGTGCTTCTTCGACGACAATGTTGCTGTTCTTAATGCTGCTCTGGCGACGATGTTGCGCTTGATGCTGCTCCGGCCACGATGTTGTGCTTGATACTGCTCCGACGACGATGCTCCGACGATTTTGCGCTTGGTGCTGCTCCAAGGACGTTGCTCCGACGATGTTACGCTTCATGCTGCTACGATTACGATGCTCCGACGACGTTCCGCTTGATGCTGCTCCGACTACGATACTCCGACGATGTTGCGCTTGATGCTGCTTTGAGGCGTTGTTTCGCTTGATGCGGCTTCGACGATGATGTTGCGCTTGATGCTGCTCCGACGACAATGTTGCGCTTGATACTGGTCCGACAATGTTGCGCTTGATGCTGCTCTGACAACGATGTTGTTCTTGATGCTGCTCTGACAACGATGTTGTTCTTGATGCTGCTCTGACAACGATGTTGTTCTTGATGCTGCTCTGACAACGATGTTGTTCTTGATGCTGCTCTGACGATGTTGCGCTTTGTGCTGCTACGACGACGATGCTCCGACGATGCTGCGCTTGATGCTGCTTCGAGGCGTTGTTTCGCTTGATGCGGCTTCGACGACAATGTTGCGCTTGATGCTGCTCTGACGACAATGTTGCGCTTGATACTGCTCCGACGACAATGCTGCCTCGACGACGATGTTGCGCTTGATACTGCTCCGACGATGATGTTGCGCTTGATACTAATCTGACGACGATGCTGCTCCGACGACGATGTTGCACTTGGTGCTGTTCCGACGACGATGTTGCACTTGATGCAGCTCCGACGACGATGTTGCCCTTGATGCTGCTCCGACGACGATGTTGTGCTTGGTGCTGCTCCAACGACGTTGCGCTTGATGCTGCTCCAAGGACTATGCTTCGACAATGTTGTGCTTGATGCTGCTCCGACGATGTTGTGCTTAGTGCTGTTTCGACGACGATGTTGCGCTTTGATGCTCCTCCTCCGACAATGCTTGATACTCTTTTGGCCACGATGTTGCGACGATGTTGCGCTTGATTCTGCTCCGATCACGTTCTTCATACTGCTCCGATGACGTAATTCTTGATGCTGCTCCCACGACGATGTTGCTCTTGATGCTGCTCCGGCGATGATGTTGCGCTTGATGCTGCTATGACGACGATGCTCTGACGATGTTGCGCTTGATGCTGCTCCGATGACGATGCTCCGACGATGTTGCGCTTCATGCTGCTCCGACGACGTTGCTCCGAAGACGTTGCGTTTGATGCTGCCTCGACGATGTTGCGCTTGATACTGGTCCGACGACGATGCTACAACGATGTTGCGCTTGACGCTGCTCCGTCGACGATGTTGCGCTTGATGCTGCTCCGACGATGTTGCGCCTGATGCTGCTCCAACGATGTTGCGCTTTATACTGCTTTGACGACGAACTCTTTGTACTGCTGCGGAATTGATGCATTGATGCTGGCTCTTGAAGCGTTGATGCTAGCTCTTGATGCGATGATGCTAGCTCTTGATATGTTGATACTGGCTCTTGATGCGTTGATGCTAGCTCTTGATGCGTTGATGCTAGCTCTTGATGCGTTGACGCTAGCTCTTGATGCGTTGACGCTGGCTTTTGATGCGTTGATGCTGGCTCTTGATGCGTTGATGCTAGCTCTTGATGCGTTGACGCTAGCTCTAGATGCGTTGACGCTAGCTCTTGATGCGTTGTTGCTAGCTCTTGATGCGTTGATGCTAGCTCTTGATGCGTTAATGCTAGCTTTTGAAACAGTTGAGAGACACAAGCTCAGAACCGAGATATGATCCCCATGACAAATGTCGACACCAATGCCTGACTTCTGAGGAATCAGAGCAAGAAGGAAGAGACCCAGAAGGTAATGAAAGTGTTTGAAGACAATGTTTGGGGGTGCGAGTTGTCCCTTCCCCTCATGAGCACTTTGTGCGAGGGTAGGCAGCCTGTGCCATTTCAGGACACCCACATCCTACCTCAGGCCGTCGGTAACGCGTCGAAGTCAGATGTGCTGGGCCTGACGTGTCAGGCGTGTAGCGGCAGTGCAGCGCACTTTCGCTCCTATGACAGACATCAGTAATTGCGGTCTGAGTGTTTGAAGAAGAAAAAAAAGAAGAAGGAAAAAAAAGACAGGGTTGGTGAAATGTCGGCGGGCGGATGTCTCGTGGCATCTAGTCCCTAAAGTGATGCAGAGATGGGAGGTCATAATGACGCCACTCTGTTACCTAAGCCCCCAAACTCCTACCTACTTCGCTGTTCAATCCAGTAGAAGACGAAGACGGCCATGGATTGTTCTACATCCCTGGGCATCGGAACCAGGCAGTGAGTGCACTAGGTCTGCCCTTCAGGGATTCGGTGAAGCACTTTCTCCTATTTCCCATTCTAAACCCTTCAAGCCCCATACATCTGACATCTGTCTACTGAGTCATGGGGATCTTGGACAATGTTCCGGGTCATGCGCTCCAACATCGTGGCCGTGGCGTCTTCGTGATCTCTGGTGAGAAGGGTGATGATCACTGGTGAAGATCTGGTGACAAAGACCATGAATGGCGTCTCCATGATCTCTGGTGAGAAGGGTGATGGTCACTAGTGAAGATCTGGTGACCAAGACCTTGAATGGCGATGACGATGATCCGACGATGTTGCGCTTGATACTGCTCCGACGACGATGTTGTGCTTGATGCTGCTCCGACGACGATGTTGCGCTTGAAACTGCTCCGACGACGATGTTGCGCTTGACGCTGCTCCGACGACAATGTTGTGTTTGATGCTGTGATGATGTTGCGCTTGATACTGCTCCGACGACGATGTTGCACTTGATGCTGCTCCGACCACGATACTCCAACGGTGTTGCTGTTCTTGGTGCTGCTCCCACGACGATGTTGCGTTTGATGCTGCTCCCACGACGATGTTGCGCTTGATGCTGCTTTCACGACGATGTTGCGCTTGATGCTACTCCAACAACGATGTTGCGCTTAAATGCTGCTACGACAACGATGATCCGACGATGTTGCACTTGATGCTGCTCCGACGACGATGCTCCGACGATGTTGCGCTTGATGCTGCTCCAATGACGATGTTGCGCTTGATGCTGCTCCAATGACGATGTTGCGCTTGATGCTGCTCCGACGACGTTGCTCTGACGATGATGCGCTTGATGCTGCTCCGACGATGTTGCGCTTGATGCTGCTTCGACGATGTTGCGCTTGGTGTTGTTCCGACGACGATTTTGCGCTTGATGCTGCTCCGACGACGATGCCTCAACAATGTTGCGCTTGGTACTCTTTTGTCCGACGACGTTGCTCCGACGATGTTGCGCTTGATGCTGCTCCGTCGATGATGTTGCGCTTGATGCTGCTCCGACGATGTTGCGCTTGGTGCTGCTCCGACGATGTTGTGCTTGATGCTGCTCCGACGACGATGCTCCGGCGAGGTTGCGCTTGGCGCTGCTCTGACTGTGCTGCAGAGTTTTGTATACACTGAAGTGATTGGATTGATGATTCTGGCAGACCAGCCAAAAGAGTTGCAATAGTCCAGACGTGAAAGAATGAGAGATGCAACAAGTTTGGATGTTGCATCTGTGGACAGGTACTTTCGAATTGCACTAATACGCGGTAATTGATAGTAACAGGACTGGCAGGTCTGAGTGATGAATTTTTGCATAGAGAGTGTGTTGTCAATAATGACCCCTAGATACTTCACAGCAGTGGATAAAGGGACTGATGCATTGCCAAGTTGTATTGAAGCTGTTGTGATGGAAGAGAGTTTGTGTTTGGTCCCTACACGCATGGTTTCCGTTTTATCTGCATTTAGCTGTAATTTGTTCTGTATCATCCAATTTTGGATATCTTGAAAGCAGTGGGCCATATTTGTAAAGAGAGAAGGCAGATTTTCAGGAGTGTCGCTGCTTAGAATCTGAGAGTCATCTGCATAAAAATGATGGTTGATCTGATGGCGGTTAATAATATGTGACAGTGGAGCAGTGTAGAGGGTGAAAAGAACAGGGCCAAGAACAGATCCCTGTTGAACTCCACATTCCAGTCTTGCAGGTACTGACTGAATCTTGTTTACTGTGACTGTCTGGAATCGGTCAGTAAGGTATGAACTAAACCAGGTAAGGGCTGTACCAGTAACACCAAATGTTTTTTGAAGACGGGAGAGAATAATAATAATAATAATAATAATAATAATGTATGGAATTTATATAGCGCTGAATCTTGTAAAGCAACAAATCAAAGCGCTCAGATTTCATTTCATACCACTTTAAGTCACGGCAGATTTCTCTCCGTGAAATTCGGGCTGCTCTCCCCGGGGAGAGCGGGAGAACGCGTCGCCACTTAGCTCTGCGCCACCCTTTTTTTTTTCATTTTTTTTTTTCATGTCTGCAACTGTATTTGTTTCCCTATCAATAGAGGAATAGAATATTAATAGAATAGAGAATAGAATATAAATATAGCAGAATATAGAGAATAGAATATATCAATAGAATAGAGTGATCAATAGTGTCAAAGGCTGCAGATAAGTTGAGTAGAGTAAGAAGAGAGATTTTCCCTGAGTCAGAAGCGAGTAGAAGTGTGTTTAAGGTGTGGGCAAGGGTAGTTTCAGTGCTGTGGTTGACACGATAGGCAGACTGAAACGCAGGAAGGAGACTGTTGGAGAGAAGGTGGTTGTTGAGCTGTTTTAGAACTACTTTTTCAAGGACTTTAGAGATAAACGGTAGGTTGGAAAAAGGTCTATAGTTCTTCAGAATGCTTTTGGTCATGCTTTTTGAGTAGAGGTGTGACTCTGGCAGTTTTTAGAGCTGAAGGAACATTTCCAGAGACAAGAGATAAGTTTACTATATTCGTAATAGTGGGAATAAGTTGTGGCAGGCACTGTGCAAAAAGAGAAGCAGGTATGGGGTCAAGATCACATGATTTTATAGTCATTCCTTTCAGAATTAGTTCGATTTCTTTCTCGCTTGCGGGATGAAAGGAAAGGAGAGGAGTGCCAGAGAATTGTGGATCAGAAGTTGCAGGC
>CM054154.1:20237881-20302881 GCA_028751875.1 Rapana venosa | reverse complement strand
AGAGAAAGATGGAGAACATGACACAGTTTATGAAACAACAGGAAGCACAGGAGAATGCTATGAACCAAGGCCCAGCAAGGACTCTTCACAAGTCCCACAGTGTATCCAAAAGCCCTGGGAGATTTGAAGTGGAAAAAAGGTTGGCAGAATGGAACGACAGAAAAAAACTTTAGTAATCAAGCAATAGCAAAGATTGTATTCGGAGAAGCATAAAAGGAAAAACAGATGCCTATAAAAACACCTAAAAAAAGGACACACTACAAAAACCAAATTCAGTTCTTATTTGTTATACAGTGTAACTGCTATAGGCCTTGGTTATAAAGCTATATAGAGTATGGAGCAGCAAGCGACCAACAACAAAACAAGAACCGCAGCAAAGAACATAACCACCACAACCACAGCCACAAACCATTGCACTGCAAAACAGCCCTGCAATAAACCCATTCAGAATGTATTAATATATAAATAAAAAATCTATACATATCGTAGAAATATGAGTATGAAAAGATAGCAGTTTTAATTTGGTTCTACCTGCGGCCGTTATTGGTGGTCTCAGCGTTGGCTTATACTATGTTACGAAGCCTTCTGTAATGATAGTCTGCTGATTTAGGAAACTAGACTTTGAGGCATATCGCTAACGCTAGTTGCTGATGTAAACAGCATCCATGCTTCTAAAGACTTCTGGTAAAGAAGGGTATTCATTCCAGAAACTATTGTCCATAATAGAAAATGGCTCTCTCTAGTTGATGAAGGCTGGTAGTGCTGTAGTTAACGCACGTGCTTTTACAGGTAGGCAAACTACTTGTTTTCTAACTTATACAAATGAGAAAGGAAGAGACACGATAAAGCAATAGAACACTGAACAGAGCACAGGCAGAATACGGAAAGACAAGAATTTTGCCTCAGTTAGACTTTGTTAACGAAAAAATTCGTGAACAAGGACATCGCAAAAACCTTTTCAGATGTTGATGCAGCAAAAAAGGTTACTACATTGTGACAGCAAACACTATCTTTTTTTCCCTATTACTAAACCCACAGCTTCGTGATTATTATCAACCCACTGAAACCCAGAAGACAGGCGAGGGGAGATTGCTTATGTGTTTATTGTGGTGGGCAGACAATAGTATAATTATTTCTTAGCACAGAAGGTTGGGTTAACAAACAATTTTTTTAAAAAATTATTATAATAGAACAATGGAATGTCAAGCTGCTCTAGATCTACTACACGCCAAAAGGGTACTGGAAAAGACAGACAGCTATTAACAAACTGAGTATTGCAGCAGGAGTATGTTTCTGAGGGTAGCAAGAGGTGGCCTGTCTAAACAAGCAATTATGGAAGATCTATTTTCTCTGCAGCCAAGGTGATTAATAGACCCTCCTTTATAAACATGAAGCCAAATGATACTCACCAAATTAGACCTTTTTATACTTACCCCATGACACAATCAGAAGAAAGAGGCTATAAGTATGCTTCTTACTGTGGTGGACGTAGCTTCTATGTATAAAGATATAAGATGCAGGATGTGCCCTTCTGAAAAGAGGCTTACTGCAACTGCAGTTGCTTTGCAAGAAAATCTATAGTCGGGGGCCCATTAAAATATCCCAACTTATTATCTTCAGTGCGATGATTGGTAAAGAGTTTATAAGGAGCATTTATTAGCTGTTACTAAAGCATGGAAGTTAGCAATAAAAGGGGCATACACCAAGAAATCATGATCCAGGACACAGAAACACAGAGTGTGGTCAGAAGATTACCTGCAGTTTTAGAGCGGGATGAACTCTGAGGTAACTAAAGACAGGGTTAAAACCTGCAGATGCCATCAAACGCAAAACAATACACGAAGCCCACATCTAAACAACAACACCAAAGCAACCACTAATACCCTTTGGGAAGAAACTTAGATATCTGTATGCTCCTGGAGAAGAGGAAGCCAGCAACATCCACAAGTGGGCAACAGATCCCATCTGGAGCATTGACACTTAATGCAATAAAAAAAGTTGTGGAGATGGATCCTCCCCTATTTATTATTTGTCATGCTCATGCACCCCACACAAGCTTTGTTAGAGAGGAACTGCAGCTGTGCCACCTAATACTGTCCTGCTTTAGTACGGTAGGTCCACTATTTCATCTGTAGTAAGTGACAACATGGTCTCTTCTAATGTTTTTTGTTACTATAAATTTATGGGGAACATGTTTCATAACACTGAAGTGGGTTGGACACTTCATATACTAAACAACTCCTAGAATATTATTTAACACTTCATTTTTGTGCCATGATCAAGTTTTTATTTCTACTTGCTCACCAAGTTCTTCTATAATGTCATAGCTGTAAAGCAAAGTCGAGGTATAGTACCACTTTCTATAGTATTTGATAAAAGAGTAAGCAATCCATTGTGAGGCTTCAATCAGAATTTTTCAATTCTATTAAATATGAAAAAAATAATTAATTTTAATTACTCGTTTGTTTCTCCAGTTGTCCAAGTGCATATTGAGTAACTTCTGGGTGAAGTAAATATATCCGTTTTGTTTCTGTGTGTAAGCAGCTGTCTTTTTCAAACACCAGTCATGTTGATTTGGTGCAGGGCTTTGAGATGCTTTGGGCTTGTCCTGATGAAAGTACTTCTACCTTCAAACAAGAGCCTCTTTGTAGTTATCATGGACTGATGCTTGTTTGAACCACTGTTTACCAAACCCCTTTTGCTTTTTTTTGACACCTGTTTGCACTGCAACACTGTACATCTTAGCCCAAGCCCAAACCTACGCGCTTTGCATAATAGTGCCGATTCCATCTCCCATCCTCCCTCCTCTTTGCAATAACTTTTTTGTTTACTGTTGAATGCAAGAGACTGTCTTTTGGATAATCACTGGTGTCATACCATGACTCTGATCCCAGCACCACGTCTTCTGCAAGGTCTTTGTATATATCTTCTGTGGGTATGTCTAGGATGAAAGAGTCTGTGTCTGTGTAAAGGTAAAGGTAAAGGTGTCCCATAACCTATAAGGTCGTAGGGGAGCGAGGCGTCAGAGACCTCACCTCTCTAGGGCCAGCATATTGAGGGCGGCGCCCATCTCCTCTCCCTCGCTGCTTTACCTTCCCTGACCCTAAAGAGGGCGGTACCTGTTGTGTGTCAGCTGGGATGAACTGGTCGGGGACTGATCAGAGCCAAGGCGCGCAAACGGTTTTCACCCATCCAACTGGTAACCCACCGCGCTCGACGACTGCTTAACTTGGCCTGGGGGTGAAAGCGAGTGCTCCGACCCTGAGCTATCCGTCCACTGTGTCTGTCGTACAAGGACCTTTTACTGCAGGATGTTTAGGTTGAAGTAAATCATACAGAAATCAGCATCAACAGTTTGAAGCCTCTAGCACGCTGAACCCAATGAATACTGGCTTGTCTAGTTTAAACTGGCACTTCTTCCTTGTGCTTGCCAAAACCGACTGTCATGGAATTGCCTGATATCTTGGTAGCTTGGCTTTGATGGTCAGCTTTATGGCTTCATTTTCTTTACGTGACTAATCTTAATCTTTTCTTTTGTGTGGGTTCTCCTTTTGTTTTGCCAAAGCAGTGCTGTTCATGAGCTTGACCCCGTCCCCAATCCTCCCCCCTCATCTGATGCATCAGTTGCCTTCGTTCTCAAGATCAGTGTTCTTCATGGATGTATGGTTTATGAATTTCCTGTTGATCCATGTGTGTGTGTGTGTACGAAGAAACAGCTGTAAGAATTAACCCATGCCTAGGTTAATACTGACCGCAGTCTGTAGTGACATACATACTTGCTCTTGTCGTTTAGGTTTGGTAACAAGCTTTGGTGGTTCTTTCTGGAGATGTTTAGAGCCCTTTCTGAGGCCATTTGGGTTAATCATTGTGCGCTCATGTAGTTCCATGGGGATTAGGCTAAATCGTACTTCTAAGATCCAGCCATTGCTTGATCAGGCACCATTTGTGATAGCATTTTTTGAGTCTTATCAATATCAAAAGGAACCATTATTAAACAAACTGAAAGGTTTCTTAGTGGCGTGATGCACATTGCCCATCCATACAGGTTGGTTGCGTCCAAGTACATGATGTAGTTGACGGTTTGCTAGGATCTGTCTTCTAAATATTTGTTGTTGGCTTACAGTAATTGTGTGATGCCATACTGCTGCACCATGCAGCCATCCTCAATCATTTGATAGCATGGGTAGGTCAGACAGCAAATCAATTGCACCAGTTAACTTAAGAAAGCATCCCAAGACCCCCCACCCCCCTGCCCCGTCGCCTTTACACCAACCCCCCCCCCCCCCCCCCCCCCCCTCCCCCCCCCCCCCCCACCGAGTGATGGGACTAGTCCACTAATGTTTTCATGCCAGTCTTCTGTAGTTCTCAAAGACATCAGCAAGCAAAACATCGCATCAGCAAGTAGTTACTGATCTTGGTAATGCCAATCACATCCAAACACTGCATCTTTTGCCATGCTCACTGAGCATGCTGATAATCATCATCGCTGATTCCTTTAAAGGTAGTCTGTTAAAGAATGCTTCTTTTGGCGGCAGCTCTTCTTCATCAACCTTTCCCACGAATCCATATAATGTATGGATAGAATCCTTTAGTGCAAGGCTTTGTGTCAAAGTATTTTTGGGTGATAGGGCAAGTAATCAGTGATGTAAGACAATGACTCTAAGTCCTTCAGATGTTGTGCAGAATCATAAGAAGGGAAAGAAATTTAGTGTAAAAGTCAGGTACTTCTCTGATGACTGTGCAATGCAGTAGGCTTTAGAACCTCATCAGTTACTTCCTGATAAATAGGTGTGAGTCCCTACCTCTTAAATTGTGGAAAAAGAATTGGCAACTTCCATGTTTTGGGATCTACTTTTAGTTGTAGATTACACTTACTATGTGCCTGCTCCACGAATTACACTGATGTGGTCGTGATCTCTGGACTGTCTGATTGTCTTGCTTCCTGTAGGTGTTAATAAATTACCCACAAATCCAGCCAATGTTTGGAAAACTCATACTGTATCCTGGTCTTCTTCTGTCAAAATGATCTTCTTTGTAGGTTTAGTTGCTGAGAGTAAGTATTCATGATTCGCTTTCATGTGTTCAGAAAAAAATCTTTTGCAGCGTCCCCTGGTCCTTCTGTATAAGGTCTGCTCTGAGTGTGCCTACATCTGACCAAACACAACATAAGCAACAGGAAAGATTTGGTGATTAATGAGTAAGACTGTTTTAGGAACTAATTTTTGGCGCTGGTCCTTGGTACAGCACATTGATAGTATCGAAGTCAGCATACACTACATAGGACTCTTTTGTAGCTTCTTTTATATTCTTGAGTAACCTTGCTTCCTGGCTTTGGCTGTTACAAGTTCAGCGATTGCTTCAGTTCTCCACTCTTGCAGTTGTTTTTCTGTGTTTTGGACAGCTGCTTGTTGAGTGGTATTAAAACGAACAAAGCTCATTACAAAACTCTTGTTTGCAGTAAGTGATTATTTTGTTGTTGTGGCAAAGTTATCATTGTTCTAACAAGTGTATAATGATCATTTTATCAACAATAAGTCTACAGGGTTTTTTTCAGGAATCACTACAGTGGAAGATTTTCTTGAGATGGGTATGGGCATAGAGGCTGCATCTTTCCAGGTGTACACATTACACTGATGGTTGGGTTTAGTCCTCAAACTTGTTCAATAGTGTTTAACAGCCACAGGAAAATTCAATGCACGGTAAGTCAAAAAAAAAAAAGGGGGCCCCCTTGTCACGATAGTTCCTGATCGATAGACAAATCTCTCTGCCTTCTTTGTTACATTGTGCCTTTCTGCCAAAACACACCCCATAAAAACCTTCTCAACATAAAAGTACTTCACATAACCTCCCTCCCTAAATCACCACCTCCTTTTTCCCTTCCATAACCAAACACCCCATCTTCAATCCCAAATAAAATCAAACTTTATCATCTCCTCCCAAACCCCCATACCCACCATCTCCCACCCACAATCTAAACATCCTCCATACCCCTAATCTACCAACCAATCCCCCTTACCATATAATCTTCAACACCTATAACCTATAAATAATATAAGTTTCCACCCCCCCCCCCCCCCCCCCCCCCCCCCCCCCCCCCCCCCCCCCCCCCATCCCCCTAACTCATACTAACACCACCAAAAATATATTCAATACACATACCAAACCCCTCCAACCAACAATCCCAACACAACATAGTCCAAATCGTTCTCCCCCTCCCCCCCCACGCCCCCCCCCCCTCCCCCCTCCCCCCCCCCCCCCCCTTCATTTTAATCCCTTCCCCCCCCCCCCCCCCCCCCGCCCCCCCCTCCCCCCCCCCCCCTCCCGATTGCATCTTGAATGCTTTTGTGTGTTGTGTGTTGTGGTTGTGTAACATTTAGCTCTATTGTTGAAAACACTTTATCCATATGAGCCTCAACTAAAATCTCTAACTTCATATATTAAGAACAAAAATTAATTAATTAATTTAATTGCTTCTTGGGTATTTTTTTGGTTGTTTCTGCTATGGTATGAAGCAGTGAAATCTACCACAGGTAACTTTAGCTCCTTAATAGAGTTACTCAGTGATCGTTTAAAGCACTGTCTTGCGCAGCTACTCCCGTTTTTTAATTTTTTTGTTTCCTTTTTTATTGAGTCATTGACCACAGCATGCTTTGTGTTGTTTTTGTAAGGTAGTACTTTTGGCGCTTGTAGTCATCGTAGTCATCTGTAGACATTTAACTTCTCTTCTGTTATTTGTGGGCATCTGTTAGAGCTTTGCAAATAATCGACGTCTAATGAGCTTAGCTTGCTAATGTCAAGGCAACCTCGCAGCATCATGTTTTTCTAGTTTATGCAAACCTTGCTTTGAAAAGACTGATGTCCTGAGTGACATCTGAACAGGCTCCTGCTGTGATGAAACAGAGCCCAATGCAATTGATGCATGAGCTCCAATTCCAGTAGCCAAGAGAGCAATGCCTGTTCCTGCTGTGACTGTAGACAGAGTTGCTGTACCTGTAATAATAGAGCTCAACACAGTAAATGCTGATCTGTACCTACAAGTGCATTTTGTATACTTTGCTAGTTGTTGCTCAATGTCATGCTGCATCTGTGTAATGTTTGTCAAACAAAAGGCATTAGCATTATCATTAAGAGTTTCAGGATCTGGTGCACTGGGAACTTTAGGATATTTAGCGGTCATCATCTTCTTCTTATACTGTTTAAAAAAAACACGTGTGTAATTTTTATTGGTATTCATTCACTAAGTCTTGTAAATGATTGTCGGACAGTACAACATCTGTGTAATAGACTGCAACAAGGTCAATGTGTTGTAGATTTAGGGATGCTAATTGTGTCAGCTGTGGTGGGTTTAGGAGCAAGTTGGCTTTACCCGAAGTCGCTGAAATCTTTAAAGCTGAGATAGGGGGCAGATTTGCAGCATTGAATTTCCTCCAAGATGACATCAACAACCTCACTGAGACCTTCAGCAAGACCATTCAGGAGACAGCGCTGGAGATCCTTGGGAAAGAAAGGAAAAAGAACCAACCGTGGGTTACCAACGATATCCTGGACCTGTGCGACCAACGTAGGGAGCTAAAGCCAGAGAAGAACAAAAACCCAGAAACGGCCGAAGAGTATAGAACAGTCAACAGGTCAATCAAGAAGAAGATGACCGAGGCCATGGGGAACTGGATGTCAGAACAATGCTCCAAGGTTGAGAAGGCAATGGCGAAAGGAGACAGCAAGGAGGCGTACCAGACAATCAAGGTACTAACCAAGTCCCAGCAGCCAAAGACCTCCGTTATTGAAGACAAAGAGGGGTCAGTCCTTACAGAGAGCGCCACTATCATGAAGAGATGGACAGAATATTGCAGCGACCTGTACAACTACAAGCTGAAGGCTGATCTGAACAAACTTCACGAGCAAGATCCCAGACCATCAGATCCCGAAAGCACACAGGTGCTGGAGGAAGAGGTAGAAGAAGCAGTAAGATCCTTGAAAGGAGGCAAGTCACCAGGGATTGACAACATCCCGGCTGAGCTCATCAAGAACGGAGGCCCAGAGATGATCAAGGCATTAACAATCATCTGCCAACGCATCTGGACCAGCAAAGAGTGGCCTGAACATGGACCCAATCCATCATAGTTCCACTTCCAAAGAAGGGAGACCTGAAGAAGTGCCAAAATTACAGAACAATCAGTCTGATAAGCCATCCAAGCAAAGTTATGCTACGCATTGCCTTGAACAGACTGAAACCACAAGCAGAAGAAATCCTATCAGAAGAACAGGCAGGACTCAGACCAGGTCGAAGCACTGTCGAGCAGATCTTCAACATCAGAATGCTCATAGAGAAGCATCTCCAACATCAACTACAGCTCTACAACAACTTCATTGACTTCAAGAAGGCCTTCGACCGACTGTGGCAAGAAGCTCTGTGGCAAGTCATGAGAGACTACAACTTCGACGAGGACCTGATTCAAGTCATCCAGGCGCTGTATGACAGCTCCCACAGAGCAGTCCTCATGGGTGGAGAAATTGGGGAGTTCTTCCGGACTTCAGTTGGAGTTCGACAAGGCTGCCCGCTATCCCCCGTTCTTTTCAACGTGTTCCTGGAGAACATCATGCAGGAGGCCCTCCTTGACTTCAAGAACACAATCACAATAGAAGGAAGGCCAGTCTGCAATCTACGATTCGCAGACGATATTGATCTCATGGGCCGCAGTGAAGAAGAACTCCAGGATCTCACCACCAGACTGGAAACATCAGCCAATGCCCACAGTATGGAGATCAGTACGGAAAAGAGCAAGATCCTAGTGAATAGTACTACACCAACCACTCCTACCAGCATCAAGATGAGTGGCGAGACACTAGAGGAGGTAGAAACTTTCAAGTACCTGTCAATGTTTGTCCATGATACTGTGTAGAAGACCACATGCAAAGCAACTGTTTTATGTTGACAGCGGTTGTCAATAGGAATGGTTAGTTTAACAGGTACACCTGACTGGATGTTTGTTAGTGTTATAAACATTTTATCTACTATAGAATAATAATGTATAAATATAATAAAGATGCAAAATACGAGGCTGGATCTCACTATAACCCAAAGACTATTACCTTTAATAAGCTAGATGTTGCTGTTTCAGAGACATTGGTCTTCGAAGTAAAAGTTCCCAACCCTCTGAAATCATACTTAAACCCACCCATTAAAGATGATGCCAGTGCAAAAGCATGGTTGTCTCATCCTATACAGTTTTACCAAAACCACTTAAACTTTGCTATTCACTGTGCAACTACAGGCTGTGGTCTGTCATATGCCGACCACATGAACCATCCAAACCAGTTAGTAAAGTCTGTGTACAGGTTTCATGTGTACTATCAGTTTAGGTGTGTGTTATCTGAGCTGCAGGTCCCACTGCCCACTGATAGTAACTTCAATCCGTTTAATAATAGAATTAACATGAAGACATATGAGAGGCTGTGCAATGAGTTTAATATTGATTCTAAGACTGCATTCAGACAAACACAGGACAAAAATCATGGAATGGGGACTCTGTTTTTATTTGGTGTGCACAGGAGGTATAACTACGACTGGTGGCCTCCAAATACATCTTTCTCACACAGGGCAAGAGTTGTTCTTGAATCAATAGAGCAAATGCACATGAATGCATGGACAACTTTCATTATTGATAAGAGTGAAGGATTAACAAGACCAGGATTAGAGAGGATTAATGACTCTGTTCGCGCCTATGTGTGGTGCTTGCTTGGTGCACAGGCACAGACAAGGTCAAGCATTATTGGTGGCTTGGGGTTTGATGCACAGAAGCAGTTTCTAGCAAATCTTGAAGACAGTATTAACTCAGCTGTTGATCTACCATCAAGCATTAAACATTATCATGATGTTCTTCACTATGCACGGTCTAAGGAAGACTTTGCTATAGGGCATGATTTATATATGCTGCCTTCCAACATGCAGTTACGTATAGGAATAATTACAAACTACAACAACAATATTCTTATAGCTGGAGATGATGTGCAGCTTGGCAAAAATGAAAGCGTAAATAAAACACCAGCAGCAGTAGTATCAGTAGCAACAACAGATACAGTACCAACAACAACAACAAGGGAAAGAACTCCTGCCACCTCAGAGCAAATAAAAAAGTTATTCCCCTTGCAAAAGACAATCACTCCGATGAGATGATTGCTTTAACAATTATACTTATTTTAACTAGCCTTGCTTATCTTTATCTTAGAAAGTAAAACACTTACAACTAATACAAGTAAAAAAGTATGTTCTTTCGAGCCAGAAGGCCCATAGAGCCAGAGCTTATCTCGGTTTCTGTAGCGTTAAGCGAACTGATGGTTTTTCACCACCCCTGTGACAGGACGCTAGTCTGTCGCCAGATACTTCCCCAGCAGAGCTGGTACCCACTTGTACACCTGGGTGGAGTGAGGAAAATAGGAGTAAAGTGTCTTTCCCAAGGACACAACACCGAGCCGAGCGGGGATCGAACCCGCGACCTCTGGATCACGAGTTGACCGCCTTAACCACTCGACTACGGTGCCTCCTTATAACTAATACAAATAGCATCCAAACATTCTCAGCAATAAATCCCACAACTTTTCTTGCAGTTGATAGCAGCCAGCTAATCACTGAGCTAATTATACCAGGAAGTGAGTTGCCAACTTTGTAGGCTAATATTTTTAATAGGTCAGCTAAGTGGCTGAGTTGTTTCTTAACCCAGCCTGTGCCTGTGGGTGCGGAAGGTGGTGGTGGCAGTGGTGGTGGTAGTGTGCTTTCTGTCAGTGCATACACAAGTGTGCTTATAGCGAAACTCAATGCTGTAATTATACTGACAAGTGTTATGCCTTGTTCGGGAAACAGTGTACGGATTCTTTCCGCCAGTGTTGTGTTTTCATAAAGAATGCGGTGGATTGTTTCTTTTATTCTGATAACCTGAGATTGTAGTTGTTGTCTGTTATTGTTTAAGACCTCTAATCTTGCTTGGCGTTCATCTTGCAGATTTTTTAGACGCTGTGTGATTCTTTCTTTTACTTCTGGTTCAGTGTCTGCGACTGCTAGCTTCTTCTTTTCTAGTTCTATAAGTGAGTCTAAATCACCTAGTTTTGCTAAATTATTGATCAGTTTGCCTCTAATATTCTGTAGTGCTTGATTGAGCCCCCACCGAGAGAAAACAGCTGAAAGATCAGATCAACCAAACACAAGATCAAGAAAAGAAACAGGAACTGCAAGCATGCTACTGGGACAAAAACCGGGCAGTAAAGAGAAATGCAAGAAGAGACAAGAGAAAATTCATTGAGGAACTGACTCAGGAAGCAGAGACTGCAGCAGGCCAAAGAAATATGAAGAGACTGTACGAGATCACGAGAACTCTCTCAGGAAAAACAACAAACTTAGCTGCCCTGCCAAAGATAAGAATGGCAATACCATTTCCAGGTGAGGAGGACCAGAGAGCAAGATGGGCAGAGCACTTCAAAGAAAACGCTCAACAGACCTGCACCCCCCCATGCCGCCTGACACCCCCCCACCTACTGAAATCCTTGGCATCAACACCAGCCCCCCTACCAAGAATGAGATCACCAAAGCCATCAAATCACTCAAATCAGGCAAAGAAGCAGGCCCAGACAGTATACCACCTGAAGCACTGAAGGTAGACATCCAAACTTCCACTGAGATGTTATACCCACTCCTATACAAGATCTGGGAGCAAGAAAGTGTATGAGAAGACTGGAAGAAAGGCCATCTTGTAAAGCTGCCAAAGAAAGGGGACCTGTCCTCCTGTAACAACTGGAGAGGAATCATGCTACTGTCCATCCCAGGGAAAGTACTGACAAGGATCATGCTAGACAGACTGAAGACAGCACTGGACAAGACACTTCGGGATGAACAGGCAGGCTTTAGGCAAGACAGATCATGCATAGATCAAATCGCCACAATGCGCATCATCATTGAGCAGTCCCTGGAGTGGCAGACCACCCTATATTCAGTCTTTGTCGACTTCCAGAAGGCATTTGACAGCGTCAACAGAGATGTCATTTGGAAACTGATGCATCACTATGGCTTTCCACCAAAGTTCATCACCATCATCCAGCAGCTATATAAATTCCATATATTATTATTATTATTATATGAAGATGCCACCTGTCAAGTCATCCATGAAAGGAAACTGACGGAAGCCTTCTCTGTACAGACCGGTGTTTGTCAGGGCTGTCTGTTGTCGCCAACCATCTTCCTGTTGGTGGTTGACTGGATAATGCGGCAAGCCACAGCAGGCAGAAGAACCGGCATACAGTGGACCCTCATGAAGCAGCTGGAAGACCTGGACTTCGCAGACGACATCAGCCTTCTCTCCCACAGGCAACAAGACACACAAGAGAAGCTTTGTCATGTTGCTGATGAAGCTGAAAAGACTGGCCTCCAAATCAACATCGGGAGGACGGAAATCATGAGGGTGAACAACAAAACATGACCCAGTGCGACTGCAGCAAGAAACATCAAAGAAGTCACCAAGTTTATTTACCTGGGCAGTGTCATCAGTAAAGATGGGGGAACAGATGAAGACATCAAGTGCCGAATCAACAAAGCCCGTCACGCCTTCAACACCCTTTGGCCAATTTGGAGGTCAACAGCCCTCTCATTTCAAAACAAGATTCGGATCTACAACACCAATGTCAAATCGGTCCTACTTTATGGCTCAGAAACCTGGCGGGTAACAAAAACCAACACCCACAAACTCCAGTCTTTTACCAACAAATGCCTCAGGTACATCCTCAACATCAGGTGGCCGGAAGTCATGTGCAACAAACAACTGTGGGACAGGACCAGACAAACCCCAATCGGGTCCATCATTAAACAAAGGAAGTGGGGATGGATCGGCCATACACTCTGCAAGCCTGCATCAAATGTCACCAGACAGGCCCTTCACTGGAATCCACAAGGGAAGCGGAAAGTTGGTCGACCAAAGCAGACCTGGCGCAGAAGTGTTGACGAGGAAACGAAGGCAGTCGGAATGACATGGGCCGAGCTGAAGAGGATCTCCCAAAACCAAGTTCATTGGAGGGGTGTTGTAGCAGCCCTATGTTCCCCAAGGAACCAAGAGGCATAAGTCAAGTAAGTCAAGTAGGGGTTGATCATTTATTGATTTCAGTGCTGTGTCTCCGTCTGCTTGTGTGAAGCTAGTTTCCAACTCTAGAATAGTTTCAGTTGTTGTGTTTGCCGACTGTGCTAAGTCTTGAAGTGGTACACTTTCAATGTTTGTTGGTAGGTTTTGTTCAGCATTTTGTAGTTGTGCAAAAGCTTGTGTGGGTAGTCTTGTTGTCAGTGCATCACTAATACCAAATTTTCTCTGCGTGGCGACACACTTAGTCTCTGCTTGAGTGTATTTTTTGCTAAAAACTGATGAGGGTTACTTTTCTTTGTTAATAAAACCTTTTGTCCTGTGTCAGTTACAGCGTACAGATTGTCTTTGTTGTCCATATCATAGTCAGTATGGTCTAGTACTTCGGGTGTTGGTTGTCCCAAACTTGTGTGAAAATCTTTAACCCTGCTTTCTAATAATTCTCTTCTGAGTGAATGCAAGGGTGCTACTGCATGCTGCTGCTTCACTCATATCATCAGCTGGCGTAAACACATCATCCATATCAATATCATAGTCTTCCATTATTCTATTATTGTTTTTTTATTTTGCTACTAATAGAAAAAAGATGGCGCAACAAACATTTGGTGCAATCCTTGATCCATACAGATGTTTAAAAGATCCCTTAGGCATAAAAGGAAACAGACAGACAATCATTACAAACAACCCCTCCACTATTGATGAAAATCAGATTTTGACTGTAAGGTTTCCTAATTTAGGAAAATATGATGTCATTGTTCCAGGCACAACTAGGCTTGCTTTTCAGATAAAACTAGAGTCTGGAGATGATCCAAACAGAAGTGTGGTAGCAAACTTAGGAAGGGCTATTATAAAAAAAGATCAGTATCAAGCTAGAAGGCACAGAAGTGCTGTCACTAAACAATGCAGACATATTCTTGATCTATACTGATTTATGGATGACAAAAGAAAAAAGAGATGATCTTATTTATCAAGGCATACAGGATGATGAGGGACTAAAATATAGAGTAGATTCTGCTGATAAGGGAAACAAGAAAAAAGATGCTGCCATAGCAAAAGCCTATGGTAACAGGTTTTGTATTTTTCTTGACTTTGAACTGCTCAGCTCTCACATGCCTTACTATCAGGGCACACTCAGAGACAGACTGTCTATGAGCTAATGTTTAATGACAGTGCTGTGTTATTACATCCAGTGACGCTGACCCAAACTACAAAATATCTGGTATATCTTTAGAGTATAATGTTGTCAATCACCCAGAGCTTGCATGCTTGATTGCACAGCAATATCAGTCAAGGCTTGCTATCTATTATGAAAGAGTGATCAACCATAGCACATTACTGAAGAGTAAAGCAGATACTGTGTGGAACATAAATCTGAACACTCTGGCAAGATCGTTAAAAGGAATATTATGCTCTTTGAAGAACCAGCCGGCCCCTTTTCCAGATCAAGTAAGAGGTTTATTAATCCCGTATCAAACATTTGTCATGTACTATAGAGGGGCAGCCAAATGAAGTCTATGTCTCAGGTTATTTACCATATCAACACTTTGATGAGGTAAGAAAATACTTTGCTGCTGGACAACACAATGATCCCACTACTGGTCTTACAAGCAAATCTTTACATCTGCATGATGTTAGGCTTCATGAATACTTAACATCTAAATATGCATTGTGGGTTAACTTAAGGTCGAGAGATGATGATAGGCTGCATGGTTCAGGAAGACGCATTAAAAACGGCTCAAAAGGAATAACTATTCAAATAGAGAAAGAGCAAGAAAATGATGAGCCCATAAAAGTGTATCTATTTGTAGTGATGGATGCACAATTCAACATAGAAGGAAACAGACTAAAAGAAGTTGTTTACTAATGGACCAGCTAAGTTTTCTACCAAAAGAAGCTCACTGCTCTCTAATATGCGGGCAGACTGGCTGTGGCAAGACTGTATTTGTTTTAGATTTATTACAAACAGTGTACAAAAAACATTTTGAGTTCATTGTTATATTCTGTCCAACACTACACAACAATTAAACATACAGAGAGAGAAAATTTATTTGGACAGATGAGAATATAATTATTGTTAATCCCTCTGACAGGCTAAGTGAGTGTTTAGAATACTATTATAACTTGTTTGAAAATACAGTAACATTATTTCTTATAGATGACTGCGCAGCCAAGCATGACATTGTTAAGAAAAGGAATAGTTTGTCTAAGCTTGCTTTCAGTGGGAGACATGCACAGATATCTGTTTGGTTGCTGACATAAAAATTTAATAGCATATTAAAAGATTACCGTGAACAAATCTGTTGTAATTTTTCACATGAAAGACAGAGATAGGTTTAATAATTGCCTTCGGGAGAATGATGTTATTACAGATGGACAAGAAATAGAAAGAATAAAACTAAACCTGAGAAGCTCAAAACACATTAAGCTAATTCTTAAAACAGACCAACCAACAAGATTGCTAATTCTTAAAACAGACCAACCAACAAGATACTGTATTGTGTGAAACCCAATAGCATATTTTTTAAACACACACAAGAACATACAGACAGACACAATAGATTTTTTAAACACACACACACACTCTCACACACAAACACACATAATAAGAAGCAGCTGTAGGCCTACTGCCAACTGTGTTGTATTGGCAACATGCCAAAATCTTTTTTTAACACACATACATGCACAAAAGGGGCGTGGCTAAGAACTTCACCATCAGAAAGGAAGGTTTATATTTAGTAATTTTCAGTCGGCTATGGCCCTTTGGGGCAGCACAATGGGGAAGTCGGAATGCAATAGACAGGGCAGGCAGGCAGGGTTTCGAACCCGCGTAGCAGTAGCTACAGGTCCTATGTTCATGTGTTGTGTGTACTATGTTTGTGCTGTTAAGTGTTTGTGTGTATTATGTCCTGTTTGTACTATATTGTGTTGTGTGTGTGTGTATTATGGCGTCCTGTTATGTGTACTGATTACAAGTGGTGTGTGAATGCGTGTGTCGGCATTCCAACAGTGGTGAATGCCGGAAATCTTCTCCACTACCCAAAGCTCTGTTGCAGTGTCCTCCAAAATTGCTCTCCTTCTGTAATGGAGCCTGGGTAGCGGAGAATGTTTTGCACTTTTTTACTCTGATAAAAATTCAGCTAAAAATTTCAGCACTGCATAGAATCCCATAATTATACAGTTTTACCCACTAGAAATAAGATAGTAACATTTTTTATTTATTATAAGAGATAGGGAAAACAGGCACTAAAGGTAAACTGCTACTTCAACTTACCTAGTTTTCATATAAAACATGACAACAATTGGCCCGATGAGGCGAAGACCAATCGGCCAAAGTTGCGAGGTTTTATATGAAAACTAGGGAAGTTGAAGAGTAGTTGAGCTTGGATGCCTGTTTTCCATATTATCTCTGTTCAGCACACATCGTTGGCACTGCTATTTTTGGAATCAGTGCATCCAAATCTATCTGATGACATGTGCGGCATATAGTTCTGCTGCCGATCCATTTGTGACATGTCTGCCAGGTCCCCGCCTTAGGGATCTGGAGAAAAAAGGCTCCCAGACTCGTTGCTTCTTTTATGCTAAAAATTACTTCAGACCAAACGTCCAAGTCCCTGTGAGTAGTTCTCAGTCCATTTTAGCTTGCAAAAGCCTGCCATTTTCCAGCTAGCAGCCTGAAAAAAATCAACCGGCTTGCTCCCTGACACATTCAAACAGCTCTAGCAGACAAACCATTCAGTGCATGTCGTCGGCACTGCCATTTTTGGAATCAGTGCATCCAAATCTATCTGATGACATTTCCAGCATATAGTTCTGTTCGGGAGCTATTTTCGACGTGTCTGCCAGGTCAGTACATTATGGATCTGGTGAAAAACTGTTCCAACACTCGTCTCTTCTTTTATGCTGAAAATTACTTCAGACCAAACGTCCACGTCCCTGTGAGTAGTTCTCAGTCCATTTTAGCCTGAAAAAGCCTGCCGTTTTGCAGCTATCAGCCTGGAAAAAATCACCAGATTCCTTGCTTCTGTTACACATTCAAACGGCTCTAGAGGACAAACCGTTCAGGGCACGTCGTTGCCACTGCCATTTTTGGAATCAGTGCATCCAAATCTATCTTATGACATGTGCGGGGCGTGTAGTTCTGTCCCGGACCCATTTTCTACGTGTCTGTCAGGTCTGCACCTTATGGATCTGGTGAAAAAACGCTCCCAGACTCGTTGCTTTTTTTATGCTGAAAATTACTTCAGACCAAACGTCCATGTCCCTGTGAGTAGTTTTCAGTCCATTTCAGCCTGCTAAAGACTGCCCTTATCCAGCTATCAGCCTGGAAAAAATCAACCGATTGCTTGCTCCCGTGACATATTCAAAGGCCTCTAGCAGACAAACCGTTCAGCACACTCATCAGCACTGCCAATTTTGGAATCAGTGCATCAAAATCTATCTGATGACATGTGCAGCATATAGTTCTGCTCTAGACCCATTTTTGAGGTGTCTGCCAGGTCTGTGCTTCATGGACCTGTGGAAAAAACGCTCCCAGACTGGTTGCTTTTTTTATGCTGAAAATTACTTCAGACCAAACGTCCACATCCCTGTGAGTAGTTCTCAGTCTATTTCAGCCTGCAAAAAACTGCTGTTTGGCAGCTATCAGCCTGGACAAACTCACCCGAATCCTTGCTCCAGTGACACATTTAAATGGACTTTGCGGACGAACCATTGAGCGAACATCCTTGGCACTTCCATTTTTTGAATCAGCACGTTCAAATCTATTTGATGGCATGTGAGGCATATAGTTTTGCTTCGGACCCATTTTTGATGTGTGTGCCACATCCACGCCTTATGGATATGGTGAAAAAATGCTCCAAGATGCGTCGCTATTTTTATGCTGAAAATTACTTCAGACCAAATGTCCACGTCCCTGTGAGTAGTTCTCAGTCCATTTCAGCCTGCAAAAGCCTGCAGTTTGCCAGCTATCAGCCTGGAAAAAATCACCCGAATCCTTGCTCCCGTGACACATTCAAACGGCTCTTGTGGACAAACCGTTTATCGCACATCGTCCGCACCTCCATTTTTGGAATCAGCGCGTCCAAATCTATCTGCTGACATGTGTGGCATATAGTTCTGTTCCGGACCCATTTTCGACGTGTCTGCCAGGTCCGTGCCTTATGGATCTGGTGAAAAAACGCTCCCAGACTGGTTGCTTTTTTTATGCTGAAAATTACTTCACACCAATTGTCCACGTCCCTGTGAGTAGTTCTCTGTCCATTTTAGCCTGCAAAAGACTGCCGTTTGCAAGTTAGCAGCCTGGAAAAAAATCACCCAAATGCTTGCTCCCTGACACATTCAAATGGCTCTAGCGGACGAACCGTTCAGCGTATGTCGTCGGCACTACCATTTTTGGAATCATCGCGTCCAAATCTTTCTAATGACATGTGTGGAATATAGTTCTGCTCTGAACCCATTTTTGACATGTCTGCGAGGTCGGCCCATTATGGATCTGGTGAAAAAACGCTCCCAGACTCGTGGCTTTTTTTATGCTGAAAATTACTTCAGACCAAACGTCCACGTCCCTGTGAGTAGTTCTCGTCCATTTCAGCCTGCAAAAGCCTGCTGTTTTCTAGCTATCAGCCTGGAAAAAATCACCCGAATCCTTGCTTCCGTGACACATTCAAACGGCTCTAGCGGAGGAACCATTCAGCGTATGTCATCGGCACTACCATTTTTGGAATCAGTGCGTCCAAATCTATCTGATGACATGTGCGGCATATACTTCTCCCCAAACCCATTTTTGACGTGCCTGTCAGGTCGGCGCCTTATGGATCTGGCGAAAAAACGCTCCCAGACTGGTCGCCTTTTTTTATGCTGAAAATTACTTTAGAGCAAACGTTCAAGTCCCTGTGAGTGGCTCTCAGTCCATTTTAGCTGCAAAAGCTTGCCGTTTTCCAGATATCAGCCTGGAAAAAATCACCCGAATCCTTGCTCCCATAACACATTCAAACAGTTCTAGAAGACGAACCCTTCAGAACACGCCATTGGCACTGCCATTTTTGGAATCAGCACTTCCAAATCTGTCTGATGACATGTGCGGAATATAGTTCTGTTCCAGACCCATTTTTGACATGTCTGCCAGGTCGCGCCTTATGGATCTGGTGAAAAAACGCTCCCAGACTCATCGGTTTTTTCATGCTATAAATTAATCCAGACCAAACGTCCACATGCCTGTGAGTAGTTCTCAGTCCATTTTAGCTTGCAAAAGCTTGCCGTTTTCCAGCTATCAGCCTGAAAAATCTCAACCGAATCCTTGCTTCTATGATATATTCAAATGGCTCTAGCAGACAACCATTTAGTGCACGTCATGGGCACTGCCATTTTTGGAATCAGTTCGTCCAAATCTATCTGATGACATGTGCAGCATATATCTCTGCTCTCGACCCATTTTTGACGTGTCTGCAAGCTCCGGGACTTATGGATCTGGTGAAAAAATGCTCCCAGACTGGTCGCTTTTTTTTTGCTGAAAATTACTTCAGACCAAACGTCCAAGTCCCTGTGAGTAGTTCACAGTCCATTTTAGCCTGCAAATACCTGCCATTTGCCAGCTTTCAGCCTGGAAAAAATCACCTGAATCCTTGCTCTCGTAACTCATTCAAAAGGCTCTAGCGGACAAACCGTTCAGCGCATGTCGTCTGCACTGCGATTTTTTGAATCAGCGCGTCCAAATCTTTCTGATGAAATCTGCAGCATATAGTTCTAGTCCGGACCCATTTTCGAGGTGTCTGCCAGGTCCGCGCCTTATAGATCTGGCTAAAAAATGCTCCCAAACTCCTCGCTTTTTTAATGCTGAAAATTACTTCAGACCAAATGTCCAAGTCCCTGTGAGTAGTTCTCAGTCCATTTTAGCCTGCAAAAGCCTGCCGTTTGCCAGCTATCAGCCTAGAAAAAAATCACAGGATTGATTGCTCCCGTGACACATTTTAACGGCTCTAGTGGACGAACCGTTCAGTGCATGTTGTCCCCACTGCCATTTTTGGAATCAGTGGTCCCAATCTATGTGATGACATGTTTGGCATATAGTTCTGTTCCGGACCCATTTTCGTTGCGACTGCCAGGTCCACGCCTAAAAAATCTGGTGAAAAAACGTTCCCAGACTCCTCGCTTTTTTTATCCTGAAAATTACTTCAGATGAAACGTCCAAGTCCCTGTGAGTAGTTCTCAGTCCATTTTAGCCTGCAAAAGCCTGCCGTTTGCCAGCTATCAGCCTAGAAAAAAATCACAGGATTGATTGCTCCCGTGACACATTTTAACGGCTCTAGCGGACGAACCGTTCAGTGCATGTTGTCCCCACTGCCATTTTTGGAATCAGTGGTCCCAATCTATGTGATGACATGTTTGGCATATAGTTCTGTTCCGGACCCATTTTCGTTGCGACTGCCAGGTCCACGCCTAAAAAATCTGGTGAAAAAACGTTCCCAGACTCCTCACTTTTTTTATCCTGAAAATTACTTCAGACAAAACGTCCAAGTCCCTGTGAGTAGTTCTCAGTCCATTTTAGCCTGCAAAAGCCTGCCGTTTGCCAGCTATCAGCCTAGAAAAAATCACAGGATTGATTGCTCCCGTGACACATTCATACAGTTCAAGTGGACCAACCGTTCAGGGCATGTCATCGGCAATGCCATTTTTTAAACAGCAGGTCCAAATCTATCTGATGACATGTGCAGCATATAGTTCTCTTCGGACCCATTTTTTGAGGCGTCTGCCAGGTCCGCGCCTTATGGATCTGGTGAAAAAATGCTCTCAGACTCGTCACTTTTTTTATGCTGAAAATTACTTCAGACCAAACGTCCACATCCCTGTGAGTAGTTCTCAGTCCATTTCAGCCTGCAAAAGCCTGCCGTTTGCCAGCTATAAGCCTGGAAAAAATCACCCGAATCCTTGCTTCCATGACACATTTAAATGGCTCTAGCAGACGAACCCTTTGGCACACGCCATCGGCAGTGCCATTTTTGGGATCAGAGCGTCCAAATCTATCTGATGACATGTGTGGCGTATATTTCTTTTCCGGAACCATTTTCGATGTGTCTGCCAGGTCCGCGCCTTATGGATCTGGTGAAAAAACACTCCTAGACTCGTCGCTTTGTTTATGCTGAAAATTACTTCAGACCAAACGTCCGCGTCCCTGTGAGTAGTTCTCAGTCCATTTTAGCCTGCAAAAGCCTGCCGTTTGCCCGCTATCAGCCTGGAAAAAATCACCCGAATCCTTGCTCCCTGACACATTCAAATGGCTCTAGCAGACCAACAGTTCAGCGCATGTCATCGGCACTGCCATTTTTTAATCAGCAGGTCCAAATCTATCTGATGACATGTGTGGCGTATATTTCTTTTCCGGAACCATTTTCGATGTGTCTGCCAGGTCCGCGCCTTATGTATCTGGTGAAAGAACGATCCAGACTTGTGGCTTTTTTATGCTGAAATTTACTTCAGACCAAACGTCCATGTCCCTGTGAGTAGTTCTCAGTCCATTTCAGCCTGAAAAAGCCTGCTGTTTGCCAGCTATCATCCTGGAAAAAATTTACCCAAACCCTTGCTCCTGTGACACATTCAAACAGCTCTAGCGGACGAACCGTTCAGCGCACATTGTAGGCACTGCCAATTTTGGAATCAGCGTGTCCAAGTCTATCTGATGACATGTGCAGCATATAGTTCTGTTCCGGACCCATTTTTGGAGGGTCTGCCAGGTCCACGCCTTAGGGATCTGGTGAAAAAACGCTCCCAGACTCGTTGCTTTTTTTATGCTGAAAATTCCTTCAGACCAAACGTCCACGTCCCTGTGAGTAGTTCTCAGTCCATTTTAGCCTCCAAAAGCCTGCCATGCGCCAGCTATCAGCCTGGAAAAAATCACCCAAATCCTTCCTGACGCATTCAAACGGCTCTAAGGGATGAACTGTTCAGCGCATGTCGTCAGCACTGCCATTTTTTTAATCAGCGTGTCCAAATCTATCTGATGACATGTGCGGCATATAGTTCTGTTCCGGACCCATTTTCGACACATCTGCCAGGTCCATGCCTTATCAGTCAGTCACTCATCCCTTGGTCGGGACAACCGTTGGGGTACCCGCACGGATGCTGCAAGTGGACCGCCAAATGGTTCTGTCCTGGGCTGCTTTCAGGAGGTTTGGTACAGTGAGGCTGGTCCACTCCTTGATGTTGGATATCCAGCTTTTGCGTGGTCGTCCCTGCCTTTTTGGAATCTGCACGTCCAAATCTATCTGATAACATGTGCCGCATATAGTTCTGTTCCGGACCCATTTTCGACCTGTTTGCCAGGTCCGCGCCTTATGGATGTGGTGAAAAAATGCTCCCAGACTCGTCCGCTTTTTTTATGCTGAAAATTACTTCAGACCAAACCTCCACATCCCTGTGAGTAGTTCTCAGTCCATTTCAGCCTGCAAAAGCCTGCTGTTTGCCAGCTATCAGCCTGGAAAAAATCACCCGAATCCTTGCTCCCATGACACATTCAAACGGCTCTAAAGAACCGTTCAGCGCATGTCGTGGGCACTGCCATTTTTTTAATCAGCGCATCCACATCTATCTGATGACATGTGCGGCATATAGTTCTGTTTGGACCCATTTTTGACACATCTGCCAGGTCCATGCCTTATGGATCTGACTAAAAAAGGCTCCCAGACTCGTCCGCTTTTTTTATGCTGAAAATTACTTCAGACCAAACCTCCACGTCCCTGTGAGTAGTTCTCAGTCCATTTCAGCTGCAAAATCCTGCCGTTTGCCAGCTAACAGCCTGGAAAAAATCACCCGAATCCTTGCTCCCATGACATATTCAAATGACTCTAGCAGACGAACCGTTTGTAGCACTGTGTCCGCAAAGCCATTTTTGAAATCAGCACATCCACATCTATCTGATTACATGTGCGGCATATAGTTCGGTTCGGACCCATTTTCAATTTGTCTGCCAGTCTGTGCCTTATGGATCTGGTGAAAAAATGCTCCCAGACTCCTCGCTTCTTTTATGCTGCAAAAATTACTTCAGACCAAACATCCATGTCCCTGTGGGTAGTTCTCAGTTCATTTCAGCCTCCAAAAGTCAGCTGTTTGCCAGCTATCAGCCTGGAAAAAATCGCCTTGTTTGCTCCCATGACACATTCAAACGGTTAGCGACAACCTTTCAGCGCATGCCATTGGCCCTGCCATTTTTAGAATCAGTGCCTCCAAATCTATCTGATTACATGTGGGGCATATAGTTCGGTTGCAGACCCATTTTTGATGTGTGGCCTCATGGAGCTGGTGAAAAAACGCTCCCAGACTCATCGCTTTTTTTATGCTGCAAAAATTACTTCAGACCAAACGTCCATGTCCCTGTGAGTAGTTCTCAGTCCATTTCAGCCTCCAAAAGCCTGCCGTTTGCCAGCTATCAGCCTGGAAAAAATCGCCTGAATCGTTTGCTTCGTGACACATTCAAACGGCTCTAGCGGATGAACCGTTCAGCCCACGCGGTCCCTACTGCCATTTTTTAAATCAGCAGGTCCAAATCTATCTGATGACATGTGGGGCATATAGTTCTGTTCTGGACCCATTTCGACCAGTCTGCCAGGTCCATGCCCTAGGGATCTGGTGAAAAAACGCTCCCAGACTCATCCTTTTTTATGCTGAAAATTACTTCAGACCAAATGCCCATGTCCTTCTCAGTCCATTTAACCCTGTAAACGCCTGCCGGAGCGTTTATTCACCATATCCCTAAGGCGTGGACCTTGCAGACTGTCAAAAATGGGTCTGGAACAGAACTATATGCTGCACATGTCATCACATAGATTTGGACACACTTACCAACGGTTTGTCCGCTAGAGCCGTTTGAATGTGTCACGTGAGCAAGTATTGGGGTGATTTTTTCCAACCTGATAGCCGGAAAACAGCAGGCTTTTGGAGGCTGCAAGGGACTGAGAACTACTCACAGGGAAGTGGATGTTTGGTCTGAAGTAATTTTCAGCATAAAAGAATCGATGAGTCTGGGTGCATTTTTCACCAGATCCCTAAGGCGTGGACCTGGCAGACTCATGGAAAATGGGTCTGAACAGAACTATATGCTGCACATGTCATCAGATAGATTTGGATGCACTGAATCAAAAAATAGCAGTTGGTAGCTAGAGCCCTTTGAATGTGTCACTGGGGCGAGGATTCAGGTGATTTTTTCCAGGCTGATAGATGGCAAACAGCAGGCTTTTGGAGGCTGAAATGGACTGAAATGGAAAAAAAAACCTCTTTTGCTTTAATTTAGGAAAGTGGTGCAGTGCATGGACTTATGTATAGGTTTGTGAGTGTGGAGGGTTCAGTGTTCTGGGAACAACAAAAACTCAAGAAAAAAAAGGTAAGGAATAAACAAATATATATCTATTAATTCTGGGTACTAATAATGGGGGTTCTTTTCTGCTATCTGTGTAGGCTTTTAATTTTGCTCTGTGCTGATGCACTTGGGAAGAATCCCAGTAGCTGACCCAGTCCTGTCCAGTCCCCTAGGACAACCCCACCCGACCTGAGGGATAAAGGTGTGGCCGCATTGGAGGCCGGGGCTGGAGCAGACGTCAGCAGTGAAAGACTTCCTTCAAACAAAGGTGGTCAGTGATTTTTTAAAAATTGTGTGTAGCAAAATTACAGCCAAGGCTGTGTTGTTGTTTTTTTTCTGTACATAGTGCCAGAATTGGACAAGGAAAGACATATGTGTTTATCTGAGCCAGAGAGCTCAAAACTGTCTTGTCTACAAGAAATTTGTGAATGGTATTAATTAAACTTCATTGTGCTAGAGAGGCAGGAAGTTGATGGACTAAAGTTCCCTAGTGAACAAAAAATGATAATATTGTATTGACCCAGATGAAGTGAACTGGAAACTGCTTTGGGTTTAATTAATTGTGAATATTGAATATATATAATTAATGCTTCTTTTGATTATTGAAAAATATTATTTGTGGGACAGATTGATGTAATAATAGAATAAATGAGAGTATATAATTGAAATCTTGAGTGTGACTGTAGAGTGGAAAGAACGTGTGCCTTTGTGAGAATGTTGTTTCCCTTTGTTCAACCTGTCTGTTTCATGTGACTGGAGTCAGTTTGCACCCCCTGTTGCAATGGGTACGTGCCTCTTTAGGGTCAGGGAAAGTAAAGCATCGAGGGAGAGGAGATAGGCGCATGCTGGCCCCTAGAGAAGTGAGGTCTCTGACACCTCGGTCCCCTATGACTTTATAGGTTAAAGACACCTTTACCTTTGCTTTTACACTGTAAGTAATAATTATTAAACAATGAGAAGAGGGGAAAGTGTGTGTGTGTGTGTGTGTGTGTGTGTGTGTATGTGTGTGTGTGTGTGTTGATCTCTAAGACCATTTTAATGACAATGATAATTATATAGAATTTATGTTGCATTAAGCCTGTATCTTGTACCCCCCAAAAAAACAAACAAAAAAAAATCCCCCCAAAAACCCACCCCAACCAAACAAAGAAAAAACACCAACAACAGCCCAACAACAACAACAACCAAACAAAACACCAATTAAGCAAACAAACGAATAACAAACCAGATCTAAGCGCTTGGATTTGAATTATTCAACAAAAGTAAATTGAAGTATGTTGGGAACATCGGGCACAAAAGCAGGACAAGAAGCAACTTGGTGACATCAGTTCTGCAGAGAAGAAGTGTGACGGCAATGAGAAAACATGGAAGGTCAACAGCATCCTTCATGGACAACATCACAGGGAGGGAGATTCCATGACATCAATCTTACACAGGAGCAGAGACTGTCATCTGACGATCCTTTATGACAAGGAGTGGGGCTCCCGCCCTTGTCTATTGCAATGGACCCAGGTGAAAGATGACAGATACACCACTGGAGACTGATGGATTACGGTGGCCCAGTGGGTTCAATGGGCCCAAGACAGTGCCTGAAAAATCTAGCACAGTAATTCAACAACTCCTCGGTGAGTCTAAGGAGATGCTAAAGTCAAACTGAAAAAGGTGTGTGTGTGTGTGTGTGTGTGTGTGTGTGTGTTCAATTTTATTTTAAGTCTTTTCACAAATTGTGATATTAGAGTTGAAAAAAAAAAGCGCAGGGAGGGGGGTGGAAACACAATTTTGAATGCCAGTGGACACAAATTATAAAAAAAAAGAATACCAGTGGACAAATAAATGGAAATCGACTGACCTACAATTAATGCTATAATATACAACTCTTGAATAATACTTAAGTACAAACAAAGCCACAAAAACTTCATTTGTAACAAGATCTAACAAGTGCACAGTGAAAAAATATGTCTAACAATAATCAACAAAAGGAAAAAAACATTCCACTAAAAAATAATAATAAAGAACTAACTAGACTAAACAATAATGATTTGAAGAAAATTGTACATCAATAAAGGGATCACTGAAGATTGGGGGTGACGATGATGAGGTAATAATAGTTATGTAGGCTAATCTTTCAGCATCTGCCATATTAATATAAAAACAATAATTATTATCAACAGTTATACTGTGACCACATATGCAAAAAACATTTCAAACAAACCTAGTCTTAAAACAGTTCAATTTCCATCTGCAGGCCAGAGAAACAATATGCTTTATGCGGTATTAATCAGTTTGGTGGTTTTTTAACACAAGATTCAAGTACAATTTCTCCATAAACATTTAGAGAACGGACACTCTTTTTCTCACAATAGAATAACATTTGTTGAGCTTTTTGAACGACCTGCTAGCATTCTTGCAGTGACAAATGAAGTTTCAAATTTGCAATATGATAGGTCTGCAAATACGGGTGTTGGAGAACTGATATGAAACTTTAAAAGAAAATATTTAAGGAAGGCCTGTGTTGCTGGTTTTGAAATGATTGACTGCCTGCTGATACAAATGAGTGAGTTACAAAGGATCAAAAGACTAAAAATTCTTAAGCTCCTAAGTCAGTTGAGTATCTTGATGTACAAGTGATTAAATTGCTGAAACATGACTGCCATATTTTCATCATCCAGGTCAATGCCGATTACCGGGTCAATTGACTGGGGCTGTATATAACCTTTTTTTGTTTTGTTTTTTTACTTCATTAGATTTAATGATAACCTTATCATCCTGCATGGGGAGTCCCTATTTCACTATGTAAGTTCTTTCCCAACACTGCTGCATCCCTCAATCTAATCCAGCTTTGGATGTGTCTCAGAGCTAACCCCTTTTGCCACTGCTGTATGAAAATATGTTTGAAAACTGTTTTTGAATCCTCACCAGAAGCCAGATAACACTAATACAAGTTTTGGAAACAAATATTACAATTTGAAAGTTTTGTAATCAGGATATGAAGGTGTTGCACAATTACTACTCCCCCCCCCCCTCCCCCCTTCCTCTAGCAACTTTAAGAGGCCATTGTGTACTCAACAAAGTCCCCATGTATTAAAATCATAAGGAAAATGCTATACCGCCTAAAAGTGGATGCTATGTTGTGCCACAGTACACGATGTTGTACCGTGCTTGATTTTGCTACACTATGAATTAATGTATCACAGTCTAAAGTCATTCTTTTTCTATGGTCCAGGGGAATAACCCCCAGTGCGGGGGGGGGGGGGGGGGGGGGGGGGGGGGGGGGGGGGGGGGGGGGGGGGGGGGGGGGAGCCTACAGTAGTTTACCATACGCCACTGTCTCATACCATACGTTTCATAGTCTCAGTCCGACCCAAAAGAAAGTGTGGATTAAATATATTAATTTATATTTTAAATGGTGGGCCGTATTAGCAACATTCCTCGTTTTTTTACATTTGTTTATGATTTTTTACATTTAGAAATTACCATACTTTGGTCAGACCTCAGTTGGGCTGCACCCCGTTATTAATTTGGGGTCTTGTAGTAAGAGTGGGAGTGGACAAAAATGTTGGTGATTTTCAGATTTTTTTAAGCATGAAAAAATGGACTGCGCACTTTTTTTTTTGGATTTAGGACATAGAGCAATACCAGGTAGTCACGAGAAAGTTGGAAATAACCATCAAATGAGGGTTGCCTGTATTCCTACACCTTGACCCCCGCGCATGCATATTGCAGTAAGGAAGCTAGCAGACGACAAAGGATTGAGGGGGTACAGTGTTTGCTAAAAAAATTAAAAAATTTCAATCCTACCAAATTTGCTCAAAATCACATGAGTTTTGAGTCAGAGTCTAGTCTTTCACAAAAAGGGTTTATTTTATTTTATTTCTGTGGATGCCTTAGTACGTGCGGTATGAATATAAGAGTTACATAGAAAAACAGAAGGAAAAGAGTGATTTTTTGATACTGGTGTGCAGCCTTGACGCCATGATGCCAGGAGAGCAGCCACATTTTACATGAAGCTAAGGAGAGCACCTTGTCCGGCTTGTGATTGGCTGCTGCAATCACGTGTCCGGAATCCGCCATCTTGGTTTTTCGTCCGACAACAGATTGAAGTTCAAGTTGTAGAGTACTTGAAGTTCAAATCTTGCCACAGTGTGAAACTGAAACTCTTCTGTGTTCCTAAAACGGCCTTATCTTTCAGTACAAGTGTTTGGATCTCTCTCTCTCTCACACACACACACACACACCACATCATATGAATCCAGCCAACAAGTTCATTTATATATTTCAACAAGTAGGCAGTAGATGGCGGATTCCGGACACGTGATTGCAGCAGCCAATCACAAGCCGGACAAGGTGCTCTCCTTAGCTTCATGTCATTTTCAATACCTACACACACGCTTTCTCAGTTTCTGATTCTTGATCAACCATCTCTTCAGATTAACTCTCTTCTTCTACAACATCCAGAGCAAATCCATTTACATAAGGCAAGAGGACTTCAAGACGTGAAGTAAGTGCAGACTTTGTTATCCAGATTTTGTGAAATTGCCGTGTGTTTTGTGTGTTTTCACGCGGATGTAGACTTTGGGCTTTGGCATTTTTAGTGGACCTGATTGTAGGCCTAGCGTAGGCCAAGAATTGTGTGTGTATGTGTGTGTGTGTGTGTGTGTGTGTGTGTGTTACTAGGCCTAAGGAAGTTTTGTATAAAGTAAACTGATGGTTGATAATGGGTACAATTGCCATCACAAGATATGAAGATTATCATCCATTTTAGAGTAAAGAATCTAGTGTTACTGTTATCCTAGCACCCCCCACCTCCTAGGGATTATTCCCAGGGCACTGATGTGATGAGTAAAGAAGGTTCAGCTAGGATTATATAGCAAAGTCAAACTTAACAAAATTAACAATGTATTTGTAAGACATTGGAAAACAAAGCAAACTGCAAAGCATAGTTCATTCCCAAAATTCGGCCCTGGGAACATTAGTCAGCAATTTTTTACTTTGATACATACCCCCCCCCCCCCCCCCCCCCCCCCCCCCAAAAAAAAAAAAAATCTACAGATCAGAATCTCCATGGCACCAAATCCAACAAAAGATGTACAAGATATTTAAATTTATTGCATATTTTGGGGTTTGACAGTCTAGGAACAAGTGACTGATTAAGTGATTTTGAATCTCAACACAGTTTTGACCAGAGCTCTAAGGCAAACTGGAAAATAGTTCAAGAAAGGCATCAGTATGGGAACAAGCTCGGCTGTAGATTACTAAGTGTTATACAGAACAATTTCTTCTTAGGTAATATTGTTCGAGACATTTTAGAGCATGTGAATGCTGCTCCTACTCTGCTGGCTGTGTCTTTCACTCTCTGCATTCAGAATCATCTATGTTAACTTGTAAATTTATAGTTTTTGTAATGACTATCCATATAACATCATACTAAACTCTTAAGAAATAGGAAGAATCACTTTTTGATGTATTACCCCCCACTCCCCCCCAAAAAAAAAGAGAAAAAAAGAAAAGAAAAACAAACCCCATACAAACAACCCCCCTCCCCGCAACAAAAACAGCAGCAACAATACAAAACCAAATCAAAACCAATGAAAAACAGAAAAAAACTTACAAACAACCCCCCCCTCCAAAAAACAAAACCCCCCAACAAAAACCAAACACCAAACCAACCCCACCCGGATTTACCAACCTTGTGTGTGTGTGTGAGACTGTGACTGTATCATGTGTGTGTGTTTTAGTTTAGTGTAGTTTAGTTTATTCTTTTAGAAAGGATAATGGAATAATTATAAGCACTCATGTGTTTTTTAACATCCAGTCCCTGTGTGTATGCAGTTTTGTAAATTTTGTCATCCATTCCCACTGGCACACAATGGCCTACTCTTCCGAAAAGTGGAACAGGTTTTAACATGTGCGCAAGATGTTCTGCGTGCGTTCGCACATAGGACCACAGTTTATAGTCTGAAGCACTTTCAAAGGGAGTGGAGTCGGCACTGATGTTAACTCCAGAGGAAAAATCCTCTTGAATGAGATTCAAACCTGGGTCAGCAGATCACGAGCGTAATGTGCATGACTCTAACCACCAGGCTATCCCGTCTCCTCTGTGTGTGTGTGTGTGTGTGTGTTTTAAAGAAATGAAAGTTTGTACCCAGTTTGAATAGTTCTGAATAGTCTCAATAGATGTAACTTTTCCCCCTCTTTGATAAATCTGTGATAAAACTTTTATTCATTGTTTACTTGATCATTTATATTTTCTGCCTATTTCGCTGTAATATCTTGTTAAAAAAAAAAAAAAAGATATTAAACAGTCTCATGACAACCCAACAGTTACATCTATTATAGAGTGGGCTTGCATCTTCTCACTTTGACTCTTCAGACTTACATGTGTACACACACACACACACACACACACACACACACACACACACCACACACACACACACACACACACACACACACACACACACACACACACACACACACACACACACACTCTCTTGCTCTCTTTTCGCTCTCTCTCTCTCTCTCTCTCTCTCTCTCTCTCTCTCTCCTCTCTCTCTCTCTCTCTCTCTCTCATGGGGGACAAGATGAGACGAGACAGCTAACAAGACATCTTTCACTGTGCTAGGTGAATTTTTACAAATTTACTGTCAACATGCCAATCAATGGACTCCCAGTGACTGTTGAAAAGGCCCTAATACTGTAATAGCCCTTCAGTCAGAAAACTCCCGTCTCCAGCTGGAAAAATTATTGGCCAAGGGGACTCCACAGTTTTTGTGTTGAGGTTCAAGCCAGCCAGTGAAATGTCAACAAACACTGTGGGCCTTGTGCTGAACCAACGCTCCCAAGTTCAGTACTACAGACGGAAGCCTCTTTACTCTTAGCCAGATACGGCGTGACCAGCAGAGAGCAAAGCAGGAACAATAGCAGCAACGACAGCACCAACCACGGTTAGAACAGGTCAGAGATGAAGGAGATAGAACTGATGTAAATAAACTGTTTGTGTCTGACACACTGCACAGCACACAGGATGATTTTGATCAACACGCCTCCACACCTGCACACCTGGACTGCAGTAACACTCATAGCTAGTGTGGTGCCAAAGGAGTCTTATCAAAGTGACCCTCTGTGTGAAGTAAACCTACCACCACTGCGCACCACCGCGCATAGAACCTGAGCCTCCAATAGACCGTGTGATCGCTAGGTTTGAAGCAAGGGCAGTGAAAAACTATGTGGCAACCCTGACTGATTATTCTGTGCAGAATCGTCTTTGAAAAAAAGAGAGAAAAAAACTGTTCAGAAAAGTGGTGTTGTGTTGCACAGGTCAGATGATGCTGATGTTCTTCTGTATGAATCAGATGACATTGTGCTAGAGTTTTCCTGTGATGAGCAGTCTGGGGGGTGGTTATATCGGTACATCAAACAGGAAAAGAAAAACACGTTAGCTGAAGAATGTGTCAGGCTCACCAACTTGCGGAAAGGAAAGGATGTCCGTAACACGAAGTAGGCAGAGACAGAAGTAGTTGCTTTGCGACAGTTGCACGCTCTCCACGACATCATCTGTTTGTACCTTGGCTGAATGAATGTGACTGGGGTAGCGGTCTGGGAGTCAAGAAGAGGCATGGCTTATTTATCTAAGTGAAACTGAAAGAGAGGCTGTCCCTAGCACTGCTTGTCAGTTATGTGACACCATCTTCTTGTTCAGTTCAAATTTTATTTTCTGAATAAACACCGACAGCTTTTTGTTTTGTTTTTTTGTTTAATATAAAAGATTATGATAGAGTGAAAGCAATGTTTGTGATTTAATTCTGCGAGAAATATGAACCTTGTACTTTTTCTGTCAGTGTGAGAAATAATAATGTGATTATCTCACAGCATTATTTCCTCCACCTTACAATTTGAAAAGCTAAACACATCTGTGTAGGAGAATCAACCCAACAGCAGTTGACTTAAAATCATTTTTAATGCCAACAGAAACTGAAACATGGATGGAACAACTATAGTAAAATAAACTAGAAAACAGTGAAAATGCAAGGCGTTTTAAAAAACTTTTACATCATCTTTTTAAAAATACAATTTGAGTGGAGGTTCTGGGGGAAAAAATGTACTCAGTTGCGAAGGAAAACAAATGACATTTTCATGAAATACTGGCAAATGTGATACATTCTGACAGGGATAAAGAAAACTTGTTGAGATGTACATTTCGTCAGCTTACAAAAATTATAACTTAACTTAGGCCTGAGAAATTGCCATGGGTTAAAATCTTGCTGTAAATGGTTAAAGTAAGGACATTCCATGATAAAATTAAATTCATCCCCTAGAACAGACATTATTATAATTTGAGGATACTCTGTGCAGTACGTGTGTGCGCGTATACATGCGCATAATGTACACACGCGCATGAGGGTACATTCATTTCTAAGAGGGCATGATACATGGGGTTCATAATAAGCATTTCGTTGGGTGTGCAGGCACTCTAAGGGATAGATAACATCACCAGAAACTTGATTACATTTTTGTAATTGTATGCAAGCTTGCCTCTTTTGGGATTGCAGGAGACCTGTTCATAATTCATACCCAGAGGCAAGATGAGTCAGCAAGAGAAGACGGGGAAAGGGGAGGTCAGTGATTTGGCTGCCAGTGATCATTCTGGTGACAATTACGATGGAGACTTTCCGACTTTGGTGATGCCGCATACCAGTGACGTGAGACTCCAATACGATGCTGGTGGGTACAAATTATCTCCCCTGTGACCCCATGGTTCACAATGTAGCTGATTGGTTTTATTATGGTCTGTGGAATATTTGGTGGTGTTGCTTTTTGTTGAGTTTTAAAGAACAGGTTGGTTATGTGATATCAGATATTGCTTTTTTTTTTTCTCCTTTAGTTTTAGGGGTAAGGTTTGTTACTGGTGCAGAATAGTATATGATATTTTCTTGTGTGTGTGTGTGTGTGTGTGTTTAAGGGGCTGGCTTGTTATATATGTTACATGTTACCATGCTTTTTGGAGTGAATTTTAGTGCTCAAGTTGTTTCAACACTAGAGGATATTACATCATCATTATATGTTAGTGTTATTGTCAGTAGCCAGGATCGGTAATACGCTTTCACGGAGATTTTAATGAAACCATTCAGTAAGTAACTATCTTTGCACTCTTAGAGGCGCCACCTGCATACATTTAAAAAGAATTTGAAAAGACTTCTCTCCTGTCTTTTTTTCCTTCTTTTTTTCTCTCTTTCTACTCCCTTGCTGTCTTTTTTTTTCCTGTCTTATTTTTCTTTCTTCCGTCCATCTATGTTCTTCTTCGTTTATTTTTTGTTTCTTGTTTTTTCTTGCTCGCTTTTTAATCATCTCATTCTTTCTTTCTTTCTGTCTGTCTGTCTTTCTTACATTCTTTTTCTTTCTGGTTTTTATTTTTATTTTTAAAGCGGTTTTTCTGTCTTTCTTTTCTTTATTCCATGATTGTTATCCTTTCCACTTTCTTCAGTTTTTTTAATGTCTCTGTTTATTTATATTTATCTGTCCATATGCATTTATTCACTCATTTATCTGTAATCTAATCATTTGTTCACCTTATTCATGATCAGTTTTTATTCCTCGGCTAGAACTCCGGGGTTCACTGAATGGTGAGATTTTTGTATATGTGACAATTTTTCTCTTCTTTATTTTATTCGTGTTATTTCCTTGTGGGGAGAGCCAGGGGCCTTTCAGTATAAATAGCAACCCCACTTTCTGGAAATTCTGCGTTAGGAATTCCCTCTTTTCTATTGCTCTCTTTGTTTCTGCCTTGTTCCTTTTCTTCTTGTCACCTCCTTGTCTATTTTCTGCCTTCTTGGTCCATTCTTTTGCCCTTTTTTCCAGAAAGTTTTAAAAGATAACAACTTTCTCCCATGCTGAAGTCGGGTGTGCTGGGCCTGGCTTGTCAGGCGCTTCATGGCAGCACAATGCATTTTTGCTCATTGCTGTCTGAGCAATCGGCGACGAAGAAGAAGAATTCTCGATGCTATTTCTTCCTTCTCTAATATTTTTAAATGTATCTCACGGCAGTCGTTTTCCCCCATTTTCTGCTGCACTTAGACGCTGGAACTTGACCCCTGATGTGCTTATTTTTAGCTCTGGCACCGACCAGATGCACTGGTCCAGTTTGGCGCCATCAAGATGGCGCGGCGTTCTTTCCACTGTTTCAGCGGGGGGAAAGTGGCCACACAGATTTTAATTTCCAACTTCTAAGTGCTTTTTGTTAGGTTTGTCATTTTCTTCAGCGCTACATTAAGGTGTATTCAATGCAGTGGTCTCTTGTTGTTGTGGAGACGTAAATTTGAACAAGTATAACACTTTTGTGTTGGCGTTATAAACAAAAATAACAGATAGATTGGATGTTCTCACCAGATAGCTCTTCTTTGTTTAGTATTGAGAGTGATAATTTCTGTGCTAGTGACGTAAATTGATTGCAATTTTCCTCCTGAAATCGTTTAAGTTTCACTTTGGCAACGTCAGGAATGTAATGTTAATGTTTGATTTTTAAGCTGAATCAACTTTTGTTGTATTTAGGATACGTGTTCATCAGTTTTGAAGGGCTCATATTTGGGCAAAATCTTGTCTGATTGCTGTCTGAATCTAGCCTAGGCTTAGTGCCTGTGTGTGTTAAGAGGATAGGCAGGCCGCACGCACGCACGCACGCAGCGGGCTTGTCTCCTTTAGGCCTAGCGTAGCCCAGATCTGTAGCCCTAGGCTAAGGCCTGACACGCGAGCATTTGTAGGTGCTACTAGGCTTGAGATGCTGTGAGGAGGGGGAAGGGGAGGGGTGAAGAAATGAGAAGGGTGTGGGGGTAAAAAGGTCGGGGCGCACTAATTTTAGCACTCTGCCTGAACCTTTGACTGAGCGCTGCTGTATAGGCGCGCTGAGATCTTTTTATATTATTTTATTTTATATTTATCAATCTGTGTGCATCTATTCACTGACTCATTTATTTATTTGTTTACTTTATTGATTATTCTTTTCAAAACTTAAGTTTCTTGCCTATAGCTGCGAGGTTGACTGTATGGTGACGTTTTTGTGTGTGCAGCCGTTTTTCTCTTCTTCATTCTTTTCATTCTTTTGCTCTTTCTTTGATTTTTTTTTTAAACGTATCTGTTCGTTCCCCCCCCCCCCCCCCCCTTTCCCTATTCATATGCATCTATTCACTCATTGCTTTATATCTTTGTTTATTTTATTCATGATCATTTTAAAAATGTGTTTTGTTCCTCTGTGCTAGAGCTGCAAAGTTCACCGAATGGTAACATTTTTTTTGTTTTTTTTGTGGCTGATAACACGCAACCATTGTTTTTTGCCCGTCATTTATAAATCAAATAAAAAAGTAACTAACCACCTTCTCGACTAAGTTCTGGGATATAATTCATCCCTTTATTTTTGATCTACTGTGTGGGCAGACTCACTGGTGGAGAAGTGGCACGAGCGGAAGTGGGAAGGGAAGGAGCTGAGCCAGGAGGTGAAGCGGATCGTGTTGCAGGGAATAGGGGTGTTCATCCTGGGCCTGGGGTCTCTACATCATGACTCCTGGGTCCAGGCCCTGATCGATTACAAGATACTGACCAGAAAAGAGCAGTAAGTCATTGAGGAGAAAGTGGGGGTAGCGGTGGGGGGGGGGGGGAGGAGGAGGAGGAGAAGAAGAAAAAGGGGGGGGGGGGGGGGGGGAGGGGAGGGGGGGGAAGGTTTGGTAGGTGGGGGGGGGAGGAAGGGGAAGGAGGGAGGGAGGGGGAGAAGAGAAAAATAAGTCTTTTTGTTTTGTTTGTGTGAGTATGTATGTGTGTGTGTTGTGTTTGTGTGTGTGTGGTGTGTGTGTTTTGCCATCTTCTGGTGATTTTTCCTGCCCTGCTGTGCCCATGCTGTTCATTCCAGTGTCCTCTACCCCCAGCCACACCTAGGTTTGTCATGTTGCATCCTCAGGGTCAGAAGTGGACAAGGAACTCATTGAACGTTGTCAGGCTGCTGTGGGGCCACCAACCAGGAGGGCCCTGCACCGCTGCAGGGTCACTTCAGTGGTGTTCAGTAGTGCCTGTTTTGAGTCTACATATATGCAGGACACTGCCCGCTATGCCCCCCCCCCCCCCCCCCCCCCCCCCCCCCCCACCCACTGAAGGACCCTGCTAAGCCTGGGAGTCAGACTTAGTGAGACAGCCACCCACCTGGGGTGGTGACCACGACCAGTACCCCTGAATCTCCGGCCTTGGGAGGCTTTGACTTAAGACTCGTCACAGGCAGAGAAGTGGATCCATCCATGGGGGAAAACCAAAACTGAGGACACCATGAGACCGCAGCAATAGGGCGGGGGCCAACCGAACGAGACGCAAATGTCATTTTATTGCATGATGGTGAACGACGATGGGGATGGTGACGTCATGTTGCTGCTCAGGAAGCGCGTTTGCTCTGGGGATGGGGGGGTTACTCCACAGGGCTGTACTCTGCGCTTCCTGTCATAATGTATCCTGACGTCAGCTGGACCCGAGAGATACACACACCTGCAGTGTCGGTCAGGTAGTTTGAGCAACACTCTTAAAAACCTCGTCCATAAAGTGGGTGACGCCCGACTGTGGTCCCAGTCTTCCCTTTGAGCCTGTAGCAAACGCAGTGTGGGCAGTGGCTGACTTTGGGGATGGTGTCTAAACATGACACCTGTGTGCATGCATTTAAAAAAAAAAAAATTGTCGTCTGTTCCTACGACCAGGAAATGGCGTACTCTTCCAAAAAGGCAGAATGTTTTCTTTAAATGTGTGCGCAAGATGTTCTGCTTGTAATTGGACCTGGGGCCTCTGTTTATATAGTCGCATCCGAAGGACTAGAATAGATTTTAACATGCATGTGAGTTTGTCTGTACGTGTGTCCATTCCCCCTCCCCCCCACTGTGACCACTGGACTGTCGGGCCTCCCATTCAGTGAAGAGCTCCCTGTGGACTTCTGATTGTAGCCTGAGGATTGGGTGTGTTTTGTCTCAGGATCAGGACCCTGGACGCTATGAATGAAGGATATGAAGGATACTCCAGGACGCTAACCACGTACACCAACATTTTCAACGAGCTCGGGGCTGTCTTTTACCCGGTAAGTGTTTCTTGCAACTTTTCTGCCTTCTGTCCGATCTCTCTGAAAATGTTCAGCTTTCCTTCTTGTGGGTCCAGCAGGTATGTGCGTGCGTGCGTGCATGCAAGTGAAAAAATTGTGGAGTGTGTGTATGAGTGAATGGATGAATGAGAGAGAGAAAGAGAAAGAAAGAGAGCGAGCTTGTGTTTTTAAAAGAAAGTTATATTGACTGTTCATTATAAAATTACAAAAGACAGTTATTTCTGTTTACTTTTAATAACAATGTTTGTTGTTGTTTTTTTCCCAGGAACACAAAGAGCCACTGAAAGAGATGGTGCAGCTGATTTTTGAGGTCGAAGACAGATTTTTAGGACCTGGCAAACCTGGCAAAATTTGTGTGAAGGAGGCGGTTCAAATTGCCTTGACTTACCCATTCTACCAAAAGCAGCCGTAAGTTGTTTTTGTTTTTTTCTCTTTATTGACACCAAATCATGCAAGTAATCAGAGAGAAGGAAGGTGGCAGGATGGTGTAGATGTTCACCTGCCTAACAAGTAAACCCTGAGGTTCTGGGATCGATTCCCAACCTTTTCCCTTTCTTTCCAGTTTGACAGGAAGATCAAACGGAATGTCAAGTCTTTTCAGAAGAGACTCTGAACCAGTTGAACCCGTGTGCTTGCGGAGTTGTGTGCATCAAAAGAACCCACGGCAGTTGAAAACTGGCAAGAGCAGGGAGGTGTACCTCCTGACTGCCCTGGCAAAACTAGGAGGTTTATTTCCCATCTGTGTCCCCGAAGTCGGAATGTGGCTACCTTAATGGGTGGGCTCCACAAGCCTTGTTGAATAAGACCAGCTGTGGTGAGCTCTAAGGTGTTTATCGCATAACTGTTCTAAGGAACGATCTACAACGATGCCTCAGGCCATGAATAGAGAGGACTCCACTGTAGCTGACAAAGGGACTGTTTAAGACAAAAGGCTGAGCCACCAGCCCTGGGACTATAAGCCTACGTGTGATGACACTTACCTACACCATCGCTCTGAGTTGCCAAGTTTTCTAGTTTAGAGAGACATGCTGGACATTAAAAAGGAACAAAAGGGGTGCCAGCACAGACCTCTACTGGTTTCTTTAGAGAAAGTCTAAATGGATGAAAAGAATTCTCAAACCACAACCATGGGTTGTTCCTTGCTTAAACAGCACACTGCTCGTTGTTTAAACAGAACACTGTAACACTCTCCCCCAAGCTTTGAATAGAATGCCCCTATTGTTCTACCATTATAGATTCACAAAGAAACCGTAACTGTCTCTTTTAGAATTGCTGCTAACCTCAGCAAATCATGAAGTCTAACCAGGTTGAACATGTTCTTTCTAGAAGTTGGGGTGGGATGGGGGAGGTGGGAAAAGGGGAAGGAAAGGGGGTTGTAGTTCAAACTGCCTTGTAAGGGAATGCACAGAGAGAGAGAGAGAGAGAGAGAGAGAGATGCGAGTTTAGGAAATTTAAGGTGTGACATTCCTGATACAGCCTTCACTGGCCCAGGCCAAAAGCTACGTCAGTCATTGATGCAAACAAGCAACGTGCCTCGGGGAGGGGGGGGGTGGGGGGGAGGAGGGTGGGGGCTATAAAATAAGACACATGGAATAACCATGAAATGTGCTGTCTCTGGCAGGTTTGGAGAGGATCTGTCGTCTTCAAATACCACCAAGGTCTCTGAATATGCTGTGCAAGACTTGCAGTTTGTCGTGGTCTACTTCTGCAAAGTGGGTAAGAATCTTTCTGCTGTGAGTGTTGTCTGCCTCCAAGTCACAGGCAGATGGAGGAAGGAGAGGAGATAGCCTAGTGGTTAAAACGTTGAGCTTGTGATTTGATGGCCCGGGTTCGAGCCACCATCAAGATGCCCATTTGAAGGGAGTTTTCCTCTGGGGTTAACATTGGTGCTGGGTCTACTTCTCTGTAAAGTCCTTTGGATGAGAGTATAAACCAATGTCCTCTGTGTGTGTGTGTGTGTGTGTGTGTGTGTGTGTGAATGCATGCAGAACATTTTGTACACACATTAATAGCCCTCTCTGCCTTTTTGGAAGAGCAGGCCATTGTGTGCGGAGAAGAATGGATGATAAAAGAAAAAAGAAAAACCGCGTGCACACTGGATGTCATGTGGAGACATCATCCCGGAAGTGGGAGTGCAGCTACCTCAATGGTTGGTGACTGGGTCACCTTTGTTGAGCCCTGAGGAACAAATCCTCCCCCCTCCCCCCCCCCCCCCCCCCCCCCCCCCCCCCCCCCCCCCCCCCCCCCCCCCCAAAAAAAAAAATGTTTATAACAAGAAGTAATGTGTGACCCTTCACCACATAATTTGATTTGTTGCTTTACAAGATTCAGCGCTATATAAATTCCATACATTATTTATTATAATGACTCATTGTACCAGAGTCCAATTTTTAGTTGTTTAACATGTTATTAATTTGCCGTTTAAAAAAAAAGAAGCTATTTTAACCCGTATGGCATGATGGTCCACGATCATGGCTTTCCGGTAATCTGCGATGGGCCACGATCATGGTTTTGCATACGTCAGGTTCAACATTAATGGACTAGCATCGGTAGCCTTCTGAAAACTGCCTCGTTTTCACTTGGTAGCCTCTGTCAAATGTGGAACTTCCATTCCTTTTGTGTGATTAGCGTTACTAGGCGTGATAACGATGTCGAGAGGAATGTTGTTGACACCACCCTAAAGGAGTCAGTTGTTGGAAGTGAAAGGCTAGTGAGGAAAGTAACAATGGGTGAATGAAAGAGATTCTTATCTCTACCATGCATCTAACATGTGTTGCCTTTGTCTTGTTGTTCATTCTGGTTTATTGTCTCTGCCATGAAAGGGGGTGTAATTGATGAAGAGCGGAGGCTGGGGGTGGCTTACCTGTCAGGGAGTTTGTTCGATACAGCTTGTGGTATATCTCTTGCTACATATTAGGTAATGTCTTTCTGGGTTTTTTTGTAACACATTCTACATTGTCTCTGCTTTCCAAAAATTGTATAGGTTGACCTATCTAGCGTTAGTCCTAAGCATTATATAAAAACTCTAAAACAGAGCGGAGGTAGCCATGGCTAAAAATTCTTGGTTTTAACCCTTACACTGCTGGATATAATTATTAGCACTCACAGGAATTGCGCTTAAAACCAAGAATTTTTTTAGCCAGAGCTACCTTCGTTCTGTTTTAGGGTTTTTACATGCTTCTGAATAACGCTAGATAGGTAAACCTTTATATTTTTGGAAAGTAGAGACAATGTAGAATGTGATATAAAAAAACACCCAAAAAGACATTACCTAGTATGTAGCAGGAGATATCCCACAAATTGTATTGAAAAAAACTCCCTGACAGGTAAGCCACCCCCCACCCTCCACTCTTCATCAACTACACCCCTTTCATGGCAGAGACACAGAACAGAATGACCAACAAGGCAAAGCAGCATGTGTTAGAGGCATTGGTAGTGTGAGATAAGGCTCCACTTCATTCACCATCGTTACTTTGGTGACTAGCCTATCACTTCCAACAACTGACGCCTTTAGGGTGGTGTCAGCAACATTCCTTTCCAGGTCATTATCACTCCTAGTAAAGCTAATCACAACACAAAGGAATGGAAGTTCGACACTTGAGGGACACTACCAAATGAAAACAAGGTAGTTCTCAGGTTACCGATGATAGTCGATTGATGTCGAACCTGACATATGCAATGCCACAATCTTGATGTCGAACCTGACGTATGCAACGCCACGATCGTGGCCCATTACAGTTTACCGGGGAGCCATGATCGTAGCCCATCACGCTGTACAGGTTAAGTGCAATTCCTGTGAGCAACAATAATTCTATCCAGCAGTGCAAGGGTTAAAAAAAAAAAAAAAAAGACTAGAACAAAACCACATTGAAAATCAAGCCAGTTCTATCAAAAGTCTTTACAAATTGAAATGCTAGACTCCAGAACAGTGACACACCAGGGAGAAAGTGAACACATGTGAACGGTGATAATGGGAAACAAAAGGAAACAAAATTACACCTTGATAACTCATGTTATTGCCGAGGGTTACATATGTAAATCGGTGTAAAAATGATGGGTAATAGGTTAAGCAATGTAGTAATAATGGGTAATATGTTAATCAGTGTAATGATAACGGGTAACATGTTCACCAGTGTAATAATGACAGGTAATATGTTTCATCAGTGTAATAATGATGGGGTAATATGTTTCATCAGTGTAATAGTGACAGGTAATAATCGTGTTCATCATTCCATGCCCGTTTGACAGTTTTAAAAAAAAATGTTCAGACCATGTCTCGGTAACAAAGCTGTGTGGATCGGTGGTCTAGAGGTAACGCGCCTGTCTAGAAAGCGAAAAGTCCGGGTCTGAAGTGCGCGTGGTTCGTATCCCGTCTGGGCCCGAAACTTTTCCCCCATCCATTAGACCATGAGTGGTGGTCTGGGCACTAGTCTTTCGGATGAGACGATAAACCGAGGTCCCGTGTGTTACACATAATTATTTAGCGCACGTAAAAGAACCCACGGCAACAAGAGAGTTGTCCCATGCAAAATTCTTAGAAAAAAGCCACTCTGATAGGGAAACAAATACATTTGAGACATGAAAAAAAAAAAAAAGGGTGGCGCTGCGCTTGTGGCGACGCGCTCTCCCGCTCTCCCCGGGGAGAGCAGCCCGAATTTCACGGAGAGAAATCTGCCGTGACTTAAAGTGGTATGAAATGAAATCTGAGCGCTTTGATTTGTTGCTTTACAAGGTTCAGCGCTATATAAATTCCATACATTATTATTATTATTATTATTATTATTATTATCAGTAACAAAGCTGGAAACTCTTTATGTACGTTGCCTGTGTGTTGATTGTGTTAATCAAGAGTCCCAGCAGAGTTATCCACTGCAGTGGCTGTCTCGACCATGACCGAGCGGTTCTCTGTATGAATGCCGTAACACCAGTATCTGATGGTGTGTTTTTTTTTCCAGCTCATATGCACGTGGTCTACCATGCAGTGCACGGAAAGCTGCTCTCTGAAGAGGTCATGCTGACTCTGAGATATGTAAGTCATCTTCATTCTTTTTCTTTGTTGTTGTTGTTTTCTTAGCCATTTCTGTCTGTCTGTCTGTCCCTCTCTCTTTGTCTGTTTCTTTGTCTCTCTGTCTGTCTGTCTGTCTGTATGTCTGTCTCTCCCTCTTTGTCTCTCTCTGTCTCTCTGTCTGTCTGTCTGTCTGTCTCTCTCTCTGTGTGTTCCTATACTGGGTGGGTTTGTAAAGCCTGGTCTTCTCCTGTGCTAGTATCTTTGCAGGAGGTCTGCCGCTGACCTCAGCCAACACATTCCAACGTCAGAGCAGCTCATTTCCTTGTACACAGGTTGCATGCTGGGTGCGTTTGCGTTTCCCTAACCCACGAAACGCTGACATGAAGTACAGGATCTGTAACGAGCATATTTGACCTTGTGCATGTGTATATACTTCAAGGAAGTGAAGGCACTGGCAGGTCTGCACTGGAAGTTGACCTGGGAGATGGTAAAAATCCCCACCCTTAGTTGACTAGATGTCGACTCCGAGATTCAAACCCAGGCCTTCACGGACCCAGGGGATTGAAATCAAAACGTTTTTAACCGCTTGGCTGCAGCGTGCGTTTCTCTCAGCCATCTACTATGCTGCTGCTGCTGCTTGCTGCTGTGCCGTCTTCATCTGAACACCCTGGGGGGGTCACCCCAGAGTATGCCTTCTGTCTGAATCACCACTCTTGGAAAATCGCTGTGAGAGCCTAAGTGCGCACTGGATGAGAAGGTTCTCTGCATGGCTCTTTCTCAGTTACCTTGCCACAAAAGTAGCCATATTCTGCCTTCTGAGGATTGTTTTTCTCTTCTTAACGCCCTAGATGGGGGCGGATAGCTTAATGGGTAGAGCTCATGATGGTCATGATCTGATGATGTGGGTTTGAGCCACCGCTAGGGCACCTGTTCAAGGAGGTTTCCCGCCTGGAGGTTAACATCAGTACTGACTCCACTCCCCCCCCCCCCCCCCCGAAATCCTTCCGATGACACTATAAACTGAGGTCCTGTGCGTGAACGCACTCAGATCATCTTGTGCACATGTTAAAACTCGTTACTTTTTTTGGAAGAGAAGTCCTTTTGTGTTCCTGTAGAAATGGATGACATGTCATGTTTCTCCCAGGGGAGGTTTGACATTGATGAGCCTTCTTCATCTCTCTCTGTTTTGAGCTTCCTCCTTATTTATGCCCCTTTCTCTAAGATCATCTGCAATACAGGCAGCCCAGGTCTTGCTAGGTCTTCCCTTTGGTCTCTTTCCATCCACAACGAAGTTCATTGCTCTTTTTTATGGTGTGGTGGTCTGCTTTCCGTTGAACGTGCCCAAACCAGCGCAGTCTATTGACTTCAGATCATCAACTTTGCACATTCTCCATAGTTCTTCATTCGTGATCCTGTCTTCCCATTTGATCTTTGTCATGTAGCGTAGCACTCGGTTTTCACAGCTCTTCATCAAACGTTGGACGGTTTTTGGATGACAAAATTGTAAAAAAACAAAACCCAAAAAACTCATATGCACACTGTGAAGTTCAGACATCACCCCCTTCATTGGGATGTGGCTACCTTAATGGTGGGCAAATAACATCATATGTGCAAAATCACGTCATTGTTGAACCTTGGAACTCTTAACCAAGGAATGGGAAAAAATAAAATAAAAATAATAATAATGTATGGAATTTATATAGCGCTGAATCTTGTAAAGCAACAAATCAAAGCGCTCAGATTTATTTTATTTATCGAGGATAATGGAATAAGCACTCATTTGCTTTTTTTTTTACATCTAGTCCCTGTGTGTATGCGGTTTTGTAAATTTTGTCATCTGTTCCCACCGGCACACAATGGCATACACTTCCGAAAAGCGGAACAGGATTTAAAGTGTGCGCAAGATGTTCTGCATGCGTTCGCACACGGGACCTCGGTTTATAGTCTCATCCGAAGGATCTTAGGCTTTAAAATGTTAAGTGGAGATGGTCTTGTGTGCATGTGTGTGTGTGTGTGTGTTGTTGTGTTGTGCGTGTGTGAGCGTGTTCATGTGTTGTGTGTGTGTGTGTATATGTTCGTGTGTGTGTGTGTATGTCTGTGTGTGTGTTCGTGTGTGTATGTGTATGTCTGTGTGTGTGTTCGTGTGTGTATGTGTTCGTGTGTGTGTGTGTATGTATTTGTGTGTATGTCTATGTGTGTGTTTGTGTGTGTGTGTCGTGTGTGTGTTGTGTGTGTTCGTGTGTGTGTGTTCATGTGTGTGTGTGTGTTATGTGTTCGTGTGTGTGTGTGTTCGTGTGTGTATGTGTTCGTGTGTATGTCTGTGTGTGTGTGTTCGTGTGTGTATGTGTTTGTGTATGTGTCTGTATGTGTTTGTGTGTGTGTGTGTGTGTTCGTGTTCGTGTGTGTATGTGTGTTTGTGTGTGTGTGTGTGTATGTGTGTGTACATGTGTGTGTATATGTATGTGTGTGTGTGTGAGCAGGGGGATGGTGTAGACCCGGCTGTGCTGAAGGAACGCGGCAACGACTGCTTCAGGAGGGAAGACTACAAAGCTGCCATCGACTACTACACTACCGCCTTGAAAAAAGAGTAAGTTCCCCTCAGCTCCCTCCCCCACCTCCCCCCACTGCCTGTGTATGCTCTTCTTAACTCCTTGGGGGTGGGGGCTGTAGCCTTGTTGTTGTTAGAACTGTTTAACTTCAATCCCAGTGGGTCCATGGAAGTTCTGGGTTTGAATCTCAGCATCAGTGTCTGGTGAATTAAGGGTGGGGTCTGACTGGGTTAGATTGTTATCCAAAAGACTTGACAGTCAGTTTGATTTTCGCATTAGACTGGGAAGAAAGGGCAAGGCTGGAAATCAAATCCAGAACCTCACGGTTTTCTTGTTGGCAGGCGAACGTCTTAACCATCCTGCCACCTTCTTTCCTAGGCTTGTAGATAACTCCTTTGCCTACGTGGATTTGTCTTCCATTGACCAAATTCGGGCTCATCAGGGATTGAACCCCTGATGTGTTCGTGTGTGTGTATGTGTGTGTGTATGTCTGTGTGTGTGTGTTCGTGTGTGTATGTGTAGGTGGGTATGGAATCACTGTATATCTATAACCTGTCATATAAAGTGTAACGCTAACTCAGAGACAGCCATGGCTTGCTAAATGTTGCTGTCATGTCACTGAGAATACCGTCAACTAAAACACGCAGCCTTTTCTTCTCTCCCTCATTACCATCTCACAGAATGTACCATGGGGGTTCAGCTCCCATGAGGTATGAAGACTTGGATGGTTTTGTGATAAATTTTGCTTTGTGGTAGTAGTTATGTGTCTTGTTGTTTTTTAAAAAGTAGTAGTTATGTGTCAGTATTAGTTCTTGTTGGTTTCTCTTTCTTTTCACAGGGTAAACAACAGTGAGGCCATGGTAACACCCTTATTCAGTTGCCTCTGTGTTTGTGTGTGTGTGTGTGTGTATGCGTGTGTGTGTGTGTGTATGCGTGTGTGTATGTGCATGTGTGTGTGTATGCATGTTCTTTTCTTGTGAGCAGTTTCTCCAACCGTCACCTGTACGGAAATCGAGCGCAGTGCTTCATCAATCTGAAGCAGTACAGGTAAGTGACAGGGAGGCTGTTTTCTGGTTTGTGATGTTGTTTTGTCAGTGTGCTTTTTTGCTGGGTTTTGTTACTGTACACTTAGTTAACCAGGTTTATCATCTTCCTTTAGTGCTAGAGATTTTTTATTTTTCATTCCTCAGCTAGAGCTCCAAGATTCATCGTGAGATTTTGCGTATGTGAAGTTTACCTTTCATCAAAGTAGCCACATTACGACGACTGCGGGGATGATGTCTAAACACAACACCAGTGTGCATTTATTTTTTAAAAATTTTGTTGTCCACTCTCCTACCAGCGACTCTTCCGAAAAGCGGAATGGGTTTTTTAACATGTGCAAGGTGTTTTGTGTACATTCACACATGGGACTTCAGTTTATAGTCTCATCCATAGGACTTTGGGAAGAGTAGAGTTGGTACTCCAGGGGAAAAAATTCCCTCGCGCAGGCATCTCAGCTATGGCTTGAAGCCACACCTTCAGACTGTAAGGTCAGTGTCCTAATCGCTAGGCTATGCTGCTTCCTGGGTCCAGTAAATAGTTTTGTACTTTGCCGATGTTCATGTGATATATTTTCTGTTGTCTGTTCTTTCAGACATGCAAAAGCCTGCTCTTCTTTAAAAGATTATATGTGGTTCTTACCATATGGGCCAGATTATTATTTAAAAAAAAAAAAAAAAATTTTTGTTCCTTGGCTAGAGCTCCCTAAGGTGCACCATTGGTGGGGTTTTTGCATATGTGACAGAGTTTTTTTCCCCACCATTAAGGTAGCAATATTCTGACTTTGGGGATACAGTTGGGAATTGAACCTATCAATTTTTGCCAGGACAGTCAGGAAGTATCTCCCTGCTTTTTCCGATTCTCAACTGCCATGGGTTCTTTTGATGTGGTCAAGTCTGTAAGCACGCCGGTCTGACTGGTTTAGAGTCTCCTACTACGAAAGACTTGACATTCAGTTTGACTTTCCCATCAAACTGGGAAGAAAGAGCAAGGCTTGGAATTGAACCCAGAACCTTGCAGTTTACTTGTTAGGCAGGTGACCGTCTAAACCATCCTGCCCCCCCTTCCCTTCTTGGCCAGATGATATTATATATTTGTGCCTTCACATGCAGGGCCTCGGTTCATTGTGTCACCTGAAGGGCTGGTAGAGGGTAGGAGTCCCAGCATTTGAAGAATGGCCCACCCTTCTTTCAAAGACGTGTCTACAGGCAAGATTGCTTGTGTATGCAATTGTGCATGTGTCCCAGGTTTAATCTGAAGGACTGGTAGATAACTGTGATGTAGCCTACAGATGTTGGATCTGTGGATAAAAGTCTCTGCCTTTCTGTATCAGAATTCTGATGTGTGGATTTTGTACCCAGCCTTCTTCTTCTTCCTTTTTTGTCATGTTTCTCCCAGGGGAGGTTTAACATTGATGAGCCTTCTCCATCTCTCTCTGTTTTGAGCTTCCTCCCTATTTATACCCCTTTGTCTAAGATCAACTGCAATACAGGCAGCCCAGGTCTTGCTAGGTCTTCCCTTTGGTCTCTTTCCATCCACTACGAAGTTCATTGCTCTTTTTATGATGTGGTGGTCTGCTTTCCGTTGAACGTGCCCAAACCAGCGCAGTCTATTGCTACTAGCTACAGACTTAAGATCATCACCTTTGCACATTCTCCCTAGTTCTTCATTCATGATCCTGTCTTCCCATTTGATCTTTGTCATGTAGCATAGCATTCGGTTTTCACAGCTCTTCAACAGGCAAGATTGCTTGTGTATGCATTTGTGCTTGTGTCCCAGGTTTAATCTGAAGGACTGGTAGATAACTGTGATGCAGCCTACAGATGTTGGATCTGTGGAGAAAAGTCTCAGCCATTCTGTATCAGAATTCTAATGTGTGGTTTTCATATCCAGCCTCAAGATGTCATTCCCACTCAGCCAGTAAGTTGAGAGGACAGTTCAAAGTAAGCAAAACCCAGACTGGCGGTAAACTTTTCCAGATTTGCCCTGTAGCGTATCTGTCGTGGTATGATAGTAAACTCCATTGTCTGTGTCTTCAGGGAGGCCCTGAGTGACTGTCGGAGAGCCTTGTTGGTCAGCCCCAACTGGTACAAGGTGGGTGAAGGTTTTTTTCTTCCAATTTTGTTTGTAGTAGTTGCATTTCTCTAACTTGGCGCCCCTGGGGGTGACCCAGAATATGCACTCTTCTTCATGCATCGTGCCTGGGAATTGCTGAGAGATTGTTTTACAAACCAACTACACTGGATGTGTGTGTGAGAGAGAGAGAGAGAGAGAGAGAGAGAGAGAGAGAGAGAGAGAGGAGAGAGAGAGAGAGAGAGAGAGAGAGAGAGAGAGATTTTAACTGTAGTGTCTTGCCTTAAGTCAGAAATACCTTAATCATCCCATGCAGGGCAATTGCAACACTGACAGGCGCATAATTGGTAGGAATCATAATCTGAAAAGTGGTCAATATTTTTCCCGTCTTTCAGGCCGCCTATCGCGCTGCTGAAGCCAGCCTGAGACTGGGCGACCCAATGAACGAGGCCAGAGCGTTCATCGAGAAGTCGATGATGAATCTGCTGACTTACGACAATCCTGACAAAGACCTGATAATGCAGATTAAGGAACTGAAGAAAGAGATCAGCGATTGTAAGCATATATACATTTTTTTTCTCCTTGGTTGAATGTCTATTCACTTCTAGGTGATTTAGACAAGCCAGCTTTTAGAACAAAACTACGGGTTAAAGGAGAACGTCCCCATATGTGATCTTGCATCAGCTCCCTTCTTTGTATAAAGTTCTTTAAATTAAGAAAAAGGCAATCCAAAAGTAAATGCTGGACTGTAAGAGAATGAGAACAGGTATGTGTTCCAAGTATTTAGCCGTAATTTATAAACAATTGTCTTTATATTTCTTGGGGAAGAAAGACTTTCAAAACGTAACTTCTGAAATTTATAGAGTTTATAGAAATTGTCAGTACTGACTGGGTTTCATCTGGTGCTCATTTTATATATGTACATAATCATGTACTGTACAGAGAATAGGGGAACCTAGTATCAGTGGCATGGCTTGATTTACAGCTACAATAAAAAAAAAATCAGTAGCAGCCCTTCAAAACAGCAAACAGAAACCATGTTCACTTTCTACAAGGACTTTTCTATGTTACATTCAAAGTATCCATGTCAAATTCAAGTGCTTGGTGTGTATTTTGTGCCAGTTTTAGACCCTCTAGATGAAGGACGCTACAGCCGAGTGGTTAAGACGGTTCGACTTCAGGGTCCTTGAAGGCGTGGGTTCGAATCTTGGTGGCGTCTGGTGGATGAAGGGTGGGGATTTTTACAATCTCCCAGACCAACTTCAAAGGGCAGCCCTGCCAGGGTCTTAATTCCCTTCGTGTACATACACATACAGAAGATCAAATAGGCACGCGAGAGATCCCGTAATTCGTGTCTAGCATTCTGTGGGTTGCGGAAACACAAACATACCCAGCATACATCCCTGAAATCGGAATGCGGCTACCTTCATGGTGGTGGGAGGGGGGGGGGGGGGGGGGGCATAAACTGTTACACTACACAAAGTCCCACCATTGGTAAACAAACCTCAGAGCTGTGGGTGGCTGAGGAATGAAAAATGGTGTCAGCGGCATGGTTTGATTTACAGCTATAACGAAAAATCAGCAGCAGCAGCCGCCCTTCAAGTTAGCACGTTTCTGTCGAAACCGTTTTTATTGTCTATGAAGACTTTTCTATGACATCAACAAATCATTTGTGTGAAATTCAGCCGCTTTCTATGTATATTTTGCCCGTTTTTAGACCCGCTAGATCAGTACGGTTGATTGGAACTGGTCAAACTATTTTGGCTGAGTTAGTTAGATTGGCTCACTTCAAACTGGGGTTTTTTTTGTTTTTTTTTCAAGGTTTAAGGCTGAAGAACATGTAGTATGATGTGAAGGTAGTTAACTGATGACAAAAACCTGAAAATGGTTCAGACTGGGTTTTTTTTGTTTTTTTCTTCTCATTTGTTTTTGTTCTTTTCTTTCGGTTCAGAGTGGACTTATTTTTTTAGTCTGTTCACATGTTAATTGCAAAATGGCTGCCGGTGAATGCTAACGATTTAATTTACCGTGAAATCAAATTTGACAAAGATATTAATATTCTGGGTGGGGGGGGTTATCGCATATTTTTCAGTTATTCATTAGTACAATGTTGACGTAAAACCTGAGTTTGCGTAACAGTTCAATTATACCTGGGTTTTCTCATGCACCGTCACATATATTTCATTCATTGGATTGATAAACTTTTATTTTGTGCCATTCCTGTTGTCTATGCAGAGACATGGTGGAATATTCAAAGTATCAGAGAAAAAGCAACTAAACCCTCTTCCTTCCCCCCACACACACCCACAAAAACCCCAAACCCATCGTAATTGAAAAACTCGACACTGCATGAAAAGCAATAAATCATTGGAGTCACAGTAGAATGGACCTGTCCATCCAATTTTTTTTTTTTTTCTGTACTAAAGAGAAAAAAAAGATGTAAAAATGTAGTCTCTAAGGGATTGAAGAAGTTAAAAGTTAAAAAATCACATGAAAATGTAATCTCTGAGAGATTGAACAGGACCTGTTCTGCCTTTCGAAGAGTAGGCCATGTGTGCCGGTAAGAACGAATGAAAAGAAAAACAAAACCCCCCACATGCGGTTTGGTGTGGTGTTTAGACATCATCCCTGAAGTTGGAATATGGCTGCCTAAATGGCAGGCAAACCCCCCTCTCCAGAAACACAGTCGCATACGAAAAAGTCTCAAAATTGATTACCTTGGAGCTCAAGGTGAGGAACGCACACACGCACACACACACACACACACACAAAAAGAATTATTGTCAGATTCATTCATTCCTTTATTTATATATGTATTTATAATGTTTCATATTAGTTAATTTATTCATTTTTCCAAAAGTATTTGATGCTAAATTTCATCGTTACTCATGAATTCTAATAAAAACATGAAAGTCGCAGTAAAGAATTATTTTGGGGTTGTATAGATCAATATCCTTTTGCAACGTGCTTTTAGCTTTTGATTTGCATGTATTATTAATATCATTATCATTAGCATTACTGTTGTTGTTGTTGATGTTGTTATCATCATCATTATTTTTTCTCAGTGTTATTTTGTTGTGTACCTGAGTCTAATGGTATAATCATGTTGTGTTTTGGTTGGGTTTTTTTCTGTTGACAGTTGAAGCTGAAAAATATGCATCCAGGTAAGAGAATTACCATTTTTATCTGTTGCTGTGTGTGTGTGTGTGTGTGTGTGTGTGTGTGTGTGTGTGTGTGTGTGTGTGTGTGTGTGGTGTGTGTGTGTGTGTGGTGTGGTGTGTGTGGTGTGTGTGTGTGTTGTGTGTGTGTGTGTGTGTGTTGTGTGTGTGTTGGTGTGTGTGTGTGTTTACCTACACAGTTGGCTGCTGCTCAGAGAAGGGTTAATACATGAATATTTGTTTTATCATTTCTCGTACTGGCATGAATTGTACCAGGCCCGACGATATGACTTGGGCGTGGGAAAGAATTGTTATATTCTAAAGTCTTTTCTCGTACTAGCATGAATTGTACCAGGCCCGACGATATGACTTGGGCGTGGGAAAGAATTGTTATATTCTAAAGTCTTTTCTCGTACTAGCATGAATTGTACCAGGCCCGACGATATGACTTGGGCGTGGGAAAGAATTGTTATATTCTAAAGTCTTTCTGGGGAAAAGGGGGATGGGGGGGGGGTAATGGACCAAGAAGGCAGAAAACACAGACAAGGAGGAGGTGACACAGGACAAAAAGGAACAAAGCAGAAGAAACAGAGAGAGAGAGGGATAGAAAAGAAGGAGTTCTTCTTGGCACAGAATATTCCAGAAGGGGAGGAATGCTATTTATGCGGACAGGCCCTTGGCATTCCCACAGGGGAAATTGGTAGGTTACATTTCCAACTGTATCCCCAAAGTCAAGAGTGTAACTACCTTTGTCGTGGGGGGGAGGGGGGAGTGGCGGGGTGGGGGGGGGGGAGGTTGGTCACATACACACAAACGTCACCATTGGGCAACCTCGGAGCTCTAATAATAATAATAATGATAATAATATATGGAATTTATATAGCGCTGAATCTTGTAAAAAAGCAACACAAATCGAAGCGCTTGCACTCAAATCATTTACACGCATGCAACTCTCCTTAAACATAATGAACAACAGATTTCAAATCCATGCGCGCGCGCACATACGCACGCATGCACACACACACACACACACACACACACACGCACACACATACACACTCTCTGACTGAGGAACACATACACACAAAATTGTATGCATTGTATACCACGTTCTCCCCTGTAGTACAAATAGCATCCCCACATTCTGGAAAATTTTGTGCTAGAAATTTCCTCTTTTCTATCACTCACTCTGTTTCTGCCGTGTTCCTTTTTCTCTTCCTGTCGCCTCCTCCTCCTCCTTGTCTGGTTTCTGCCTTCTTGGTCCATTCTTCGGCCTTTTTTTTTCCAGAGAGACTCAAAAAATAACAATTCTCTCTTCTGCCAAAATCGGATACGCTGGGCCTGACTTGTCAGGCGCTTAACGGCAGCGTGACGCATTTTCGCTCATATAACAGACAACAGCAGTTGCTGTCTGAGTGGAAGAAGAAGAAGATGCCATTTTGAGTCATAGCAGATTTCTTTGTATGAAGTTCGAGCTGTTGTTTAGCAAGGAGATAATAATAATGTATGGAATTTATATAGCGCTGAATCTTGTAAAGCAACAAATCAAAGCACTCAGATGACTTTTAAAACTTTATTTATGCGTGTGTATGCGGTTTTTTAAAATGTTGTCATCTGTTCCCACCGACACACAATGGCCTACTCTTTCGAACAGCGGAACAGGATTTAACGTGTGCGCAAGATGTTCTGCATGCGTTCGCACACGGGGCCTTGGTTTATAGTCTCATCCGAAGGACTTTTGGGAGAAGATGTGTCACTATAATTATGAACAGTGTCTCCCCTTTTTTTTTTTTCGGGGAGGGGGTTGGGGGGCCAATTTTTTTCCCCTGACTAGTTGTTTTTTTTAGCGCAGCGTTTTTTTCCTACAGAATTTTGCCAGGGACAACTACTCTCTTATTGCTGTGTATATGGAATCTATGTTTTGCTACTGCTATTGTGATGGACATGAACGATTGAGCATGCATTCCTCTCTCTCTCTCTCTCTCTCTCTCTCTCTCTCTCTCTCTCTCTCTCTCTCTCTCTTTTGGAAGGAAGGTGGGCAGGATGGTTAAGATGTTTGCCTGCCAACAAGTCAACCGTGAGGTTCTGGGTTCGATTCCCAGCCTCGCCCTTTCTTCCCAGTTTGACAAAAAAATCAAACTGAATGTCAAAGTCCTTCAGATGAGGCTATAAACTGAGGCCCCGTGTGCGAAACGCAGGCAGACCATCTTGCGCACGCGGTAAAATCCTGTTCCGCTTTTCGTAAGAGTCGGCCATTGTGTGCCGGGTGGGAACGGATGACATAATTTACAAAACCCGCATACACACGGGGGACTGGATGTAAAAAAAAGCACATGATGAGTGCTTATTCCATTATCCTCGATATATTAAAAAAAATTTTTTTTTTTTTTTAAATGTCATCTGAGCGCTTTGATTTGTTGCTGTACAAGATTCAGCGCTATATAAATTCCATACATTATTATTATTATTATTCCAATATCGTCGATAGAAAAGAATCGATCAAACAATCAATAAATCAATAAATAAATAAAAGAGTATCGCTCCTCAAAGAGTGCTGCTGCATGCTTATTGTGGGTGACCGACGACGCCCAAGGGGTGGAACGTGCCAACTGTGTTCAGCTGACCAGTGTATTGGGTTGGGGTGGTGGCTGTGTGAACAGGTCTCCTCAAACCACCACAGCCTCTGAGGAGAAGACCGGGAAAAGCCGGAGTGGCAGTCGCTCAGGGCGTGCAGCTTCCTGCGTGAGTAGTCACTGTTTGGTTTGGTTTGGTTGTGTGCTGTTGTGTTGTGTGGTGTCGTTTTGTGTTGTTGGGTGTTGGTGTTGTTTTTGTTGGTCGGGTTGGTGGTGGTGGTGTCGTTTTGTGTTGTGTTTGGTGTTGTTTTTGTTGGTCGGGTTGGTGGTGGTGGTGGTGTCGTTTTGTGTTGTGTTTGGTGTTGTTTTTGTTGGTCGGGTTGGTGGTGGTGGTGGTGGTGGTGTCGTCTTTGTGTTGTGTTTGGTGTTGTTTTTGTTGGTTGGGTTGGTGGTGGTGGTGGTGGTGGTGTCGTTTTGTGTTGTTGTGTTTGGTGTTGTTTTTGTTGGTCGGGGGTGGTGGTGGTGGTGGTGGTGTCGTTTTGTGTTGTGTGTTTGGTGTTGTTTTTGTTGGTCGGGTGGTGGTGGTGGTGGGTGTCGTTTTGTGTTGTGTTTGGTGTTGTTTTTGTTGGTCGGGGTGGTGGTGGTGGTGGTGGTGTCGTTTTGGTGTTTTTGTTGGTGGTGGTGGTGGTGGTGTCGTTTTGTGTTTGTTTGTGTGGTGTTTTTGTTGGTCGGGGTGGTGGTGGTGGTGGTGGTGTCGTTTTGGTGTTTTTGTTGGTGGTGGTGGTGGTGGTGTCGTTTTGTGTTGTTGTGGTGGTGTGTTGCTGTTTGTGGTGTTGTTTTTGTTGTGGTGGTGGTGGGTCGTTTTGTGTTGTGTTTGGTGTTGTTTTTGTTGGTCGGGTTGGTGGTGGTGGTGGTGGTGGTGTCGTTTTGTGTTGTTGGGTGTTGGTGTTGTTTTTGTTGGTCGGGGTGGTGGTGGTGGTGGTGGGGGGTCGTTTTGTGTTGTTGGGTGTTGGTGTTGTTTTTGTTGGTCGGGGTGGTGGTGGTGGTGGTGTCGTTTTGTGTTGTGTTTGGTGTTGTTTTTGTTGGTCGGGTTGGTGGTGGTGGTGGTGGTGGTGGTGTCGTTGTTTGTGTTTGGTGTTGTTTTTGTTGGTCAGGGTGGTGGTGGTGGTGGTGTCGTTTTGGGTGTTGGTGTTGTTTTTGTTGGTGGTGGTGGTGGTGGTGTCGTTTTGTGTTGTTGTGGTGGTGTTGCTGTTGTTGTGGTGTTTTTGGTGGTGGTGGTGGTGTCGTTTTGTGTTGTTGTGGTGGTGTTGCTGTTTGTGGTGTTGTTTTGGTGTTTTTGGTGGTGGTGGGGGTGGTGGTGGTGGTGTCATTTTGTGTTGTGGGGGTGGTGTTGCTGTTGTGGTGTTGTTTTGGTGGTTGTGGTGGTTGGTGGTGGTGGTGGTTCGTTGTTGTGGTGGTGTTGTGGAGGTGTTGCTGTTTGTGGTATTGTTTTTGGTGTTGTTTTGGTGTTTTTGTTGGTGGTGGTGGTGGTGTCGTTTTGTGTTGTTGTGGTGGTGTTGCTGTTGTGTGTCGTTTTGGTGTTTTTGGTGGTGGTGGTGGTGGTGGTGTCGTTTTGTGTTGTTGTGGTGGTGTTGCTGTTGTGGTTCGTTTTGGTGTTTTTGTTGGTGGTGGTGGTGTCGTTTTGTGTTGTTGTGGTGGTGTTGCTGTTTGTGGTGTTGTTTTGTTGGTGGTGGTGGTGGTTGTGGTGTTGCTGTTTTGTGTTGTGTTTGGTGTTGTTTTTGTTGGTCGGGTTGGTGGTGGTGGTGGTGTCGTTTTGTGTTGTTGTGGTGGTGTTGTTTTGGTGTTTTTGTTGGTGGTGGTGGTGGTTGTGTGTGTGTGGGGTGAGTGTGTGTGTTTGAATATATATATATATTGAGAGAGATTGAGTGAGTGTGTGATGTGTATGTGTGTGTGTGTGTGCGTGCGTGTGTGTGTTTGAATATATATATATAAATATTTATATGAAAGAGAGATTGAGTGAGTGTGTGATGTGTTTGTGAATGTGTGTGAGAGAGAGAGAGAGAGGGAGAGAGTGCGAATGTGAAAGTTATATTCATTATAGGCCTTGGCCCCTCATGAAGGGGTGGTGTGTATATAATCAACATTGCAAAACATAGGGGAACTTTGGAAGCAGAAGAAAGATACCTCAACTACAAACAATATTTCTAATTCTAAAAGCCTTATACAAAGAAATTTGCCAACCTCTTGTTAATGCTTTTATTTCTTTTCATTCACAGTGTGTGTGTGTGTGTGTGTGTGTGTGAGAGAGAGGGAGAGAGAGAGAGAGAGCGAACAAGGAGCAAGCACATGAATATAAAGAATGAAAGAGAATGCATGTACATGTGTGTGTGTGTGTATGTGTCTGTGCACCTGTGCGTGCGCAATGTGTGAGTATGCGTGTGTGTGGGTGCATTTCTTGACAGTAGAGCGGGGTGCATTTATTTGTGTTGATCTTGTATGATATAATGTTGTGCATGCTGTGCTATTTTATATTGTGGTGTGGTGTGTTGGAATTTTTTGTGTGTGTAAGCGTCTGTGATGTGGTGTGATACAATAAGTTACGCAGTTTTTGTGGTGCGATAATTAGTCTGGTGGTATGGTGCTGAGGTCACAGTGTAGCAGTGCTCTGTGTGTAATGTGGTGTGATATTGTGTAATGTCATCGGTATACTGTGACGTGACCCCGATGGTTGGCCAGAGAGTTGATACCAGCAATGGCAGAAGAGTTGGTTTAAATCTCGTTTGAATCTGAATATAAAGTTGCGTAGCTTTAATCTCAAGATTTAGCTTTTAAAAAGGTGATGGCCTCTGTGTTCGATGGGACTATAAACAGCCAGATAACTAGTTGCCAAAAATAAAGACTAAATAAATTAGGTTGTCTCCTATATCTTACTGGGATCTGTTTTTGCCTAACTTCCTCTAATACTGGACAACACAACACAAAATGTATCTGGTCTTATCCTCCTGTGCTTGTTTACATGAAGGGCACATCAACCTGTGGTCATCTCCATTGTGCTCTTTATATTTTAACTTACGAACGTTTATGTCTGACACACCAAGTCAAAATTTAGCCATAATTCTTAAAAAAATTGTTGATGCATTTCCATATCGAGCTTTGAATAAGGTTTGACATCATGTGAACTTACAAATCGTCTAAATATTTGAAATCTTTCACAGCTTTGTCTATGATCAGTCCATTGCTGCCTTTGGCAGCCAATAAGTCTTTGTCTAAAAACACAAATAAACACTCTTTACTATTTCCAATTCTGTGATTGATCAAATCAAACCCAAAACCAAGTTCACTTAAAACAAGTACGTACTTGTGTAATCCACGCGATTTTCCCCTTTCACATCTAAATCAAAAAGCATCTTGTAAGACTTGAATGGCAGCCTGTTCTCATCCATATAGATGCAGGATTTTAACCAGTATCTAATGCATCTTACAGCAGAGTTAACTGAGAGAGGACATATTTGTTTCAACGTAATCAAGATCATTAAGCGTACACCTATCTCAACCTAAAAACTGTTGTAAAGCAAAAAGATTCACTGATTCACAATGTGCTACAGCTGCATCCAAACCCCAGATTTCAGCACCTTATAACACGATGAGCTGTATTAGCACATAAAAAATCTGAAGAAACAGTCAAGAAAATCCTTAATCAGGAATCGTCGTTTTTTCAAAACAAATAACAAGCTTTTTTTTTTTTTTACCTTGCCAGATCTTCACACGCGGTTGTAAAACCCAACTTTGTAGAAAAACAGATTCCTGGATATCTGTAAGTGTTAATCACAGACATGACTATTTTATTGTTCAACCATTTTTCATGTGCTGCTAAAGAACCACCTTTTCTATATACAACATTACTCTTATTCCGGTGTACCTTAATAAGATCAAGTGCTGTGCAGCACTGCCTAAACAACTTAAATGCTTTTGGTAACTTACAACTGTTTCAGATAGCAGGATAACATCATCAGCGAGCAGAAGAGTAAATAGTTCTTTGAAGTCTTGGGGAAATTTGGCACCATGTTTACTGTTACCAAATGACCTCTATAGATGTCTCATTTATAGAAATAGAGAACGATAAAGGACTCATGATCTCCTTGCTTAACACTGCTGGTACTGTTTATTATATCAGTCAGCTTAGCTCTGTATCTGTTTCTGCTTCTTACATTTTGATACTTAGCTCTTGGACGCCATAATAATTGACATTTCACTTCACACAATTTTTCATGAGAATAGGCCACACTATTTTTCAGGAGAAGAGGACATGACAAGTTTCTGTTTACAAAATCAAATGCTTTTTCAAAGTCAATAAATGCCTCAAAGAGCTTACGGTTATGGGTGAATTGTTTTTGTACCAATGCAAGCAGAGTAAACATGATCTATAGTGGAGTATCCTCTCTACTCTAGTGTCATAGTTTATTTCACATCTGGACAGTACTGTAACATGCTGTTTTGGCCATATTTTTGCAAAAATATAGATCTACCACTCTCAGATTGATAAAAACAAACATACATCAAAGGAAAGTATATCCTTAGTACTTTTAGGATTCACAAAGATATTTGTCCATAAACATCTCATTTTTGTGTGTGTTTTGCCTTAAATAAAACCAGTGAATGCTAAACAACAACAAAGCCCCCACAATTGACATACACACAGAGGCTTACCTCGACAAGATGTATCCATCTGCTATTCTACAACAAAAGTATTACATTGATTTCACACACACAGTAATGTTTCCTCAGGCTCAGGAATCACTTTGAAGCAAAATCTGCCAGTACTGCCTCTTTCAGCATCTATGTCTTCTTTGTCACCATATTCGTCATAAAAAATTATCATCTCATGGGGATGTTTTAAAAAAAAAGTTAAAAAGCATACACAAAAAGCAACTGACAGTTTGAAAAAAAACCTCATTCAAAAGGAGACTGATTCAGCTAATGGCACGTGTCATTTCTCTTGGATTGAACATGATCAAGTGTTTAAAATATTTTGTGTGTTGTATGAATAGCTATGACGCGTCATTTGGCAGTGTAGCTCAAGCTATGACACAAAGTCAACGAGTTGAAGCCTGCTTGGTGTTCACCTGTAATATCATTTTTCATGACCCATTCCTGTAAGCTATTGTCAATGATTGTACTGTACAGTTGACTACTTTTGTCACTTAGGGCTATTCCTCTATTTTTATTAAAGTTCTTAACATCTCCCTTTTTGTAGTTTCAGTCCGGTTATCTGGAAAAAGACCATCATCAAACACACTGTTAAACAATCTTAGAAGAAAAAGCACAGCGTTTTTACCATCATGTTTTCATTATTCCTCAATAATTTGATCAGGGTCAGTAGCTTTATTGTTTTTCTTTTTTTTAGTTTTCTAACTGCTAGTAATGTTTCATCTTTAATAATAATAATAATAATAAATAATAAATGGAATTTATATAGCGCTGTATCTTGCACAGACAAATCAAAGCGCTTTAGATATATGACAATCAGGATGGTCATCAGTTTCTTCACTGGCATCACTAGTAATAATGTGAATTGTCTTGTGAATCTTTCTGTCTCTGTCTCACTCTCATCTCTCTCTCTCTCTCTCTCTCTCTCTCTCTCTCTCTCTCTCTCTCTCTCTCTCTCTCTCTCTCTCTCTCTCTTCTCTCTCAGACATACACACACACACACATATACAATGACAAAGGTTTCTAATTGCCCATACAGCATTACAGTAAAGCCCTTTAGACAACGGGGCGGTGAATATAATAACTGGAAACACAATTCATTAGTGACAAATTCCTAATTTAACAGTCAAACAGGTATACATGCAGGCATTACTAAAAAAAACGCATGCACACATGCATACACACACCCATTGCACAGTACGCACGTGTGTACGCACACGGATGCATATGCACATGTGTGGGTACCCTCCCCCCCCCGCATGCGCGTGCGCACACATACACTTTTCAAACATGCAGACTGAAACATATACTTGGGATCAGAGAAACAAGAGAGAAGCCTTTCTTTAAATTGATGAATAAAAGTGGACTCGTACGGTCCTACAGTGTACACCCTGGCTTATCCATTACAATATCAAATCCATTCTCTGTACGTTTCTTTTGCACATTTGACACCCAATTGAAATGGCCAGAATCCTGTTGTAATACAAGCATTTCGTAAGCTTGACGGCATATCCTTGACATAGGCAGCTGAACAAGCTTAAGCCAATGTTTAATACATTTAACAGCAGTTCGTATATATATATATATATATATATGAAGTGGACACCTCCCAGTCTGTGCATATACTTCTTTGTTGGAGGCATGAAGGGGGACATTCTTTTAATAGCGGAAGTATGCACTGCTTCAAATTGCTTATATTCGGGTCTCTAAGCCCCACACTTCACTTGCATATATATGTCAAAATTGGTTCAGTTTGTGAATTGAACAATTTCTAAAGTAAATTTGGATTTGTTTTTGTTAACCGTTTTAGTGATCTCATTATTTCTGTTACCCCCTTCCTCCCCTTTCTGCAACCCTCTGCCAGAGCACTGGTAAGACTTATTTTAGTTGTGAAAAGCATTCCTAAGTATTTGTATGAATTTATCACCTTAACGACTTCATTTCCAAAAAACCATTTCTCTTTTGAAGCCAGATGTCCTCCCATTCTAAATACAGTTATGTTTGTCTTTTTTAAATTAACTGTTAAATGCATACGGTCAGAGAGAGAAGAGAGAGAGAGAGAGAGAGGGTCAGAGAGAGAGAGAGAGAGAGAGAGAGAGAGAGAGGGGTGGGGGGAGAGAGAGGGGGGGAGGGAGAGAGAGAGAGAATGAACAATGAACAAAGTTTATTCTTCAGGTCACCAGCCCCTAGAATGGGGTCATACCAAGCATATCAAAACGAAGCCAAAACTTACATGACATATATGGCAACTGCCAAAACATAACTAATGTAACATGGGGCTATCCAAAAATGAGACCAAATTATCTACTTTAAACAGTTGTGTACATTAAACAGTTATTCAATGTCCATTCTCCAAATTATCAACATATTCCTGCCATACTATCAAAGCATTGAAAAGATAAAAGCTGAGATTGCGAATGGAAGAAACTGAACCATGTTTCAGCCAACACATATGGTTGGTTACTACAGTCCAAATATTTATGTCTTAAATCAGTATAAAGAATGCAGCTCTTAAGAAAATGATCCTCATCTTCCAATACATTACACAGCTTACACATGTGGTCAATATTTTTCTTAAAAGTTCTTTTGAAAGATGATCCATTAATTGGTAGTAAGCCAAGATGAAGTTTTATTAAACAGTCTCTGAAACATTTTATATCTAAGTAGTCAAAATATCGCTCACATTCAAAGTTAGCTTTAAACAGTCGTTATGTTTGATATGTCTTTGATCATGACAGATCCATTCTACTCTTGTATATTCTCTTTTGATGGGGAGAGAGAGAGAGAGAGACAGAGACAGAGAGAGAGAGAGGGGGATGGACGGATGGACGCAGCCTAAACTTTCCTTCAGCATGTTATCATTACGCCACAGACAAAGTGATCGTTATGATTATGCTTGTCTGACCTGAGAGATACTCGCCATTCATCTGGTAGCTGTGACACAACCTTGAACACATTTGTCTCTGTCATTTTTTAAGAAAGAAAAAAGGCGTATGCAAATCCCTGCTGCAGCAGCAACAGCAAAACAACAGCATTTTTTGGTTTAAAAGCCCAAGCCAAAATAAAGCCAGAAACAATAGAAGCAGTTTCTACTTTTTTTTTGTGGGTCCTCAGCTAGAGCTCCGAGATTCACCAATGATAAGACTTTGCAAAATCGATGTAAATGGGTACCTGCCCTCTTTAGGGTCAGGGAAGGTAAAGCAGCGAGGGAGAGGAGATGGGCGCAGTCCTCAATATGCTGGCCCCTAGAGAAGTGAGGTCTCTGACGCCTCGCTCCCCTACAACCTTATAGGTTATGGGACTCCTTAGGAAGCCACATTCTGACTTCAGGCATTGGAAGACATATATAACAAACATATGCAACGATGGAAATGAAGACACATAGCCAAAACACATGTCAATCATGCATGGAAGATTATTCATCCAAATGCTAGCTATCAATAGTTTTTTCAAGACAAAAAATAAAAATAAAAACATGCTCAGAGGGAGAAGAGAGAGAGTGAGAGACAGAGACAGATAGACAGACAGGCACAGAGAGAGATAGAGACAGAGACAGACAGACAGATATACAGAGAATATACAAATGTATTTGACAACATGTTGTCGGGAGATGAATAAGCACAAAGTTTCTTTGCACCATGCCTTACTCCCCTCCCCATTTTCCTAAGGAAAATATTATATAATACAACCAACAACAAAGCAAGCAAACTTACAGCAAAAAACTAGTCAATATTAGTATGACCCAAGCAATGAAATGTAAGAAAAATCAAACACACCAAAACTCTTCCCTTTTATGTTTCCTACCATCCCTCACTGAATCTCTGCTTTGCCCACCACCCATCCCTAGGACCAAAGTCTCATCCAAACCAAACGAATTTCAAGAAGAAGACATGAACACACACACAACACACACACACACACACACACGGGACGGGATAGCCCAGTGGTTAGAATATTGCGCTCGCAATCTGATGACCCGGGTTCAATTCCCGTTCAAGGGGATATTTTCCCCTGGAGCTAACATCAGTGCCGACTCCACTCTCCCCAACAGTCCTTCGGGTGAGGCCATTGTATGCCGGTGGGAACAGATTCATGACAGAATTCACAAAACCGCATACACACGGGGACTGGATGTAAAATACGTTAAGTACTTATTCAATTATCCTTGATATAAAAGAATATTATAACAAAAAAATTGGAAACAAATTTTGATTATATTTTTAAAAATATGTTTACTTAAAACTATTGGCTCTGATTATTAAGGATAGTCCCTTCTCAGGGCAAGGGCTGGATGGAAAAAAGTAATTAATGCTTCCCTTGGGAATCAAGGTTATCAATCAAAGATTATCAATTAATCAATCTCTCTCGCATTTAGGTGTGAGAGAGAAAGAGAGAGGCGTGTGCGTGCCAAATAGATTTGTTCAGTTGTAGACTTGTATGTAAGTGCAAAGTGCTGAATGGACAATGAAACAGTGTCAGTGTCTCTCTCTCTCTCACCTTTCTTTCTTTAAATTATAGGTTGAACTTCTGTTGTTGTAGTTGGGGTTTTGGCTTAAGTTTTGTGTTTTGTTGATAGTCCCTAATCGGGGTAAGGGACAGAAGAAAAAAAAGTATAATATAATGAATACTTAACTCTGGAACCCTTGGAAAATAATTTAAAATACAGATAATTCATTCTCTCATATTTATAAATTATAATACACATGCAGGTATATGAGTACTTAAATGGTTGTTGTTTTTTCAATTCATTTTTCTTTTATTTTGAGGACAAAACATTTCTGGGAACTAGTGGTAAAAGGAAAAGGAAAATACTGTACACTTGTAGGGTGCTTGAAAAGCAGGCGCAATAGTTGTTCAGTTGAGGTTGCTAGGCTAACCAAGTACAGTCTTTAGGTTTCTATTGCGCCAATTCATTTTTTTTTAGTTTGAAACTTTTTTTTAGATCTGTTTGTTGCTCGGTAAAGCTATTCATAATCTGAAATAGATTGGTTTAACAAAACTTTCACCAGACAAAGGACTGCTCCATATTTCAAGATTAAGGTTGTGTCCTGTCTTCTCTTTTGTGTGTGTGTGTGTGTTTTAAAACTTATTAAACTCACTGGAGAGGCAGTAAAATTTACCTGTTCATTCAGCCACAATGAGTTGGAACGATTTTGGCAATATTTTTAACAAGATTCAACATACAGAAGTTGCATATTGAATGAACAAAACCCCATTGAAATTGTAAGTTTTTATTTGACAGTTTTTTTGGCAAGTATTTTCAGATTATGCGAGCAGATCATACAAAGAAATATGAAAAAGAATGAATATTTTATCATCATTGTTATCATTTATTATTATCAATCTTTTTTTAAATCATTTTTGAAATGTGTCACTATGTACAAAGAAATCAGAAAAAAAAAAATTTGAGTATTTCCAGATTATATCACTTCTATAGATACCCCCCAAAAATCAAATAATATAATGTTTTTTTAAACTATTTTCTGTTTGTCAGAGAGTGCAAAGACATCAGAAAAAGAAATTTTGAGTATTTTCAAACTTTTCAGATAACAGAGGCATCAGAAAACTTTTTTTTTTTTTTGGGGGGGGGGGGGGGGGGGGGGGGGGGGGGGGGTATAATTTTGAAATCATGTCTCAAAGACATATAAAAAGATTTTTTAAATTATTCAGAAAAATATCGATATTTTCAGTTTATTTCATTAACCTCAATGGAAAGAAATCATATATATCAAATGATGTCACTAAATGCAAAGATATGAGAAAAATGTTTAGTTGTTGAATGTTTGAAAGTTATAGTTTAAAAAACCCATCCCTATACAGAGGAACCAGAATTTTTTGTTTAAAAGGTGCTTTTTCAAATCATGTCACTAATTAGTAAATTATACAAAGAAGTCAGAAAGAGAATTTTTGGGAGTATTTTCAGAAAGTTGTCGCTCAATGCAAAGAAATCAGAAAACAAGCTTTTTTGGTGTTTTCAAGATTTTGGACAATATTTTTTACAGTTTTTTAAAATTTCAAATTGTGGCACTAAATACAAAGAAAGAAATTTTTTAAATAAAAAATTTTTTTTTTAGCATTGTTACTGTGGATTTTCAAATTGTGTCATAAAGTACAAAGAGATTTGAAATTTTGGGGGGAGTAATTAAAAAAAAAAAAAGTCACTAAGTATAGAAGGAAATCAGGGAAAAAAATGGAGGTTTTTTCTTTTTCTTTTTTTTAATTATGTTCTCATATACAGGATAATGAGAATAAATGGAGTATTAAAAGATAATGTCACTGAATTGGTAATTTATGTAATCAGAACAGTTGTGAAAAAACCTTTTT
>CM054154.1:20180381-20232881 GCA_028751875.1 Rapana venosa | reverse complement strand
CTGGATTACTGCCATTGTTAAAAAGCACAGTGTACGTTTTTTCTGTGGATAAAGTAAATCCATTTTCGAGCATATAATTATCGATGTTGTTAAGCTGGTTCTGGTATACCTTTTTAATGTAGTTTAACGCTCTTTTTGGTGTGTTTCGTTCATAGAAAACATTCATCCACATACATATATTATTGCATATTGCACTAAGACGACTTCCTTTGACAATTTCATAGGTAGATCATGCAGCAAAACATTAAATTAAGAGAGGCGATATTACAGAACCTTGGGGTTAGTCCCATATGCAAAGATCAAAAACTAGAATATGATTTAGCTATTCTAACCTGTATACTTCTATTAGTCAAAAAACTTTAATATAGTTATAAAAATGCCAGAAAAACCCAGATCCTTTAGTTTACACAGCAACTTAGCATGCCAAACTTGATCATACGCCCTTTTTATATCAAAAAATGTTGCAAGAAACGTTCTTTCTTCTTGCAAACTGTTTTTTTTATATGCGTTGATAGCTTAACCAAGTTATCTATGGCAGATCTGTCTTTTCGAAAACCCGCTTGATTGACCGGGATTATTTTATTTTTATCACAGAAGTACATCAGCCTTTTAAGAATAATTCTCTCCATTAGCTTGCCAGTGTGTGAGGTCAAAGCAATTGGCCTGTAGCTATTTTTGTCTGTTGTGGGTTTTCCCTGTTTATGAATAGGAATGACAATAGATTGTTTCCAATCCACTGGCATAGCACCTTCAATCCAACATTTATTGAACAGTTTATGCAGTAGAAAAATAAAGTTTGCTGGTAGATGTTTTAGCATGTCATTAGAAACTGCATCTAGCCCGACAGATGTTTTCTAGTAGAAAGAGACAGTAAAGCATCTCTAACTTCATCCACTGAATATTGGAGCATTAATGCATGAACTGTTGTCAGAGTTTGGGTCATTATACTCTGTTTTATTTTCCTCTTCTGTTCTATAGTTCCAAACACTTAAGTGACAGTCCTTCAAGACGCATCGATTTTGAAAACATATCTGCAAACACCTCTGCCTTTTCTAAATTTGATGGAATTCTTTGTTTTCCAGTCTCAACTGGACAAGATGGTAAACTAACACCTTTTTTCATTTCATGAAATCTTTCCCAAACCTTTTTAAGGTCCTTATGATTTGAAATTTCGGTGGTACAAAAAGAAGTCCAAAACTGTCTCTTAGCCTGAGCTACAACAAGGTTACAATGAATTTTAGCTTGTTTCTGTTTTACATTATTTTCTGATGTTTTATCTTTTAGATAAATTTTATACATTGAGCGTTTATTTTTAACTGCTTCCTCACACGCCGGTGTCCACCAGATATTTCCTTGATGTTTCTTTGTTTTTACCGTATTAATTTTGGGGATAGATAAAGTGGCAGCATTAAGGATGGTCTCAGTAAAACTGGCATAAAAGTGGTCAATGTTGTCGGTGTCAAAGCTGTCAGTGTTGTAAACTGCAAGGATGTCTTCAAACTTCTGCCAATCAGCTTTTTTATAGTTAAATTTGAGGATTTTGTCTTTCTGAGTGTCCGCAGAAAGTTGTTGTTCACACAAAAGTTGTTGATAATAGGCAGGTGATCACTGCCAAGGGTGTCATTATATGTTGACCACTCACACTCTGGAAGCTAATACAGGAGACACAAATGACAGATCAAGGCTGATGCTTTGTGACTAGCAAAAGTCTGGGATTCTTGTGACACTGCCATCATTTAGCAAGCATAGACAAGAGTCACTTGTTTTCTACAAATCGATTATGAGATATTTTCTACATTCTTTATCCAGAAGGGAGCATGTGCATTAAAATCTCCTGCAATGAACCACTTTTAATTATCTTTAAGGTTGTGCATCCACTCAGTATTCAGTTCATTTGGTCCCTTCGGCAGATATACAGATACAGTATTTATTATTAGATTTTTTCCAAAACTTACTCGTGCTGCACATGAATGTATATCTGGTATCTGGTTAGGTACTGGTGAGGGACACATGCAGTAATCTACCCCTTCCTGAATGTATATGGCTGCACTGATTTTTGTTACAGCATCAACTTGCTGATAGACAGGTGGATAATAGTATCCAGGCAGTTTGGGCAGCTTACTTTTAGTTAACTTTTAGTGATTGTAACATCACTACTTGATAATGATTTTCAGCAAGATGCTGTATTAGATAGGGCAGATTAGTGGAAATAGATCTAGCATTCCACTGCATGATGGAAAACGCGCTTTGTTGTTTAGAGGGCATAGTAACGTACAACGTTAAAGACTTATGAGTTAATAACAAAACAAACCCAACCCAGAAAGAAAAAAAAAAATTACCAAACCAAAAATAAATTAAAAAAAATAATAATAAGCAACTTTAACTGACCGAAGAATTTTAAACAACTCGAGACAAACTACTCATTCAAGAAAGTTCACACTGGATCAAGTAAAAACAGCTGCTACAGATGTGAGCAAAACGGAAAAAATACCTTGGCTAGTGCACTGCAAGTTACTACACATAAATTACCAGTCAGTGTTTCTTAACACATTAAAATAATTAGGTCTACGCTGTCTCCACAATGGGTACTGGCAGTCCTGGAAAGTGAATGGCCACTGGCTTTTCTCTGTAACCTGGCTGGTGAAGGAAGTGGGTCGTAGGTAGATCTGTGGGAGGGTACCTGGCGTGGATTGTTGTAGAACCAGCGTCTAGGTTTCCTCTTCTGCTTTTCCCAGAGCAATGCATGCACGTGTCGGCCGATGTTTCTGGCCGAGGACACGTGACCCTGGCATTAGGGTGCAGCTGGTCTCTGAATTACTATGGTGAGTGTTCGGTTTTCGTTGAGATGAAGGAAACATTTTTCTGTTCAAACAATTCAGAACATGTTATAGCATTGAATACATCTCGTTTCCTCTGCAGATCTGCGTTCCTGGAAGGAGCAATTTTGCTAATGACAACTTTGGCACTGGGGAAAGAGGCAATAACATTGTTCACATTCTGAACCATGTTCTTGCTGGCTTCCTGTGGGTCTGTGTCTTTTAGATCATTATCCCACAATGGATAATGACACATTGTGGTTTCTGGACATCAGACTTTGCTTTCACAGACTGGTGAATCTCTCCAATTTTCGATGTTTTCACTTTAACAGCATCAAAGCCATAGGAGTTACCTAGGCGCTTGCTGTTAATTCCATGCAGAATGGAGTCATGGACTATCATTACCGAAGGGAGACTAGAAGTCTCTTCCTTAAAAGTAGAACTTGACTTGACGTCATCATTCTTTTTCATCACAGCCCTCTTTTGACGTAAGTTATCAGGCTTTTTAGCTCTCCTTTCTGATTTTTCAATGTCTACTGACCTCTTTGGATTTTTGCCAGTGCTGGGTGAAGAGGGCAGAGGGCTGGGTGAAGAGGGCAGTCGTTTTACTGCCTGAGCGTAGGTGGTGGCTGGCAGGGGGGAGGAGCGTGGCACCGAAGAACAGTCGGTCTGGGTTCCTCTGGTCACCATGCTGGAGGTTCTTGTCGCCCGTGATTGGGTATCCGAAGCGCTGCTGGTAACCAGAAGGCGTCCCTGGTCCGCCACGGTCCTCTCCAGAGCAGTGATTTTGTCGCTCAGAGACAAGACCATTTGTTTGAGTTCAGTGATGGAATGGCCTGGTAGATCTGGATCGTTATTAGTTGCTGCGTTGCCATTGGTGGAAGTCTGGGGCAGAACGGCTGCTTTTTGGTTAGCGGTTTTGGCCGTAGCATCTCCTGCACTTTCTTGGTTAGCATTTTTACTTGATGTGTGTACATCAAAGTAACAGGAGGCTGCTCGTTGACGTCGAGTTTTTGTCATTCTCTATGTAATAACAAGCATTTGCACTAGGCTGGATTTTAGTTGCTGCTTACTGTCGCCATGTTGTGACGTGTGTGTGTGTGTGTGTGTGTGAGAGAGAGAGAGAGAGAGAGAGAGAGAGGTTTCATAACAATTTTGAAATAATATGTGAAAGTATATGATATATGGAATTTGCTGGAAGGCAGATAATGTATGTTGTATCACAAGCTTATGATAAAAGTAGTTGTAGTTAGTGAACAGTATTGTAATGTTAATTAATAGAATCTTGTGGTGGTGGTTTTTATGTGTGTGTGTGTGTATGTGTGTGTGCATGTGTGCCTTTGTGTGTGTGTGTGTGTGTGTGTGTATGTATGCAGGTTTGTATACGTGTGTTTTCACTGTTTGTGTCTCTGTGTGTGTATATACACATGTGAGAGACAGATTTTTTTTTAATATCATTTTTCAAAAGAGAAATCCAGAAATTGCTGTTTTAAGTGAATGTCAAATTGGTTTAAATTAAAATCATGAAAGTTTTTGTTGCATTTAACTGAACTTTTGTGTGTATGTTACTGTGAATGTGCACACATCCATGCGTGTTATGTATACATGTATACATACATATGTGTGTGCGCACACACATGTACACAAGTCAAAAGAGAACCTCTTTTTAGTTGTTTTTTTTTGTTGTTTATTAAGTTTCTGTATTCTGAAAGATAATACTGAAACCAAGCTGTTGAAGATAAATAGTGATCAATATGTTTTCCAAGTGTACTTAGAAGCGATAACTTTTTGTTCTCCTCAACAGTATTGGTATAAAAGCACTTGCCGGAAAACACTCTTTAGAATTGACTAGACTCTATCTGTGTGTTGTGTGTGTTGTGTGTGTGTGTGTGTGTGTGTGTGTGTGTGTGTGTGTGTGTGTATGTGTGTGTGTGTGAGAGAGAGATAGAGGAGAGAGAGAGGGGGGGGGGGGGGTTACACATTTCTTCTGTATAATGTAGGTAAGCACACATATGTGTGTGTGTGAGTGTAATAATAATAATAACTCGGCATACTCTTACTTATGTATGCAGATGATATTGCTTTAGTTTCAGATTCAGTTGTAGACTTGCAGAAAAAGATCAATTGTTTGGAAAATTATTGTAAGAAATGGGGACTTTCTGTAAATATGGACAAAACTAAAGTAGTCGTTTTTAAAAATGGTGGATTTATTAAGAAGTCTGAAAAATTGTGTTATTTAGAAAAGCAGATACAAGTAGAATCTAGTTATAATTATCTGGGTGTGGTTTTTGGCTCAACATTGAACTGGTCAAAATGTATCGAAAATCTCTCTGGAAGACCATTGAAGGCTGTTGCTGGTATCAAAAGATTGTACTTCAGGTTAAAGAATCTTCCAGCATCTACAGTTTTTAGTATTTTTGATACAAAAAGTGAAACCAATCCTCTATGGTTCTGAAATTTGGGGTTTTCAGCAGTATCATGATATTGTGTGTGAGTGTGTGAGTGAGTGAGTGAGTGTGTGAGTGTGTGTGTGTGTGAGTGAGAGAGGGGGGGGGGGGTACACATTTCTTCTGTATAATGTAGGTAAGCACATGTTTGATTTCCATTGAAAGGTTTGTGAATGCTAAAAAAAAAAGGCATTTCACAGTGGGACATGCTTTTCTGGTTTCCCCCTGTCTCCTTTCCTCACCCCCTCCACTACCAGGGAACTAAATGCACTACAGGTCACAGTGTCAGTACTTAGTTAAGCGTTGGCATAATTTAAACTCTAACTTGACTCCCAACCAGTAAATTCAGCAGGCATCGGTGTTTGCTTAGAAGTAGAACTCTGACCAGATTGATACTGAATGAAAAGAAATGAATAAAAAAAAAAATGAATGAAGCATGCATGTGTGTGTCTCACTCACTGTGTGTGTGTGTGTTTGTGTGTGTGTGTGTGTGTTTGTGTGCTTCACTGACCATGTTGATCCTTAAACATTTGAATTGAAGCTTGTGTGTCCGACATTGTGTGTGTGTGTGTGTGTGACATTGTGTGTGTGTGTGTGTGTGTGCGCGCGCTCGTGCATGTAAAACTTGATAAGGCATTTTCCAAAAAAGTTTATTTTGAGTTTGAAATTTTGTTAGTTAATGGTAGATCCTCCACTGTTTAGTTGTGGCTGTTAATGAAATGAAAGGTAGGTGTGTGTGTGTGTGTGAGTGTGAGTGACTCAGTGAGTGAGTGTGTGTGTGTGTGTGTGTGTGTGTGTGTGTGTGTTGTGGTGGTGTGTGTGGGGTGTGTGTGTGTGTGTGTGTGTGTGTGTGTGTGTGTGTGAGAGAGATACTCAGAGAATAAAACTAAACAAGGATAGTCTGATTGTTATCATGTTGACCAATGAGTTACATAATAAAAAAAAAATTATTGATGGACATTCAGGGGGTATGTGTGTGTGTACGTATATATATATATATATATATATATATATATATATATATATATATATATATGTGTGTGTGTGAGATGCTCGGAGAATAAAACTAAACAAGGACAGTCTGATTGTTATCATGTTGACCAATGAGTTACATAATAAAACAAATTATTCAGGTGGTGTGTGTGTGTACGTATACATGTCTGTGTCTCTGTGTCGTTACACATGATTTAACCACAACCCACATTATAGTTACTGTTAACGCACTAGAGTTTCACTTAGGTGTACATTGTAGCCGCACAGCGACTTGTTATCTTGGCCATTGTTTTAGCAATTCAACTATGCATTTAATCGATAAAACAAGACATAATCAGTTTACAGTTCTTCCCCCCATGAAATAGAAATGTGGCTACCTTAACGATGGATAAAACAGTCTTGTACACAAAATCGGACCATTGGTGAAACTCGGATCTCTAGCAGATAAATAAACCAAAACAAAATCTTGACATTGCACAGAAATGTTGTGATACTGATGTTTAAAACGTTGCTGTATCTGGGCCTTTGAGTGTAAGTGACATCAGGACTACTGTGTAAAGTTCTGTAGCTATGGCACAACTTCCAAAGACTGTCGAAAAGCAAGAATAGACACCAACAAAAGTCCAACTGCAGAATCAGCTGTGCTAGACAGACACTGTGTTTATCATGGTCATTGGGATTGGCATTTCTGATTCAAACACTTGTCTTGGAACTCACTTGTTTGGAGGCCAGTCATCGCTTAGAATTTTCAGTGTTAGGTTTCTCATGCCTGCCGATTGTCTTGTCTTGGATTGTATGGTAATATTGTATACCATTGTATTGTATACCACGGCCAGTCAGGGCTGATGTAACTTGTGTGAAATTCAGGCTGCTGTCCCAGGGAAGAGCGCATTGCCATAACTAGACTAATCCCACCCATTTGAAAAAAAGAAAGATTCCTGTCTGTATATTGTATACATGTATACATGTGTGTATGTTTGTCTGTCACAGTACTAGAAAGGCTTTTTTTCTATAGAATTTTTGCCAGTAGTAGATATATTGTTGGCATGATTAAAAACAAAAATTTGGAGGGGGGGTGGGGAGGGGGAATGGCTAAAACGTGTTCCACTCCAGAACTCAGTTTTTGGTCTCTTCTGAAAGAAAAGTGGTACCCAGACCACCACTTAAAGAAAATTGGATTGGGGGGGAGGGATGTTTGGATTCAGAAAGGGATCAAACCCACAACTTGTCATTTTGTGAATGGATGTGTTACTGTAGTGTTACTGCTAGACCACCAACCCATACTCCTAGTCCTACATTTTTTTTTCCATTTCTTCCTCTCCTTTTTGTTATTTAACAGAAATTTTATTTAGATTTTAGTTTTGTTTATTTTTAATTCTTTCTCTCCTTTTTTTATAATTATTGTTCCTTTTTAGATTTTAGTTTATTTATTTTTTTAATCCAGTTTCGTACGTAGTAGATGTGTGACTAGCGGACACTTCGACATGCCGCTAGTGAAGCTCTGTTTGTATGTCAGTTGTCATGTCATGTATACATACGTAGGGTTCACTGTAAAAGTTTCTTTTTTTTCATTTCAAGCCTCCTCTTTTAGTGTTTCTTCTTTAAAAAAAAAACAAAACCTGATCCCATTGGTAGTGCATACTTTATCCTTTAATGTGACAAGCCGGCCCAACCAACTGTCAATCATTCAATGTTGCCTTTTTTAAAAAAAATAATGAAATCAATGCTTTTGTATATTGTTGTCATATTTGGGAGGCAACAGAAGTCATTGAAAATATTGCAATTGATTATAACACTACTTGGTTAACTCCCCCCCCCCCCCTCCCCCCCCCCCCTATATACACACACCCAAACCGGCCTTACGTGAGGTCAGTAGGCATTATTTTCTTGCTTCTTCTAGAGAATTGACAGGAAATGAGAATGAGCTGTGCACACCAATACTTCATGGATGATGAAGGATAAAAGAAAAGAAAGAAAATTGTATTTTATTTTGAGGATAATGGAATAAGCCCACAATGTATTTTTGGAGTTCTTTTTTTTATAATTTAATATCCTGTCCCCTTGTGCATGCAGTTTTGTAGATTCTGTCATCTGGACCCACAAAGGGCCTGCTCTTCCAAAAGGCGCAACGGGGGTTTGATGTGTGTGCAAGATATTCTGCGTGCTGCGTTCACACACACACACACACACACACACACACATATAGGACCTTGCGTTTACATTTTCCTCCTCCAATCAACTTTTTTTTTTTTTTATAAGGGGAGTAGGACTCAGCACTGATGTGAACTCCCAGGTGGAGAAATACCCCTTGAACCACCTTGTTTAAAAAAAAAAAGAAAAAAAAAAGAATAACATGCAAAATGACGCTCGCTGTTCTTCTTTTTTTGTCTTCTTCAGCATCAGCAGCAACAACAGCAGCAGCAGCAGAATCAACAACAACCAAAGAATCAGCAGCAACAGCAACAAGAGCAACAGACTCAGCAACAGCAGCAACAGCAACAACAAAATCAGCAGCAGCAGCAGACGCAGCAGCAGCAAAATCAGCAGCCGGCCACACTGGCGCCCCAGCCAAAGGAGCGGAGTGAGGTGGAGAAGTTCCAGGTGAACCTGAGGGAGGGGCTGGAGGCCTTGCAGCTGGACAACATGGTCAGGGCGGCCGGCAAGTACGAGGCCGCCATCAAGCAGTGGAAATGGGAGGAGTCTGTGGTCAGTCTCAGCTGCTTTGCTTTTTTTTTTTTTTTTTTTTTTTTTTTTTTGAGGGGTGGTGGTGGTGGTGGTGAGGGTGGGGGAAGGAGGGGGGGGGGGGGGGGTTGGGGGGGGGTGGGGGAGGTGCGGCTAGGCCAGTCTCTGTCTTTCGAGAGCTCTAGCTGTCTGTGTGTGTTTTGTCTTGTCTTGTCTTATCTGTGTATACATGTATGTGTATACCGGTCTGTTGTTGTCTCTGTCTAGCTGTCTGTCTCTGTCTGTCTCTCTGTCCTTTGGATGAGACTGTAAACCAATGCCCCCGTGTGCGAACGCATGCAGAACATGTTGCGCATGCGTTAAACCCTGTTCCACTTTTCGAAAGAGTAGGCCATTGTGTGCTGGTGGGAACAGATGACAAAATGTACAAAACCGCATACACTACGGGGACTGGATGTAAAAAAAAAAAGCACATGAGTGCTTATTTCATTATCCTCGATATAAGAAAAAAAGGCAGTCTAGTGGTTAAGGGTGTGTTTCTGTATGTCTTCTCAGCGTTCCCTTTTTGTGTGGGGTGCGTAGTGTAGGGCCTGCCTGCTGGTCTCTGCAACCACGTTACGACGTCAGAGTAGTTCATTTTTGTTGTACAGGGTGTGTGCTGAGCATTGTTGCATTTCCATCCCCCCCCCCCCCCCAGATGCTAACATGAATTACAGGTGCATATTTCATTTGCATGTGTATGTATACATGAAGGGAATTAATAAGGCAATGTCAGGTCTGCACTAGGAAGGGAGATGGTAAAAATCCTTAACCCTTGATTCGCCCAACACTGCTGCCAAGATTGGAACCCAGGACTTTGTGGTTTCCCAGGACTGAAGTCGAATGGTGTTAAGCACTGGGTTATTGTGTTTGTGGCTGCGGGATATACATGTGTGACATGGTGTGGCATGGGTGTTTCAGAAAGCCTTCATGGACTCGGACGGCATGGTGGTGGTGCGCTATGCATTTGGGATCGCTGCGGTGTCTCAGAGCCAACTCAAGGTAAGAGGGTGAAACACACACACACATGCATGCACACACACACACACACATTCTGGCATCTGTCTTAGTCATGGTGTTGTTTTTTTCTTTTCTTTGTTATCTTTTAGTATATATCTGCGATCTCTTCACTGGCTGCCTGTCTCACAGAGACTGAAGTATAAGACCAATACCCTCTTGTTTCAAACGTCGTCACAAATCTGCACCCTTTTATCTCTGTAGCTGTCTTCACCTGTGTACTCCATCCCGTTTCCTTCGCTCAGCTGCAGATACTTTGGGCTTATGAACACCCAGATTCAAACAAACCACTGTTGGTCTTTCTCTGTTTCTGGTCCATCCACCTGGAATGAACTCCCTCTTTCACTTCGCCCAAAGCCTTCACTTGATACCTTCAAATCCAGCCTCAAAACACACTTATTTCCTACCTGACACTTTCCCCTCATATCTGTTCCTACTTTTTCAACAGCATCCTTCACCTCCTTCATCACCACCTAAGTGTGTGTGTGTGTGCGCACGCGCGCACGTACGTGTGTGTGTGTGTATGTGTGTGTACATTGACTTGAAATATCTTATGTTATTTGAGGAAAGTTGCATGCGTGTAAATTATTTGAGTGCAAGCGCTTGGATTTGTTTGTTTGACAAGATTCAGTGCTATATAAATTCCATATATTATTATTATTATATATGTATAGTTCAAGGAGTTTCTGATGATTAGATCTGTTTTTCCTTTTATCCTAAATTCAGCTGTCTGAACAAACACGCTGACATAAACTTTTCATCTCTTTTCCTTCCCCATTACCTGTCAAATAAAATTTTTGTAGTGGAAAGATGTTAAAACGAATACACACAAACATGCGCATGCAAGCGCGCGCACACACACACACACACACACACACATACAATTATCTGTCTAATAATACTTTTTTTAGTGGAAAGATGTTAAAATGAACACATTCACATGCATGCACACACACACACACACACACACACACCCATGTGCATACACATACATGCACTCACAGGCAGACAAATGAAATAAGCGAGCCTGGGTGTTGTGTGCTGCAGACGATGATCCAGGAGGGACTGCAGATGTTTCAAGCCATGCGTGGGGAAAAGCTTCACCTCACCTGTCCTCTGGTTCTCTACGGCCTCTGCCGCGCCTTTGTGGCCATGTACAGGTAAGAGAGAGCCCTCGTTGCCGTGCCAACAGAACATAGCTTGGTCCTACCTAACGTGTTTTCTGCAAGTTTTATACCTGTTGATGTTATTCCATTTTTGATCTAAAGATTGGTGATTGATCCATTGTCAAAATTACACTTTGTTTCTGGTGGGTTTAAAAAAAAAAAATTTGTTTGACCTAATGCATGCATGCATACGTGTGCGCGCATGGTTTTGAAATCTGTTGTTCATTATGTTTAAGGAGAGTTGCATGCCTGTAAATGATTGAGTGCAAGCGCTTCGATTTTTTTTTTTTTTTAACAAGATTCAGCGCTATATAAATTCCATATATTATTATTATTATTAATGCGGTTGTTTCGGAGATAAATTTGCTACTTTCTCTTTTGTCTTCTCCCTTGATAAATTGTGTGTGAACAAAGTTGAAATGTGTGCCAAGTGAAAAAATGGGGTGGGGGGGGGGGAGAAAAAGGGATTGTGGATGCATGAAAATGTGATGGGGGAGGTCTGAATTACCTCCCTTGCAGAAGGTGTACGTGCGCATTCTCCTTCCTCTTCCTTTTTTGTCATGTTTCTCCCAGGGGAGGTTTGACATTGATGAGTCTTCTCCATCTCTCTCTGTTTTGAGCTTCCTCCTTCTTTATGCCTCTTTCTCTAAGATCATCTGCAATACAGGCAGCCCAGGTTTTGCTAGGTCTTCCCTTTGGTCTCTTTCCATCCACTACGAAGTTCATTGCTCTTTTTATGATGTGGTGGTCTGCTTTCCGTTGAACCGTGCCCAAACCAGCGCAGTCTATTGGTACTAGCTACAGACTTCAGACCATCAACTTTGCACATTCGCATTGCGGCATGATAATGAATTGGCGCACACTGGGGCATTGTGCAAGGCTGTGTTTCCTCGGGTATTACCTGTTGGCATCTCTTGAGTTCGGTGTTGGCCGCTGCACCCAGTGACAGTGACGTGTGGGTGGCAGTTTTGAAATCCCAAAAGACATTTCGCCTTGTGTGTGAACGCATGCAGAACATCTTGTGCACACGTTAAATCCTGTTCCGCTTTTCGAAAGAGTAGGCCATTGTGTGCCGGTGGGAACAGATGACAAAATTCACAAAACCGCATACACATGGGGACTGGATGTAAAAAAGCACATGAACGCTTATTCCATTATCCTCGATTTTTTTTTTTTTTTAAAGTAATCTGAGCGCTTTGATTTGTTGCTTTACAAGATTCAGCGCTTTATAAATTCCATACATTATTATTATTATGGGTTTTTCAGACATTGTCCTTTAGCAGCCACTTGTCGGTTCTTGGTGGAAATGTGATTTTGTTGTTCATTTGTTAGATTTTACTTGAAATGTGAAAAAAAAATTTTTAGGTTTGTTTTTGTACAGAATTCTTTTTCTTCTTCATTGAATGCTCAGACAGCAACAATTTGTTTTAACGTGTGGGTGTGTGGGTTTGTGCATGTGTGCGTGTATGAGAGAGAGAGAGAGCATGTCCATGCATTATTTATTTATTTAAGTTTAAAAAAAAAAAAATTCTTTCATTTCAAGGATAATGGAATGCCAGAGAGAGAGAGAGAGAGAGTTTGTGTGCGTGCATGCGTGCGTGTAAAAAGAGAGAAGGTTGCACAAACACGTTACATGGTTTATCGTGGGTCTATCTCACGTTTTGAGTACAAAGTTGCAGGGGCTTTAAAAAAAGAGTTGCATGTTGTGACTACGGACTCCTTGTCCCCGACTAGTTTGTTGCCATGATGTTGATGTTGAGATTGTATGTTTTTTGTGGCCTCCCTACCCTGTTCTGTGCTCAGAGGGGCTATATAAGCACCAAGATTGGACTGGAAAACCTGTTCCCTTTGCAACGGCTAAACAAAGAGTAAGCGACAAAAATCTCGAATCTGAACCCTCGCCCTGACTGTCTGCTGACAGGTTTACTGAGGTGCTGGAGGTGGTGGAAACGGAGGGGGTGACGGAGGAGATGACAGCGGCCATGAAGCCCCTGTGCTGGCCCCTGTCCAAGGAGGTCATCCGGGAGAGCCAGCTGGACGTCTTCCTGGTCAGTGTCGTCTGTCTGTTTTCTGTCTGCTTTCTGTCTGTGTTGTGTGTTTGTTGTTTTTGTTTTATTATTATATTGAACCGTACATCGCATTCATTCCATGCCATTCTTGGTGGTTGTAACGTAGTGCAAATCAGGAATGTATTATACATGTTCTTCATTGCAGTAAGAAATATTTGAACCTGAAGGGGATATTGAATGTAGATAGTTACACCCCCCCCTCTCCACATTCAGTTCTATTAGCCTCCACTTTTTTTTTTTACTGGTTATTTTATTATAAAATATTTCAGATACAGAGAAAGGATCAAAGCTAGGCTATGGGGGAAAAAAATGAACTAACAAATGAAAGGCAAACTTTCATTGTTAACTTTACTTGGTGTGTGTGTGTGTGTTTTAAAAAAAATTACAAGTAAAAACTTAAACGAAATGGTAAATGGAGTCACAAACAAGAACCATTCACATCGACAGAAAGAAAGAAGATACAGCAGCAGTCTCGCCATTTCTTTTGGTGGTGATGATTTCTAGTGGTAGAAATGGTAGAATGGTGCGTCTGTTGTCTTGTATGCACAAGGAAGGAAGGTGGCAGGATGGTTAAGGCGTTTGCCTGCCAACAAGTAAACCGTGAGGTTCTGGGTTCCATTCCCAGCCTCGCCCTCTCTTCCCAGGTTGACGAAAAAATCGAACTGAATGTCATAGTCCTTTGGATGAGACTATAAACCGAGGCCCCGTGTGCGAACACACGCAGAACATCTTGTGCACGCGTTAAATCCTGTTCCGCTTTTCGAAAGAGTAGGCCATTGTGTGCGGGGGGTGGGAGAGGGGGAAGGAGGGTACGAGTATAAGGGGAGGGGGGGGGTGGGGGGGTGGGGGGGGGTGGGGGGGGGGAGGGGGGGGGGGGGGGGGGGGGGGGGGGTGGTGGGAACAGATGACAGGATTACACAAGCATACCACGGGGGGGGGGGGGGGGGGGGGGGACTGGATGTAAAAAAAAGCACTTGAGCGCTTATTCCATTATCCTCGATATAAAAGAATAAATAAATACAATAAATGTATATGTGAATGATGGCCTGGTTTTGCTTTGCCGTGTGCAGGAGGAGATGCAGAAGCTGAAAGCGCTGTGCCAGCACCCCCCTGAACCAGAGGCCCTGTGCTTTAAACACGTAGAGGGAGAAGAGGAGAGAGCCATCTACAAGGACAGCCCTATCTATTCTGTGAGTCGTCGTCATCGGTTGCCCGTTTCCCCAGATTAAACCCCCCTAGGGGGTCACCCAGATTGCGCACTCTTTTGTCTTCTTCGTCGAATGCTCAGACAGCAACTATTGTTGTCTGTTATATGAGCGAAAATGCGTCACGCTGCCGCAAGTCAGGCCCAGCGCATCCGACTTCGGCACAAGAGAGAATAGCTACCTTTTAAGTTCTTTCTAGGGAAAAAGGCAGGAGAATGGACCAAGAAGGCAGAGAATAAGACATGAAGGAGGTGACAGGAAGCAAAGGAACAAGGCAGAAACAAAGAGAGTGGTAGAAAAGAGGAAATTTCTAGCACAGAATTTCCAGAATGTGGGGATGCTATTTATACTGATAGGCCCCCGGCATCCCCATGGGGGAGACTCTTTTGTCTCGCCCGGGAATCACCGTGAGACCAACAGTACGCGCCGGGTGAAAAGTTTGCGTCTGGAGCTTGCTTTCTTTCGAGTACCTCGCCATACTCGAGAAGATGTCGTGCTCCTCTTCAGGAGAGAGCCGATAGTTCTGCTAAGAGCTGGTCGTGGTTGAAGATGAATCGTAGCGTGTCATCATCATCAATGCTTTGTGCCTTATTGGCACGTAGGGCAGCAACAAATGTTCTCCACTCCTGTCTGTCCTGGGCCAGCTTCTGGATGGTTCCCCAGGTATGTTGGAAGGTCTTCAGCTCTGCTTCGACAGTCCGACGCCAAGTGTTCTTGGGTCGTCCTCGTTTGCGTTTTCCCTCTGGTGTCCAGTGGAGGGCTGTTCGGGCGATGTTTCCCTGTTCTGGACGGCAGATATGCCCTATCCATCCCCATCGCCTATGCATGATGATGTTGTCCATGCTTTCTTGGTTGCAACGGGCAAAAAGTTCTTGGTTGGAGAACTAAGGCCAAACTAAGACTATACCAGAGCTGTGTACTTTCCACCCTTTTGTACGGCTCGGAGTGCTGGCGATGACTGAGAGTGACCTCGACAAACTATCCACATTCCACACGAAGAATCTCAGAAGAATCTTGCGCATCTTTTGGCCTGAGACCATCTCCAAGAACAATCGTAGTGTGTACACAGGAACATTTGCAAGCAGAATAACGTTTTAATGCAGGCCTTGGCGCTTTGCTTATGTCAGAAGCTGTCCAAGCTTTTAGTTTAGACCTGTGTGAGTGAGTGTGTGTGTGTGCTTTTGAAAAACATGTTGACTATTGACATTTTATGTCATAGATTTGGTCTGCAGTGCACCATGTTTGGTAATAATTATCTGTTTGTTTAAACTATTGATTATTTTGTCCTGCTGTGTAAGATTAGGTTGAATGCATGCGCTTTGATTTGTCTATGCAAGATATAGCGCTATATAAGTTCCATTTATTATTATTTATTATTATTATTATTATTAAATGTTTGTGACTGGGAATGTGGGGGGTGGGGGTGGGGGGGTAGCTGAATGTCAAAGTCCTTCAGATGAGACTATAAACTGAGGCCTAATGCATGCAGAACACCTATGGCACACATTATAAAATCTGTTCCGCCTTATGGAAGAATAGGCCATTGTGTGCCAGTAGGAACGGATGACAACCCCACCCCCCAAAAAACACCAAACCAAAACAAAACCCAATATGCACACAGGTGTCATGTTTAGACACCATCCCTGAAGCCAGAATGCAGCTACCTAAATGGTGGAAGTGGGGGTGGAGGAATGGTTGTACATGCAAAAATCTCACCATTGGTGAACCTTGGAGCTCTAGCCGAGGAAGAAACAAAACAAAAAAAAAGGAAAACAAAACGCAAAAAAGCTTTGTGAGTGCGGGTATGTGGGTTAGGGACACCTTTCTTGTGAAACAGGAGCCATAGCAATGATTTGACTTCAATCTTTGCGTGTCCATGAAGGCGTGGGTTTGAACCTCAGCAGGGGCGGCGTGTGAATGAAGGCAGGGGATTTTCACTACCTGCCAGGTCACCTCCAGGTGCAGACCTGCCAGTGCCTTAATTCTCTTCATTTATATATATATATATATATATATATATATATATATATATATATATATATATATATATAATATATATATATACATACATGTATGCGGAAGATCAAGTACGGCGCGTGACAGGTCCCTTCTTAATTCATGTCGGTGTCCTGTGGGTTACGAAAGCATGAACAAAGTCAGCATGCATCATGTACAACAACAACAACAACAACAAAAAGTGGCTTTGAATTTGGAATGTGTCGGCTGAGGCCAGCAGGCAGACCTGCAGAGTTACAATTTATTTTTATTTTATTTATATCACTTTAAGTCACGTCAGATGTCTCTGCGTGAAATACGGGCTGCTCTCCCCAGGGAGAGTGCGTCGCCACAGAGCAGCGCCACCCTTTTTTTTTTCTTTTTTTCTCTGTCTACAACTGCATTTGTTTCCCTATCAGAGTGGCTTTTTTCTACAGAATTTTGCCAGGGACAACTCTCTTGTTGCCATGGGTTCTTTTACGTGTGCTAAATAATTTTTGTGTAACACACGGGACCTCGGTTTATCATCTCATCTGAAAGACTAGCGCCCAGACCACCACTCAAGGTCTAGTGGATGGGGGGAAATTATCGGGTCCAAACGGGATTTGAACCACCGCCCACTTCCGACCCAGACTTTTCGCTTTCTAGACAGGCGTGTTACCTCTAGACCACTGATCCAAGCACAGGAATCAGGCGCTGCACATCCTACCCAATAAGGGAATGCAGAGAAGAGGGAGAATGGATTTTTAAAGGTTTCTTCGATACAGGTGATCCGGCATAGAAAATAAAATTGGTTGACGTGCATTATGTTTTCTTAATGTTTTGTTTTTTCCAAGGTCAGATTTGTTTGACATTGTTTTGTTTCTTTTCTTTTCGCCCCCCAGGGTGTGGTGTCGATGTCTTGCTATCTGAGGTGTATGTTCGTGTTCCACATCAGCTGTTGGAAGGCGTACAAAAACCATCTCTTTGGGGACAAGATGTCTGACAAGGTGGGTCTGCTCAGCAGTGCAGAGTGAGTAGCATGGCATGGCATGTCAGATCGGGTTGTAGTATGTTTGTCTGTCGGATTCGACGAGGACATCCAAAACAGCGGAGGAGGCAGCTGCTGTTTCGGAAATTGGGCAGAAAGTTGATTATAGTGGAAATGCCTTGCCCACAGTACATCCCTACTCTCTCGGCCAAGTGAGTATAAGGACAATCAGCGTTGGAGATGTTCTCCAAAGGCTGACTACACCCCAGGGCTGCAACACATAAGGACTGTGCGAGTCAAGCCTCCTAGTCAGAGAGTCACAGTCGATCACTAAAGTCTAATCTGTAAAGTGGAATTCCATGGGTGGGAAAGCCACTGGTCATATAGCCTCTCACTTTGCTGTTGTTGCCCCCAGTGTCAATGGTTTAATCAAGAACTGTGATAAAGCCCAGGCGCTGACGGCAGTGTTGTAGTGGTTCTTTCGCATTCCCCCAGCTTAATCAGCCCAAGGGGTGTCTACTCAGAATAGGCATTTTGACTCGGCACATCCCACCAGGGATATACCGTGAGATTGTAGGTGCACACTCTTCAGTGAGGAGTCTGTGTGCAGGACTGGTTTCAAGTACCTCACCTTAAAGGCAGCCATAGTCCGACTTCGGAGGATTGTGTCTGCTTTGAGGAGAGAGTGCCGGTGGTTGTGCTGAGAGCTTGTCATGGCTTGAAAGCAATAACGGCGTAACATGCTAAAGCACAAGAAGAGTTTTAACGCAGGCCTTTGTTATCGACTTACATCACTAAGCGTTGAAGCTTTTGTGGCCTGAGCCAAAAAGTCAAGTCAAGTCAAGTCGAGATTACTTTGAAGGAATGAATTGTAAACGTATGAAGCAGCTGCTGATCAGCATTTATTTCATTTAACCTTATACCAAAAATGTCATGAAATTACAGCATATTTTTTACATTTCAACAATTGTATTTGAAAAAGGAAATACCTTTCTAGTTTCAGAAATTGTAATTAAAACATGGTATTTAAAAAATTTTTTTTACTTTTCAAATTTTTATTATTGAACTATGTGTATATATTTTTACATGTCAGAAATTGTAAATTGAAAAATGGGTATATATTTTCATGTTTCAAAAATAGTCCTAGTATATATATTTACATAAAAAAAAATTGATTGAAATATGGCATGCATTTGTACAATTCAGAAATTGTCTTTAAAATCTGGTGTATATTTTTACATTTCAATAATTGTAATCAAAATAATTTTTTACATAAAAAAGTTGTAATTAAAAGATGGATTTTACAATATATTTTTTACAGATTTTTTTATTTTTACATATGTGGTTGTTGTGATAAAAACATATGATAGTAGATGTTGTAATGATAACAGATGTGGTTGTTAAAATAACACACAGGGTTGTTAAAATAACAGATGTGGTTGCTACGATAAACCGATGTGGTCGATACTACAGAAGATGTGGCTGTTACTATTAGCAGATGTGGGTTTTTTGTGTTGTTGGGTTTTTTTAAAAAGAGATGTGGTTGTTACGATAGCACATGTGATTACCATAGCACATGCGGTTGTTACAAGTACAGATGTGGTTGTTACGATAACACATGCGGTTGTTACGATAACCGATGTGGTTGATACTACAGCAGATGTGGCTGTTGCTATTAGCAGGTGTGGTTGTTACAATAGCACATGTGGTTACCATAGCACATGCGGTTGTTACGATAACAGATGCGGTTGTTACGATAACCGATGTAGTCGATACTACAGCAGATGTGGCTGTTGCTATTAGCAGGTGTGGTTGTTACAATAGCACATGTGGTTACCATAGCACATGCGGTTGTTACGAGAACAGATGTGGTTGTTACGATAACACATGCGGTTACGATAACCAATGTGGTCGATACTACAGCAGATGTGGCTGTTGCTATTAGCAGATGTGGTTGTTACAATAGCACATGTGGTTACTGTAGCACATGCAGTTGTTACGATAACAGATGTGGTTGTTGCGAGAGCACATGCGGTTGTTACCATAACAGATGTGGTGGTTGCGAGAACGCATGTGGTTGTTACTATAGGCGATGTGGCTGTTTTGGGTGTGTGTTGCAGGATATGTTAGATAGGGCTTGTCCCACGCCAGACTGCGGCTCCTTCATCTCTGGCATCTGTGTAGACAAAATCGGAAAAGCAGTGGTCAGTATGCCCCTCTGTCTGGTGTCTGGGGGGAAAATGTCCCCCTGTGTGTTGTGTTGGTAGTAGATATGTCCCCCTGTGTGTTGTGTTGGTAGATATGTCCCCCCTGTGTGTTGTGTCAAAGTCAAGTCAAAGTCAAACTTTTATTTTCAGATTGTACATTGAATAAGCAGTGCATTTGCTTTTTTTCATCAAGCCATCTATCTAAAGAAAAAAAAAAGCGAGAAAAAAAGATAACGTATATGCCGACATAGAATAAAAAAACCTAATCTATCGTAAACTATACAAATCAAACAAGAAAAGACAATAACATATGCATATATGGAATTAAAAACTTCTTAATGCTTTGCAATCTTATTCTTTCTCATCACAAGTAGAAATTTGTAGTAACCAGATGCCAAATTTCCAATTTTACTGTCTAATCTCTCTCTCTTCCCCCCCCCCCCCTGCCTTTTCTCTGTTGGTTTTTTCTCCGTCTTTCTCTCTCTTTTTAATTTTTATTATGACTAAATGCTTTCCTTTCTTATCCATTCTCTTGCAAGGTAAATTTCAAGTGACCTGATACCAATTTTCCATATTGGTTTGGGGTGGGGGGTTTTTAAGTTTTTTGTTTTTTTTAAAGAAGATATTTTGGTCTGTCAGTTTTGGGGTTGTTTAAAAAAAAAAAAAATTTTTAATATTTTTGTAAAGAAGATATTTTGGTCTGTCAGTTTTGGGGTTTTTTTTGTTTGTCATATCACTACATACGTTCCTTTCTTTCTTTCTCCGTTCTTTCTCTTCCAGATAAACTTCAAGTCTGATCAGAAGCCAGCACTAGTGCTTCGCGCCCATGCTAAAAACCGTATGAAGCCCAACCAGCGCACGATCGCAAAGCGGCAGGAGCGTAAAGACTTGCGCCGACAGAGGAAGTTGGAAAAACTGCAAGAGGCTATGTCCTCACCGTCTCAAGGGGATGTGGACAGCCATGGACCAGAGGCCGTAGAAATCCCTGAGGAAGAACAACCTGATGAAGGTGGGCTGTGCATAAAGAAACAAACAAAAAGTGTATGATTATGATGATGAATATGATTATAATAATGATTTTTAAAAACATGATAATGATAGTAATGATAACGGCGATAACAGATAATAAATGATAGTACTGATTCTTCTTCTTCTTCCTTTTTTGTTGTGTTTCTCCCAGGGGAGGTTTGACATTGATGAGCCCCTTCTCCATCTCTCTCTGTTTTGATCTTCCTCCTCCTTATTTATGCCCCTTTCTCTAAGATCAACTGCAATACAGGCAGTCAAATTTAAAAAAAAAAAAAGTATTGATAACGGTAATAACAACAATAACGATGATGAATAAAAACAACAGTCATCACCATCACCATCATCATATTCACCATCATCGTCAACATTGTGATAAGGATGAGGAGTAAGATGATGATGGTGATATTTTGCTCACAGCAGGTGATATATGAGCAAGTCACACATACATACATGTGCATACACACACACACACGCATGCATGCACACTATGGATTCAGTCATGAAACAAGGGCACGGACTTGAATCTGACACTTGACAGCGTCACCAGGTATACAGTGTTAACCGCTGCACCCAGTGATGCCAACATGAGACTGATATTGTATGGAATTTATACAGTGCTGAATCTTGTAAAGCAGCAAATCCTTCCTTTCCCATTTGTTGTATGTAGTCTTCTCTTGACTTCCATACTGTTTTTAAAAAAAAAAAGAGAGAGGGAGAGAAAAAACACAAAACTGACAACATAACCACAAAAGGCAATGAGAACTTAACTTACTTTACTTTTTCCTTCCGCTTGTACTCTGTGGCGTCGCGGGGAGATATAACTGTCTGTCTGCTGCAAGGCGGGTAGCTTGGAGGAGGGACAATCCATGGACTTTCAGTGTTTCTGCCACGGAATCACTCCAGCGTCGCCTGGGTCTACCTCTGGCCATTGTGCCAGAGTACCTTGAGTTGTAAGCACGCAAGGCTGGCTGGTTTGGCGGCATTGGTGTGAGGTGCCCGAACCACTTGGTTCGTTGTTGTTCAATATGGTGTAGGACGGGTGTGGCTCCTACCATGTCTCTGATCACCTCGTTTCCTATCTTATCTCTCCTGGTCTTGTTGACGGCTTTCCTCAAGCACTTCATCTCACACGTTACCAGTTTCTGCTCCAGGGCTTTTGTCAGGGGAGGCAATGAGAAAGAGGGGGGGGGGGAATGAACATGTGCCCTCCTTTTTCTTTTGGACGGACCCTAGGGCTGAGTCTGCATGCATTGTTTGAATGTGGGCCTGGTCTGCTCACACACACACACACACATGAAAGGTCTGACCTAATCACAGTTTATGTCTCCAGTTTTGCTACACCTTTACTTCGACAGTTTTGGAATCTTTTCCCAGCACTTAGAGCGTTGTATTGAGGACTGCGTTCTACAGAAGGAATGGGGTTTTTTCCCGTTCCGTTTCCTAGCACTTTTCTTGTTCGTTTAGTGCGATTTACGTGACTGTGTTTGCAGTGATACTCGCACACGGGCACGCGTGTATACCGGTGTGCGCACACATGCATGCGTGCATCCACGCACGTGCACACAGATAGACACATACACACACGCGCGCGCACACGCACACACATATGCATGCACACACACACAGGCACACATGTGCCTCACGCTCACCAAGTTAGCTAGCCTCTTGACAAAAAAGCTTCTTAATTTTTTTTTTAAAAAGGGGGAAAAAAAGCCAATAATTTTGTTCTCATTTTCAGGGGCAGCAACCCTGCCTTCAACAAGCGTCATGTTAGTGCCGTCTAAAGAGAAAGAAGAAGAGGAGTTTGGATATAATGTGAGTTTGGTGTCTTGTTTATTTTGGTGGCTCTGTTCCTAAATGTGTACTGTGTTTGATTTTGTTAACCTACCTATTTTTGTTGTTGTTCCAGTTGTGTGTGCGCACACGCGTGCGTGCGTGCGTGTGTGTAAGAGGAGGGGATGTTATTTCTCCTTTTGATTTGTTGTGTTTTGTGTGTGTTTGTGTGTGTGTGTGAGAGAGAGAGAGAAGATGGTGTTATTTCTTCATTTGATGTGTGTGTGTGTGGTCTCTTTCTTTGTCTCTGTTTGTCTGTCTGTCTCTTTCTTTCAATTGTGACGTTTTGTCTGTCTGCTGACACATTCTCTCTTTGAACATGACTTTTGAGGGTTTTGCCACAGAAAGGAGCTACTGCAAGTGAAAAACAGAAGGAAAATTATGGAGCGTTTGTTACAGTTCACATTTGAAGTAAGACAATTGTTATTGAATTTTGGGGTGGGGGGTGGGGGCGTCAACCATTTTTTTTCTTTTCTCAAACTGTGAATGTATATCCAGTCATTTATGGAGTTCTGTATGATTTCATGTTATGTATATATATATATATATATATATATATATATATATATATATATATATATGACATATGGTGTAAATTCTTCATTTGAATGTGTGTGTGCTTAAATAGAAATGTTTTAAAAAAAAACTTTAGAAAAAGGTTCAGTTGCTGTGTCTTTGTTTCACCCCCCCAATGTTCCACATGGGTTTGTTGACACGTCTTGGCCAACAGATGTTTCAAAAACCCGTAAAGCCAAAGAAGAGGAAGGAGAAGAAGGAGAAAGGCCTGAAGGTGAACGTGGAAGTGAGTTTCACGGAGAACCCCGACAGAGAGCTGGTAGGCGAACAGGACTGCACCACGGCGGAAGACGAGAGGGCGGCTAGTTACAGGTCTCTCCGCGCAATCACAGAGTGAGTAACGACCCTTCGCGCAGAGTTGGGGGGGTCTGGGTGTTTGTTATTGCACGCATTGGAAAACGCGAAACACTGCAAGTCTCGAGGATAGAGCGTTGAGCTCGTGATGGGGGCGGCCTGGGCACAATCTACTCACCGAGGCCCCCTTTTCGAGGGGGATTTTTCTCACAGACTAGTCCACGTCAGTGCCATCCCCACTGCCTCGAAAAATCCTTTTGGATGAGATGGTAAACCGAAGTCCCGCGTTGTGTGCGGACGCGTACAGAATACCTTGCCCCCCGTGTGAAAACCCGTTCTGCCTTTTGGTAGAGTAGGCCATCATGTGCCAGTTAGAATGGATGGCAAATTTGGGGGTTAAAAAAACAAACCCAACCGCATGCACACTTGGTGTCGTGTTTAGACGTAATCGCCAAAAGTCGGAATGCGGCTACCTTAATGATGGTCAGAACCGTGTGCACACACAAAAAGGTCACCGTTGGTGTGAGAGAATCTTGCGTGCACGTTAAATCCTGTCCCGCTTTTCGTAAGAGTAGGCCATTGTGTGCCGGTGGGAACAGATGACAGAATTGACAAAACCGCATACACACGGTTGACTGGATGTAAAAAAAACAAGCACATAAGTGCTTATTCCATTATCCTCGATGTAGGAAAAAAAAGGAAGGTAAAGGAGTCCCATAACCTATAAGGTCGTAGGGGAGCGAGGCGTCAGAGACCTCACTTCTCTAGGGCCAGCATATTGAGGGCGGCGCCCATCTCCTCTCCCTCGCTGCTTTACCTTCCCTGACCCTAAAGAGGGCAGGTACCCATTTACAGCTGGGTGAAGTGGGGGAACTGTACTGAAGCCAAGGCGCGCAAACAGTCACCCATCCAAGTGGTAACCACCACGCTCGACGCTGCTTAACTTGGCTGGGGAGGGAAAGCGAGTGCTCCGACCACTGAGCTATCCCGTCCCCTCGATGTAAAAGATTGAAATTAATAAAAATGGAAACGTTAGAGCTTTAGCCGAGGAACGGAAAGCAAAAAAAAAAAAGGGGGAAAAATAGCCAGTCCTGGCGGTCTCGTTTTGCTGTTGCAGAGATCCACCACAAAGGCGGTTATCGTTGCCCGAGCAGGGAGGCAGGGAGGGGGGGCACGTGCCTGCTCCTCTGCCCAAGAAACCTGTGGAGTCGTTTTCCAGAGTGGTGGCCACCATGCCGCCTCAGGCCCCGGCCCTCGCCAAGCGAGATGAAGAGATCAAGATGTCTCTCACAGTGTGAGTCTTGATGGGTTTTTTGTGGGTGTGGAGTGTGGCTGGGCGTGTGTGTGGGTGTGTTGTGAGTGTGTTTTGTGTGTGTGTGTGTGTGTGTTTGTATGTGTGTGTGAGAGAAAGAGAAAGTGTGTGTGCACGCGCGTGTGTGTGTGTGCGTGCGTGTGTGTGTGTTGTGTGTATGTGTGTGAGAGAGAGAGAGTGTGTGTGTGTGTGGGTCTGTATGTGTGAGAGAGAGAGAAAGTGTGTGTGCGTGCATGCGTGTGTGTTTGTGTGTGTGTGTGTGTGTGTATGTGTGAGAGGGAGAGAGAGAAAGTGTGTGTGCATGCGCACGCGTGTGTGTGTGTGTGTGTGCGCATGTGTGTGTTGTGTGTGTGTGTGAGAGAGAGAGAGAGAGTGTGTGTGTGTGTGGGTCTGTATGTGTGTGTGAGAGGGAGAGAGAGAAAGTGTGTGTGCGCGCGCGTGTGTGTGTGCGTACGTGTGTGTGTGCGTGTGTGTGTGTGTGAGAGAGTGTGTGTGAGAGAGAGAGTGTGTGTGCGTGTGTGGGTCTGTATGTGTGTGTGAGAGGGAGAGAGAGAAAGTGCGTGTGCGCGCGTGTGTGTGTGTGCGTGCGTGTGTGTGTGCGCGTGTGTATGTGTGAGAGAGAGAGTGTGTGTGAGAGAGAGGTGTGTGTGAGAGAGAGAGTGTGTGTGCGTGTGTGGGTCTGTATGTGTGTGTGAGAGGGAGAGAGAGAAAGTGTGTGTGCATACGCGCGCGTGTGTGTATGCGTGCATGCGCGTGTGTGTGTGGCTGGGTGTGTGTGTGTGAGAGAGAGTGTGTGTGTGTGTGGGTCTGTATGTGTGTGTGTGTGAGGGAGAGAGAAAAAGTGTGTGTGCATGCGTGCGGTGTGTGTGTGCATGCATGCGCGTGTGTGTGTGTGTGTGTGTGTGAGAGTTAGAGAAAGTGAGAGAGAGAATGTATGTGTGTATGTTTCTGTGTGTGGAAATTGGTATGTATGCATTGTACATGTATTATTCGTGTGGTATGCGTACATGGTTTGTGTATGTGTGTGTGTTTATCATTTTAAAAGCGATGTTTATGTACGCTGTGTTAAATCATGCTCTGTTTATTTCAGTGTTGTAAAGTCTGGTATGACGTTCTGTTTTGTGTGTGTGTGTTCATCACAACAGACATTTTGATATAATATGTAAAGCACTTTGTGTGTGTGTAGTACCTCAGCAAAGGGGAAGGAAGACGCTCAAAAAGCATATATTATTATCATATCATTATCATTATTATCTAGAGGAACTTGGGAAGAGTGTGGTGTATGTGCGGATCGATGGTCTATTACGCACGTGCCCAGAAAGCAAGAAGTGTGGGTTCCAGACCAGGTGTTAAGCAAGGATGGAAATAAAGGAATACATGTATGCTTTATAGACCACTTAGACATCTTTGCACTCCAAAAGCTTGTTAGCAGCTCCGAGAAAGCGGTTCTTGGGAGGTTGTGGCCTTGCCCTTTCTTCCCAGTTTGACGAGAAAATTAATCTGAATGTCAAAGTCCTTGTGGATAAGACTTTAAACCGAGACCGAATACATGCAAAACATCTTAGTGCACACATGAAAAAACTGTTCTGCTTTTGGGAAGAGTAGGCCATTTCATCTTGGTAGGAGTGGATGATAAAATCTTCTTTTTTTTAAACTGCACGCACACAGGTGTTGTGTTTAGACACCACTCCCAAATTCGGAATCCGGCTATTAAAAAAAAAAAAGAGGAGGGTGGGGGGGGAGGGGGTGTCACATAGCCAAAATCCCATCATTGGTGAACCTTGGAGCTGTAGCTAAGGAATGGAAAACACAATCCCTACATATCTCTGTGTGTGAGTGTTGTGTTGAGGACTGTGTGTACACGAGAGGAGTTGAGGAGTGAAGTGAGGAAAGGAAAGGACAGTGATGCGTTTGTACGTGATGTTGTTGACAGGCTGCTCCGCGACATTCTCCATGAGGAAGGCCCACAGCGTTTGGGGACCATACTAAAACGCGAGGTGTTCCAGGACATTATCGACGAGGCCAGCCGTATAATCCAGCAGTATGGGGGCCTCCGTCAGTACTTTGAGAAAAATCATGACTTTGTAGTGACCGGGGATTTTGTAGGTAATAGGAAAGACAGCGAGAAAGTGAAGCAGTTGGCCGACGGTGAACAGCCTACTTCTGTGTGGTCCTCTAATTCCTATAGCTCTAGCGCCAAACCTTTAGACTCCATACACCCATTTTTAGAGAGTGCGCCTCCTGTAGAGGTTAACAGCATGTGGGACAGGAACGTGGGCGCGACCAACTTTAACCCCGGTGAATATGTTAACGATGGAGCAGACAGCCGGGAGATGACTCTGCCTACCATCAAGCAGAATCTCAACCCATCTGCTCCGGAGTTTCAGCCGCTGGGTGCCATGCAGACCAACAGCCGTGTGAGTGAGATTGATGACTTTGACCTGGACCTCAAGGAGGCAGAAGCAGCAGAAGCAGCAGCAGCAGCAGAAGCAGCAGCAGCCAGGCCTCACTACGGAGACCTGGACAAGCAGTATGCCACGGCTGAAGACAGTGACACGGAGGAAGCCATCCCTGCCGGCAGAAACTCCCTGGTGCGGTCATCGCTGGATGTCAACGACATTGATGAGATTGATCTGGAGGCTTCTGCCAGTGGCACCTGCCCCAACCTCGAGGACGCGAACCGCATACCGTCCGCCCAGAGCCAGAGGAGCTCCCTGTCTGACCTGTCCCAGTCAGGCAGCGAGTTCTGCATAGGCTCACTCTACCGGACAGCCTCTCCCAGTTCCTCCGTTTCCTCCCACAAGAACGCGCGTGATGCCAGCTCGCCGTTCAGCGTGCGTGACACCAACTCGCCCGCTCTGAGTTATACGCCCCGCGTGGGGGACGTCCCTCGACAGACTGGGTCTCCTGTCAATGGTAACCCTACGGCGCCCTCCGCAGCGGCGGGTCGCGCCAGTTTAGAGAAGGGCCCGGGGTCCGGTTTTTTCTCCAACTCCGCTCCGTTTGTCCCAGGCATGGCGGCAGACACGGCGCACTTAACGTCCGGTAGTTTGCCCCCACCCCCTAAACCCCTGAAACCTCTGGCCCCTATAGGGAGTTCTTCCCGCCTTTTTGGAAACGCTAGTGTGCCCAGCAAGAAGACTGAGCAGCCCGGTGCTGGAGGTATAGGCGCTTGGCTGTCGGCAAGCGAGAGCGTGGAGGGGTATAGTAGTGCAGGGGACGGGTCGGCTGGTTCCCCGGGGCCTGTATCAACGGCTGCGGACCTTGCAGACGGTGTTGCGCTGCCGTCGTCTGTGTCGGGGTTACCCACTTCCTCCCTGACCCCTGAAGCCCAGGAGTTCTACCCAGCCTCGGGGAAAGGGCTGGACTTTCTGGCCTCGATGACCGTGGACTACACCCTGTCCTCCTATTCCTCCTTTTTAGGGCCAGGGTCGTTATCGGACAGGACCCTGGCTTCGGACTACACCCCGTCGTCGGCTTTGACGGTCGGATTGGCCGCGGGCCCTCTTGCCTCTGAAGGAGGAGGAGCAGTGACGCCTTCTCTGTCACACTCCTCCTCCTCCTCCTCCACCTTGCTTTTTTCCGCCGCTCTGGCAGACGAGTTCAAACCGTCGTCGTCGTTGGTGCGGGACTACACGCCTTCCTCGATGTTAAGAGGAGGGGGGGTGCCCCCCTCCTCCTCCTCCTCCTCCTTCTCCTCCTCCTCCCTCCTCCCCCCCAACCCCTCGGCGTGCTCCAGCAGCTCGTGGACCACCATCTCTCCCACGGCAGGGGCCAGCACCAGCAGCAGCAGCAGCAGCAGTTCCTGGGCCAGTAACAGTTTCCCTTCCTCCATTCGGCCCAACGAGCAGATCGTCAACCCCGCCCTGATGTACTGCGCTCCGCCGCAGAGCTCCGCTGCAGGCCTCCTCCCCCCCTCCTCCTCCTCCCTCCTCCCCCCTCACTGCAACTCCACCTGGTCCCTGGCAGAGGAGGGCAACAACAACGAGGAGGAGGAGGAGGAGGGCGGTGTTTGTGGGCGCGTGGACGCTGAAACGCAGGCGTGGGTGGAGACGAGGACCACGGGGGTGTGCACGGAGCTGAGGGGCCAGGAGATCGGCGCCCAGCAGGCCCAGCTGGAGGGGCTGAAGGAGGTCCACCAGCACAAGCTGCAGCTCATGTACCACAACGAGCACCTGCAGGTCAGTGTCTGCTGCTTGGCGTCTTGGCCTGCCTTCTGTTTGTGGGTGGGGTTGGGGCTTTTTTGGTCGGTTGTGGTTGGGTTGTTTACTGGAGTGAATGAATGAGTGTTTGATTTCCGTCAGTTACAGGTTTGACTCTTGGCAGCGATGGCTTAAAGGTGGGGGAGTGTTTGATTTCCGTCAGTTACAGGTTTGACCCTTGGCAGCAATGACTTAAAGGTGGGGGCAGTGTTTGATTTCCGTCTGAGTCAGTTACAGGTTTGACTCTTGGCAGCGATGACTGGGGTGTTAAAGGTCGGGGAGTGTTTGATTTCCGTCTGAGTCAGTTACAGGTTTGACTCTTGGCAGCGATGACTGGGGTGTTAAAGGTCGGGGAGTGTTTGATTTCCGTCTGAGTCAGTTACAGGTTTGACTCTTGGCAGCGATGACTGGGGTGTTAAAGGTCGGGGAGTGTTTGATTTCCGTCTGAGTCAGTTACAGGTTTGACTCTTGGCAGCGATGGCTTAAAGGTGGGGGAGTGTTTGATTTCCATCTGTGTAAGCTACAGGTTGGACTCTTGGCAGCGATGGCTGGGGCATTTAAAGGTGGGGGATGACTATGGCGCAATGTGATGTAAAGCGATAAAGACATGTCACGTTATGTTATCATACAACCTGTTGGTTGTGGCTTTTTTTTTTTCGGGGTTGTGGCTGGGTTGGGTTTTAGACACGTAGCTGACCTGGAGTGAGTGAATGAGTGTTGGATTTCCGTCTGAGTCGGTTACAGGTTGGACTCTTGGCAGCGATGGCTGGGGCGTTAAAAGGCGGGGGATGACTATGGCGCAATGTGATGGGGGCGGGATAGCTCAGTGGTCGGAGCACTCGCTTTCCCCCCCAGCCAAGTTAAGCAGCGTCGAGCGTGGTGGTTACCAGTTGGATGGGTGACCGTTTGCGCGCCTTGGCTTCAGTACAGTTCCCCCACTTCACCCAGCTGTAAATGGGTACCTTGCCCTCTTTAGGGTCAGGGAAGGTAAAGCAGCGAGGGAGAGGAGATGGGCGCCGCCCTCAATATGCTGGCCCTAGAGAAGTGAGGTCTCTGACGCCTCATTCCCCTACGACCTTATAGGTTATGGGACTCCTTTACCCTTTTACCTAATGTGATGTAAAGCGATAAAGACGTGTCACGTTATGTTATCATGCAACCTGTTGAAGACCTAGTGTGAGGTGCCGTGTGATGTAATGTCAGTGAAAACTTCATACTATTGACAGCACTTTACCTTGTTGAAGTAGCGTTATGTGCCAAGGTACAGTAACACGGACGGAGCCAATGAAATAACCATAGCACGACAGAACGGGACTCCCTCAAAAAAAAAATTGTTGAAAGGGTTAGGAAAATCTGAGGGACATGAATTAGATAACGACACAGAAAGAGTTGGTTTAACAATTTTTTGGGCCTTTTAAAAGTGTGAATGGTGTGAGAGCTGATGGCAGGAGAAGAACTGTTATTGTCGTCATTCCCAGAAATGGATGACAAAGAAAGTGACAAGTGTGCATATAATAATAATAGTAATGTATGGTATTTATATAGTGCTGAATCTTGTAAAGCAAACAAATCGAAGCACTTGCATTGAAATCGTTTAGTGATTTACACACATGCAATCTTCCACAAACTAGTAGCATTATCAAATGTATGCCTATACACACACACACACACGCACACACTCACAGAGACATGCGCGCATTTATATGTGTGTGGACTGTACAGAAAGAGCTGATGAAGAGTGAGGCAGAGAGAGAGGAGGCGAAGAGAGAGGCAGAGGACCTGATGAGTAAGCTACAGAAAGCCACCCACCAGATGGTTGCCATGGAGGCGGAGAATGCCAGGTGAGTGCTTTAACAGACCTCTGTGTGTGTGTAAGTGTGTGTGTGAGAGAGAGAACTCAAACTCGAAAGATTTATTCACAAAAAGGCCATTGGCCCATACATGAAAGGGGGCGGGGGGTTCTACCAGATCCTTGCCGGATGATAAAATATACAAAACTACATACATACAGGGACTGGATGAAGAAAAAAAAATCACATGAGTGCTTATTCCATTATCCTCAAAATAATTTTTTTTTTTTTTTTAAATAATAAAATAAATAAATACCACCCCTGCATCTTCTTCCCCCTGACTCTTGTAGAAGCCTAGCTTATGCTCAAGGCATCTCTTGAAGACAGCCCCGTCCCACACTGTCCTGCTGCTGCTGCCTCCTCAGGCTGATGACCTCTCTGCTTCTTCCAGTCACTAAGCCGCCTCCTCCTCCTCCTCCTCCTCACTGTCCCTAAAGCGGCAGTCTCTGCTGGGACGTACCTATGATCTCAACAACAACAACAACAACAACAGCGTGATCTCTTAGTTCAATCCAGTGCAGATGATGATCAGGGCACACTGGACGAATGAAATACTTAGGATGATGGTTATCATCCGTATTATTTCATCTCTTTCGTATTGTGGGTTGTGTTTGCCTGGCGTCTTGTGTTCTGTTCTTGTGACATGCTGTGAAACAATGTCTCTTCTCTCTGCATTCCTTTGATATTAGGAAGGAAGGTGGCAGGATGGTTAAGACGTTTGCCTGCCAACAAGTAAACCGTGAGGTTGTGGGTTCGATTCCCAGCCTCGCCCTTTCTTTCCAGTTTGACCAAAAAAAATCGAACTGAATGTCAAAGTCCTTTGGATGAGACTATAAACCGAGGCCCCGTGTGCGAACGTATGCAGAACATCTTGCGCACTTGTTAAATCCTGTTCCGCTTTTCGAAAGAGTAGGCCATTGTGTGCCAGTGGAAACAGATGACAAAATTTACAAAACCGCATACACACGGGGACTGGATGTAAAAAAGCACATGAGTGCTTATTCCATTATCCTCGATATAATATAATAAATAACATTTTTTTAAAATCATGTCATCTGAGCGCTTTGATTTGTTGCTTTACAAGATTCAGCGCTATATAAATTCCATGCATTATTAATATTATTGTTATTATGATATTGGGTGGGGCGTGTTGTGCCTGGTCTTCTCCTGTGCTTGTAACTCTGCAGGAGGTCTGCCCACTGGCCTCAGCAGACACATTCTGACCTCAAGAGTGCCTCTTTTTTTTTTTTTTGGGGTACGGGATGCATGCTGGGTATGTTCTTGCTTCTTATAACCCATCCAATGCTGGCATAAATTCCAGGATCTTTAACATTACATGTTTGATCTTTTTCATATACATGTATACAAAGGAACATTACATGTTTGATCTTTTTTCATATGTATACAGAAGAGCATTACATGTTTGATCTTTTTCATGTGTATACAGAGGAACATTACATGTTTGATCTTTTTCATGTGTATACAGAAGAACACTACATGTTTGATCTTTTTCATGTGTATACAGAAGAACACTACATGTTTGATCTTTTTCATGTGTATACAGAAGAACACTACATGTTTGATCTTTTTCATGTGTATACAGAAGAACACTACATGTTTGATCTTTTTCATGTGTATTCAAAGGGAATTAAGGCACAGGTAGGTCTACAGTTTCAATTGAACTGAGAAATCGTTTTAAAAAAATCCCACCCTTAGGTTGACCTGGAAGTTTGTAAAAATCCCCACCTGTAATTCACCAGACTGACCTTATAGCCGAGCGGTTAAGACCATTTGACTTCAATCCCATGGGTCCATGAAGTCCTGGGTTCAAGTCTTGGCGGCATCTGATGAATTAAGGGTGGGGATTTTTGTGATGATCGATCTCCCAAGTTAACTTGAAATGTGGGCCATCCATTGTCTCAATTCCCGTCATGCATATATACATTCAGAAGATCAAATACGCGCGTTAAAGATCCTGTAATTTGTGTCGGCGTTTGGTGGGGGTTACGGAAACACAAAACATACCCAGCATGCAGTCTGATCAATGAAGTGAGCTGCTCTGAAGTCAGCATGTGTCAGCTGAGGCCAGTGGACAAGACCTCCTGTAAAAGTTACAAGTACAGACGACCAGGCACTGCGCGCCCCAACGGGTAGAGGAACGCAGAGAAGAGGGAGATCAGAGAATTCACCAGACACCATGGCCAAGATTTGAACCCATGGCTTCATCAGTTCATGCACCCGCAGGATTGAAATCGGTCTAAACCTAAACCGCTTGGCTACAGCATCCACCAAGCAAGATTGGATTCAGTATTTATGCTGCATGCATTCGTACTGCAGTTGGTGTTTCTAAACAAATGGTGAAGATGTCAAAATCTTGGGTGGAAAGTGGGATTGAGGGTGAGAATACATAAGATGCTTTTAAAAAAAATGTTTTAGCTGGGCTGAGGTAGAAAATAAAGTGTCCATAATTTGGACTTAATAATAATAATAAATGGAATTTATATAGCACTATATCTTGCAGAGACAAATCAAAGTACTTGAGGAGACAGTGTTTTGGAGACAGTGGTTTTTTTGGTTGGTTGGTTGGTTTGGTAGGTTGGGTTTTTTTAGTACCTGGTTTTACACACACACACACCTTTCTTTTCCCTACCTTTCTTTTTTCTCTTCAGATTGTGATTTGAAAAGAATGCTGTTTCACTTGCATCTTTTTTTTTCTTTTTTTTAAAAAACTGGATCATTATGGATTATTGAGAAACTGTGTGTGTGTGCATGTGTGTGTTTGTGCAATTTGTGTGTGTGTTTGTGCAATTGTGTGTGTGTATGTGTGTGTGTTGCAGAATTAAGGAAGAGCAGACTGTAAGAGAGAACCAGCTGGTGTGCCAGATACAAAACCTGCAGCAGGAAATGTGAGTTGGATATCCTGATTGTAGAACCTTTGAATTAAAAAAGAAATTTTTTTGTTTAAAAATGTTTGGTTTTTTTACTGCTTAGCATTGTTTTTGAGATTGGTGGTTGTTGTTGTTAAGGTTTGGTTTGGTACACATGTATGTGTAGTTGGGTTTTTTAAAAATAATCCTGCGTTTAAATTTTTTTTCCGGCCAGTCTGTCCTTCTGTCTGTCTGTCTCTCTCACTCTCTTCTGTCTGTCTGTCTCCCTCTTTCGCTCTCTGTCTGTCTCTCTCTCTCTCTCTTTCGCTCTCTGTCTCTCTCTCTCTCTCTCTCTCTCTCTCTCTCTCTCTCTCTCTCTCTCTCTCTCTCCCTCTCTAAAAAAACAAACAAGGAGACCTGAAGTGCAGTTGTCTGACATCATAATTGGACACATAGTGTAAGTGGTTTATTGATTTTTCACCTGTACACTCACTCATTCACTCTCTTACACATTCACTCACCCACCCACCTTCTCACTCACTCACTCACTCACCCGTTCATCTTTCTTCTTACTCATTTACTCACATACTCGGTGACTATTGTTTACACCCATTCACAAGGGGACGGTGGGGAAGGGAGTGGGCACACAACACGTACTTCACGCGAAAATCAATACAGTTTAAAAAAAACACCACAGAGCCCTTATGATGGACATAACATTTGAGTTGTACCATGGTCTAACAGTAGTTATAGAACAAGGATGATGTGAGAAACCAATATTATCCCTGTTGCTGATCATACATTTATTTATTTATGTATACCACTTAAAGTCACAAGATTTCTCTGCATGAAATTCAGGCTGCTCTCCCCAGGGAGAGCGCATCGCCACAAGAGCAGCGCCAACCCTCCCCCCCCCCCCTCCCCTTTTTGTTGTTGTTGTTGTTGTCTGCAACTGTATTTGTTTCCCTATCAGAGTGGGTTTTTTTCTAAGAATTTTGCCATGGACAACTCTCTTGTTGCCGTGGGTTCTTTTACGTGTGCTGAATAATTTTGTGTAACACACGGGACCTCAGGTTTATCGTCTCATCCGAAAGACTAGCGCCCAGACCACCACTCATGGTCTAAATGGATGGGGGAAAAGTTTCGGGCCCAAACGGGATTCGAACCACCGCACACTTCCGACCCGGACTTTCCCCTTTCTAGACAGGCGCGTTACCTCTAGACCGCCGATCCATTATACGCACACGCACGCACACACACACACACACGCACACACACACATGCACACACACACACACGCACACACACACGCACACACACATGCACACACACGCACACGCACGCACACTCATGCACACACACACGCGCACACACACACACGCACACATACACACACACACACACACACACACACACACACACCTTTCCCCCCCCTCCTGCCCCAATGTTCACAGTGCAGGAATGGACCCCAAATCAAGTAATGAGTCAGGGTACAGCTGTATCAAGATGTTTGCTCTTTGAGCAGCTGTTCTCCCACCTACCCACCCTGCACTAAGCCCTACAAACAAACGCACACACACAGACAGACACAGGGGGGACGGGATGGCCTTGTGGTTACAGTGATGTCTTCGTGATCTGTTGACCCGGGTTCGATTCCCGTTCAAGAGGATTTTTCCTCAGGAGTTAACCTCAGTGCAGACTCCACTCTCCCCAAAAGTCCTTCGGATGAGACTATAAACCCGAGGCCCCGTGTGCGAACGCACGCAGAACATCTTGCGCACACGTTAAAACCTGTTCCGCTTTTCGCAAGAGTAGGCCATTGTGTGTCGGTGGTGGGAACGGATGACAAAATTTGACAAAACTGCATACACACGGGGGGGGGGGGGGGGGGGGGGGGGGGGGGACTGGATGTAAAAAAAAAAAGCACATGCATGCTTATTCCATTATCCTCAAATAAAAGAATAAAATAAAATAAAATAAAATAGACACACACACACACATACACACGCACAGACACATACATACAATCAGTCGGCACAGCGTGTGAGTGAGTGCTTGGTGCGCTTGATGGTGTGTGCAGTCGCCAGAGTGCCCAGGAGTCGGCCAGTCTGCTGCAGAAGTGTGCCCTGATGGAGGACACAGGCAAGCTGGAGAGGAGCCGGGCCATTCAGGCTGAGGTGAGCCGCCTCTGGCTGTGTGGACAGAGAGAGAGATAGGGGGGGTGTGTGTGTGTGAATGAATCAGACTGTGTGTTAGCAGTGGCAAGCAGCAGGGGGAGAGTTGATGATTGAAGCAGGCAGGCAGGCTTATATATATCTTCCTGGAGAGGTTGTCATGTTTAAAATTTTTAAAGTGTCATTTTTGGCAGAGCGTCTCCGGAATCTGATTTTTCAATGCGTGTCTCCGAAGAGTTGTTATTTATTATTTTTATTTTATTTCATTCTTTTATATCGAGGATAACGGAATAAGCACTCGTGTGCTTTTTTTTAACATCCAGTCCCCGTGTGTATGCAGGTTTTGTAAATTTTGACATCTGTTCCCACCGGCACACAATGGCCTACTCTTTCGAAAAGTGGAGCAGGATTTAACGCGTGTGCAAGATGTTCTGCATGCGTTCGCACACAGGGCCTCAGGTTTATAGTCTCATCCGAACGACTTTGGCGTTAGAATCCTAGTTTCATGCGGAGTGTCATTGTAGCGAGTGCTTTTGTTTCAGCCTTCAATGTCTGAACACGTGTGTGTGTGTGCAGTAGCTGATGGATATAAACGAACATTCCCCAGCATGGGATGCTGAAAGAAATGTTTCTGTTATTTGTTTCATTGAGTAGTCTGGAAACTTTTTATCTGGTTTTCTGGTCCGAAATTTGAACAGTGGTTTGTTAAGGATGGTGGATGATTTTATTTGTAAATGCTTGATTTTTAGATATATATAAGCACGGAAGACCACAGAAAAATGACACAAATATAGAAAAGTGCAGACTGGATAAGGAGTTTGCATGTATGGGTCTCTGCAAGTATGTCACCGTGTAAGGTATTCATACTCCAGCTTCAGAGGTTTTTGTTTGTTTTGGTTCTCCTTTAATGGAAAGTGCAGGTTTGTAGGTAGAGCTAATCATGGATGAAGACAATCTCAACATTTATAACATGTTAAAGCATACCCACATTTTATTGTAGACTTTGACACGTAGCTTGTTAGTGATTTTTTTTTTAAAAGTCGAGCTTTTGTCCTAGGCCAAACTACTGTATTTCTTGATTTCATGATCAATATTCTTTGGACATTTTTAAACTGCCATGATGGATCATGACTGGCCACACTGATGATGCTTTTTTTTTCTGTTCCCGCTGTGTTGCTACTGCAGTTGCGGGTTATCCACGAGCAGAGAGAGAATTTCAGGCTGACGCTGGGCTCCAAAATCAGAGAAGTTGAAGTCCTGAGGGAGGCCTTCCCCATGGCTGTCACAAAGTAAGATTGATTTTCTGGATGTTGACGTGTGTGGACATATATGTGCTCTGTCGCTGTCTCTGTCTGTCTGTCTGTCTGTCTCTCTCTCTCTCTCTCTCTCTCTCTCTCTTTCTCTCTCTCTCTCTCTCTCTCTCTCTCTCTTTGAGTTTCTCTCTCATTCTCAACACTGCAGGTGTCTGTATCTTCTCTGTCCTGTGTGACAGAGGCATACAAAAGTACATTATGCGTTTTCTCTCTTTTTTTTTCTCTTCTGACCATCAAGCCATGGTGATATTTTGTCCAAGACTTTAGTGGGGGGGGGGGGGTTGTTTAAAAAAAAAAAATTTGAAGCGGGCTAAGCTTTAACAAGAATTTGTACTCTCTGTTTCCTTTTAAAACTTGTTTTGGTTAAATTTGATTTTATTACGTGTGCAGTGCGATTCAGACAGTCCATGATTGTTCCTCATTACATGCATGTCTTCTGTTGCATATAAGCATGCTCTCTAAGCTTGTTGATGCATGCTGTCATGTTAAAAGAAAAAAAAAATTTAAGTTTCCCCTAAAAAAAATTTAAACATATTTTTTGTTGATGCTCGGTGTCATTGTGTTGTTCAGATTAATATATATCTGTTTTAAAAAAACCAAAAAAAAACCAAAAGAAGTAAATATTAAAACAAGCAGTTGATAGGTGGAGGGGGAGAGTGTGGGAGGAAGGTTGCCGTGATAGAGAGAGAGAGAGAGAGTGGATGCAAAAGGTGCGAGATGTGGGGGTGGATGACAAAGGTGAGGAGAGAGCGTCGATGACGAAGGTGTGAGGAGAGAGAGCGTCGATGACGGAGGTGTGAGGAGAGAGAGAGCGTTGATGACAGAGGTGTGAGGAGAGAGAGCGTTGATGACAGAGGTGTGAGGAGAGAGAGCGTCGATGACGGAGGTGTGAGGAGAGAGAGAGCGTCGATGACGGAGGTGTGAGGAGAGAGAGAGCGTCGATGACCAAGGTGTGAGGAGAGAGGAGAGCGTCGATGACCAAGGTGTGAGGAGAGAGAGCGTTGATGAACAGAGGTGTGAGGAGAGAGAGAGCGTCGATGACCAAGGTGTGAGGAGAGAGAGAGCGTCGATGACCAAGGTGTGAGGAGAGAGAGCGTTGATGACCCAGGTGTGAGGAGAGAGAGAGCGTTGATGACGGAGGTGTGAGGAGAGAGAGAGCGTCGATGACGGAGGTTTTTGAGGAGAGAGAGAGCGTTGATGACAGAGGTGTGAGGAGAGAGAGCGTCGATGACGGAGGTGTGAGGAGAGAGAGAGCGTCGATGACGGAGGTGTGAGGAGAGAGAGAGCGTCGAGGGACCAAGGTTGTGAGGAGAGAGAGAGCGTCGATGACCAAAGGTGTGAGGAGAGAGAGCGTTGATGACAGAGGTGTGAGGAGAGAGAGAGCGTCGATGACCAAGGTGTGAGGAGAGAGAGAGCGTGATGACCAAGGTGTGAGGAGAGAGAGCGTTGATGACAGAGGTGTGAGGAGAGAGAGCGTCGATGACGGAGGTGTGAGGAGAGAGAGAGCGTCGATGACGGAGGTGTGAGGAGAGAGAGAGCGTCGATGACAGAGGTGTGAGGAGAGAGAGCGTCGATGACAGAGGTGTGAGGAGAGAGAGCGTCGATGACGGAGGTGTGAGGAGAGAGAGCGTCGATGACAGAGGTGTGAGGAGAGAGAGAGAGCGCGATGACGGAGGAGTGGGGAGAGAGAGCGTCAATGATGGAGGTGTGAGGAGAGGAGAGAGCGTCGATGACCAAGGTGTGAGGAGAGAGAGAGCGTCGTGACGGAGGTGTGGGGAGAGGAGAGCGTCAATGATGGAGGTGTGGGAGAGAGAGAGCGTGGGATGACGAGGTGTGGGGAGAGAGGGGGCGTCGATGACCAAGGTGTGAGGAGAGGGGAGAGCGTCGATGACGGAGGTGTGAGGAGAGAGAGAGCGTTGATGCGGAGGTGTGGGGGAGAGAGAGAGCGTCGATGACGGAGGTGTGAGGAGAGAGAGAGCGTCGATGACGGAGGTGTGAGGAGAGAGAGAGCGTCGATGACGGAGGTGTGAGGAGAGAGAGAGCGTCGATGACGGAGGGGGTGAGGAGAGAGAGAGGCGTCGATGACGGAGGTGTGAGGAGAGAGAGAGACGTCGATGACGGAGGTGTGAGGAGAGAGAGAGCGTCGATGACGGAGGTGTGAGGAGAGAGAGAGCGTCGATGACGGAGGTGTGAGGAGAGAGAGAGCGTCGATGACGGAGGTGTGAGGAGAGAGAGAGAGCGTCGATGACGGAGGTGTGAGGAGAGAGAGAGCGTTGATGACGGAGGTGTGAGGAGAGAGAGGGGCGTGATGACGGAGGTGTGAGGAGAGAGAGAGCGTCGATGACGGAGGTGTGAGGAGAGAGAGAGCGTCGATGACCCAGGTGTGAGGAGAGAGAGCTTTGATGACCCAGGGGGTGAGGAGAGAGAGAGCGTTGATGACCAAGGTGTGAGGAGAGAGAGAGCGTTGATGACGGAGGTGTGAGGGGGAGAGAAAAGCGTCGATGACCAAGGTGTGAGGAGAGGGGAGCTTTGATGACCCAGGTGTGAGGAGAGAGAGAGCGTTGATGACGGGGGTTTTTGTGAGGAGAGAGAGAGCGTCGATGACGGAGGTGTGAGGAGAGAGAGAGCGTCGATGACGGAGGTGTGGGAGAGAGAGCGTTGATGACGGGGGTTTGTGAGGAGAGAGAGAGCGTCGATGACGGGGGTTTGTGAGGAGAGAGAGAGCGTCGATGACGGGGGTGTGGAGGAGAGAGAGAGCGTCGATGACCAAGGTGTGAGGAGAGAGAGAGCGTCGATGCCCAAGGTGTGAGGAGAGAGAGAGCGTCGATGACCAAGGTGTGAGGAGAGAGGGGGTGGATGACAAAGGTTGTTGGCCCAGGCCAAAAGCTGTGTCAGGCTATTGATGTCAGCTCATTGCCAAGGCCTACATTAAAATGTTGTTATGCTTAAAATGTTGTGTTGAGATTGCCTTCAGCCATGACAAGCTCTTAACATAAAACAACCTGCACTCTCCTTTTTAGGAGAAAAAAAATCCTCTGAAGTCGGACTATGGCTGCCTATGTGGCGAGGTACTTGAAAACAGTCATACACGCAAACTTCTCATCCGGTGTGTGTACTTCCTATCTCACAGCGATTATTCCCAGGTGGGATGATGAGTGAGTCAGAGTGTGGCATGTTCTGGGTGACCCCCCAGGGTGTAAAGCTGGGGAACGCACAACAACAACAACAACAAAGGTGGTGATTGCTGATGCCATGATGGGGGTGGTGGTGGGTGTGCAGTTGGCAGAAAAGCAACCCCGGCAAGGCGGTGCCAGACCAGCAGGTGCAGGAGGTGATGGTGTACCTGCACCAGGCCCACGACATCTTCAGCCACGCTCAAGACTCTGTCCTGGTCAGTGGGTGTGTGTGTGTGTGGATCGGGGGGGGGGGGGGGGGGGGGGGGGGGGGGGGGGGGGAAGGTCTGGGTTTGATGAGCATGTGCGTATGTTAGTGAGTTTTTTTTAGTGCGGTGGGTGGGTGTGTGTTTTGTTGTAGGCACTTGTGTGTCTGTATTTTCATCTTGATTCATTTATCTAATAATAATAATATATGGAATTTATATAGCGCTGAATCTTGTAAAACAAACAAATTGAAGCACTTGCACTCAAATCATTTGTGCTCATGCAACTTTCCTCAAATGTAATAAATAACATATTTCAAATTTATGCACGCGTACGTGCACACACACACACACACTCACACCCCCGCGAACACACTTAGAAGATGAAGGATGCTGTTGAAAAGTAGAGACAGATATGAGGGGAAAGTGTCAGATAGGAAATAAGTGTGTTTTGAGGCTGGATTTGAAGGTATCAAGTGAAGGTTTGTCTGCCAGTTTGTGTGTCTCTTCTGTGTATGATCGTGGCAGACATTATTAACATTGACTTTTTTTTTCTCGTAAGACTGCTTTCTGTATAGAAAATAAAGCACACGTGTGCACACACACACACAACCATACACACAACACACTCACACAAAACAAAACAAACACACACCACACACACACAACACACACGCAACACACACATACACACACACACACGCACACATGCACGAATCATTTTAAAATCAAAATACACACACTGCCCTGGCGACTATCATTTGGGGTGGCTGAGGACGATGTCTTCGTTGTTGTCTTCAATTTAACATTTGTTCACACTCGTTGATATAAGACAATGTCAATTTAACATCTGTTCACACTCGTTGATATTAGACAATGTCTCCGTTGTTGTCTTCAATTTAGCATTTGTTCACACTCGTTGATATTAGATGATGTCTTCGTTGTTGTCTTCAATTTAACATTTGTTCACACTCGTTGATATAAGACAATGTCAATTTAACGTCTGTTCACACTCGTTGATATAAGACGATGTCAATTTAACGTCTGTTCACACTCGTTGATGTAAGACAATGTCAATTTAACGTCTGTTCACACTCGTTGATATAAGACAATGTCAATTTAACGTCTGTTCACACTTGTTGATATAAGACAATGTCAATTTAACATCTGTTCACACTCATTGATATTAGACAATGTCTTCGTTGTTGCCTTCAATTTAATGTGCAATTTAATATTTGTTCACACTCGTTGATATTAGACAATGTCTTCATTGTTGTCTTCAATTTAACGTCTGTTCACACTCATTGATATTAGATGATGTCTTCGTTGTAGCCTTCAATTCAACATCTGTTCACACTTGTTGATATTAGACGATGTCTTCGTCGTTGTCTTCACAGTTTAACGTCTGCTCACACTCAACTGATATTAGGCGATGATTAGCACACAGGACTGTTTTATCGCTGAGCAGCAGCAGCAGTTGTTGTACGTACACTCATCTCTACATGATTATGGGTGGGACGTGTTTGTTGAACAGAATCAGCTCAAGGAACAGGAGAACCAGATTTTGGCCGGTAAATCTCTGGTTGAGCTCAGCTCGGTCACAAACACAGCCCCGCAGTTGCCGAAACAGCCTGACTGCTTGGTAAGGCAAAGAGCTTTTTTTTGTTTGGGCGAGGATGTGTGTGTGTGTCAAGTCAAGTCAAGTCAAGTCAAAGTCAAGTCAAAATTTTATTTCCAGATGGTACATTGAATAAGGAATGCATGTGCTTTTTTTCATCAAGCCATCTATCTAAGAACAAATTTCTTAATGATTATAGTGAAATACTACATTATTGCATCCTTTATCATTGAATTAAACCAGTATGTGTGTGTGTGTGTGCGTGTGCGTGGTGGTAAGGGCGGTTGTGATTGGGTGTATGTTTGTGAATATGTGGGGGTGGGTAGGGTGGTTGTGATTGGGTGTGTCTTGGGAGAAGGGTGATTATATTTGTGTTAGTGTATGTGTGATTATGATATCGTGACTGGTCGTTTACTTAGTGTGCATACATGCATGCATATTTGTGTGCATGCATGTATGTTTGTGGGCATAACATCTTGTGTGATTGTAATTATTAAGTATGTTTATAAATTATGTGAATTACTTGTGACGGCAGGCAAAGAAAGAAGGTAGGAATGTTTTATACGTAGACAAGATCTGGGATGTCTGATGTGGCAGTGAGTAGCCACAGTATGTTTTAAAGATTATTGTAATGAAGCTTTCAGTCAAAGAAAGATGTTTAAAGTTTATTCATCATTTTAAAAAAAAGTTACTGTATGATCCATGTCACTATTGAGGTCCACAAAGGCTAAAATGTGTTTCTTCTTCTTCTTTGTCTAACACTCTGACTCCCAACTATTGTTGGCTGTCATGTGAGCGAAAATATGTTGCGCTGCCGATAAGAACCTGACGGGTCAGGCCCAGCACATCCCATCCGACTTGGGCGTGGGAGGGAATTGTTATATGTTAAGTCCTTCTAAGGGGGGGCGAGCGAAAAAAGGGTAGAAGAACAGACCAAGAAGGCAGAAAACAAGACAGGAACAAGGCAGAAACAGAGAGAGAGAGAGAGAGAGAGATAGAAATGAGGAAATTGTAGCACAGATTTTCAGATGGTGGGGTATACTGTTTATACTTGACAGGTCCCCAGTATCTCCCCCCCTCCCCCCAGAAACCTGAACCCCCCCCCCAACCTCCCCCAAAAAAGAAAATCAATAATAAATTGATCTCGTCGTTCGTCTCCACAGAAGCAGAGCCCCAACGGCCTGCCGGTCTTCATGCCCAGTGTGCCGGAGGTTCGACCGGCGGTCATCACTCACCCAGTCCTGCCCCTTCCCGACATGGCTCCGGACGCTAGCGCCTCGGCGTCGTCGGTGTTTCCCAGGACAGTGGCGCCCCCTGGCATGATGGCCCCCACGCCTGCTCCGCTCCGTCCCCCGCTGTCCTTGCAACGACCTACGGGGATGCTGTCCACCGGGGCGATGGGCATGCCGAAGTTTGGTAGGTATTGGTTTGAGACGTGGCGATCCGTTTTCACAGACACGGGAGCGAGCGAAGGTTACCTGACTGACTGAAGTGTGTTGGAAGAGATCGTTGTTGGTTTGTTGTTGTTGTTGTACGAATGAAGTTTTCCACAGCTGCTGGAAGGGTTGTTGTTTTTCTGCTGGGTGTATTAGTGTCGTGAGAAGTATGCTGCTGGTCGTCGTTGTTCTATCCTGTTGTGTTGTAGTTTGCATTGTATTGTGGGGTTTTTTTGTCTGTGACAGCAGATTTCTCTGTCTGAAATTTGGGCTGCTTTTTCCTGGTAAAGCGGGTCACCTCAAGAGCAATGTTATTCATTTTACAGAATTCTTCTCTTTGCTAGTGTATGTGTTTCTGTATGAGAGTGAGTTGGGTTTTTTTTTTATTTTAATTTTTTTATGTATACAGAATTTTGCCAGCGATAGCTCTCTTGCCACCTTGACTATTTTTTAAACCCCCTTTTTAAAAATTTTTTTTACATGTGTTAAATGCGTGTCTCCCCATGGTTCATCGGTTCATCGCCTCATCCAAAAGACGAACACCCAGACCACCGCTCAAGGTTTCATGGATGTAGAGAAAAATTTGGTTTCAAGTTGGAATTGAATCCGCAACTATTCGCTTTTAAAGCAGGCATGTTACCTCTTGACCACCGAACCACCTAGGAAGACAGATGCTTTTAACCTTTTCAACACAAGTTGAGAGTATACTCACAACACAACGGATGAGACCATAAACCGAGGCTGCGTGTTCGAACGCATGCAGAACATCTTGCGCACACATGAAATCCTGTTCCGCTTTTCGCAAGAGTAGGCCATTGTGTGCCGGTGGAAACAGATGACAGAATTGACAAAACCGCATACACACGGGGACTGGATGTAAAAAAGCACATGAGTGCTTATTCCATTATCCTCGATATAAAAGAATAAATAAATAATGATAAAACAGGTGGCACACCCCTTTTTGCTATGTGCTGCGTCTATGTCCGCAACAACCTGTCTGAAAATGATTAGTAAAGTGAACATTTTTACTTATGAAACTTTTATTTATTGGGGGGGAAAAAAACCAACAGTACTCTACTTTACAATGCAAGGAATCATTTCTGAATGTGGACTTTTCTAATCAACTTTCTTGTTTACAAAAAGGTCAAAACCAGGTGCACGCTGGGGAGTGAAGTGATGTGTAGAAAGAGTTAACTGTGCTCAAGATAATGGATGAGACTATAAACCGAGGCTCCGTGTGCGAACGCATGCAGAACATCTTGCGCACACGTTAAATCCTGTTCCGCTTTTCGCAAGAGTAGGCCATTATGCGCCGGTGGAAACAGATGACAGAATTTACAAAACCGCATACACACGGGGACTGGATGTAAAAAAAGCACATGTGTGCTTATTCCATTATCCTCGATATAAAACAATAAATAAATAAATAAATAAAAAATAATGTTTGATATGTTCTACATGAAATTCTCTTATCTAAACTTGTCCACAGCCACTGCTCAAGATAATGTCCGCATTCATGTTTGATACATGAAATTCTCTATCTAAAATTTAATGTACGCATTCATGTTTGGTATGTTCTACATGAAATTCTCTTATCTAAAATTGTCCACAGTCACTGTGCTCAAGATAATGTCCGCATTTTTGATATGTTCTAATAATAATAATAATAATGTATGGAATTTATATAGTGCTGAATCTTGTAAAGCAACAAATCAAAGCAACAAATCTACATGAAATTCTCTTGTCTAAAATTGTCCACAGTCACTGTGCTCAAGATAATGTACGCATTCATGTTTGATACATAAACATCTCTTGTCTAACATTGTCCACAGCCACTGTGCTCAAGATAATGTCCGCCTTCATGTTTGATACATGAAATTCTCTTGTCTAAAATTGTCCACAGTCACTGTGCTCAAGATAATGTCTGCATTCATGTTTGATATGTTCTAATAATAATAATAATAATGTATGGAATTTATATAGTGCTGAATCTCGTAAAGCAACAAATCAAAGCAACAAATGTACATGAAATTCTCTTGTCTAAAATTGTCCACAGTCACTGTGCTCAAGATAATGTCCGCATTCATGTTTGATATGTTCTACATGAAATTCTCTTATCTAACATTGTCCACAGTCACTGCGGTCAAGATAATGTCCACATTCATGTTTGATACATGAAATTCTCTTATCTAAAATTGTCCACAGCCACTGTGCTCAAGATAAGGTCCGCATTCGTGTTTGATATGTTCTAATAATAATAATAATAATAATGTATGGAATTTATATAGTGCTGAATCTCGTAAAGCAACAAATCAAAGCAACAAATCTACATGAAATTCTCTTGTCCAAAATTGTCCACAGTCACTGTGCTCAAGGTAATGTACGCATTCGTGTTTGATACATGAAATTCTCTTATCTAAAATTTAATGTACGCATGTTTGATATGTTCTACATGAAATTCTCTTATCTAAAATTGCCCACAGCCACTGTGCTCAAGAGAATGTACGCATTCATGTTTGATACATGAAATTCTCTTATCTAAAATTTAATGTACGCATTCGTGTTTGATATGTTCTACATGAACATTCTCCTGTCTAACATTGTCCACAGCCGCCTCCGCACCCCACCTGACGGCATCGACGGAGGGAGCAGCCAGCAGAGTGGCCCCTCTGCCCCTGCGGCCCATCGGCTCCCTCAGTCGAGGGTTGGCCGTGGGGAGCGGCGGGCGTGCGGTGCCGCCCTTTGCCAGCGCTGCGCGGCTCGATGCCCAGCAGCAGCCTGAGCCTGCAGCCAGGGCAGCAGCAGCGACAGCAGCAGCGGCAGCGACAGCGGGAGTGACAGCGACGGCCAAGACTTCCAGTAGTTTTGATAAACTGCGGGCTCGCCTGCAGAAGACCTTCCCCAATTGCGATGAGTAAGTTTGTAGTTAAAAAAAAAAATTTGTTTTAATTTTATTCTTTTATATGGAGGATAATGGAATAAGCACTTATGTGCTTTTTTTTACATGCAGTCCCCGTGTGTATGCAGTTTTGTAAATTGTCGTCTGTTCCTACCGGCACACGATTGGCCTACTCTTTCGGAACCCGGAACAGGATTTTAACGTGTGCGCAAGATGTTCTGCGTGCGTTCGCACACGGGGGCCTCGGTTTATAGTCTCATCTGAAGGTCCTGTGTGGAGGTGGGTGGAGGGGAGGGGACGGGGACAGTTGCAGTTATGTGGGGTCTTCTGGGGGGGGGGGGGAATAGCGTAGTGGTTAGGAGCTCAACAGCGCGGGTTCAAGCCAACACTGAGACTCTGGTTAGAGAGGATTTTTTTGTTCTCTCCTGGCATTGGTATGGAGTCTTCTCTCTGGAAAATCCTTCAGATGAGACTTTGACAGCTCTGAGGTCTTGCGTATGAACGCGCGTAGAACATGTACTGACTGTTAAAACCAGTTCAACCTTTTGGAAGAGTAGGTCATGGCATGCTGGAAGTAAATGATGGTAAAGTAAGTGGGGGACAAAAAAAGTGCATACACATTTGAGTCAGGGGGGGAATATGCATGTTGAAGTTGGTTTGTGTCAGCCTTCGTGGTGGGCGAACAGTTGCATACGCCAAATCTCGCCATTTAAAATGTGACCCCTGGAGCTGTGGCCCTTGTGAGGAATGAGAAAAAAACAAAAAAAAGAAAAAGGATGTGGCAGGGTGTGCTTGCTACACTCCTTATCACAGATTGCGTTCATTGTGGATGTCCAACTTAAATGTGTGTGTGTGTGTGTGTTTTACAGTGTCTCTCAGAATGTTTATTTTGAGATCATGAGATAAGTTTTCAGTCTGTGGTTATGTTGCTTTAGCAGTTAATTTCTGTTTGGTTTGGAGGTACGCGGGTGGGTTTACAGTTATCGCCACATGACAATCATGTCGCCGGCCGTTTTTGGCCGTTGTGCCCAAGGATAGGTTTGGCCGTTTTGGCGTGCTATGCCCAGCAAAGGGTTAATTAACTTCTTGTCATCTTTCCACATGGGTTTTCACATATGCACTCATCAACACACAACTATTTTCTAAATTCACACACTCTCTCTCTCTCTGTGTCTATTTCTGTCTCTTTGTCCCTGACTCTGTCTCTCTCTCTCTCTCTGTCTCTCTCTCTCTCTCTCTCTCTCCTCTCTCTCTCTCTCTCTCTCTCTCTCTGTGATTCCTTACAACCACACACAATTTTTTTTCCTGTGCATTTGTTTGTCTCAGCTGTACTTTACCATGTATTCCTGTCATTAGTCAGTGTATAAATCAGCAGCCTCTTTCATGTTTGCTCTCTCTCTCTCTCTTCTCTCTCTCTCTCTCTCTCTCTCTCCTCTCTCTCTCTCTGTGTCTCTCATTCTCTCTCTCATTCTCCTTCACAACAGTCACACATACACACACACATTTTATAAACATATCTATCTATATATGCCATCAAACGCATGACCTTGTGTTGGCCGGCCTCCAGCGAGATGATCAAGCAGTGCATCAAGGAGATGAGAAAGGCGTGCAATGGATCTCTCTCTGGCTTGGACCTGGAGTTCCTCGTCCACGAAATCACCCGGATGTTGATAGGCCTGGGCTACCGGCAGGAGAGCGTGGCTTCGGTGAGTGAGTGAGGGAGGGATTGAAATGGATCGTTTCGTCCCGGGTAAGCCAGAATGCAGCTAAGAAGGAAGGAAGGGGGCAGGACGGTTAAGACGCTTTGCCTGCCTAACGAGTAAACCGTAGTGAGGTTCTGGGTTCCATTCCCAGCCTCGCCCTTTCTTTCCCAGTTTGACGAAGAAAATTGAACCGAACGTCCGTCGGATGAGACTTGAAACTGGGGCCTTGCGCGCGAATGCGTGCGGAACATCTTGCGCGCACGTTAGAAACCTGTTCTACCTTTCGGAAGAGTAGGCCATTGTGTGCTGGTAGGAATGGATTATAAAACTAAAACAAACCAAAAAAACCAAACCAGCATGCGCACAGGTGTCGTGTTTAGACACCTTCTCTGAAGTCTGAATGCGGTTACCTAAATGGGTGGGGGGGAGCTCAGCGCATATGCATGAATCTCAGCATTAGTGAACTGCGGAGTTCTTGCAGAGGAACCAACAACAACAACAAATTGGCTTAAGTCCGAATGCAGAGCTCTACTGTAATGGTAGGTAAAAACAGTCGCATATGCAAAATCTAGTAGAGAAACAAACCAAAATTATTTTTCTTTTCAGTTATACGTACGAAATAATTTTCTTTTCAATTGTACATGTAAAATGGTTCAATTATTTTCAGCTGTACATGTAAAATGTTACGTTCTCTTCAGTTGTACGTGTAAAATGTTACGTTCTCTTCAGTTGTACGTGTAAAATGTTATGTTCAGTTGTACATGTAAAATGTTATGTTCTCTTCAGTTGTACGTGTAAAATGTTCTCTTCAGTTGTACGTGTAAAATGTTCTCTTTAGTTGTACGTGTAATAAGAATCTTGGAAATCTAAAACAATGACTTTCTCTTCAGTTGTACATGTAAAATTAGTGTGATTTTGTTTTTTTCTTTTTATAGTTGTACTTGTGTATGCATGCAGGCACACACACACACACACACACAGATACGCACACACATTTGTACACACGCACAAAGTCAAAACAATGGCATGAAAATCTTTTGAACAGAATTTGACCATCAGGCTTTGACTTACTTTTGCATGTGTTTTTGGTTGTTGGTTTGTGTGTGGTTGGGGGGGGGGGGGTCTGTCTGGGTTTTTTTCACACTGAACAAGGCAAATAGGATGCCTAAGGACTCTCCCTCTCTCTCTCTCTCTCTCTCTCTCTCTCTCTCTCTCTCTCTCTCTCTCTCTCTTTTTTAGTGGTTGTTGTCTTTTTAAAACACACGATTGATTATTTTTATTATAAACCATCTTCCTTCCTTCCATCCTCCGCAGGCTAGCAGCAACTTCACCACCACCACCACCAACAACAACAACAACAACAACGCCACCACCACCAACATCAACGGCTGGGAGGTGAGGAGGACGGCCCCACCCCCAGGGATCAGTGCCGCGTGGAACGTGGAAGGGCTGGAGAGGTCGGGGGGTGGTGGTGGGGGTGGTGTAGAGCGCTTTATGGAGGAGGAGGACCCGTGCGCCATCTGTACTGACGAGCTGTCAGTTGGGCAGGTGCTGACGCTGGAGTGTGGTCACCGTTTCCATGACAAGGTGCGTGTGGGGGTGTGTGTTTTGGGGGGGGGGGGTTGTGGTGTGGGGGGAGGGTTGGGTTGGGAGGGGGGGAGGGTGAGGTGTAGTGTAGTGTATGCTGCTTTTTAGTCGTGGGAGTAGAGTGGACAAGGTACGTGTGGGGGAAGTGTGGGGTGGGGGTGAGGTGTAGTGTAGTGTATGCTGCTTTCAGTCATGGGAGTGGAGTGGAGTGGAGTGGACGAGGTGCGTGTGGGGGAAGTGTGAGGTGGGGTGGGGTGAGGTGTAGTGTAGTGTATGCTGCTTTCAGTCATGGGAGTGGAGTGGAGTGGAGTGGACAAGGTGCGTGTGGGGGGAGTGTGAGGTGGGGGTGGGGTGAGGTGTAGTGTAGTGTATGCTGCTTTCAGTCATGGGAGTGGAGTGGAGTGGAAGTGGACAAGGTGCATGTGGGGGGAGTGTGAGGTGGGGTGGGGGGGTAGTATGGTGAGGTGGGGTGGGGGGGTAGTATGGTGGGGTGGGGTGAGGTGAGGTGTAGTGTATGCTGCTTTCAGTCATGGGAGTAGAGTGGACAAGGTACGTGTGGGGGAAGTGTGAGGTTTTGGTGGGGGGTAGGATGGTGGGGTGGGGGGTAGTATGGTGGGGTGGGGTGAGGTGTAGTGTAGTGTATGCTACTTTAGTCATGGGAGTGGAGTGGAGTGTATACTACTTCCATTCATGGCAGTGTAGTGTAGCGTAGCGTGTGTGGTGTGGTGTGGTATGGTATGGTGTGCAATGTAGTATAGTGTTGTGTTGTGTATACTACTTCCATTCATGGTAGTGAAGTGTAGTGTAGCGTAGTGAAGTGAAGTGAAGCGTAATGTAGAGTAGTGTAGTGTAATGTAGAGTAGTGTAGCATAGCAAAGTGTAGTGTAGTGTAATGTAGAGTAGTGTAGTGTAGCGTATACTACTTCCATTCATGGCGGTGTAGTGTAGTGTAGCTACGCATACTACTTCCATTCATGGTAGTGTAGTGTAGCGTGGTGTGGTGTAGAGTAGTGTCTACTGCTTTCAGTCGCTGCACATTTCTCTGTGTGAAATTCAGGCCGCTTTACCTCTCCAGGGAGAGTGTTTCCGCTGCCACAAGAGCAGTGCCACCCACTTTTCGTTTTCTTTAATTGCTCACACTGCCCTGCTTGCATGTGAATTTATTTCGCTTTGAGAGTTGCCCTTTTTTTTTTTTTTTTTTTTTTTTTTTTTTTTTTTTTTTTTTGCCCTACAGAATTTTGCCAGGGTTGACTCATCTTTGATGACACGGGTTCTTTCACGTGCACTGAAGGAGCAGAGCTGTCTTTCTGCTAAAAAACATTTTTAGTTTTGGTTCAAGGGGGGGGGGGGGGGGGGGGATATAGCCTAGTGGTTATCCTGTTGATTTCGTGATCTGACTGACCCAAGTTTGAGTCACCTCCAAGACTTCAGTTCGAGGTGATTTTTAACATCAGTACCAATTCTGCCTCCCCTCGAAAGTCCTTCTACTAATAAGAGTGTAAATGGAGGTCCTGCGTACAACATTCGCACAACATCTTGCACACGCGGTAAAACCTGTTCCGCCTTTCAGAAGAGTAGGCCTTTTCATGCTGGTATTTTATTTATTTATTCTTTTATATCGAGGATAATGGAATAAGCACTCATGTGTGTTTTTACAGCGGTTTTGTCAATTTTGTCATCTGTTCCCACCGGCACACAATGGCCTACTCTTTCAAAAAGCGGAACAGGATTTACCATGGATGCAGCTCAAGCTGAGGGAACAGGGGGGGGGGGGGGGGAAGAAAAAAAAAATGGTGGCAGTGTAATATGCTGAACATTGTTAGATGATGATACACTGTGAAGAATCCATGGAACAGTACATGATTTCTTTTTTTTTTTTTCTTCTTTTTCTTTTTTTTTCCCCCCCCCTGCGTTTCTCAGCATTCTGATTGTAACCTTGATTGCCATGATGGTGTGTTGCAGTGTATCCGAACCTGGTTCAAGCAGCAGACGACGTGTCCGAAATGCCGATCCCACGCTCCCCTGCAAGAAGACTTTCCTGCCTTGATATAAAACGGCCACCCCACTCTTCTGCCTGCGGTGTTCAAACGTATCGCCTTGGTTTTTCGGTGTATTAGGAGAATGGTTTTTTAATGGACAGAAAGTCTCTTTCTTTTTTTTCTTTTTTTTTTTTTTAATCCATACTGCAAAACACACTCGCAATTCTTCTAAAGAGCTGATTTTTACACAATACTTAAAACCTTAAAAAAAAAAAAAAAAGCATGATGAAGTGAACTTGAAAAAGTACCTATGAAGAACATCTCACTTCGCTCTTCCTGAGAGAAAAAAAAAAAAAAAAAACCCAAAAAACAACCCAATCCCCAGTCAGCTGCGTGTTGTTATTAGTCTTACGTTTTACACTCATGTGTCTTTTTACTTATCTATATTTTTTTTTTAATTTGTGTCGCAAGAAACCCAAACTAAAGGAGAAAACATAAAGAAGAACGAAAGTAGGCTGTTTATTTTTCCCCTTCGCTGCAGAAGTCAGCTGAAGGAAATGACAAACGTAACAACACCAAAAGAAACCAAAATAAGAACATAAAAAGCAACGACGAACTACTTTTTGTTTTTAACAATCATTTTAAGAATACTTTTTTTTTCTTCCAGAAACAATGAATCGGTTTGGTTTTTTTTTTTATGGTGGTTTTTTTGAAGTTCTAAGAAGAAAACAAACAACAACAACAAAAACAACCAACCACATCACCCCCACCTCCTCCCCCCCCCCCCACCCCCTCCCCCCCCCCCCCCCCCCCCCCCCCCCCCCCCCCCCCCCCCCCCCCCCC
>CM054154.1:20085381-20177881 GCA_028751875.1 Rapana venosa | reverse complement strand
CTTTTACCTAAAGGGACAACAGCACAGGGTTTGGACATCCCAGCAGTTCCTTGTGACAAAATACATTATGGAAATCCCACGTCTAAGAATAATGGACCGATATATTTTGATTCATGATCCGAGGAATGTTCCTCACTTGATGAATTACGTTGCTGTTATTTGTTTTGGAGAGCTGTTCTGTTCTGGAATGGTGTTTGAATCATTGCGAGACGTTGCTAGAAGTTTTCACCCTCAGACGAAAGATGTTGAGCGGTTATCTTAGCTGTTTTCTCTCCTCCGCTGCTGTTTGCTTGCCCTGTTGTAATGAATGTTATTGTGTTTTGATGGGTTTGAAGAGCCATATGCTGTCTCCCGGGATTAGATTGTTCATTCTTAAACATGTGCCAAGGCTTGTCCTTGATGACGAAGAATTATTGTTTTAATTGGTTCATACGAAAACCAGTGACCTACGTTTTGAATTGAAAAGCAATTGTTGTGTTTTTATCTGTGTGAAGAATTAGTTTTTAATTCACGTATATCTGTGTATGAATTGTGGTAACATTTTATGCATGTGGATTATATGCATGTATTTGTGTAACGCCTATTATCAAATAAATTGATATAGAGTTTCTCTTTCTTTCCAGTGATGTTCTTTGAAAGACTGGTGATTATATATATATATATATATATATATATATATATATATATATATAGTGTGTGTGAAAGAGAGAGATGCTGCATCAGCATGTCATAAGTGGTCAGCATTATCCAAAGCATGTCTCCTTATAAGTATTCCAAAAGCAGCTGTGTGTGTGGAGTGTACAGCCTATCTGTCCTTCAAAAACTGGACTGCACTGGAAAGCTACTGAATCTTTGACATGCATATGTGATGCTGTGCTATGTTTAGGGATGGGATAGCCAGTGGTCAAAGCACTCGCTTTCCACAAGTTAAACTTGAGCAGCATTGAGCATGGTTACCGATTGAATGGGTGACCATTTGCGCGCCTTGGCTTCAGTACAGTCCCCCAGTTCACCCAGCTGTAAATGGCGACCTGCCCTATTCAGGGTCAGGAAAGGTAAAGCAGCGAGGGAGAGGAGATGGGCGCCACCCCAATATGCTGGTCCCTGGAAAAGCTACCCTAATATGCTGGTCCCTGGAAAAGCTAAGGTCTCTGACATTTCACTCCCAAAGTCTGCATAGGTTATGGGAACACCGCCACCACCTTGTGCGCAAGTCTGGTGACGGACTAGCCTGGAGAAAACTGTTGACACTTGTCCCCTGATGACTATCTTGGTCAAGGGACTGATTGAGGAGGAGGGATGATTATAATGTCTGTCTATAATGTGAAAACATGTTTAACACTTCTGTCCCTTGAGACCCTCTTAATCCCAACCCGGGATTTACACACAGTAGTTTTCTATCCCTTCCCAGACACCAAAAAATATAGTACAAGTTATAGTACGTTGTCTTATAAAGCCACCTGCCGAGTTTCGTTCTTGTAAGCAACATTCAAACACCGTCGAAATGAATAACGGTTTACACCTACCTGATTTTAGGCCCAAAGTAACGAAAGAATGCGAAATCTAGGGGCAATTTCTGGTCAGAGAATGCAAGAGGGTTGAAGTAGCAGAGAATAGATGCCATAACGATGAAGACTGATGAAATAAACAGCAATAGTATGACTGGGGGGAAATTAGTGATAACTAATGATTTGGAAAATAGAAACAACAATGATAATAATAATATAAAAAAAACAACAATTGAATGCGCAAGTAGTCAGTGATGACATACACTCACTCAAGTTCACAGCCAATCAGACATGAAGCAAGGCACACACAAAACACACACTGGATCACAAATGCACACATAGTCAACACACACGTTCGATCACACACACACACACACCTCAATAGCAAAAGCAAAAGAAACACGTAATTCATTCATGGAATATCTAGAATCAGAATGATATTGCACTGACGATTGCCGCAACATATTGCTCGTGATTGCTTACACTATATTACTATTTCTGTTATTTTCTGATGATTTATGATTTAAATGATGTTATATACATATGCAATAACAGATACAGATGTCTAGAAAGCGAAAAGTCCGGGTCGGAAGTGTGCGGTGGTTCGAATCCCGTTTGGGCCCGAAAACTTTTGTAACCCCATCCATTAGACCATGAGTGGTGGTCTGGGCACTAGTCTTTTGGATGAGACGATAAACCGAGGTCCCGTGTGTTACACAAAATTATTCAGCGCACGTAAAAGAACCCACGGCAACAAGAGAGTTGTCCCTGGCAACATTCTTAGAAAAAAGCCACTCTGATGGGGAAACAAATACAGTTGCAGACCCAAACAAATAATGATCAAGGGTGGCGCTGCTCTTGTGGCGACGTGCTCTCCCTGGGGAAAGCAGCCCGAATTTCACGCAAAAAAATCTCATGACTTAAAGTGGCATAAATAAATAATAAATAACAGAGGAAGTTTTTAATCCGAGAGTCGTTTTGTGGGTTTCTAAAGTTAACTCCCTTTAAGAGGCGGGTCCTTTATGATTTTTACTAATAGCAAAGAAGGCAACCGTGTTCTTTGCCAGGGGAGGCAATTCAAAGCATTGGGTGACGAGCAGTTATGAAATTTAGTAGTTTTAAAGAAGGCAGCAGCGTTTTTGTCAGGGGAGGGAACTCAAAACGTCCCGGATGGGCGTGAAGGCTGCACACCGGTATTAATTTGGGGGTCTTGTAGTAAGAGTGCGAGTGGGAAAAAAAATGTTGGTGATTTTCACAGATTTTTTTAAGCATGAAAAAATGGACTGTGCACTTGTTTTGGGGATTGAGGACATAGAGTCACGAGGTAGTCACGAGAAAGATGGAAATAATCATCAAATGACGATTGCCTGTATTCCTACAGCATTGACCCCACGCATGCATATTGCGGTAAGGAAGCTAGCAGACGACAAAGGACTGAGTGTTTGCTGAAAAATTAAAAAATTTCAAACCTACCAAATTTGTTCAAAATTACTTGAGTTTTGAGTCAGAGGCTAGTCTTTCACAAAAAATGGTTTTTATTTCTTGGGATGCCTTAGTACATGCGGTATGAATATAAGAGTCACATAGAAAAACAGAAGGGAAAGAGTTATTTGTTAATACCGGTGTGCAGCCGAAGTGGATTATAGATACACAGTTTTTTTTTTAAATCAATGGTCCTGAATGATTTGTTTGTTTTGGGTTGGTTTGTTGTTGGGGTTTTTTGGTGTTTTTTTTGTTTGCAACATGTTTAGCTGTTTTGTTTGGTTTGGTTTGTTTGGGTTTTTTAAAAACTTATTAATTGCAATTCTCATGGGTTCATAGTCTCATGGAAGGACTTTTCTTTTCTTTTGGGGGGAGGGACGGGGAGGGGGGGGGGGGGGGGTAGAGTCGGCACTGATGTTAACTCCAGAGGAAAAAAATCCCCTTGAAGGAGATTCGAACCCAGGTCAGCAGATCATGAGCGTAATATGTGTGTGTGTGTGTGTGAGAGAGAGAGAGAGAGAGAGAGAGAGAGAGAGAGAGAGAGAGTAGGCGCGTGCATGTGCACATACACATAGGGTTGATGCCCGGTGTTATCACCAAAAAGTGAATAAACTTTGAATATACAGTAGCAGCAACAGCAACAATACCACAACCACGACAACGAGGATGACGACGACGACCACCACCACCACCACCAACAACAACAACAGGATGTTTTTGCTGCAATGTGTGCAGACTGTGGTGAAGGTGGCACGTTGGCTGGGGTCAGGGTGTGTCAGAACAGAGCACAGATCCTTTCAGGGCGTCTCTGTTCTCTGGGCTCCAGCTGTTATCCAAATTGACCTCAGCACACAAACCACCGATGGTGACTCCCACTGAATACAGGTCAGCTGGATAGCTGTGGCCAGTGTAGGCTGGGTCAGTGGTCTCTGGAGCCGTGAACGAAGTGGCTTTCCCGAAATGTTCCCGATACAAAGGGTTGTGTTTGTCCAACAGTTTGCTCAGTCCAAAGTCGGCCAACACAACATGCCTGTCATTGTCTAGCAAAAAGTTGTCAGGTTTGATATCCCGATGAAGGATGTGTTTTTGGTGCAGTTTTTTGACAAGGAAAAGAATTTCAGCCACTAAGGACTGGGCATCCGAAAAACTGTTTGGTTTCAGTGGTTGGCAAATTTTTAATGAAGTCGTCCAAAGTACCTCCCGGGTAAAACTTTAAACAAAACCAGGCATAGTGTTTTGTTTTGGACTAAAAACTAATTCTGAAAACCTGGCTAATTTTGACATGATCTTTGCTTCAATGGACATGTCCAAAAATTTGGTTGGATATTCCAGGTCTCTTTCAAGAGAAACGATTTTTACAGCAAAATAAAGGTTGACTACATGGTAGTATTAATATCACTTTTCGTACCTGCCCTGACCTAAGACTTTTATGGGTATTAACTTTTGAAAGTCCACTGGTCTTTCCATCCGCGTGTCGTCTTTAACGTGCACCTTGGAGAGACTGGCAGACAAGGAAGCCTCCATGCTGATACTGACAGTGCTCAACAAACAAACGGACAATGAATTCTGCACACTGCACAACCAACCTGGGGGCTTTGCCGTGGGGAACTGCTGTCTGTCTGCTTCAACCCCTGAAACACGCCAGAAACAAAACACATCCAGTAGTTATTTCCCCATGAAAAACGTCTTTGATATTCAAAGTGAACAACTTACATTTAATACCAATTATTTCTGTGAAATATTTACCTGAATTACGTTACACCTGTAACAACTCTCACAGAAGAGTGCTTTGTGAGCATTGTTACTAAGCCTAGCAAGGAAAATAATTCCAATTTACTACAAGGGTGATTTTCTACTGGTGAATTATTTCCCTTGGGTTTAAATTGCCGCCTTTTTGCTAGCGTCCTTTTACTCCCAGACGGTAGGGAGACGAGCGTCTTTGCTCGAGATGTTCCCCATTAAGGAACATCGCTAACGTCGCTAGCATCGTTCATGGTTCATCGTCCATCGCTAGCATCTAACATGTAGCATCGTTGTCATCAGTTCATGTTGTGAATCTTTTGATCCCTGATCTGAGACATCCATGATTGGTTGGTAGTGAGGACTGGACAAAGTAATTTACAGAATAGTTTGTGTTTTAAATTGTATTTGTAATGCAATTAGTGATGTGTGTGATTGCAGTTTAGTAGTAGTAGTAGTAGAATAAATTTGTGAACCCAACTTGCTTGGCCTGAAGGATTACATTGAATGAATGTTGTTGTTTGTGACATTCATAGTGTTTCAGTGTGATTGCTGAGTGAGTTGAGGTAATAATTTTTCACTACTATTTACTGTCTCCCTTTTATAGTTCTTTTCTATTTTTCTTCTATCCTCTTTCTATCCCCCCCTTTATCACTCCCAGCCCACCAGTAGGCGAGCCCTAATCCTCTTTAGGGATACTAAAGATAATAGGATAAGCCTAGGATCCCATTTCTGGTGCCGGATTGGATGGTGCCGGGAATCGGGGTGGCTACCTAAAGAATTCCTGATTAGGACTCTCTACACTTTTGGCGCCCAATGTGGGGCTAGGGAGTAAATTTCTAGTTGATTAGAAAATTGAAACTCCACTGAGACTGTGGCAGTTAGCTTAGTGAAACTTTAACTTTCACTGGAGGAATTTTACAAGGGAGTTAATTTTGAGAGAACATGAAATTTTCACTGGAAGTGAAATTTTGGAAAGTGAATTAGCAAAATTGGAATTTTGCTGAGAGCAAAAATTTTGCTCTGGTATAAAATATTTTGTTGGTTGTTAGCTAAATTTGTTTTTGCTAACTCAACTGACGTGAAGTTTGGTTTGTAGAAATTTTTTAAGAATTTCAAGAGAGAAAGAAATCAAAATTTCTTTGTAAAAGAATTTTGAGTGTTTTAATTGTAAGTCCAGTACCTCACACAGTTAAGATCATGGAAAGTCGAAGTGAAGGATCAGAGATGAGCAATATGATGGAAGAGGTGAAACGACTACGGGCAAGAATCGCTGCTCTGGAGGATGGGAACGGCCTGTTGATGGAGACGGTCGACAAGGTGACGGCCCTGCTGCAGACCAAGATCCAGGTCAACGTGATGCCACCTACCCCTTTGGCACCACTTGGCGTCTTCACTGGATCGGGATCAACAGGCAGTGACGAGGTTGACTTCGCTCAGTGGGAGGAGCAAGTCGACGTGCTGATGAGAGGGAACGTTTCTCCCTCCGATGTTTTGGCCAACGTTCGGCAGAGTCTGCGAGGTGTGGCATGGGAGATTGCCAAGTCCTGTTCCTCTGCCAGGGACATTGTCAGCCGACTAAGCGATGTCTTCGGCTGCGTCAAGACCCCTGTGGAACGGCTGGTGGAGTTTTTGAAAATGAAAATGGACAGAAGTGACAGCCCACCGGACTTCCTGACACGTGTTTGGTTAAATTTTATTAATTTGAATAAGTGTGATTTGTATTCATATGATGATTGTGCCAGGTATGTCTATTTTGTTTTTATGAATGGGTTGATGATGTTGGAGCCCATAATGGCTCAGGAACTGAAGTTTCAGTTCGGCAGACCAGGTTCTGCATCACCTGATTTGACTTCACTGTTGAAGTCAGTCAGGCAGGTAGAGGTATCATCCTCAGTGCCATCTGTGCCGGCTGCGGCGGGCCGGACACATCAGGAACAAGCACAGGAGGCCATCAACTATAAGGAGTTGGCAGGCATGGCAGCAGAGAGACTCAGAGGCCACTCTAAGTCACAGAAGCCGAAAGCTCCCTGCTACCGATGCAAAAGTGGTGCCATCTTGTTCGTGATTGCCCAGTCCAGTCACGGTCAGCAAGGCAGAAAAAGATGAAGTCTACTGGAGTAGATAAGGGTGTTAGTCAGCAAGGGTTTTCTGTAAAACCTGAGGAGTCCTCCACAGGAACAATCCCGGCCGTTACATACCGCCACATAGGCGAGGTAGTGGTCAGGGAAGTGTTCGTGAGGTGAGTGACCAGAAATTGGTTGCGGATGGTAGCTCTGGGAGCAACCATCGTGATAATGTTAGTTTTCCTCACCACTTCAGGAGGAGATGGTGCAGAGGAAAATATAGTTTGAGCAGTTTTCCTCGTAAGCAGGAAAGAAGTGGCTATGGTCAAGGGGCGGATTGTTCCAAGCCTCGATCCAACAGCCGGTGGGATGCCCTGAGGGATGGCTCCCACAATAATTTGGAGAGTGGAGGTCAGAGGAGTTGTTTGGATAGTGTGTGTAGGCCTGGCTCTGAAAACTCCACTCCCGAGAAGTCAGAATGGAAGCCAGTGCCTGCACCAAGAAAGTCTGTAAGTGTTCGGACTCCTGATCTGACCAACAGGTGTGATTTTGTTTCTGTGCAACCTAAACAGTTGCAGGAACAGAGAAATAGTTGTGGACAGCAACCAGATGTGCTTTTGAAATTGCTGTAGTTTTTTCTGAGTGTCATTTGCTGCATATTTGCAGGGTGTAGCATTTTGAGCGTACATGGTTTATTTTTGAAGTTCATGTTTGTCTAATGTTTGAAAACATGAATGTTTTGCATTTTTCGTCCAGTGTCTCATTTTTTGCATGTATTTCAGGGTTCATGTTTCTACATTTTTGAAGATGTAGAATGTTTGTGTTTAAGGTTTTTTAGTCCAGTGTCCAAATAAGATTGGATGGGTATGTCTTTAAATACACAACAAGGATCAAGTGGAGGCCTTAGAGATTTTTTGCCTTGGAGGAATTTTTTTGTTGCATTTTGGTACATAGCTCACATTGGGTATGTATACATCTTTGTTCAAATTGAGGACTTTCATGTTTGTCTTCAGAGGGGGTCAAGTTTGTTTTTAAATGTTGATACTTTTTTGGGGAAAAAGATAGCAACATTTTCCTGCAAAGGGTGCGTGTAACAACTCTCACAGAAGAGTGCTTTGTGAGCATTGTTACTAAGCCTAGCAAGGAAAATAATTCCAATTTACTACAAGGGTGACTTTCTACTGGTGAATTATTTCCCTTGGGTTTAAATTGCCGCCTTTTTGCTAGCGTCCTTTTACTCCCAGACGGTAGGGAGACGGTAGGGAGACGAGCGTCTTTGCTGAGATGTTCCCCATTAAGGAACATCGCTAACGTCGCTAGCATCGTTCATGGTTCATCGTCCATCGCTAGCATCTAACATGTAGCATCGTTGTCATCAGTTCATGTTGTGAATCTTTTGATCCCTGATCTGAGACATCCATGATTGGTTGGTAGTGAGGACTGGACAAAGTAATTTACAGAATAGTTTGTGTTTTAAATTGTATTTGTAATGCAATTAGTGATGTGTGTGATTGCAGTTTAGTAGTAGTAGTAGTAGAATAAATTTGTGAACCCAACTTGCTTGGCCTGAAGGATTACATTGAATGAATGTTGTTGTTTGTGACATTCATAGTGTTTCAGTGTGATTGCTGAGTGAGTTGAGGTAATAATTTTTCACTACTATTTACTGTCTCCCTTTTATAGTTCTTTTCTATTTTTCTTCTATCCTCTTTCTATCCCCCCCTTTATCACTCCCAGCTCACCAGTAGGCGAGCCCTAATCCTCTTTAGGGATACTAAAGATAATAGGATAAGCCTAGGATCCCATTTCTGGTGCCGGATTGGATGGTGCCGGGAATCGGGGTGGCTACCTAAAGAATTCCTGATTAGGACTCTCTACACACTTTTCATAGAAAATCTCTATGCTGTGAACCTGTAAAATATTTGGTCTTTGTTAAACATGGAGTATTCTACAAAACCTTTGTGCGTGGAATGTTTTGTGTGATCCTTGTTCTGCTAGAAATGTTCTGTAAGTTCTGTGTGGTGCATGGAATGATCTATAAGATTTGTGTAATGCGTGGAATGTTCTATAAGATCTATGCATTGCATGGAACGTTCAATAAGATCTGTGTAATGCACGGAATGTTCTATATGATCTGTGTAATGCACGGAATGTTCTATAAGATCTGTGTAATGCATGGAATGTTCTATAAGATCTATGCATTGCATGGAATGTTCTATAAGATCCGTATAATGCAGGGAATGTTTTGTAACACCTGTGTAATGCATGGAATGTTTTATAACACCTGTGTAATGCATGGAATGTTTTGTAACACCTGTGTAATGCATGGAATGTTTTATAACACATGTGTAATGCATGGGATGTTTTGTAACACCTGTGTAATGCATGGGGTGTTTTATAACACCTGTGTAATGCATGGAATGTTTTGTAACACCTGTGTAATGCATGGGATGTTTTATAACACCTGTGTAATGCATGGAATGTTTTGTAACACCTGTGTAATGCATGGAATGTTTTATAACACATGTATACTGCATGGAATGTTTTATAACACCTGTATACTGCATGGAATGTTTTATAACACCTGTATACTGCATGGAATGCTTTATAACACCTGTATACTGCATGAAATATTCTATAACACCTGTGTAATGCATGGAATGTTTTATAACACCTGTGTAATGCATGGAATGTTTTATAACACCTGTATACTGCATGGAATGCTCTATAGGATGTTTGTTATGCTTAGAATGCACTGTAAGATCTTTGTTATAATGTAATACACTATAACATCCTCGTTATACCTGAACGCTCTATAACAGCTTTGTTACGCTTGGAATACTTCATAACATCTTTGTTATCCTGGATACTCTATAAGATTTTTGTTATGCATGGAATGCTCTATTAGATCTTTGTTATGTATGGAATGCTCTATTAGATCTATTAAAGGGGACGGGATAGTTCAGTGGTCGGAGCACTCGCTTTCCCCCAGCCAAGTTAAGCAGCGTCGAGCGTGGTTACCAGTTGGATGGGTGACCGTTTGCGCGCCTTGGCTTCAGTACAGTTCCCCCAGTTCACCCAGCTGTAAATGGGTACCTGCCTCTTCAGGGTCAGGGAAGGTAAAGCAGCGAGGGAGAGGAGATGGGCGCCGCCCTCAATATGCTGGCCCTAGAGAAGTGAGGTCTCTGACGCCTCGCTCCCCTACGACCTTATAGGTTATGGGACTCCTTTACCTTTACCTATATTATTATTATTATTAGATCTTTGTTATGCATGGAATGCTCTATCAGATCTTTGCTATGCATGGAATGCTCTATCAGATCTTTGTTATGTATGGAATGCTCTATTAGATCTTTGTTATGCATGGAATGCTCTATAAAATCTTTGTTATACATGGCTCTATTGGATCTTTGTTATGCATAGAATGCTCTATAAGATCTTTGTTATGCATGGAATGCTCTATAAGATCTTTGTTATGCATAAAAATCTCTGCAAGATCGTTGCTATGCTTGGAATGATCTAAATGACCTTCGTTGTGCTGAAAACTTGACATACAGAAAGAAAACGACCTTAAAAAGACAGACAGACAGACAGACGGACAGACAAGACAGACAAGACTAATGGATGTGTTTCAGTACAAGTAGAGAAAAGTGGTCTTTGAATGAAGTTCTGTGTGTTCTAATTACACTTTCTATCTTGAAAAAAATATCCTCTCTGTCTGTCTGTCTGTCACTGTCTCTGTGTCTCTGTCTCTTTCTCTGTCTTACCCCTTACATAGATAATTAAGAACCAGTAAAAAAAAAAAAGAAAAAAAAAGCATCTTGAAATTTAAGCCTTTTGGGTGTAGGAGTTAATGGCACAATTACTGTTCTCTCTTCCTAGACACAAACATTTAGTGGACACCCCTACAACACAGTACAAACTAAACCTGTTCAGAGCAGCAGCAGGTGTGACATTACCAACACTCTGGGATAAAGCTGACGTGGCCAGACTCCCCAGCTGGGTAAAAAGAGACTCCTAAGTGGACGGAGATTACTTTTGTGTACTTGACACTTTCTGAAAAACGCCCCCCCCCCCCCCCCCCCCCCCCCCCCCCCCCACCCCCCCCCCTCCCCACCCCCCCACTATCACCCCATCCGATTCACTCTCAAGCATATGCTGTTGTCTTGCCATTTTGGGAGTGTGTGACGTCAGCCATATAACGTCACAGCCTTATCACATCACAGCCTTATCACGTTGCAGCCTTACCACATCACAGCCTTATCACATCACAGCCTTATCACGTCACAGCCTTATCACATCACAGCATTATCAGTTGCAGCCATATTACGTCACAGCCTTATTACGTCACAGCCTTATCACATCACAGCCTTATCACGTCACAGCCTCATCACATTGCAGCCTTATCACATTGCAGCCTTATCACGTCACAGCCTTATCACATCACAGCCTTATCACGTCACAGCCTCATCACATCACAGCCTTATCACATTGCAGCCTTATCACATCACAGCCTTATCACATCACAGCATTATCAGTTGCAGCCATATTATGTCACAGCCTTATTACGTCACAGCCTTATCACATCACAGCCTTATCACGTCACAGCCTTACCACATCACAGCCTTATCACATCACTGCCTTATCACGTCACTGCCTTATCACAGTGTGGTGTGTCACAAGTTGTTGGTGCTGACTTTGCAGAACTGTGCAGTCTTCATCACCGAAAAGCATCTCTCCCTACACCTTAGCCAATCATAGTCACAGTGTTTAATGCCTGTCCTTCCTTTAGGGACATGGAGGACTATACCAACTATGGACAAACCAAATCAGAACTGAGCAAGTTGAGGTGACATGCACCATTCAGTCCCAGTATTTCAACACAATATTACAGAGTAGATACAATTGTTGTATCATCTCTACTTACCTATCTTGAATTCCTTGCACATGCTTTGTGTTGTATTTTTTAACAGCATTGATTAGTTGAGCAACGTTGAGTGTTGCTGCTTGATGGGCAAAAGAGTTGTTCCTGCTTCATAGTGGCTGAATATCTAGCAACCTATTTTGGTAGCTTGTTCATCAGATCACTGTTGTGTGGTCAAAGAAAGTAGTGGTGAAATTATGCCAACAATATCAGCGCTTTCGCATTTTGTACACTATCTTTCCCTTCTTTGTATTCTTTCAACACCAAGGAAACAAGATTAGTAGCTGGATTATTATCGGTTGTGCACAAGTGAAAAAAATCAAACAGAAACATCTGATGGCAACAAGGGTACCTAGTTTTTCAACACGAAATGTTGTTAGACATAGGGTAGTTCCTCTAAACCTCCTTTGTTTTTGTTTGTTTTCCCCCCAGCCTCTGTTTACTTTAGCCTCCCCTGGAACTGTGAAGCCTGAAAACAACCAGAGGCAGAAGAGGAACACCTGCCATGTTGCTCTTCTCTTTGTTTCCTGATAACCGCTGGCGTTTCTGTGACATGTTGCAGTCATACAGAAGATAGGTTGTAAGAAAGAGAGCTCTAGAGAGAGAGAGAGTGATTGATTGATTGATTATTTTTATAACTATAATTCAATGATAATCACAAAGATTGGCATTAAAACTCGAGAATTGTATTTCACGAGATAGTTTTCTCTCTCTCTCTCTCTCTCTCTCTCTCCTCTCTCTCTCTCTCTCTCTCTCTCTCTCTCTCTCTCTCTCTCTCTCAGTATTAGAAGATGTAAGACAGAATTACATTCTGGTAAAGTATAGTAGACAGCCTAATTTATTTAGATTCTGTCTACTCATGGCATCTAGTCACCCTGAGATTGTGCACAGCCTTGCTTTATATTTGTGTAAAGCCTTTAGAATAAGAGATATCTTGGTTTCTTAAGTCATATTTTTTGTAACTGATTTTTATTGTGGTGGTTTTGGTTATACAGTAACATTTTTTTGGGGGGTGCTTCCTTATTTTTCTCACTAAAATGCTAAGCAGCTCGGCAACCCCCCTTCATGTATGGGCCAATGGCCTTTTTGTGAATAAATCTTTCGAGTTCGAGTTCGAGTTCGAGTCCTCTCTCTCTCTCCCCCCCCCCTCTCTCTCTCTCTCGCTCCCTCCCCCCCCCCCCTCTCTCTCTCTCTCTCTGAGAGAGCACTGTTTTAGGTTTAGGCCTATGGTGAAGAAGGAGGAAGTGTGTGTGTGAGGGGGGGGGGAGCACCGTTTAGGTGGAGAGAGAGAGAGAGACAGAGAGAGAGAGAGAGAGGAGAGAGAGAGAGAGAGAGAGAGAGAGAGAGAGGGGGGGGGGATGTCTCACTAACTGACATAATTATATTCACAACTAAAACAGGTAAAGCTTAATATTGTCAATTTGTTTTTCTTTGAAAGTAAAGAAGAACAGATTAAAAAGAATAACTAGAACAGTGTTTGGTAAAAAAGGAAAAGATAAACTCCTGTATCCATCAAATAATATAACGTGTCACAATATTTCCTTAGGGGTACATGAGCAAAATAAGGAAACTAATCAAGCAAAAAACAAAAGCAAAAAAGATCAACTAAACCTCCCCCTAAAAAAAATCCCAATAAAAACAAACATAAAACACCCTCAATACACTCCCCAAACAATAACAAAAACAAAAGCAAAACTAATAATTTATATATATATAAAATTGTAAGGAAAGGAAAAAAGAAGATACCAAGTAAAAGAAGGGTATGGAAAAGAAAAAAGTGAGGGAGGAGAGGGAGGGAGAGAGAGAGAGAGAGAGAGAGAGAGAGAGAGAGAGAGAGAGAGAGAGAGAGAGAGAGAACTCGAACTCGAACTGGAAAGATTTATTCACAAAAGGGCCATTGGCCCATACATGAAGGGGGGTTGCCGAGCTGCTTAGTATTTTAGTGAGAAAAATAAGGAAGCACAAAAAACCAAAATGTTATTGTGTAACCACAACCACCACAATAAAAATCAGTTAAAAAAATATGACTTAAGAAACCAAGATATCTCTTGTTCTAAAGGCTTTACACAAATATAAAGCAAGGCTGCCCACAATCTCAGGGTGACTAGATGCCATGAGTAGACAGAATCTAAATAAATTAGGCTGTCTACTATACTTTACCTAATGTAATGACAGAGAGAGAGAGAGAGAGAGAGAGAGAGAGAGAGAGAGAGAGAGAGAGAGAGAGAACTAGGCTATTTAGTGAAATACAATTCTCGAGTTCTAATGCCCAAAACAATCTTTGTGATTATCATATGTAGTCATAAAAATAAACATCTACATGTACACCTGGTAGGCAAGCTATACATCGTTATTACACTCAAAACAATAAGATATTGGAAGAAAACATTCACTAAAGCTCAAATACAGTCAACATACGCAAAACATTGAAATAGTTGTAAACTATGAATATAGCCTTCATCAGGATACAAACTGTAAACACAACATTTAAATCTATAAGCAAAATAGAGAGTGAGAGAGAGAGAGAGAGAGAGAGAGAGAGAGAGAGAGAGAGAGAGAGAGAGAGAGAGAGAGAGAGAGAGAGAGAGAGAGCTCAATGCCGTGTATTCTAGAACAGACAGTACTGAATAATATAGTTCTCAAAACAACAATACCATCAACACTCTTTTTGATTATACTCGTACAGATCAATACATACAGTAGCTATGATAAATACATTTCTTGTAATAATAATGTGGTAATATAACCCCCCAAAATCATACTTTCATAAACTCACTCACGAGTACACAACAATGAAGATATCAGTAAAACATTCAAAAAGGAGAGGAGAGAGAGAGAGAGAGAGAGGGGGGGGGGGGGTGGAGGGGGAGAGGAGGGGGAGAGGGAAAGAGCAAGAGGTAGGGTCGGATGGGGTGGAGAGAGAGAGAGGGGGGGTAGGGAGTAGGATGTGTAATAGGAGAGGGTAGATGAATACAACTTTTGTTTCCAATAGATGAAGTGTGATTTGTTATTTATCAAGTGAGGTAAATTGGTGATTTTTGAAGTTTTTTAATGATTGCAGAACAAGTCATGGATGGACAACATCAGAGAATGGACCAGGATGAATGACTCGGCACTACTGCGCAGAGCCGAGGACCCAGATGGATGGAGGAGACTTACCACGGCATCGTCTTTCGTGTCTCCTCCACGACCGCCAAGGTCACGGGACTGATGATGAATGATTGCATTGTTTCATTGAATCAAGGAAGTGTGTTCCACAGCATAGGGCCTGAGTACAGCAATCTAGATTTGAACAAATCTCTTCTTGGGATTGGGGGAGGGAGGGAGGGAGGGAGGGAGAGAGACAATGACAAATTCTTTTATTTCGAGGATAATGAATAAGCACACATGTGCTTTTTTACATCCAGTCCCCGCCCGTTAGGGATACATCTTAATAATAATAACCCAATACTTATACAGTCTCGCAATAAAAACAAGGGGAAATAACCCTTTTCAAAACAGCTCCCCCCCAACAACCCTCCCCCCCCAAAGCAAGCAATTAAAAGAAAATCCTAAGAATACCCCACCCCTACCCCCACCCCCCCAAAAACCCTAACCAAAACAAACAAACAAACAAAAGAGAAGGAAAAACCAAACCAACAAAAGATGATAAAAAAGAGAAAAACAGACAAACAACAACAACAAGAACAAGAGCTACAACAAAGCCAAGAAAAATAACACAACCAAACTTAGAGAGAGAGAGAGAGAGAGAGAGAGAGAGAGAGAGAGGAGAGAGAGAGAGAGAGAGAGAGAGAGAGAGAGAGAGAGAGAGAGAGAGAGAGAGAGACAGACAGACAGACAGACAGACAGACAGACAGACAGAGAGGATTTTTTAAAAAGATAGAACATTTAATTAGAACACACAGAACTTGATTCAAAGACCACTTTTCTCTACTTGTACTGAAACACATCCATTAGTCTTGTCTGTCTGTCTGTCTTTTTAAGGTCGTTTTCTTTCTGTATGTCAGGTTTTCAGCACAACAAAAGTCATTTAGACAATTCCTAAAATAGCAAAGGTCTTACAGAGCATTCCATGCATAACAAAGATCTAATAGAGCATTCCATGTATAACAAGGATCTTATAGAGCATTCAAGCATAACACTGTTATGAAGTATTCCAAGCGTAACAAAGATGTTATAGACCGTTCAAGTATAACAAAGATGTTATAGAGTATTACATTATAACAAAGATCTTATAGATTATTCCATGCATTACACAGATCTTATAGAACATTCCATGCGTTTCTTAGATCTTATAGAACATTCCATGCATTACACAGATCTTATAAAACATTCCATCCATGATACAGATCATATAGAACATTCCTTGCATTATACAGATCTTATAGAACAATCCTTGCATTATGCAGATCTTATAAAACATTCTATGCATTGCATAGAACATTTCAAGCAGAGATACATCACAGTAGCATAATGTAACCCAGGTAAGTATTTCACAGAAATAATTGGTATTAAATGTAAGTCGTTCACTTTGAATACTAAAGACTTTGATGGGGAAATAACTACTGGCTGTGTTTTGTTTCTGACGTGTTTCAGGGGTTGAAGCAGACAGACAGAAGTTCCCCAGGCAAAGCCCCCAGGTTGTTTGTGCAGTGTGCAGAATTCATTGTCCGTTTGTTTGTTGAGCACTGTCAGTATCAGCATGGAGGCTTCCTTGTCTGCCAGTCTCTCCAAGGTGCACGTTAAAGATGACATGCGGATGGAAAGACCGGTGGACTTTCAAAAGTTAATACCCATAAAAGTCTTAGGTCAGGGAAAGTACAGAAAAGTGATATTAACATACGACCATTCAGTCAACTTTTATTTTGCTGTGAAAATCGTTTCTCTGGAAAAAGACCCAGAATATCCATCCAAATTTTCGGATATGCCCATTAAAGCAAATGTAACAGAGTGGACATATTTGATGTCCCATAGGATGACTTCATAGGTAAAATTGCCAACGACTGTAACCATACTCAGTTTTTGGGATGCCCAGTCCTTAGTGGCTGAAATTCTTTTCATTGTCAAAAAACTGCACCAAAAACACATCCTTCCCCGGGATATCGAACCTGACAACTTTTTGCTAGACAATGACGGCCATGTTATGTTGGCCGACTTTAGACTGAGCAAACTGTTGGACAAACACAACCCTTTGCATCATGAACATTTCGGGAAAGCCACTTCGTTTAGGGCTCCAGAGACCACTGACCCAGCCTACACTTGCGAAAGCTATCCAGCTAACCTGTATTAGAGGCCACATACCAAATATCAGACTGAACCTAAATCCCAAAGTGTGCAGTGCCCATGCAACAGAAGGCGTTCAATTACCACCCAAGGAAACAGAGCACTGCACAATTTGCAGGTGTGTCCCAATATAGTAACACGTTATGATCGCATGGGAGGTAATCTAATTACCCCACCATCACACAAAGTTCATGTCAAAATTAGCTGGGCAGTCCGGGTTTTCGGGGTTTTGGGAGTGGCTGAAATTCTTTTCCTTGTCAAAAAACTGCACCAAAAACACATCCTTCATCGGGATATCAAACCTGACAACTTTTGCCAGACAATAATGGCCATGCTGTGTTGGCCGACTTTGGACTGAGCAAAGTGTTGGACAAACACAACCCTTTGTATCGGGAACATTTCGGGAAAGCCACTTCGTTCACGGCTCCAGAGACCACTGACCCAGCCTACACTGGCCACAGCTATCCAGCTGACCTGTATTCAGTGGGAGTCACCATCGGTGGTTTGTGTGCTGAGGTCAATTTGGATAACAGCTGGAGCCCAGAGAACAGAGACGCCCTGAACGATCTGTGCTCTGTTCTGACACACCCTGACCCCAGCCAACGTGCAACCTTCACCACAGTCGGCAAACATCGCTTTTTCAGGGGCACTCTTGGCTGGAATGATGTCAAAGGTCGGAAACAGAACATGTCCAGATTTCGGCCACCGAGTAGAGAATTTCCCACAGAGGCTAAATTAGACTGGGGCAGTATTGTGGGCAGCCTTGACCGACCCACCGAAGTCAGTTGTATTCTGGACAAGTTTTCAGTCTATGAGAGGTATGGGCAGCTTCTGAAGCAGTAGGCAGGCTGCAGCTGGCCACAAAGGATGCCCCAGCACATGGCACCTTTCAGCAGTGGCAGGCCCATCCTCTGGGCTTTCAAAAGTTGCTCAGTCGCAGAGTGCTCTTTAATATGCACGTGTACAAAAAGCCTTGATGCATTGACAGCAACAAACAGGTCAGTGTTTGGACACTGCGCTGGACAACCCACGGGTTCCTCAGCTGAGAAGGAAAAGCTGATCTCTGTCTGCTGCTGTGTCCTGACGAGAGCTGCAACAGTCTTCCAAGACGGATTGTGGCTACCCTGTTGAGGGATTGAGGTCAACGGCATTTGCAACAATGTCACCAATGGCAAACCGTTGACTTGCAGCCAAGGAAGGAAGGAGAAGGGGAAGACTTCACCTGGAAGGAAGACAGGAGAGGAGGAAGACTTCACCTGGAAGGAAGGAAGAAGAAGAGGAAGACTTCACCTGGAAGGAAGACAGGAGAGAAGGAAGACTTCACCTGGAAGGAAGGAAGAAGAAGAGGAAGACTTCACCTGGAAGGAAGACAGGAGAGGAGGAAGACTTCACCTGGAAGGAAGACAGAAGAGAAGGAAGACTTCACCTGGAAGGAAGACAGGAGAGGAGGAAGACTTCACCTGGAAGGAAGACAGGAGAGGAGGAAGACTTCACCTGGAAGGAAGGAAGAAGAAGGGGAAGACTTCACCTGGAAGGAAGAAAGAAGAAGAGGAAGACTTCACCTGGAAGGAAGACAGGAGAGGAGGAAGACTTCACCTGGAAGGAAGACAGGAGAGGAGGAAGACTTCACCTGGAAGGAAGACAGGAGAGGAGGAAGACTTCACCTGGAAGGAAGACAGGAGAGGAGGAAGACTTCACCTGGAAGGAAGACAGGAGAGGAGGAAGACTTCACCAGGAAGGAAGACAGGAGAGGAGGAAGACTTCACCAGGAAGGAAGACAGGAGAGGAGGAAGACTTCACCTGGAAGGAAGACAGGAGAGGAGGAAGACTTCACCTGGAAGGAAGGAAGGAGAGGAGGAAGACTTTACCTGGAAGGAAGACAGGAGAGGAGGAAGACTTCACCTGGAAGGAAGACAGGAGAGGAGGAAGACTTCACCTGGAAGGAAGACAGGAGAAGAGGAAGACTTCACCTGGAAGGAAGACAGGAGAGGAGGAAGACTTCACCTGGAAGGAAGACAGGAGAGGAGGAAGACTTCACCAGGAAGGAAGACAGGAGAGGAGGAAGACTTCACCAGGAAGGAAGAAAGAAGAAGGGGAAGACTTCACCTGGAAGGAAGACAGGAGAGGAGGAAGACTTCACCTGGAAGGAAGGAAGGAGAGGAGGAAGACTTTACCTGGAAGGAAGACAGGAGAGGAGGAAGACTTCACCAGGAAGGAAGAAAGAAGAAGAGGAAGACTTCACCTGGAAGGAAGGAAGAAGAAGAGGAAGACTTAGCCAGAAACGCAGGAAGAAACAGAAGACGTTCACCATCTGTATCTGTACACAACATGTACAGACAAACAGAACTCCCAGATGGGCCGACAGACACAGATGGTGTACAGAGGAACAGACCAACTCCACATGTACACAGATGTACAAAGACAGTCGTTTCTTCATCGTCTTCACCCAAATGTGTGTGTAGAGCTATCAGTCTGACATGTGCCATTAGCCTTCATGGGATGATGGCAGATGTGTGACATGACATGACATGACATGGCCCATTGATTTTAACCTGTCGATAATATCAACATGACAGAGTTCTGTCCACCAGATCCTGTTGGCAGTTTGTGTGGATGGCAGATGGAAGGACATTTTTTTTATAGCACGTGTTTTATAACACACTTTTTTTGCAATCCAATGTGCATAATTATCACCTTGAAATATTCTCTGTCGTTTTTTATCTCATGAATAAAATGCCCTGTTTACTGTGAGCCTTGAAAAATGGATTAGAGGTTATGTTCTGTGGTCAGAGACTGATCATCATCAATGCCTTTGTGCCTTATTGGCACGTAGGGCAGCAACAAAAGTTCTCCACTCCTGTCTGTCCTGGGCCAGCTTCTGAATGGTTTCCCAGGTATGTTGGAAGGTCTTCAGCTCTGCTTCAACAGTCCGACGCCAAGTGTTCTTGGGTCGTCCTCGTTTGCGTTTTCCCTCTGGTGTCCAGTGGAGGGCTGTTCGGGCGATGTTTCCATGTTCCCGACGGCAGATATGCCCTATCCATCCCCATCGCCTATGCATGATGATGTTGTCCATGCTTTCTTGGTTGCAACGGGCAAAAAACTCTTGGTTGGAGATGGTCTCAGGCCAGAAGATGCGCAAGATTCTTCTGAGATTCTTCGTGTGGAATGTGGATAGTTTGTTGAGGTCACTCTCAGTCATCCTCCATCACTCCGAGCCGTACAAAAGGTGGAAAGTACACAGCTCTGTATGGTCTTAGTTTGGTTCTGGTGCTGTACTAGGGACGATTTCCACACATTGTTCAGATTTCTATAAGCATTTCTTGCTTTGCTAATCCGGTTCTTGATGTCGCTGCCTGCTCCACCGTCATGCCTAACATTGCTCCCGAGGTACGTGAACTCTTCAGTTGTTGGTAAAACTTCTCCATTCACTGTGACCGGTGAGGGGTTCTGGACGTTCAGTGTCATTACTTCTGTCTTCTTCTGGCTGATTTTCAGGCCACTTGCTGTGCGAAAGTGCTGAGACGGATGTCTTCTCTTGAATGTGATGGTGGGTATGTGAGAGCAGTGCCAGATCGTCGGCAAAATCTAGGTCTTCAAGTGTTGAGAAGGGGTCCATCTGAATGCCCCGTGACTGGTCAGCTGTTGTTTGTCTCATCACCCAATCAATTGTCAGGTTGAAGAGTAGTGCTGACATGGGCAGCCTAGTCTGACGCCGGTTTGTACACTGAAACTGTTTTGCTGTTTCCTACTCTGCACGTGAAGTTGTTGTAGAAGCTCTTAATGACTTGGATAATCTCCTGTGGAACTCCATATGCTCGGAGTATGCGCCATAACACTTTCTCGATGAATGCTGTCCAAAGGCTTTTTCAAAATCTACGAAGTTGATATACAGCTGTCCTCTGCCATTCCGTGCACTGTTCGATGATGTTACGCAGGTGAAGATCTGGTCTATGCATCTTCTTCCTGGTCTAAAACCTGCCTGTTCCTTTCTGAGTTGTTGGTCCACTGCCTCTGAGATCCGTCCGATGATGATCTTTGCCAGAAACTTGCTGTGAACAGATAGCAGAGTGATTCCTCTCCAGTTTGTTACAATTGTTCAGGGCTCCTTTCTTTGGGATCTTCACGATGACCTCCTTCTGTCCCAATCTGCTGGTAGCGTTTCTCCTCCCAATATAGCTGTAAAGAGTGGCTGTAGAACTTTAGATGCAAATTCTGGATCTGCCTTGAAAAGTTTCTGCGTTGAGGTTGTCCTGGCCAGGGGCTTTTCCATTCTTGAGAGAGCTGATTGCTGCTATAATCTCTTCCTTCTTTGGTGGTGAGCTTTCACATTGAGATCAGTATCAGGATCTTGTACATCTGCCTCTTCAGTTGTGGTGGGTCTGTTGAGAACTTCGCTGAAATGTTCTGCCCATCTTGCATCTTGTTCTGCTTCTGTGGTAAGTATGTGGCCCTGTTTATCTAGGATTGGTGTTTCGGTATTGCCCCGGTACTTGCCACTGACAGTCTTAGTGATCTTATACACCTGTCCTTGTCTCCCCTTTGCGGCGGCCTCCTCTGCCCGTCTTGCAATATCATCCATGTAGGTACGCTTGTCTGTTCTTGTCATTCTCATTCACAGTTTGGTTTGCTTCTCTGTACTGTTGTTTGTACCTCTCTCTTATCCGTTTCTGACTTTGTCTCTAAGATTTTCTTCTTCAGTTCTCTCCTGTTCTCAATGGCTTGCCAGGTGTCTGCTGTAATCCACCTTTTTTCTCTTCCTCTGTCTCTGTCCTAAGCACGTTTCGCTGGCTTGTGTGTAGGCTGTCCTGACTTGTTTCCACATGGTGTTTATATTAGTCGTGTCAGGAGGTGTGTAGTTTCAGTATCCACCAGTGCTTGGAACTTGTTTTTGAGCTGGAGGGTGAAAGCACTCTTTACTTTGGTGTTGCGCAGTTTTTCCACATCAAAATGTTGTTGTCTTGGTTTCCCAGGTCCGTTTTTTTCTCAGCTTCACTTTTAGGGTTGCAGTAACAAGGTGGTGATCACTGCCAACATCGGCTCCTCTCCTTACTTTTACATCTAGGAGCGATCTCCTCCATGTCCCATTGATCATCAGGTGGTCGATCTGGTTTTTGTCTCTTCCATTGGGGGAACACCAGGTAAGCTTGTGGATCTCAGGGTGTGCAAATAATGTCCCTCCAATGGCCAGGTTGTTTTGTCATGCAGAATTCCACCAATCTTTCTCCGTTGTCATTTATGCTGCCACATCCTTCTTTTCCCATGGCTCTTTCTTGATTTGTGTTGTCTTTTCCGACTTTTGCATTTAGGTCACCCATCACTATCCTCATGTCATGGTTTGGTGTGTTTTCCATTTCAGCCTGTAATTGTTCATAAAATGTATCTTTGCTTTTCTTCTCCACTGTCGTTGGTTGGTGCATAGCATTGTATGATTGTGGTATTAGCATCTACCTTCATTCTTATCCTTATCATCCTGCTGTTGATAGGTTTCCATTCCATCAGGCATTTCTCCATTCCTTTCTTTATGATGATTGCTACTCCCCTCATGGTGTTGGCCGTCATCTCTACCACTGTACAGCACTGTCTCTCCTTGCTGGCTCTGTATTTGCCTGATCCTGTCCATCGGCTTTCACTAATTCCGAGAATATGCAAATTGTAGCGTCTCATCTCTGCTGTAACTTGCGCTAGTTTCCTGTTTCGAACATGGTTCTTACATTCCAGAATCCTATCTTGTCTTATGTTTGGCGCTTAAGACTTCCATCTTCCTGTCAGTGGCTTCCTTTCGGCTTTCACACCACTGCCATTCATACAGCATCTTCCGATGACTCTGGAAGCCCGTCACACCCAGTATTGTTAATTTCTTTCGTTGCTGTTTCCGTAACAATTATTTTTTTTACAGAACAGGGTTGTTAGCCCTGTGTCTAACCCCCTACCTGGGGGAAGGGTTCCACCTTAGTCGCCTTTTACGACATGCCTGGTTGGAGGGCAGAGATCCTATTCTTGCGATGCTCGCTTTGCAAGCATACCCCGGGAGTCCCACGGGGGGTCAGAGACTGAGGCTTCACACATGTCTGTGTATGTCATTTCTATCTGTCTGTCTGTTTGTCTATTTGTATGTCTTTTTTCTCTGTCTCTGCGCGCGCGCGTGCACGTAAGTGTGTTTGTGTGTGTGTGTGTGTGTGTGTGCGCGTGAGACTATAAACCGAGGCCCCGTGTGCGAACGCATGCAGAACATAATAATAATAATAATAATAATAATAATAATATATGGAATTTATATAGCGCTGAATCTTGTAGAAAACAAACAAATCGAAGCGCTTGCACTCAATCATTTACAGGCATGCAACTCTCCTTAAACATAATGAGCAACAGATTTCAAATCCATGCGCGCGCACTACGCACGCACACGCATACACACACACACACACACAACACACACACACACACACACACACACACACACACACACACACACATACACACAGAACACACTTAGAAGGGGAAAGATGTTTTTTGAAAATTGGGGACAGAAATGGGGGGGGAAAGTCTCAGGTGGGAAAATAATGTTTTTTTGGGCTGGATTTGAAGGAATCAAGTGAAGGCTTTTGACGAAGTGAAAGAGGAGGTCATTCCAGGGAGGACCAAAACAAGAAGGAGCGACGGCCAACAGGGTTTTTTTTGAACTGGGTTTTCGAAACACAAAGCTGCGGCTAAAGAAGGGAACGGGAGGGGTGACAGTGAAGACAGTTACAGAAGAGGAGTATGTGTTCAATTTTTTTTTTCTTGGACCTCGAGCTGCGAGTTTTGTATGCGTTGAAGAAGTGGATAGAATGCGTAGGCCAGCCAAAGAGAATTACATAGTCTAAACGGAAAAAAGAGAGGTGTGACAAGCTTGGGGAAGTTGCATCATGGACAGATATTTGCGAATCGCCTTTTTGCGCCGTGATTGATATACAAACTGGCAGGTCTGGGTGTGAATTTTTTCATAGAGTGTGTTTCAAAACTACTCCTAAATACTTCACGAGTTGGACAAAGGAACGACGAAATTGCCGAATTCTATTAAAGGTTTTTTTGATAGAGGAAAGTTTATTTTTGGGTCCCATGAGCAGGGCTTGGGTTTTTATCGGCATTAAGTTGTAACTTTTTCGAGTCTCCATTTTTTAAATGTCTTGAAGGCATAGGACATATTTTCAGGAGGAAGGCAATTTTTCACAAAAATCGCGCACTGAACGAGTATCACGCATAGAAATATAAAATAGGGGGTTGTTTATTAATGTGAAGTGGAGCAGTGTAAGAGTAAAGAAACGGGGCCCAGGACGACCCTGGGGGACCCCTTCCATTTTGACGGGTTTTGATTGAATTTTGTTTACAATAACTTTCTGGAACCGTCTGTGAGTAGAAGTAAAAAAGGTGGGGGGCTGTGCCATTAATACCAAACGTTTTTTGGGCGAGAAAGAAAAATTGAGTATCTAGTATCAAAGGCTGCAGATAAGTCAAGAAGATGAGGGGGAGATTTTTCCTCATCAAAGCAAGTAGAATTATAAAAAATTTTGACTAGGGTGGTTTGGGTCTGTGGTTGGGACGATAGGCAGACTGAAAAGTGGGAAGAAGATCATTGGGAATGAGGTAACTGTTGACTTTTTAAAAACAACTTTTTCTAGTACTTTAAACAAGGGTAATTTTGAGACAGGCCTAAAATTTCTTCAGAATTTTAGGAGAGGTCGTTTTTTTTAGAAAGGGGTGTACTATTCGTTTTAAGAGCTGAGGGAAAAATTTTTTCCCGACTGAAAGTAGTTTACAATTTTTGAAAAGGGACAATTTGGGGAAAAGGCATTGTAAAAGAAAACAGGGGATCAAGGTCGCAATTTTATAGTCTTTTTCCTTCAAAATTTTAAAGATTTTTTTTTCACTTGTGGGAGGGGAAGGAAAAGAGAGGAGTCCCGGGTGAACTGGGGGCGGAGGCCGGGCTGGAATTGATTTGATAAAGTCTGGAGCGTATGTTTCAAAATTTTTGTCTGAAAAGAAGGCAAAAAATAATGGAAAGTTTAGACAGGCTGTGGGGGTTGGGGAGGGGTTGTTTTTGCAGATCCAGGAATTTGAAGTGGGGAAAAAAAAAGATTTTAGGATGACACAGAAATTTGGGAAATAGTAGTCGTCTTTTTTCTAAAGGATTAAGAGTTTTTACTTTGTTTATTTTTTTCGGAAAAGCTGTTTGTTGATTTCGGTTTTTGACTTCCGCCACTGCCCTTTTTAGTTGCCGGCGTTAGCGCTTCGCAAAACAAGATGTCTTGGATAAACCCTGGGGGCACAGGGTCTGTCGGGAGGAAAATCATAGAGGGATGCCATCAAGCATTGGCGGAGAATAGTATTAAATGATCAGAGAGGTCAGGGGGTCAAGGTTTTTGAAAAAAAGTTTGAAGCTTGGGAAGAGAAGGTATGAATGCTAAGGGCCCTTAAAAATTGCGACGATAACATATTTTTTTCTTTCTGACATTTTTGCGTTGAGAGGAAAAAATGGGGAATGACAAATGCAGTTTCGTCGGGGACAGAAACAGATGTACAAGATTGAAAGAAGCCTATAATCAGCCAGTCTAAAATTGACCAATCTGTGCTTTTCTTTGTTTTCCCTTGAGAGAGAGAATGGTTGGGCAAAAAAAGAGAAAGCTTTTACACTGAGAAGACGGGTTTTCGATGGAAGTTTAAGTCACCAAGAATTAAAAGTTTTTGTGGAGAGAGGCTGTAGTGGCGAGGGGTGACTGGAATTTTTGGTGAAAAAAAGAAGATTTAGTTTTTTTTACGGCTGGGAGGTGACGTAAAGCCGATAGTAATAGATGGCCAGGTAGGGTTTAATTGATTTTGCAAACTTCAAAAGATTCATGTAGAATTGAAAGGGTTTGACTGAAAGAAAAGATGGTTCTAATATGCTTAGAATGATGGCAATCCCACTTCCTCCTTTCGCCCCCTTTAAATCCCTTTTTCCCCTTTTTAAAAGAGTAGGCCATTTTATCCGGGGGGAAAAGGGTGACAAAATTTTACAAAACCGCATACACACCGGGACTAGATGTAAAAAAGCACATGACTGGTTATTCCATTAACCTTGATTTAAAAAAAAAAAAAATAAAAATAAAAAAATCACTGAGCACTTTGATTTGTTGCTTTACAAGATTCAGCACTATATAAATTTCCCTACCCTTAATTATTTGTTTTTATTTTTATTTTTATAATAAAAATAACAATAAAAAAAAATAATAAAATAATAATTATTATTTTTATTTGTACGCAGGGACTTTTAGTGCATGTTTAAAATTTTAAAAACAAACATTTATGCTGGAAAACAAATCAGTAGGGCATCAAGGGGTTTTCCACAGGCCCTTTCAAAAGGGGAAAAATGGGGAGCCTTACCCAAAATGGGAGGCTGCTGCGGCGTGTGAGCAGTCCAGCTATAGCCAAATTAAACAGTCTCAGATGCCCAAAAATTTTTTTTTTAGCTTGTTTGTTTATTGATTTTCGGCAACTTCCGACACCTACTTGTTCCTACTTTTTTGATATGTTGTTTGTGATATTTTTGTTAATTTACCCGTTGCACCAAGTTTGAAAACGATTGCAATTAGTTCTTTGGGAAATACAAGGATTGACTACACTAGAGGCAAAGAGAAGGAGAAGAAAGGCTGCAGCCTAGGCAGACAGACCAGTGTCAGACTTCATCTGTGCCCTCTGCCATAGGGACTGTCATTCTGGTGTAGGACTGGCCAGCCACACCCAACGCTGTACCAGAATTAAATAAACACCAAGAGCACAACTCCATAGTCCATAGTCTTCCCAGACTGAAGGCTGCCAAGCAAACTACTACTACTACTTCTAAGCTACTGCTACTTCTACTACTACTAGACTACTTCTGCTACTTCTACTACTGCTACTTCTACTACTACTAGACTACTACTACTAGGCTACTACTGCTACTACTGCTGCTGCTACTACTACTACTACTACTACTACTACTACTAGGCTACTAGGCTACTACTGCTACTACTGCTGCTGCTGCTACTACTACTACTACTACTACTACAAGGCTACTACTGCTGCTGCTACTTCTACAACTACTACTACTACAGCTGCTGCTATTGCTATTGCTACTACTACTTAGTGATAGTGGTAGAAGTAGTATTTTTAGCATAAGTATTTGCATAGTTGTTGTTATTTTGATTTTATCATTGCACTAGATTATATTAAACTCATCTATATAAAAATGTTAAACAATCATACAGTATATCTCATTTTGAGCAGCAACAAACCTACAACTAGTTCATATCCTGCACAGTCTAATGAACACGTTTTTGACACACGAGCCCAATGAACCCATTTTGTGTCAGTACGTTTTGTTTTTGTGTCAGTGTAGTGCATGGCGTGTCAGGAGGCATCGGTACTACGTGTCAGTGTGTGCCATTGAGTGTCAAGTGTTTGCCCTTGTGTGTGTGTCAGTTCTTGTTGTTAATGTACACCCAGTACCTGTCATCATGGATCCGACTGTGTCATGGTGTGTGGGCCCACTGTCCGTGCATGTTTTGTGTATCAGTGTATGTTCATTGTGAGTCAGCATGTTGTATCAAGTGTCAGGAAAGACGGTGGCAGGATGGTTAAGGCGTTTGCCTGCCAACAAGTAAACCGTGAGGTTCTGGGTTCAATTCCCAGCCTCGCCCTTTCTTCCCAGTTTGACAAAAAAATCGAACTGAATGTCAAAGTCCTTCGGATGAGACTATAAACCGAGGCCCCGTGTGCGAACGCATGCAGAACATCTTGCGCACACGTTAAATCCTGTTCCCCTGTTCGAAAGAGTAGGCCATTGTGTGCCAGTGGGAACAGATGACAAAATTTAGAAAACGTATACACAGGCATAAATTTAAAAAAAAAAAAAAAGTCATCTGAGCGCTTTGATTTGTTGCTTTACAAGATGCAGCGTATATAAATTCCATACATTATTATTATTGTTGATGATGATGATTATTATTATTATTAGGATGTGTCAGTGTGTATCTCTGATGGTGTGTCAGTGTGTTGACGTCAATGACTATTATTAGCTTGTATGTGCTTTAGTGTGTCAGTGTGTCCTGTGCTAATGTGTGTGTGCGTGTGTGTGTGTGTGTGTTCAGCCTGTTTTCTTTCCTTTCTTTTCTTTTTCTTTTTCAATGTAGCCTACACAATAACAGAAGCAGCCACATCAGTTTACATTTGTCGGCGTCGGAGATGTACACTGAGTGTGTCAGTTAAAAAGAAAACAACAACAACAAAATATTACCCAATAATCCCTACAAGACATTCACAGAAAACGAGCAAACCAACAAAACAAAACAAAATAAATTTTATTAATTATCATAGATTGCTGCTGAATACAGAAAGGGAGTAAACTAGAACAAGTGCTCTCAATTTTGGTGGTTGTTTCCCTTAGACGTCAACACACTGACACACCATCAGAGATACACACTGACACATCCTAATAATCTCGTTTACCCTTTTTTGGGGGGGGGGGGGGGGGGGGGGGGGGGGGGGGGGGAAGGGTTTTTTGTTTTCTTTTTTTTGTTGTTTTTGTTTGTTTGTTTGGTGTTCCCATAACCTATGTGGTCGTAAGGGAGCGAGGCATCAGAGACCTCAACTTCTCTAGGGGCCAGCATATTGAGGTTGGCGCCCATCTCCTCTCCCTCGCTGCTTTACCTTCCCTGACCCTAAAGAGGGCAAGGTACCCATTTACAGCTGAACTGCTTTTAGCCAATAAATAAATAAATAAATAAATGATGATTATGGCTGTGTGATAGTCCAAAACTTAAGGTAATGATCATGACAATGACGGCGAAGATGTCTCCGATGTCACGACATTGACAATCATTCATTGATGATGGTTGATGATGATGATCATTATTTATTTATTTATTTATATTGAGGATAATGGAATAAGCATTTATGTGCTTTTTTTACATCCAGTCGCCGTGTGTATGCGGATTTGTTATTTTCTGTCATCTGTTCCCACCGGCACACAATGGCCTACTCTTACGAAAAACCGGAACAGGATTTAACGTGTGCGCAAGATGTTCTGCGTGCGTTCGCACACGGGACCTCGGTTTATAGTCTCATCCGAAGGACTTTTGGGGAGAGAGGAGTCTGTACTAATGTTAACTCCAGAGGAAAATATCCCCTTGAACGGGAATCGAACCCGGGTCGTCAGATTGCGAGCGCAATGTTCTAACCACTAGGCTATCCCGTCCCGATGGTGTTTGTTGTGGAATTGTATTGTATTGTATTACATTGTATTATATTGTTTTGTATTGTATACCCCTTCAAGGCACGTCAGATTTATCAGCGTGAAATTCGGGATGCTCTCCCCGGGGAGAGCGCGTCGCCACAAGAGCAGCCCCACCCATTAGGCCCTATTTATTTTTATTTTTCCTGTCTGCAACTGTATTTGTTTGCCTATCAGAGTGGCTTTTCTCTACAGATTTTTGCCCGGGACAACTCCCTTGTTGCCGTGGGTTCTTTTATGTGCGCTAGATATTTATATAATTACAAACACACCGGACATCGGTTTATTGTCTCACACGAAAAAAAGACTAGCCCTTTGGGACTATTTATTCATGGTCTAGTGGAGGGGGGAAAAAGGTGGTTTCTCCCCCCCAAACAGGGGAACAAACCCACCACATGTTTCCCAAAACCCAGAAATTTTCGCTTTTTTGGGAAAATAGGTGCTTTTACCTCTAGCCCAAACCTGCCCCTTTTTAAATTTTTATTTTTTTATTTTTTTTTTATTTATTCTTTTCACCCCGGGATAAGGGAAAATAAACCTTAGGGCTTTTTTACATCCAGCCCCCGGGTGTGTTTGCGGTTTTGTAAATTTCCCTTGATCTTTTCCCACCTGTTTGTGCGGGGAAAAAGGGGGAATCTTCACCCTTTTGGGGTTTTTGTTTTTTTGTGTGGAAAACACTGGGGGAAAAGTGAATTTTTCCCAACACACCCGGGACCGGGGGGCCCCAAACGGGGGCCAAAAAAAAGAGGGAATTTTTTTTTGGGGAAAGGGGGTTTGGTGTTTTGGGTTTTTGGGGGGGGGGGGGGGGGGGGGGGGAAGGGGGTGGGGGGGGGGGGGGGGGGGTGGGGGGGGGGGGGGGGGGGGGGGGGGGGGGGGCGGGTGGGGGGGGGGGGGGGGGGGGGGGGTTTGGGAATAAGTTTCCTAAAATCCCAAAAAAAGGTCCCGGGACTTCACAAAAAACACGTCTCTCCTCTCTCTCTTCTCTTTTTACTTTTCTCTCTTTTTTATCTATATACCCCAAAGGGGGGGGACCTGGATTTTAAAAAAGAACATGGGTGCTTATTCTTTTACCTCGAAAAAAAGAATTTGTCTTTGGGAAATTGGGTTTTGGGGTTGTGTTTTTTTTAGGGGGGTTCCCTCCCCCCCCTTCTGTTGTTGCCCCCCCTTTTGTTTTGCCTTGGTTTTTTCGCTAATTTTTTCGGTTTTTTTTCTGGGGTTTTCCCTGTTTCCCTTTCTTTTTACTTGTTTTGTTTCCCTTCTCTTCCTCTCTTTTCCTCTCTCTTCTCTCCCCTTTTTCTCCCCCTCTCTTTTCCCCTCTTTCGGTGATTTTTGGGGGGGGTTTTTTTTGTGCGATATTTTCCCCCTATACTTTTGTGAGTTTTTGGATGGGCTTTTTCCCATTTTTTTTTTTAATATACCCCTTAAGGGCGGGGACCTTTGGATGTAAAAAAGCATTTGGGGGTTTATTCATTTCCTCAAAATAAAAGAACTTTTTCCCGTCATTGTCTCTCTCTAAAACCTTTAGGCCTTGGGTTCTGGGTTCGTTCCCAGCTCCCCTTTTTCTTCCCAGTTTGAAAAAAAAAAATCAATTAAATTGTAAAAAGTCCTTCATGAGATTTTTAAACCCGGGGCCCCCCGTGTGCGAACGCAGGGCCAGAACATCTTGGCCCCCACTTTTAAATCCTTTTTCCGTTTTTTTCAAAAAGAGTAGGCCATTGTGTCCCGGTTTGGGAACAAAATGAAAAAATTTCTAAAAAACCGAAAAACACCGGGGGATCCTGGATTTTTAAAAAAAACCCAAAAGGGTTTGCTTTTTTCCCTTTATAGCACTCGTTTTCCCCCAAAGCCAATTTAAGCACCCGTTTGGGAGCGTGGTTTACCAGTTTTTATGGTGTGACCGTTTTGGGCCTTGGCTTCTTTTCTTTTCCCCGGGGTTTCACCCAGTTTTTAAATGGGTACCCCCCCTCTTTGGGGTCGGGGGGAAGGGTTTAAAGCAGCGGGGAGAGGGGGGGGATGGGCGCCCGCCCCCTATTATGGGCCCTAGGAAGTTGGGGGGCTCGGGCCCCTCGCTCCCCTACGCCTTATAGGTTATGGGTCCCCTTTTTCCTTTTTTATATAATATATTATATATTATTTATATATATTTTTTAAAATTTTATATAAAATATATTTATTTTTATATTTTAATATATATTTATAAAATTTAATTTATTATTGAGGGGGAATCTTTTTAAACCCAGGGGGTTTTTTGATCAAACTCCTCAGTAGAACTGTGTTGGCTGGATATATAATCCCAGCCAACACAGTTCTACTGAGGAGTTTGATCATCTACTCCCTGGTTCAAATGATCCACTCAATAATACATTAATGATGCCACTACCCTTCCATTTTAGGCCTACATCTTTTTTTTTTTTTTTTTTTTTTTTACAAGGAAACGGGTATAATTATAGATCTATGGAAGCTGTGCATCTGGGTCTCTGCTTTTGTCAAGTGAAGCTTGATTTAAATCAGTCTGTCAGCTGTGAACAGGCAGGAAGCATCGCCAGGCCTGCTACCATGACTGACTGATTAATTGACTGATTTATTTATATTTATTAAAAAACATTTTCTAGGATAATGAAATAAGCACTCATGTGCTGTATTTCTTTATATTCAGGCTCCAAGTGTATGCAGTTTTGTAAATGTTGTCATCTGTTCCCACCGGCACACAATGACTTACTCTTCCGAAAAGCGGAATTGGTTTTAATGTGTGCACAAGATGTTCTGAGTGCGTTCGCACTTCTTGGGACCCCACGATTTATAGTCTCATCCGAAGGACTTTTTTTTTTTTTTGGAGGGGGGGGGGGGGGGGGGGGGGGGAGGAGGAGGAGGAACTGATGTTAATGAGAAAATATTCCCTTGAATAGGATTCGAACCCGGGTTAGCAGTTCATGATATGAGCGCAATGGGCAACACTCTAACCAACCAGGCTGTCCTGTCCCCTACTGATTGATTGATTGATGATTGATTGCTTTATCATTTTTACTTGCAAGGGTAACAGACAAGTATCAACAGACTTTGAATCCAGCAGTTGCCGTGAATAGGGGTTATAACTAGTAATAGTAAAACACCTCTTACAAAAAGTAATATTTGTGTTTATAATAATAATAATAATAATAATAATGTATGGAATTTATATAGCGCTTGTAAAGCAACAAATCAAAGCGCTCAGATGGAAAAAAAAATTTAAATAAATTTTTAAAATGTTTTTTATTTATGCGTGTGTATGCGGTTTTTTAAAAATTTTGTCATCTGTTCCCACCGGCACACAATGGCCTACTCTTTCGAACAGCGGGACAGGATTTAACGTGTGCGCAAGATGTTCTGCATGCGTTCGCACACGGGGCTCGGTTTATGGTCTCATCCAAAGGACTTAGTGTTTGGTATGACTAGAAAAAACAACCAAAAGACCCAACAACCCCAAAACAAGAACACATATCAGTTGTGTTTAGTAAATACTTTTTTGTTTAGAAATCAGTTATGGCACTGAATGATAGGAACATAAGAAATCAGTTGTGGCACTGACTAATAGGAAAATGTTTAGAAATCAGTAATGGCACTGAATTATAGGAAAATGTTTAGAAATCAGTAATGGCACTGAATTATAGGAAAATGTTTAGAAATCAGTAATGGCACTGAATTATAGGAAAATGTTTAGAAATCAGTAATGGCACTGAATTATAGGAAAATGTTTAGAAATCAGTAATGGCACTGAATTATAGGAAAATGTTTAGAAATCAGTTGTGGCACTGATAGGAAAATGTTTAGAAATCAGTTGTATGGCACTGATAGGAAAATGTTTAGAAATCAGTTATATGGCACTGATAGGAAATGTTTAGAAATAATAATAATAATAATAATAATAAATGGAACTTATATAGCGCTATATCTTGCAAAGACAAATCAAAGCGCATGCATTCAACCCAATCCTACACAGTCATGCAATCAATGATAAATAATCAAAAGTTTAAACAAACAGATATTTACAAACATGGTGCAATGCAGACAAAATCTATGAAAGAAAGTTTCGATAGTCAAATGTTTTTTCAAAAGCACACATACACTTGCACAGGCAGTATACTTTAGCAGGGTGATAGAACATGGGTTAGATATGAAACAGGAGGTGGGGAAGTCTTAGGTTTGAAATAAATATGTCTTGAGGCTGGATTTAAAAGTGTCATAACTAGGTTTCTGGCGAAGAGAGAGAGGAAGGTTGTTCCAGATGGATGGACCAGAAATAGAGAATGAGCGGCGGCCAACAGTGGATTGGTTGAATCTAGGTATTCGCAGGCACAAGGCATCTGCAGCAGAGCGGAGGGAACGTGAAGGAGTGTACAGGTTAAGACATTCACATAGGTAGGAGGGTGCAGTTTTGTGGAGACATTTGTAACAGAGGGTACTGATCTTATAATCTACTCTCTGTGGCACAGGCAGCCAGTGGAGAGATCGCAAGAGAGGGTTAATGTGCTCAGATTTTTTTCTTTCTGAGAACTAGTCGAGCTGCGGAGTTTTGTATGCGTTGAAGGGAGTGGATAGATGTTGCTGGCAGACCAGCTAAAAGAGAATTGCAATAGTCCAGACGTGAGAGAATGAGAGAAGTGACAAGTTTGGCTGTTGCATCAGTGGACAGGTACTTTCGAATTGCACTAATACGCCGTAATTGATAGTAGCACGACTGACAGGTCTGGGTGATGAATTTTTTCATAGAGAGTGTGTTGTCGATAACGACACCTAGATACTTCACGGAAGTGGATAAAGGGACTGATGTATTGCCGAGTTCTATTGAAGTTGTTGTAATGGAAGAGAGTTTGTGTTTGGTCCCTACAAGCATGGCTTCGGTTTTATCTGCGTTTAACTGTAACTTGTTTTGTATCATCCAGTTAAAAATCAGTTATATGGCACTGATAGGAAATGTTTAGAAATCAGTAATGGCACTGAATGATAGGGAAACGTTTAGAAATCAGTTGTAGCACTGAATGATAGGGAAATGTTTAGAAATCAGTTGTGGCACTGAATGATAGGAAAATGTTTAGAAATCAGTTGTGGCACTGAATGATAGGAAAATGTTTAGAAATCAGTTGCGGCATTGAATGATAGGAAAATGTTTAGAAATCAGTTGCGGCATTGAATGATAGGAAAATGTTTAGAAATCAGTTGCGGCACTGAATGATAGGAACATGTTTAGAAATCCGTTATGGCATTGAAAGTAAATGTTTAGAAATCAGTTATGGCACTGATAGGAAATGTCTAAAGATCAGTTGTGGATTGACTGATAGCAAATGTCTAAAAATCAGTTGTGGCACTGATAGGAAAATGTTCAGAAATCAGTTATATGGCAGTGATAGGAAAATGTTAAGAAATCAGTTATGGCACCGATAGCAAATGTCTAAAAATCAGTTGTGACACTGAATGATAGGTTATGTTTAGAAATCAGTTAGGGCACTGAAAGGAAAGGTTTAGAAATCATGACACTGGTACGAAATGTTTCAAGTTTGGGCCACACACACACACACACACACACACACACACACACACACACACACACACTGCTTCTTTGTCAAATCTATTTTATTTTAACATCACAAACTAACTATCTTCATTGTTCATCCATTCTCTGAATGTTTCAAAAATACCGAGTTCAATTTCATCAAATAATTGAACATCATGAGAAAAAAAAATCTTCAAAAGTATACAACATACATCACCAAAAAATTGTTATGTAATGAAAAGAGCATTACATACCACCAAAATGTCATTTTCATCCCATCAAATTATAAAACATATACACACACAAAAAAAGAGCCATTTTCTTCAAGAAAGCATTAGGAAAATTATATAATCTCGTCATATGTTCATTGCAAAATTTTTTTTTTTTAATGCCACCTTATAACTAAGATACCACCCCCCAAAACAACAACAACAACACACACAACAACAACAACAAACAAACCCAACAACAAAACAAAACAAAAAAAAAACCCTAACAACATCCCTGCCCCCTTCCCCCTTCAAACATCCAAATTTCTGTTCCCACATAAATTATACTGAATGGATCATCCCTGAAAGATTAAGTCATCAATGTAAGTCTTGTGTGGAATGTTTTGAAAACTGTTAAACCACAACCACGTTCACACAGGAAAAACTCTCAGGAACAAACAAACAACAACAAAAAACAAAAACAAAACAAAACCAAACCCCAACATACAAACTGTTGATGGTAAAACTTCATTGTGTACACAAGGTCTTCAAAAAGTTCATAGCATACTCATAAAGGGAAGGAAAGGAAAATTGGCGCGTATTTGCAGATTGCCTTCCAGAAGGTCACTTTAAACCTTTTCCCTATTGTGTAGTTATTTTGTGTGTGTGTGTGTGTGTCAGTCCCCAATTTCTTATCCAACACAAACCAAAAAAGAAAAAAAAAAGAAATTGTTTTTATCCAAATATCTTGAAAAAAAAAATTTTTAAGAAAAAAAGAAAAAATTCACGCTTTCTTCAGAGTCAACTCCACAATCAGTTTTGTCCAGTTTCATTAATTTGTGAGTTAATGAATGACAAAAATCATCAATGCTTTTCAACACCCTTACGCTTTGTCTTCATGAAGTGTACTTAAGGTTGGGTCACATTTGATATCACAATAGTTATAACTTCTTCAGAAGTCAAAAACAGTCTGCCTGCAAAAACGCGTCACATTTGTCATCAAACGTTTTAACTTCTTCAGCATTATTTGCTTTTTTTGTCATCCACATGATTTAAATCCTTCAGCAGTTGAGGCCATCTGTCTACGACTGTCATCAAAATAGCTATAACTTCTTTAGCAGTGTTTACATTTGTCATCAAAACAGCTATAACTTTTTTAGCAGTGTTTACATAATTTTGTCATCAAAACAGCTATAACTTCGTCAGCAGTGTTTACATAATTTTGTCATCAAAATAGCTATAACTTCATCAGCAGTGTTTACATAATTTTGTCATCAAAACAGCTATAACTTCGTCAGCAGTGTTTACATAATTTTGTCATCAAAATAGCTATAACTTCTTCAGCAGTGTTTACATAATTTTGTCATCAAAACAGCTATAACTTTGTCAGCAGTGTTTACATAATTTTGTCATCAAAATAGCTATAACTTCGTCAGCAGTGTCTACATTTGTCATCAAAATAGCTATAACTTCGTCAGCAGTGTCTACATTTGTCATCAAAATAGCTATAACTTCGTCAGCAGTGTTTACATTTGTCATCAAAATAGCTATAACTTCGTCAGCAGTGTTTACATTTGTCATCAAAATAGCTATAACTTCGTCAGCAGTGTCTACATTTGTCATCAAAATAGCTATAACTTCGTCAGCAGTGTCTACATTTGTCATCAAAATAGCTATAACTTCGTCAGCAGTGTCTACATTTGTCATCAAAATAGCTATAACTTCGTCAGCAGTCGGCGGAGCAGAGTACATGGTAAAAGCGCCATTTAACATCCTGGAAGAAGACCGATGTCGTTTGATCTCAAAGAGTCATGCTATTTTGGAACAACGTGCAGAAATGAACCAACCAGACAACCATCAGTGTGCTATCAAACACATAGTCCCCGAAGTCGGCATGCGGCTACCTTAATGGTGGGTAAAAATGGTTGCGTACACAAGACACGCGCACGCACGCATGCGCGCACACACACACACACACATTCCCCCACAAAAGTCCTTCGGATGAGACTATAAACCGAGGTCCCGTGTGTGAACGCATGCAGAACATCTTGCGCACACGTTAAAACCCGTTCCGCTTTTCGGAAGAGTAGGCCATTGTGTGCCGGTGGAAACGTATGACAAAATTGACACAACTGCATACACACGAGGACGGGATGTTTAAAAAAAAAAAAGTACTCCATTATCCTTGAAATAAAAGAATAAATAAATATTTTTTTAAAAACAACTAAAAATAATAAACACACACACACACTTACCCACACAAAACTAAAAATCCACAAACACTTTGTACACCAGGGCTGCGTAATATTCCCATAGTGGAAGACTCACTAGCGCAAAACTGTGGTGTAAATCTTCACTGGGGGGGGGGAACCCCAACAACTTAAGAATGTCAGACACATATTCATGAACAGTTCAACAAAATCATATATCTTTTCCACTTCATTGGGGCAAAAAGCTCCACACAAAAACCCCACCTTCATAATGTCAATCAGACAGATTGGAATATTCATTTGACAACAAAATTCATTTTCAGAGAAATGCCATCACATACTACCAGAATCATATATATCTATATATATCCAGAGACAGATAAAATTGAAATTGCACATTTTCATTCCAGGGTTTTTCTAACAAATTCATCACTCATATTTTTTTGTGTTTTTGTTGAAACTCTCTCATCCATTCTTTTTGACAATAAGAGGAATGTACAAAGAATGAAATTAAAGCGCAATCTGAACACATTGTTAATATGATTCAAGATAAAAGCCACTTGAAAAAAAAACAACAAAAAAAACAACCAATGCACTGTAGGCCTTCAGTAGGGAGACACACACACACATTTGACTTCTCATTTAACTTCTTGAGGAGTTGTCTGAAGACTGCACTGATTTTTCTGGCAGTGTGTCATGGGCAAGGAAAATCTGGCGGAGCCCATCCTTCTCTAGGTAGCAAGATGCATGCCGGGTATGTTTGTGTCATCCACTGTACCAATGTACTGCATACGGTAAACTGGATGGTGTTTTAACCTAAGCACATATTGTTTTGCATGCATTCCCACACAGGGCCTCTGTTCATAAAGTCTCATTCAAAGAACTTTCTTTCAGTTCCCGAGTTAACTCTAAGAAAGAAAACAAAATCCCACAAACTGACCATTGAGTTTATGGATTTAATTCTTCCCCCCATGAGGATGCCCAGGGGCCTGCCCGTATAAAATTGCATCCCCACCTTCTGGAAATTCTGTGCTAGTAATTCCCTCTTTTCTATCCCTCTCTTTGTTCCATTTCTTCCAATCACCTCCTTCCTGTCTATTTTCTGCCATCTTGGTCCATTCTCCTGCCCTTTGGTGTTTTTTTTAACAGAAAGACTTGAAAGATAACAATTCTCTCCCACGCTGAAGTAGCATACGCTGGGCCTGACTTGTCAGCCGCTTTAACGGCAGCGCACTGGATTTTTGCTCAAATGACAGATAACAGTAATTGCCGTCCGAACGTTCGACCAAGCTAAAAGAAGAGCCAATCTGTCCAGTGCATTGTTTTCACAGGGATGGGAGATGATGAGCGGTGCTTCACACTAACTTTGCAGCAAAATGTGGAGAGTGGGCATGTGCCGCAGATACAAAGAACAAGAACTCTGTTGTGGTTCTTTCCATTTCAAGTGATTAAAGAAGCCCATAACTCTGTTGTCATAGCCAAAGCTCACCGTCAACGTCGCAGAAATGTGACGCACTAGGCTGACTTAACTCACGATATATATATATATATATATATATATATGGCATCAGAAATAATTGTTGACTAGGCCTTTATAAAACTTTACCATATCTTTAAACTAAAACCTATTTTGTATCCTTAGCAAAAAAAAAACAACAAAAAAGACCCGGTTACAGAATTGGTTGTCTGGGTTTAAAGTTGCCTTAAGAAAATTGGAACAGCCATTCTACAGCAGAGTGGACAAGAGGCATGACTTCCATACAGTGGGTCCATGAAGCTGTGGCTTTGAATCTCAGCACTGAATACTGGTGAAGTACGGGAAAGCGTTGGAGGCACCGTGGTCGAGTGGTTTAGGCGGTCGACTCGTGATCCAGAGGTCGCGGGTTCGATCCCGCTCGGCTCGGTGTTGTGTCCTTGGGAAAGACACTTTACTCCTATTTTCCTCACTCCACTCAGGTGTACAAGTGGGTAACAGCTCTGCTGGGGAAGTATCTGGCGACAGACTAGCGTCCTGTCACAGGGGTGGTGAAAAACCATCAGTTCGCTTAACGCTACAGAAACCGGGATAAGCTTCGGCTCTATGGTCCTTCTGGATCGAAAGAACATACTACGGGAAAGCGTTGTTTTTTTTTACAATCCCCCTGGGTCATATCACAGCGCAGACCCTGCCAATAATTTTTGCATGTTTCTGTTTCTGGGTTTGTTTCTTTTTTGTTTTTCTTTATTCCTTGGCTAGAGCTCCAAGGTTCACCAATGGTGAGATTTTGCGTATGCGACCGTTTTTCGCCAGTGTTTTCATCCCCTTTGTGTAATAAATGTGTGTGTGAGACCAATGTATGCCCTGCTAAAGATCCTATAATTCATGTTGGTGTTTTTGTACTACCCGGCATGCAATCCTGTACCTGAAGAGGAAATGGGCTCCGCCAGGTTCATCTTGCCCAAGAGACATGGCCTTGAGAGAATCAGTGCCACAGGGAGTTCCAGACAGAAAAACGGCTAGCTAGTATTGTGGATTTCTGCCAGACAGTAAAAGGGTTAAAGTGACATGAAACAGGTGGACAGAGAAACCTAAAGGGTTAATTAGACTGTTCCCTTTCATTCAAACTCAATACTTCTCTGGACTACTCTGATGACATCTTCATCCAGGCAAATTTTACTCCAGAGGGAAGAACCATTATGTAACTAATATTCAGTGCCCCGTTTTTCCTTCCACTCTTCACCTTATTGGCTTAGGTCTTGGGGAAAAAAATAAAAATGAGATCAGGGAAATTGTTTATTATTAATTTATTGATTTTGTCTGTCTATGGCACCGATTCACACCCCCCCCCCCCCCATCCCCCCCTTCCCAATATATATATACACATCAATAGGCAGCTTAAAACATGTACATAAAGAACAAATTGTTATTAAAAAAAAAAAAAAATTCTGTGAAGATCAACTTAAACTAGATTTAACACCAAAAAAAAGGAAAAAAGAACACCCCCCCCCCCCCCCCCCCCCCCCCCCCCCCCCCCCCCCCCCCCCCCCCCCCCCCCACACCCACACCACACACCCCACACCACCCACCCCACCCTTTCACCAATCAACAACTAAACAAAACACACCCCCCCACACCCCACCCAAACACACACAACACACAACACACCACAATTCTTGGTAAAGGAATAACAAAACCAACACACATACCACACAAACACAACACAAACCCCAATCTCAAAAACAAAAACCAAAACAAATCAACTGATGTACACAAACACTTTCTTCCACTCCAGTCAAAAATAAATAATTCTTGAAAACAATAATAAAAAAAAAAGAAAAAAAAAGACAAAGAAAAGGCAATCCTCCTTTAAATAATTATACAATCAAAACACACTAGCAGTTCATTTCAAACATCAGCTTTGAAATATAATGAGTTATTCACACCCACCACACACACCACAAATAATTAAAAATTAAAAAAAACCACAAAAAACACAAGCAAATAACTGACTTGCACATAACTTGTTCCTGCTTTCTCAAAATGGTTTTTAAAAAAAAAAAAAGAAAGAAAGAAGAAAATGAAAAAGAAAAAAAAAAAAAAAAAAGGCAGCCTTTTTCAAGTAAACATTAACAACAAGTTTGATAACATCATCAATTTGTAAACATTGCAAGTTGAATCATTTAAAATAATTTATGACTTAAGTCAAAGAATAAATGATTCACTTAAGGCACAGGCTTTGCTCTTGCTCTCCAGAAATGGTTACCACTGAATATCTTTAAAAAGAAGAAAAAACAGATAAAAAAGACAAAATCAGACACCAGGACAAACTAAAACACACACGCACACTACACACGCAGTACCCACCCACCCACTATACACACACACACGCACGCACGCATGCACACACACACACACACGTGTACGCGCACACACACACACACACACCAAACACGTACACACACCAAACACACACACAAACACACCACACTCACACACTACACACACAGTACACACTGCACATACAGTACCCACCCACCCACACACACACTACACACACAGTACCCACCCACCCACACACACAGTCCCCACCCACCCACACAGTACTCACCCACCCACATACACACAAACACACACTACACACAAACAAACTGATATTGAAAAGGCAGGTATAAGACAATAATAGCCAGGTAAATCCCCCTCCCCCTCCACCCCAAACAAGCAAAAACCAAAAAAAAAAATCAACACTAAACAGGAATAAACAGCTGTGTTTAAAACCAGCTAATTGTCACAACAAACAAAAAAAAGGCACTGAACTGTTAACATATGTGTAGGGAATACCACAGACGGAAAAATGTTCAATTTAATATTTAAAAAAAAAAAAGACAACAAAACCAATCATTGCAGGTTATAAATAAGCCAGGGGTCAGTAAAAGCCAAATGAAACCATCATCCCCGAAGTTGGAATACAGCTACCTTAACCACTAGACTGCCCCACCCCAGAAATGTGCACCCTATACGCCTACAACCCGGAAAATTTCCGGGGTGTCGAACCGAAGTAAACAAGCCAGCTTCCTTGACTACAGTTAATGGGAAATAACTCCAAAACTAGTGGAGATCACTCTCCTGTTGCTTGGCAACATCCAGCTGCAAAAACCGTGGCAAAAACGATCGTGTTTTTTTTAGCTCGTATTTTGTGTTTTTATGCGTGACTGCTTTGGAAGTTCTTGTTCAAAATGGCCGACACTTCTTGTTGAAGGCATCAATAACTTTACACAGCTGAAAAAGTGGCAAATAAAACTCTAGATTTACCTAACAGTGATGAAAACGATTGTGTATGATCCAGGAGAGAGTGCATTTAAAAAACAATGAATGAGATTTGGCCTGGACTTATGTTTGACGTTATTGAGATGGGGGGTACTCAGAATGACAGTGGTGATGATGAAATCGTATTTTTTTGTATTTTAAATACATTTTCGCAGTGAAATATCATGCTTACTAATTTGAGCTTGCCTTGAAGTAATCTACGATATATATATACTGTCATTGGGTAGACTATCAGGAATATTCATGTAGTAGTTTCGGAGTAAGAGGGATATGAACATAGCAGTGGTACATAAGAATTTTATTCCCCGGCATATAGGGTGCACTTGCACTGGGCAGTTAAGAGGTTAATGGAGGGCAAAAACGGTCGCGTATATGCCAAAATCTCACTTCTTGGTCAACCTTGCAGCTTAAACTGAGGAGGAGTGATCCCCCCTTCCCACCCCCCCCTCCCCCCACCTAATCTCATCTCTTTAAAAAAAAAAAAAGACTGATTTGTTCTGGAAATTGATTAAAAAAAAAAAAGAAACAGGAAAACAAAGAGTTAAATACTTGCACAAAAAAGCATGCATATTTTTCACAAAGAAGCCTCTCCTGTAAACTGAAAAGATGAGACCAAAATTAATGTAAGGGTATGGGGGAAATAGAGGGAAGGCACATGTGACGTCTTTTTATTTTACTTTTTTTTTTTTTTTCAAAAGAACAAGAAATACCAATCTGGACGTATGGCATCATCACTATTAATGAGCAAGCATTTGCATGGTTAAAAAACCCCCCAAAACTATTTCTTTCTGATGCAGGCCATTTGATTCGTGATGAAGGATCGATCATTCATACATTGCAGAAACAAAAATGTGTTAATACGCTCCAAAATAAACCAGTTCTTGTTGTAGTTCAGAGAAGGCAGTATTTCTGTGAAGAGCATTTTGGTTATCACCTCTCATAAAGTCTGACCAAAACAGACCTGACGCAGAAGTGCTGACGAAGAAACGAAGGCAACCGGAATGACATGGGCCGAGCTGAAGAGGATCTCCCCAAACCGAGTTTGTTGGAGGGGTGTTGTTGCAGCCCTGTGTTCCCCCGAGGAATCAAGAGGCATAAGTCAAAGTAAGTCAAGTCTCATAATGTCTGTATAATAGGGGATTGGGGGATCGGAATAGCATGGTGGTTAGTGTGTGTTGTGCGGTGTGCCCATAATCTGACAACCCGGGTTTGAGTCCAGGTTCCAGCCACTACTCTGGAGTTTACATAAAATAAAACCTTTAAAAAAAATAAAATTAAAAAAAAAGAGTGTTCCATAAAGTTGTCCAATAAAACACCGTTCATCTCAATTACAGTTCCTGTGGTTCAGCGTTACTGTCTGGCCCTTAGCGCAAGGTTTTACCTTCCATTCCCTAAGTCAAAAGGTAAAGGTGTCCCATAACCTACGTGGTCGTAGGGGAGTGAGGCATCAGACACCTCAGCTTCTCCAGGGACCAGCATATCAAGGACGGCGCCCATCTCCTCTCTCTCGCTGCTTTACCTTCCCTGACCCCCCTAAAGAGGCCAGTACCCACTTACAGCTGGGTGAACTAGGGGACTGTACTGAAGCCAAAGCATGCAAACAGTCACCCATCCAACTGGTAACCACGCTCGATGCTGCTTAACACTAGGCTGGGGGAAAGCGAGTGCTCCGACCACTGAGTTATCCCTTCCCCCAAATCCCTAAGTGCAAGGTTTTAAGTTCAGTCACAAAAAGTCCTAAACAGGTACTATCACACAGGATGGGTTTCTCCAATGCTAAAGTATGTTTTTCAAGTCGGCTTCCTGCATAGCAAACTGTTGAGTAATAATAACACTTGTCCAGGTAGGCAGAAGACAAGGCAGACACGGGGCTGGTAGGTGGGGGAATGGGGTTGAAATGGGTGAACAGCGCCTCTGAATGACCTCCCAAAGGCTTTGCCTGAGACCTGAGACCTGGGCATGGGCACACAACCACCAAAAATGAAGAAAGCTGAAGTTTTTATCAGCAAAATGCCACCACGCCCTCCCCTTACTCTTCTTGGTGAAAACGGACTAGTGTGGAAGTAGAGGAGAAGTGTTAAGACCAGGCTGGTGTTATAATAACTTCACAACAACGTAACAAACAACATGAACACACACACACACACACACAAATGCCATCATCAGTCGTAACTGTTAACTTCAGCAAACATGTCAACGGACTGCATTGCACTTTGAAATGGAATATGTAAAAGCTTTCCTGAATTACATTAAACAGCAACCATGCACAAAAAAGTAAATAATAACGATAATAATGATAATCAATAAGAAAAATTAACAACCGGTAATTAATTCTGCAGTCAAAAAGTCTTAGATATTTACATTACGCTCTCAAAACATGCTCTAGAAAAAGTGTGTGGACACACACACACACAACCCACAACCAGCAACATATATATATACACATGATTGTCAAGGGAGGAAGAAGTGAAAGGGGGGGGATAGGAGAAGGATATTAGATTGAAGTGACTCAGATACCAAAACGAAGTAAATGAGTTTTTAAAGAAGTCAAAAAGACAGAGCTTAGACAACAAAGAAACAAAAGACGAGAAACAAAACAACTCTTCCCCTACCCTCTCAAAAAAAAAGAAACCCGCAGCCCAAAAACAACAACAAAAAAGCAGCACGGTGAAAAGACTTTGGTAGAGCATTCCACCGGTCGGGTGGGTTTAAAAAAAGAGAGAGAGAGTTCCCCTGATACAAAATTCAGTATTCTATAACCAAACATGCCCAACAACACAAATGTATGTAAAATCCATCCCCTTTTTGAAAGAGCCCGTCAAAAAAAAAGTTGGGGCCCCTTAATTTGTGGCGGACTAGGTGATGGTGGCATTTTGAATACTCGTGGATGTACTGAAGGTATTTAAAAGCGCAAGGCGCGCGTGCGCGTGGTGTGTGATGGGGTGGTATGTTGTTGCCTGCTGCATGTGTACCAGCAGAGTGTGCAAGTGTGAAAATGTAATTCAAAATCCCTTATAACTCTGTGTGTGTGTGTGGTTGGTGTGTGTGTGTGTGTATGTGTTGTGTGTGTGCGTGTATGTTGTTGTGTTGTGTTGTGTGACAAATTAAACACACAAAACAAAATATGCAAAACAATAAAAAAATTCAGGTTTGTGCCAAAAAATAAGCAAGTACCTAAAAACCTTGTCCTCTCAACACAATTCTCATCCAAGTTCTACAAAAACCCCCCACCCCTTAAAAAAATGGGGGGGAAGAACCCCCCCACACAACCCCCCCTTCTCTCTAAAACTCCCGATACACACCCCTTTAATGCTAAAAAATTGAGACCACCCCAAAACAGTAACAGTGTGCACGTTTGGTGAAATGGAACAATTGAAAAGAGGGAACACATTTTGGCCTTTTCTTTGCATAAAGGTAAAGGTTCCCCTAACCTATAAGGTCGTAGGGGACGGGCGCAGGACCTATTCTTAGGGGGGGCATTTTGGGGCGGCGCCCCTTCCTCTCCCCCCTGCTTTCCTTCCCTTTTCCTAAAGAGGGAGGTACCATTTTTCAGCTGGGAATGTCCCCCCCCCCCCCCCCTCTATTTTAAGTGGGTGAACTGTACCCCCTCCCCCCTTTTAATCCCCCCATGGGGTAATTCCCCTTTAATGGGGCACCCCGGGGAGCTGAACCAGGTTGTCAAATCGAGAGCAACGCTTTTAAAATTATCCCCCCCCCCCCCCCCCCCCCCCAATTTTTTAACCCTAGGCTATCCGCCCCCCACCCCCCCTCCCAAAAATCAAACCCATTTTCGTGACATCAAAAATTTAAAGGGCCCTTTCAGTAAATTTAATAGTAATGTTTTGAGGGGTTTGAGTTTGTCTTCACCCGTGAAAAGGGCCCTTGCAAAAACAATTGCACCCCCTTTTTTTAAGGGGAGAAAAACAACAATCTTTGAGTTGGAGTATGGCCTCCCGTATTGGCAGGAGGGTTTAAAAACGTCCTACACCAAACTTTCATCCGTGGTACTAACGGTCTCACGAGTTTCCCCAGGGGGATGACACTTATTTCCCTCCCTGACATTTTCCCCTCATATCGCCCCTATTTTTCAACGCATCCTTCATCTCCCAAGTGTGTTCGCGGGGTGTGTGTGTGTGTGTGTGGTGTTTGGGGCATAAATTTGAAAAAATGTTATTCATTATATTTGAGGGGAAAATTGCATGTGCGAAAAGATTTGAGTGCAAGCGCTGATTTTTTTGTTTTACAAACTTTTTGCTATATAAAATTCCCAAAATTATTTTATTTATTATGAGTGAGCACATGCATACTCTGGGTGATCCCCAATTCTTAGGATTTTAAGCCGGGAAATGTGCAGCAAATTGTCCTTTTTGGGGGTTTTTTGGTTGTTGTTTTTTAAAAAACTATTTCTTACAAATATTCCATTCCATGACAGATCTGCACACTGAAACAAGAACAACAACAACAACAACAAAAGAAAGGTAAATCAGCAGCCATCATTAATCAACACATACGCCAGACATGGTCATGGCCAAGGCCAAGTGTTCAGCATTCCAGGGCGTGGCGCGATAAGGCGAAAGGTGGCTGCTTTGCCCTAAGAGCGGACGGTCAAGAGATATTCCCTGGGCGTTCCTCTGGTGGAGAACAAGGTGTCGGCCTTGGCTGCCAGCCAGTAGACGATGACCAAGGATACGATGAACAGCAACACTCCCACCACCAACACGCCAGTCTGCAAAAATCAACGACAGTTCGCAGCGTTAGATGATGTGACTGCAAATGTTGGAAGGATATATGGTAGGTAACCAGAAAAAAAAAAGAAAATGTATGCCACTTGATAAAAAATCCTGAGGTCTCGTCTGCGTATGATATCTTCACTGAAGACGTTGCGGGTGTTTTCACTACATGTTGTTGTTGCTTCGATGTTATGTCTGTGATATTAGACGACGGGAAGGGGGGAAAAAAGGGGGAAGGGGGGGGGGGGGGGTGGGGGGGGGGGGAGGGGGGGGGGAAACTTAAGTTGATTGATGTGTGCATTGAAACGTAGTAGTGCCATTGTGTGCCGGTGGGAACAGATGACAGAATTTACAAAGCCGCACACACACGGGGACTGGATGTAAACAAAATAGAGCACATGAGTGCTTATTCCATTATCCTCGATTAAAAAAAAAAAGTCATCTGAGCGCTTTGATTTGTTGCTTTACAAGATTCAGCGCTATATAAATTCCATACATTATTATTATTATTATTATTCCTAAATAACTTAAGCAGCACACAGGTTTTCACTACACGTATGTGCACACTTGTTATCCCATGAATGTACATGTACACTCAGAAAAAAAGACAACACATAGATGATACAGACATACACATGCATATGTGCACATACACACTCACACATGCGCATGTGATGCATGCACCCACACACACACACACACTGTACTATAGAATCATATGCTGTAATCTACTACTTCATAATCAACTGCAATCTAAGACTTGTAATAGATAATCTCTCTCTCTCTCTCTCCCCCTTTCTCTCTCTCCTTTCCTTTCTCTCTTTCCTTCTCCTTTTTTGCTTATAGTTATGCAATTACACAAACAGCAAGACAGAGAGATAAAGGAGGAGGGGGGGAGGAGGAGAGGGAGGGAGGAGAGAGAGAGAGAGAGAGAGAGAGAGAAGAGAGAGAGAGAGAAAAGAGAGAGAGAGAGAGAGGGGGGGGGGTGAACGGACAGACTGACAGACAGACAGAGACAAACATAGACAGACAGACTGGCAGCCAGAAAGAAACATACAGACTGAGACAGAGCTAGAAACAGAGAGACAGACAGACAGACAGAGAGACACACACACACACACACAAAGAGTTAGAGAGAGAAAGAGAAAAACTGAGACAGACAGAGTGAGAGAGAGACTGAGTGAGAGATAGAGATGAAGACAGAGAGAAAGAAAGGAAGACAGAGAGAGAGAGGGACAGAGAGAGAGAGAGAGAGAGAGAGAGAGAGAGAGAGGAGGAGAGAGAGAGAGAGAGAGAGAGAGAGAGAGAGAGAGAGAGAGAGAGAGAGAGAGAGATGGACAGACAGACAGACAAACAGACAGACACAATAGTTCTGAGACAGAGACATAAGAGACAAGACCAACACAGAGACAGAGAGAGACAGAGACACAGAGAGAGAGAGAGAGAGAGAGAGAGAGAGAGAGAGAGAGAAGAGAGGGGAGAGAGAGAGAGAGAAAGATGTGAGTAGAAGAGGTGCAAGATTACGGGCAAAGACTACAGTCTTTAGTCACATAAACATTAACTTAAAAGAATACAGTCCCACGCACACGTCAGTAAAGTTACACATCATAAAAAACCCAACAAAAAAACCGTCACATAAACGATAACTGAAAGGAACATACAGCAGTCCCATGCACACACACACACATCAGCAAAGTTACCCCAAAAAGGCATCGCAACCAGAAACAGAAAAAAAAAAAAGAAAAAAAAAGGTTCTGTCAAGCGTCAAGACTAAAACAGAAGAACAATGCATTAACACTAAAAAGCATGCTGTCAAAATTTCCACCCACCCCACCCCCCCCACAACCCCTCCCACCACCCACCCCCCCCCCTGCTCCCTACTTTCACCTCCTCTCAGCCGCTACCCATTCCATCCCAGCTGGTGCTAACCTAGTTAGTTGTAGCAGAAACTGACCTGCACTTGGACTCTTGGTTAAAAATGAAGGGGAACGCCAAATGTTAGCACTGGGCCCTGCAGGATCCCCCTTGACCGAGTTTCGCTAGACCACAAGCTGTCAGTTTCCCCCCCACTCTTTCTTTCTTTTTCTTTTCTTTTATTCTTTTATATCGAGGATAATGGAATACGCACTTATGTGCTTTTTTTACATCCAGTCCCCCGTGTGTATGCAGTTTTGTCAATTCTGTCATCTGTTCCCACCGGCACACAACGGCCTACTCTTACGAAAAGCGGAACAGGATTCAACGTGTGCGCTAGATGTTCTGCGTGCGTTCGCACACGGGGGGGGCCTCGGTTTATAGTCTCATCCGAAGGACTTTGGGGAGAGTGGAGTTTGCACTGATGTTAACTCCAGGGGAAAATATCCCCCCTTGAACGGGAATCGAACCCGGGTCGTCAGATTGCGAGCGCAATGTTCTGACCACTAGGCCATCCCGTCCCCCTCTCTCAGCTGCTGTCCATTCCTGCCCAGCCCAGTCCAAGCTGGTGCTGAATATAGCAGGAACTGACCACAAATGGACTAGGTCAAAGGGAAGAGGGGCGCGCAAAAATTTAGCGCTCTTGACCCGAGTGATGGTGGATTTGCACGCTGTGTGTATAATTACAAACAAACCATAGCGATTCGCAAAAAAGACATTCCCCCATGACCGGTGCGTTGTTACCTACCGCGACACCACCAATAATCTAAATCTAATCCCCCTCTCACTGACCACTCTCACCGACCGTAGCTGAGCATCACTCTCCTTTTGCGAGCCAAAATAAAGAAACCCCCCCCCCCCCCCCCCCAAAAAAAAACCCCCCAACCCTAACCAAAAAACCCCAAAACAACCCCCCTTTCCCCATCCCCCCTGAAACCCCCCCCCCCCCCCCCCCCCCCCCCCCCCAACCCCAACAAAAACAACCCCCCCATCCCCTATTCTCTAACAACAAAAAAATCCCCCTAAAAATCACCTGAGATAGCCCCCTCCCCCACCTTTGAAAAATTTCTAGGCCATTCCAGGGGCTGTTCCCCAGTAATTTAAACCCTTTTTTTTTTCCCTACCGGGTAACCGCTAAGGGTAACAAACCATCTACTACCCTTCCCTCCGCCCCACCCACTAGGGGTTGTTAATTAAGGCGCATACAAAACGGCGCAGTGCCGGGTACTGTGGGGGGAAAGGGTTTTTCCCCTTTACCGAGGGCAGCGTTAAACCTGACATTAAAGTGAAAACTATATTTTTATAATTTATCATCTATCATCTATCATATTTACAGAGTGAAACACATTGAGTTTTTTGTTTTTTTGTTGTTCCTCAGTTTCTTCAATTTTAAACCAATGGTGAGATTTTGCTATGCGCCTTTACCCCAAACCCCACCCCTCCCCCCACCACCCCCAAAAAAACCACCCTGTAGGTACTGCTTTCCCAAAATTTTGGGGGGGATAAAAAAAACAGATTAAAAACCCAGCTCTACTGTCGTTTTCATTTCAATTTCCTGGCCCACCCCTAAGGGCAAAAAAGGCGGTCACCCTGTTGTGAGGACAGAGAAAACAACAAAAAAAAGAAGAAAAAACCCCCCCCCCCAAAAAAAAAAAAAACCCCTTTCCACCCATACAAGAAACTCAGGCAAAAAAAAAAAAAAACAAAAACCCCAACCATACACCCAAAAACTCATGCGTGAACGAAACCCTAAAAAACCAACCAAGCGACAGAAAACAGTACGACCACCAAGAAATAGAAAAAAGAAACAGGAAAAAAGAAAAAAACAACTACAGTTTGAGAAAAAAAAAAGTATACAAAATTTGGGTTTTTAAAAAACCAACCAAAAACCCCAAAAGAAATGAATAGAATAGAAGATAAAAAAAACGAAATAGAAAATTTTTTTGGTGTTTTTAAAACGAAAAAAAAGAGAAAGACAAATTCCGGACCAAAAAAAAAAAAAAAAAGAAAAAAAAAAAAAAAAAAAAAACCCCCAACAAAAATGAAAAAGAACAAGAAAAAAAAGCAGCCACATTTGCAACAGAAAAAAGAAAAAAATAAAGAAAGGGGGGGAAAAATTGAGGGAGAAAAAAAAGGGAAAATTTTAAATTCAAAAAAAAAACCCCAAAAAACCCCAAAAAAGACAGGAAAAGTAAAACGAGCTATGAAAATAGCAAAGAGCAAAAAAAGTGAAGAAAAAGGCAGTCGAAATCTTAACAACAAAATAGGGGTTAACCCCCCAAATCACCACCACTACCAACAAAGAGAGAAAGAAGCAGTACACCAAACCCTCATGCCAGAAAAAGTACTGTACCCACACCTCAAAAAGTGCCGATATACCCACACCTCAAAATGCAGTACCCACACCCCAAAAAGTCTTTATATCCCACACCTTTAAAATGTGATACCCCCAAACCCCAAAAATGCAGTACTCACACCCTTAAAAAAATGCTGAATACCCAACCCCCAAAAAATGCTGTATACCCCCCCCCAAAAAGTCCATAAACCCACACCCCCAAAAACGCCGATATCCCACACCTCAAAAAGTGCCGATATACCCACACCTTCAAAGTGTGATACCCACACCTCAAAAGTGGAGTACCCACACCTAAAAAACAAGAAGAAGCGCTGATATATCAGCACCTCAAAAAGCGATACATCAACCCCAAAATAGTGCGATCAGCAACCAAACCCACCCCCCCCCCACCCCCCCAGAAAAGTGAGACACCACACCTCCAAAAAAAACCCCCCAAAACCATGCAAAAGACAAGCGGAAAGAATCGAGGGAAACACTCTCCCAACAATGGGAAAACAACTCACTGCCGATTCCTCCTCCAACCCCCACTCCTCCCCCCCCTCCTCCTTCCTCCCTCCCCTCCTCCTCCTCCTCCTCCTCCTCATTCCATCACGTGGAGGCCGGATGCTCAGCCTGGCTGCTTTGAAACAGAACGTCGGCTTTGGCGCTGATCAAATAGACCACGACAAGGGAGAGAATCAGCAGCCCCAGGCCGACCATCAGCGTCACAATCTGCACACCACGGCACCGCAGAGCATGAAAAACAAACACCCCCCCCCCCACTCGAGGCCCCATGGGAAGGATGATGGATTATTTATTTTTAAAAAAAAATAATAAAAAAAATAATAATAAAAAGATGATTATTATTTATTTATTTAGAGACGCTCATTCTTGCAGTCTGTGGGATTTATAATTTTAAAAAAAAAGATGATTAAAAAAAAAAAGTGAATGAAAAGTGAAAACAACTATCCTCCCACCTTCAGCAACCAAACTCTATTTCCTCCACCAACCCTCCCCCTCCCCCCCCAAAAAAACAAAAAAACAACACCCCCCATTCCCCCCCCCCACCAAAAAAAAAAACCCCACCAACACCCCTCCCCCCCAAAAAAAAACAAATCGGGTGTTGAAAAGCTTAAGCATAATCCATGTTAAGGTAGTTAAGAAAAAATGATCTATCTATCTATCTATATAGACACAGACGCACATATATATATATATATATATATATATATATAGTTTTGTTTTGTTTTCTTTGTTTGTTGTTTTTTGTTGTTTATTTTTGTGTGCACACATCCATAACATTCAAACTCACACATCTCTTTCACAAGTTAACATGTATACACATAGTACACCTACCTTCCAGCTCACATTAAGCCCAGGCGCATAACTCACAAGTGTCTCGAGTCACCTCAGCGCAAAAAATTCACCAGCACGATGATCGATCAAACACTCATGTCAAAAGATTCTCCCCCCTCCCCGATTCACGTCAGCGCCTCCAGTGCCTTAACGCAAAACACAAACATACCCAGCATGCACCCTGTACATGGGGATGGATGGGCTCCGCCAGGTTGAACTTGCCCAATCAACTCCACCTGAAAAACTTCAGAGTAGTGCCCCGACAAAGGACGCCAGGAGGAAGAAGAGAGAGAGAGAGAGAGAGAGAGAGAGAGAGAGAGAGAGAGAGAGAGAGAGAGAGAGAGAGAGAGAGAGAGAGAGAGAGAGAGCGAGAGAGACAGAGAGAGAGAGAGAGAGAGAGAGGAAAAGAGAGAGAGAGAGGGGGAGAGAGAGAGAGAAAGAAAGAAAGAAAAGTGAAGGAAGGAAAAAGGAAGAAGCGACGAAGGTGTTCGTCACCCACCTGGAATTCCTGACTGGGCAAGAGGAAGACTCGAACCTCGAACGTGTTCCACTGCGACTCTGTCCAGGTGGAGTACTGTCTTGATGTCCAGTCGTAACCTGAGTGTGTAATCATCATCGCACATACCCATAAATACAAGCACGCACATGTGTGCACATACATGTCTACATACACACACACAATGGATGGGAAGGGATGACAAAATTTTCAAAACTTGCAATCACACAAGAGAACTGGATGTAAAAAAAAAAAAAAAAAGCACAAAAAAAAGCAGCACATGAGTGCTTATTCCATTATCCTTGAAATAAAAGAATAAGTAGAAAAGAAATAAACACACACACTCTCTCTCATGTATACACACACACACAACAAGAACATGCCCATATACACACATGCACATATGCATACACCACACACACACACCGCACACATGCAAACATACACACTGGTATTATTTTATGTGGAAGGACATATAATTGAAGACTACTACTACTACTACCTACACACACACACACCACACCACACATACATTATCAAAGTTATCTTTTTTTCTAAAAAACATTTATCATTGTTGTTTTCATTACACACACACACACACCCACCCTTAAACCTACACATCCACCTTCATCCAATCATATCCCCCCCCCTTCCCTCCACACACCCATAATACACCCACCCACCCTTACCCCCTCCCCCACACATACCTGTACAACCCCCCCCCCCCCCCCCCCAACTCACACACCCCCTCCCCAACTTCTTCCCCTCACACACTCCCCCCCCCCCCCACCAATTACCCTCACCCACTCATACTCAAAATCCTTCGGATGAGACTATAAACCGAGGCTCCGTGTTCGAACATCATGCAGAACATCTTGCGCACACGTTAAAAAATCCTGTTCCGCTTTTTGGAAGAGTAGGCCACATTGTGTGCCGGTGGGGAAACAGACGACAGAATTGACAAAACCGCATACACACGGGGACTGGATGTAAAAAAAAAAGCACATGAGTGCTTATAGGGAAACAAATACAGCTGCAGAAAAAAAAAAAAAAAGGGTGAAAGGGTGGCGCAGCACTAAGTGGCGATGTGTTCTCCCGCTCTCCCCGGGGAGAGCAGCCCGAATTTCACGGAGAGAAATCTGCCGTGACTTAAAGTGGTATGAAATAAAATCTGAGCGCTTTGATTTGTTGCTTTACAAGATTCAGCGCTATATAAATTCCATACATTATTCCACTATCCTCGATATAAAAGAATAAATAAATAAAAATAAAATAAATACCAACCCCCCCACCCCGCGCTTCGATTTGTTTGTTTTTTTACAAGATTCAGCGCTATATAAATTCCATATATTATTATTATTATTATTTTTCAACAACACACACATACAAAGTCTATAGCATACCCAACCCCCAACTGACCGTCAATGTCAAAAGCAGGCGACTCGGCTTTGGTCAGAACGGCAGTGGTTTTGTAGCACACAGGGACCCTCCGTCCTGCAGAATTCATTGGCCCTTGCATCCACAGGTACGTGTATCGCTGAAACCAACCTTCAAGGTTTAGCGGTGTCCTCAACACGAAATCCCCGCGGTCACCGTTTTAAAATAATAATAATAATAATAAATGGAATTTATATAGCGCTATATCTTGCAGAGACAAATCAAAGCGCTTGCACTCAACTCATTCTTACACAGTCATACAACCAAGGACAAGTAATAGTTCCATCAAGTCCAAATGTGCACACACACACACACACACACACACACACACAAAGAGGTCACACACCCTGGCAGGGCAATAGAATCTTGGCTGTTGAAGGCAGGGAAAAACTATGAGATGAGGCAGGAGAGGAAAATCTTAGGTTTAAAACACCACTGGTCACCTACCCAAGCAACACCGATTTAATTAACCTAGGAGTTACAGTGAGTTCTCCATGAATGTGGGCCCAAGAGTTAGCATCAGGACCCAACGCCGCTAATTACCCCAACCCTTCAGATAATAATAATGTATGGAATTTATATAGCGCTGAATCTTGTAAAGCAACAAATCAAAGCGCTCAGATTTCATTTCATACCACTTTAAGTCACGGCAGATTTCTCTCCGTGAAATTCGGGCTGCTCTCCCCGGGGAGAGCGGGAGAGCGCATCGCCACTTAGCGCTGCGCCACCCTTTTTTTTTTTTTTTTTTTTTTTCATGTCTGCAACTGTATTTGTTTCCCTATCAGAGTGGCTTTTTTCTAAGAATTTTGCCAGGGACAACTCTCTTGTTGCCGTGGTTTTTTTTACGTGCGCTAAATAATTACGTGTAACACACGGGACCTCGGTTTATCGTCTCATCCGAAAGACTAGCGCCCAGACCACCACTCATGGTCTAATGGATGGGGGAAAAGTTTCCGGTCCAAACAGGGTACGAACCGCCGCACACTTCAGACCCGGACTTTTCGCTTTCTAGACAGGCGCGTTACCTCTAGACCACCGATCCACCGAAAACAGATGAAAGGCACGAACAGAAGTCCACACGCGCAAATGCATGCGGAGTACCTTGCGCACACAATAAAAACCTGTTCCACCTTCCAGAAAAGCAGGCCATAGAGTGCTTGGTCGGTAGGGCCGGATGACAAAACCGACAAAACTGCAGGCACACTGGTGTCGTGTTGAAGACATCATCCCCGAAGTTGGAATGCGGCTACCTTACTGGTGGTTAAACAAGAGACATAATTATGCAAAACCTCACCATTGGGGGAAGCTCTGAGCTCTAGCCGAGGAATGGGGAAAAAACACACCAAATAAAAGCAAATAGCTAATTTGGAAATAACTATACTTTGGTGATTTTTTAAAAATAACTATACTGTGAAGATTTAAAAAAAAAACTATACTGTGGTGATTTTTGAAATAGCTATACTTTGGTGACTTTTGTTTTGTTTTGGTTTGGTTTTTTGTGTGTGGTGATAATAACCCTTTAGTGGTCAGAATGTAGTGAAGGGAAGGGGAGACAACTGGCAGAACTGAGACAAGAGTTTAACCCTCCCTGGAAGGGGAGACAACTGGCAGAGCTGTGACAGTTCGTCGTCCAAGGAAGGACAATAACTGAGAGCCACGCTGACAGGCACACAGGGTGCTAAAGACACTGGACTAGAATGCAACATTAACAGGCTACTGAGTCCTATTCAGTGATGCAGTCCTCTTTCTGTTGCTTACAGCGCCTGGGCTTTATCACAGTTCTGGACTAATTAAACCATTGACGCTGGGGGGGGGGGGGGGGGCAACAGTAAAGTGAGAGGCTGTATGACCAGTGGCTTTCTTTCCCACTCATGGAATTCCACTTTACAGCTTAGTCTTAAGTGATCGACTATGACTCTCTGGCTAGGAGGCTTGACTTGCTACAGTCCTTACGTGCTGCAGCCCTGGGGGCGGGCTGGTTGGCCTTTGGAGAACATCTCCAACGCTGACTGTCCTTATTTATCCTCTTGGTTGAGAGAGTGGGGGTGTGCTGTGGGCAAGGCATCTCCGCTAAAATCAAATTTCTGCCCAATTTCCCCAAAACAGCAGCTGCCTCTTCTGCTGTTTTGGGACAAACATATAATTATGTGACACTCCACCACATAATGGGTCGCATTGCGCCAGAGGTCAATTTTTAGTTATTAACCTGTTATTCATCTGCAATAAATAAGCTATCCAATACAGAAAACAGATTGTAAATCCGAAGCATCTACGAAAAGTTATAACAAATTGAAAAGGTAGACTTCAAAAAGTGGCAAAATGGGAAATCAACAAGTTTTGCATCATAGTAGGTGGTCAGAATGAGGGCTTGGATGTTTTCAAATTGCGATTTTAAAGCAAAAGGAAACAAAATTACGCATGGTACATGGTCGAAAAATGGCTTTAGTTTTATCATCAATCAAAATCTCAAAATCAACAACCTGACCCCCTGGGAGTGGATGGAAAGAGACCCCAAAGGGAAGACCTGGCAAAACCTGGGCTACCTGAATTGCAGATGATCTTAAGAGAAAGGGGCAGCATAAATAAGGAGGAAGCTCAAAACAGAGAGAGATGGAGGAGAGGGCTCATCAATGTCAAACCTCCCCTGGGAGAAACATGACCAAAAAAGGAAGAAGAAGAAGAACAACAACAACAACCTGACCCCCCACCTGTCTAAAATGGCTCCTACCAGAAAAGTGGGTCAGGTGCTAAGCAACTCATTTCATGGTAGAGTGTCACATATTTAGTTCCCCTTTTTCTTCACCCTGTTGACTAACCTTGTCATGCCCTTTGACCTCGCAATCGTCCTGGGTGGCGTTGGGGACGATCTCTCCCATGAAGAAGGCCAGGATGCTCTGGGTCATGAAGGTCAGCTGGTTGGTGAAAGTGCTGACGCTCACGTACAGTGAAAGCGGCTGGGTGTTTTGGTCTGAAAAGCAACACGGCACGGATTGTTTATTTATTTTATTCATTTATTTATTTTAAATATACTTTGGGATCTGACAGGTAACAATAGCCGAGCAAGTTCAGACTGTTTGACTTCCATTCTTTTTGGGTCCCCGCCCTGAAGTCACGGGCTCGAATCCCGGCATGCAGTGGTGTGCGAGTCAAAATGAAGAAGTGAGGGTTCTTTTACCATCTCCCCAGTCAACGTTCAAAGGCGCAGACCTGCCAATGCTTTAATCATGTTCGGTGTGTTGTATGCAGAAGATCCAAACATGCATGTCCGTATAGCACGGTACTTGAAAACGGTCATGAATACAGGCACAAACTGTTTACATCCACTGCGTGCATGTATGCATGCAACGTCAGGACGATTCCTAAGCTGGGGTGGTGTGACAGAGAGTGCATGTTCTGGGGTGGGTGACCTCAAGATGTTCAGCTGGAGAATGCGCAAAAACACCACCACCAACAACAATAGTAATAACAACAAAAGGAAACACACATACGGTTAGAATGTAGCTTTTAAAAATTTTTACAATGTAAAAAAATATTCAATTCAACATATATTTCAACATTCACGATAAAGCGATCCGTTCGAGGTATCTTTCTTCTTGGCCCAGATAAGGGCTGTATGTCTTAACATTACTGCTAGACTTAATTTTCTTCTTCTTCTTCGTGGAATGCTCAGCTGCTAGACTTATCATTATAATACATCACTGCTCACTGTTTGAAACTTGTTCACCTGATCAAACAAGCATGCTGCAGGCTGCAACAATTATTACTGCTTGCTGTTTCTCCTGCGAGTTTTTTGTTCCTCTTTATGATCTCAAAAAACTATTTTTAAAATTAGCAAACACACAGGTAATGATATTTGATAGTGATACCAGTAACAAGAGTAACATTTTCATTCAAAGACACAAAAACATGCATGCATGCACATACGCATGCAATAGCATGCACACAAACACACACACACTCTCATTCCCTAATCTCTCCCCCACCCCCTCCCGCACACACACACACACACAAACACTTCCCAATTCGACACACATACTCCATACCTACCAACTGCACACACACACACACTCCCTAATCCCATCACACACACACATACACCTACCAACTGCACACATACACACTCTCCTAATCCCGCCCCCCCCCCTCCCCCCACACACATACTCCTTAATCCCATTACACACACAATTTTAAAAATTGAACTGAATGTCAGTCCTTCGGATGAGACTATAAACCGAGGCCCCGTGTTCGAACGCATGCAGAGCATCTTGCGCACACGTGAAATCCTGTTCCGCTTTTCGAAAGAGTAGGCCATTATGTGCCGGTGGAAACAGATGACAAAATTTACAAAACCGCATACACACGGGGACTGGATGTAACAAAGCACATGAGTGCTTATTCCATTATCCTCGATATAAAAGAATAAATAAATATAAAAGAATAGATAAATAAATAAATAAATAAATACACACCATACCTACCAACTGCACACACACCTAAGAGAAAACTACCAACAAAACAAAAATGACAACAATAACAAAAAGCAAACAACACAAAACACAGAGACAGACAGACAGAAAGAAACAAACACATAGATAGACAAAGAAACAGACAAAGAAACAAACACAGAGATAGACAGACAAAGAAACAAACACAGAAATAGACAGACAAAGAAACAAACACAGAGATAGACAAAGAAACAAACACAGAGATAGACAGACAAAGAAACAAACACAGAGATAGACAGACAAAGAAACAAACACAGAGATAGACAGACAAAGAAAGAAACACGGGAGACAGACAGACAAAAAAACAAACACAGAGACAGACAGACAAGGACACAAACACAAAGACAGACAGACAAGGACACAAACACAGAGATAGACAGACCAAGAAACAAACAGACAAAGAAACAAACACAGAGATAGACAGACCAAGAAACAAACACAGAGATAGACAGACAAGGACACAAACACAGAGACAGACAGACAAGGACACAAACACAGAGACAGGCAGACCAAGAAACAAACGGACAAAGAAACAAACACAGAGATAGACAGACCAAGAAACAAACACAGAGATAGACAGACAAAGAAACAAACACAAAAATAGACAGACAGACAAAGAAACAAATACAGAGACACAGACCAAGAAACAAACACAGAGATAGACAGACAAAGTAACAAACAAACAGACAAAGAAACAAACATAGAGATAGACAGACCAAGAAACAAACACAGAGATAGACAGACAAAGAAACAAACACAGAGATAGACAGACAAGGACACAAACACAGAGACAGACAGACCAAGAAACAAACACATAGATAGACAAAGAAACAAACAAAGAAACAAACACAGATAGACAAAGAAACAAACACAGAGATAGACAGACAGACAAGAAACAAACACAGAGACAGCCAAAGAAACAAACACAGAGATAGACAGACAGACAAGAAACAAACACAGAGATAGACAGCCAAAGAAACAAACACAGAGATAGACGGACAAAGAAAGAGAGGCACAAACAAGCAGGCAGGCCGACGTGCAGAAAAGAAAGAGGACATACTAAGAGCTGCGGCATTATCCGGGCTGACAGTGGCATTGAACAATTCGCAATGCGGACTGTGCAGAAAGCAATACAGCATGTGATTCACCTGAAGAAAGAAGAAAAATAACATAAAAAAAAAATTTAAAAAAAAAGAGAGACAGAGAGAAAGAGAGAGAGAGAGAGAGAGAGAGAGAGAGAGAGAGAGAGAGAGAGAGAGAGGAGAGAGAGAGTCAGAGAGAGAGAGAGAAAAGAAAGACAGACAGACACTGAGACAGAGAAGGGGAGGGAGGGAGGGAGGGATGGAGGGGGACAGAGGGAAAAAGAGAGAGAGAGAGAGAGAGAGAGAGAGAGAGAGAGAGAGAGAGAGAGAGAGAGTCAGAGAGAGAGAAGAGAAAGACAGACAGACACTGAGACAGAGAAGGGGGAGGGAGGGAGGGAGGGATGGAGGGGGACAGAGGGAAAAAGAGAGAGAGAGAGAGAGAGAGAGAGAGAGAGAGAGAGAAAGAGGAGAGAGAGAGAGAGAGAGAGAGAGAGAGAGAGGAGAGAGACATGCATAGCATTTGTTACAGAATTATGTGCATGCCCTGATATCATGCAGACATAAAACATGAGATACACACACGTGCACGCATGCGCACGCACAATCCTTTTACACGCATGCACATGCACTCCTGTAAAGAATATATGATTTTTTAAACAATAAGAGAGACAGAGGGAGGGAAGGAGGGAGAGAGAGAGAGAGCAAGAGAGAGAGCAAGAGAGAGAGAGAGAGAGAGAGAGAGAGAGAGAGAGGGAGAGAGAGAGAGAGAAAGAGAGAGAGACATGCATAGCATTTGTTACATAATTATGTGCATGCCTTGAAATCATGCAGACATAAAACATGGAAACACACACACACACACACACACACGCATACATGCATGTATGCAGGCACACACACACACACCACACACATGTACACACACACACCACACACATACACACACAAAATCCTTTTACATGCATGCACATGCACGCCTGTAAAGAATATATGATCCAACACACAAAAACAAAACAACCCAACAAACAAACAAAAAACACCCACACACTAACACACCCAACTAACCAAACAAAAGGAAAAAAACCCAACCCACCAACACACCCAACTAACCAAACAAAAGAAAAAAACCCCACAACAACGATGACGAATGAATACAGGAGAAAAAAACACCCAAAAAACAAGAAAGAACACAACAATAATTTTCATTCAGAGCGACAGACAAACAAAAGAGACAAGAGCATGACAAAGCAATACACACACTTTTTCCTAACAAATGAAAACAAAGAGAAAAAAAAGCAAACAACCCCCCCAAAAAAAACCCCAAAACCTCAACAAACCAACCAAACAAATCACCCCTCCCACCACCCCCCCTCCCCACCCCCCAAGTCAAATCCTCAAGCAACAAACAACAACATCAACTACAATAAAACCTACTCACATCACGGACATCGGCCTGAAGCCTGGCCAACTGTTCAGCGTCAGGATTCTGACCCGTGGCCGCCCAGAACAGGTAGCGGGCCAACGCTGTGGCCAGCTGGGTGATGCGCTTCGATTGGACGGTGCTAAACTCGTATTCTTCCGTCCTGTTCAGGCCCTTAGGGTAGTCGGCCTTGATGTTCGAGGGCAGGTCGAGATAGCTGTTGTAGAACCTGTTAGGACAGGACCGAAAACCGTTGGCTTTTCGGAGTCGCGGTTCTTCTTCTTCTTCTTGGTTTAAATAGTTGGGTTTTTTTTTAAAATTCAGAAATGAGTATAAGCATTGAAAACAAACAGCAGTTTGAAAATCATAGCAACAACCAGCTTGTGGTAGCTTATGATTGTGTGTGTTGCTCAATTCAACAATGAAGATTATTAACATGAACATAAACGGCTGCTGAGCCGCAAAATGGAAACCAACAACAACAAACATTTTCATCAATTGCACTTTTATCAAGTCGTCTTCTCCTTCTTCTTTGAACGCTCAGACAGCAAACTATTGTTGTATGAGCGAAAATGACATCACGCTGCCGTTAAGCGCCTGACAAGTCAGGCCCAGCGTATCCGACTTTTGGCGTAAGAGAGAATGTTTTTCTTTTCTTTTTTTTTCTTTTTTTTTTTTAAGTCTTTCTGGAAAAAAGGTAGGAGAATGGATCAAGAAGGCAGAAAATAGATAAAGAGGAGGTGGCAGGAAGAAAAAGAACAAGGCAGAAACAAAGAGAGTGATAGAAAAGAGGAAATTTCTAGCGCAGAATTTCCAGAAGTTGGGGATGCTATTTATACTGACAGGCCCTTGGCATCCCCATGGGGGAATTTTGGAGTCGCAGTAAAAGTGGCCTTTCCATTCTGCTGCAACAAACAGTTTTGGCCTTTTTTTAAAATTAAAAAAAAAGGGGTTTTCTTTTTGCTGCCTCATCTTCTGTGACGTTCCTGTCCTGCTCTTCCCACACCGCTTGCATCAATCTTCCCGCCCACAGCCATACCCAGATTCGTTATGTTGTATCCTCAGGGTCGGAAGTCCACAGGGAGCCCATCAATATCAGGCCGCTGTGGGGCCACCAGCCAGAAGGGCCCTGCACTGATGCTTGGTCACTTTGTGGTATTCAGTGGTGCCTGTTCTGAGCTAACATACTCATGACATAACCTACCATGACCCCCTACTAACGACAATATTAGCTCAGTCGCGGAGCCAGACTGAGTGAGTCACCCACCCGAGATGGCGACCACCACAACGTCCCTCCAACGACCGTCTCCCCCGCAAACCTCCAACCCCAGAGGCACAGAAGTGTATGGGGAAACCGACTCTGAGGTCACCATGAGACCAGAGCAATTGGGGCCACTGAATCAGAGGCGATTATTCTTTTTTATGGCATGATGATCAATGATAATGTGGATGATGCAATGATGCTGCTATGGAAGAGCATACGCTTTGCGACTACTTGACAGGGTTGTACTCTACGCTTACTATTATAATATATCCCGGCGTCAACCGGGCCCGAGAGATACAGACACCTGCAGTGTCGGTCAGGTAATTTGAGCAACACTCTCAAACTCACATCCGTAAAGTGAATAAAGCTCGACTGTGTGGTCCCGGTCTTCCCAATGAGCCCACAGCACACTCACTCTGGGAAGGAGCCGGGCGGAGTCCAAAAAATCCCTATGGCTCTTATGGGACTTGAACCCGTGACTGTCCAGTCTGTAACCCAAGGCACTAACTACTGCAGCATGGCGGCTTGTGTTGCAGCCTTATTTTGTTTGTTCATTTGTGTCTCTTTTCTTGTTCCTCGGCAAGAACTTCACGGTTCACCAATGGAGAGAGTTTGTGCATGCGACTGTTTCCCTACCGCTAAGGTAGCCGCATTCTGGCTTCAAAGACGATGTCTAAACATGACGCCGGTGTGCCTCATGAGGTATCCAAAACTTGTCATCTGTCCCACCAGCACGTAATGGCCTACTCACCCAGAACATGCACTTTGTCTCCGTCATGCATCATGTCTGGGAATCCCAGTGAGACCATCAGTAAATACACACTGGATGAGAAGGTTTCCCATGCCTCCTTTAGAGGAGAGAGGACAGGTTGTTATGCCAAGAGCTTGTCGTGGATGAAGACAGTCTCAATGTAACATTTCAAAGCGTAACAGCGTGCAGGAAAGGAGCTAGAATTTGAACAAGGGAAGATAGAAGTGGTAGATGAATTCTGCTACCTGGGAGAGATGAGCTGCGAAGCAAAATCTTGAGTTAGCTGTCAGAACCAGGATTGCGAGTGCTTGGAAGAAATGGAAAGAATTGGCAAGTCTGCTCGGAAATCAGAAAATCCCACTGGAGAGACGCTGTTTGATATATAAGGCCTGCATCAGACCTGTTCTCCTGTATTGGCTCGGAGACGTGGGTTTTCACAAAAACCGTCAAACGTTTGTTGAAGAGCTGTGAAAACCGAATGCTACACTACATGACAAAGATCAAATGGGAAGACAGGATCACGAATGAAGAACTATGGAGAATGTGCAAAGTTGATGACCTGAAGTCTGTAGCTAGTAGCAATAGACTGCGCTGGTTTGGGCACGTTCAACAGAAAGCAGACCACCACATCATAAAAAGAGCAATGAACTTTGTAGTGGATGGAAAGAGACCAAAAGGGAAGACCTAGCAAAACCTGGGCTGCCTGTATTGCAGATGATCTTAAGAGAAAGGGGCATAAATAAGGAGGAAGCTCAAAACAGAGAGAGATGGAGAAGGCTCATCAATGTCAAACCTCCCCTGGGAGAAACATGAGAAAAAAGGAAGAAGAAGAAGAAGAAGAAGAAGAAGAAGAGCATTACAGAGAAGGCCTCTTCCCTCAAGTTTGAACACAGCTACATGATGGTGGGCAGTCGGTCCAATACCCAAGATCTCACCATCAGCTCCAGAGTAAAATCCCCATAAACTGGCGCTTCTGTGGTGAATCAATCCTGGGGCGTCACATCACAAGCGTAGCGCTCTAACCACCCACCACACTATTTCACCCCTCAGCTGCTGACGGTATCAAAAAAGATACCAGTGATGACAAGATAACCAAAGATGACGACGACAAAGACACTGATGAAGACAACACCATACAAAACCCACCACCACCACCACCACCACCACCACCACAACACCACACATCAACATCAACCCCCTTACTTGTTGGTAAAGCCTTCCCGGTGATCGGTGATGACAAACGACGGGAAGGGAGAGTCCCCGGCTCCTTTCAGGAATCGCTGAAGGGAGGCAGGGGGCAGGGGGTGGGTGGGATCCGGGCTTTGGAACGTGGTGTTGACGCCGCTACCTAGCTGGATGAGTTTGTCCAGCAGAGGCTGAACCTGTTGTGGAGAAGAAACGGCATGATGACGTGTCCCATTATTTGGCCCTGGCCGAACGCTTCGTCACTTCACCTCTTAACTCAATGGAGTCGCAGTGAAATGGATCCTTGCCGTTTTGTGGTGATGCCTGATTTTGGCTACATTTGAACAATTCAGCAGACTTACCCAACATGATAATGACATACACATTATACATCTATTGAAAAGTTTATATCGTCTACTTTTGAGATTGTTTCACAGTTTCTCAAAAGAAATGGATCCTGCTGTTTTGTGGTGGCGTGTGATTTTGGCTACATTTGCAAAATTCAGCAGACTTTCCCAACATAATAATGACATACACATTATACATCTATTCAAAAGTTTATAATGTCTACTTTTGAGACTGTTTCACAGTTTCTCAATAGATTACTGTATTTATTTTTTTTACAAATTTTCAAAATATGTCACTGAATGCTGAAAAATAAAAAGTTTTGAAAATTAGGGCTGCTTATCTTGCATTGCTTGAACTGTTCATCAACTAGTCCCCTTCAAGCACTGTGATGATTTTTCACCAAAGTAAAGTTCCCTGAAGTTGGCTCAATCCATCTGATGTCACTTTTTGTACAACAGATTTTTTTTTTTTAAGAATCCTAACACTGGAGAGCCTGAAATCCCAAAGATATCACTTGTTGACATGTCAAACAAAATTAGCCAACAGACACAAACTAGGCAAGCTTTTGGTCAAGGAAAGCAACTGTGTTTAGAAAAATGATTGCCCTACAGGCCAGAGTACTTTCCCTCGAGTTGAACAACGCTAAGTGTATTTTAAAAAATTTGTAATTCTGCCGAATCTTAAGCTTCGGCATGTCACAGTGAAGGAGAGGAGTGCCAAAGCTTAAGATTCGGCACAACCTCATTGAGTTAACTGCCAAGTGCAAGTGCACCCTATATGCTGGGGAATCAAATTCTTATGCACCACTTGCTATGTTCATGTCCCCGTTACTCACAAATTACTTCACAAATAAATCTGACATTCTTCCCAATGACAGTACATATATATCGTAGATTACTTTCCGGCAAGCTCAAAGTAGTTAGCACTAAATTTCACTACACAAATTTCTTTTTTTTAACAAAATAGATGGAAATACATTGTCTTCATCGCTACTGTCATTCAGAGTAACCCCAATCTCAACAGCGTCACACATACGTCAAGGCAAAAATCTCTTTTTTTTTTTTTTTTTAAATCTTCATTATCTCCTGAATCATACACGATCGTTTTTACCCCTGTCAGGATTATCTAAAATTTTATTTGCCACTTCTTCAGCTGTGTAAAGTCATTGACGCGTTCAATGAGAAGAGTCAGCCATTCTGAACAAGAACAGTCCAAGCACTCATGCAAAATACGACAAAATATGAGCTAAAAAAGCGATGATCATTTTTGCCCAGTTTTTTTGCAGCTGGATGTTGCCAAAGCAAAATTAGAGTGATCGCCACTAAATTTAAAGTTCTTTCCCTTTAACTGTTGTTGTCAAGGAAGCTGGCTTGTTTACATGGAGTCATCACCCTGGAGATTTTCCGGGTTGTTGGCGTATAGAGTGCACATATAGTCCCGGACTATTTCCAGGGTGGGGCAGTCAAGCGGTTGTTGCTGCTGTTTCGGCTTTGGGGTTTTGTTGTTGTTGTTGTTGTTGTTGTTTGTTGTTGTTGCTTGTTTTCCTTCCTCAGCTAGACATGTCAGGTTCCTCAATGCCGAGATTCTGCGAATGCCACCATTTGCCCAGCCGCCATTAACTTAAGGCAGCTGATTTCCTGACTTCAGAGATGATTGTCTAAACATGCGTGTGTAATAACAACTCGCACTCTCCTTTAAAGGAGACCACAACAACAAAAAATCCCCTGAAATCAAGGGTATGGCTGCCTCTATGATGAGATATTTGAAAAATGCAATAAAATAAAATAAAATAAAACAAAATAAAACAAAATGATATCAGATCATCCACAAAGTCCGAACATGACTACCTGAATGGTGGGTAAAAACTATCACATATATATGCAAAATCCTACCATAGGTAAACCTCGCAGCTCTAGCCTAGGGACAAAAAAAAAGAAATACTGATATAATAATAAAACAAATAATAATAAACACAACAAAATGCAAGACAATAAACTCATATTCAATCAAAACCGAAAAAGAACACAAAAAACCAAAACAAAGCAAACACACACCTGCGTCTTTTTCCGGACGCCAGGATCCACATGAAGCCACAGACTATCCTCATCCTGCCGCATTCCCACTTGGTTCAGCTCCACGAACTGAGCGATATGAGTCAGGTTGATCTGCTGGAGGTTGATATCGTCCTTGTCGCCGTCGCTGTCGCTCAAGTCGACAGGAAAACGACCTCTCTGCATATCGTACACGACACGACTGGAGCCGATGTAGTCAAAGGCTTCCTACCACAGAGAAGGAAGGAAGAGATGCTACTGATGTAAAAAACGAACGCTGCTAGAACTTCAGGGGGGGCAGGGATAGCCTAGTGGTTAGAGCGTTGAGCTCGTGATCTGATGGCAGAAGTTCAAACCACCACCAAGACTCTCAAATGAGAGGATCATTTTGCCAGGAGGCCAAATCAGTACCGACTCCCCTTCCCCCTTCGGATGAGATTATAAACCAAAGTCCCATGTGCAAACACATGCAGAACAAGTTACGCACACACTGATAACCCGTTTTTTCTTTCGGAAGTAGGCCACTGCATGCCGGTAGGAACGGATTATGATTTAAAAAAAAAAAATGCATGGTGAAGGAAGGTGGCAGGATGGTTAAGACGTTTGCCTGCCAACAAGTAAACCGTGAGGTTCTGGGTTCAATTCCCAGCCTCGCCCTTTCTTCCCAGTTTGACCAAAAAATCAAACTGAATGTCAAAGTCCTTCGGATGAGACTACAAATCGAGGCCCCATGTGCGAACGCATGCAGAACATCTCGCGCACACATTAAATCCTGTTCCGCTGTTCGAAAGAGTAGGCCATTGTGTGCCGGTGGGAACAGATGACACTTTTTTTTTTTAAACGCATACACACGCATAAATAAAAAAATTTAAAAATAATTTTTAAAATGTCATCTGAGTGCTTTGATTTGTTGCTTTACAAGATTCAGCGGTATATAAATTCCATACATTATTATTATTATTATTATATTCCCAAAGTTGAAATGCAGCTACCATACTGGTCGGCAAAAAAGTTGCATATATGCAAAAATCTCACCATTGGTGAACCTTGGAGCTCTAGCAGAAGAATGACCCACCCCCGCCTCCCACGCACCAAAAAGATGTATGCGCACTGGTATGCCACTTAGATATTATACCCAACGTTGGTATGTGGCCACCTTAATGGTGGGTAAACGGTCACATACACAAAGTCTCACCATTGGTGAATGTTGGAACTCTAGCCATTGCATGAATAAAAAAAGAACTTCACTGCTGTATTACAAAACAAATCTAACTAAATAAATATGGGGTTTTTTTTTTCCATCACCATTCCTCAGCTACAGCTCCGAGATTCACCAACGGTGACATTCTGCAACGGTGACCGTTTTCACCCACTACACCACACACACACACCCCAACCAGCCCCTCACCCACCCCACACACATACCACCCACACCCCAACCAGCCCCTCACCCACCCCACACACATACCACCCCCCACCCCAACCAGCCCCTCACCCACCCCACAAACATACCACCCACACCCCAACCCCCACCCTCCCCTCCCCACCCCACAAACATACCACCCACACCCCAACCCCCACCCTCCCCTCCCCACCCCACACACATACCACCCCACACCCCAACCAGCCCCTCACCCACCCCACAAACATACCACCCACACCCCAACCAAGCCCCTCACCCACCCCACAAACATACCACCCCCCCTCAACCCCCACCCATCCCCTCCCCACCCCACAAACATACCACCAGACACCTCAACCCCACCCTCCCCTCCCCACCCCACAAACATACCGACACCCCAACCCCCACCCCACCCCCATAAACATACCACCCACACCCCAACCCCCACCCTCCCCTCCACCACCCCACAAACATACCACCCCCACCTCAACCCCCACCCTCCCTCCCCACCCCACAAACATACCGACACCCCAACCCCCACCCCACCCCACAAACATACCACCCACACCCCAACCCCTCCCTCCCCTCCCCACCCCACAAACATACCACCCACACCCCAACCACCCCTCACCCACCCCACAAACATACCACCCCCACCTCAACCCCACCCTCCCCTCCCCACCCCACAAACATACCACCCACACCCCAACCAGCCCTCACACCCACCCCACAAACATACCACCCCCACCTCAACCCCCACCCTCCCACCCCACCCCACAAACATACCACCCACACCCCAACCAGCCCCTCACCCACCCCACCAAACAAAACCACCCACACCCAACCCCACCCCTCCCCACCCCACAAACATACCACCCACCCCCCAACCAGCCCCTCACCCCCCCACAAACATACCACCCCCCCAAACCCCCACCCCCCCTCCCACCCCACAAACCCACCACCCCCACCACCCCCCCCACCCCACAACATACCACCCACACCCAACCAGCCCTCACCCACCCACAAACATACCCCCACACCCCAACCACCCCACCCCACCCCACAAACATACCACCCACACCCAACCAGCCCCTCACCCCCCCCACAAACATACCACCCACACCCCAACCAGCCCCCACCCACCCACAAACATACCACCCACACCCCAACCCCCCCTCCCCCCCCCCCACCCCACAAACATACCACCCACCCCCCAAAACCACCCCCCTCACCCCACCCCACAAACATCCCACCCACACCCCAACCAGCCCCTCACCCACCCCACAAACATACCACCCACACCCCAACCACCCTCACCCACCCCACAAACAAAACCACCCCCACCCAACCCCCACCCTCCCTCCCCACCCCACAAACATAACCACCCACACCCCAACCCCACCCTCCCCTCCCCACCCCCACAAACAAAACCCCCACCCCCCCACCCCAACCACCCCCACCCCCCCTCCCTCCCCACCCCACAAACATACCACCCACACCCCAACCACCCCCACCCACCCCCAAACATACCACCCACACCCCACCCACCCCCACCCCCCCACCAACACAACATCCCCACCCCCCCCCAACCCAAAACATCCCCCCAAACCCCACCCCCCTCCCCCCCCACAAACATACCACCCACACCCCAACAGCCCTCACCCACCCACACACATACCCCAAATCCCAACCCCAACCACCCCTCACCCAACCCCACAAAATCCAACCATCACCAAAACCCTCACCCACCCCAAACATACACCCAAAACCCACAACCACCCCACCCACCCCACAAACATACCAACCCACCCCAAACCCCACACCACCCTCCCAAAAAAAAACCACAAAAACCCAACACCCCACCAACCCTCCCCCAACCCACCCCAAACACTACCACCCCCACCCAACAGCCCCCCACCCTCAAAATTTTCCCCAACCCACACCCCAACCAAACACTACACCCATCCCCATTCAAACAACCACCCCACCCCAACCCCCCCCCCTCCCCTCCCCACCCCACAACAACCCACCCAAAACACTCACCCCCACCCCAACTCCCACCCCAACCCACCAACATACCGAACCCCCAACCCCCACCCCCCCCCACCCCAAAACCCCCAAACACCCCACCCCAACACCTCTCCCCCCCCCACCCCACCCAACATACCACCCACACCCCAACCCACCCCTGCAACCACCCCAAAACCAAAACCCAAACCCCACCCCAACCACCCCCTCACCCACCCCACAAACTACCACCCAAACACCCCAACCAGCCCTCCCCCACCCAAACAAACATCCAACCCCCACCTCAACCCCCACCCCCCACCCTCCTCCCCACAAAATAACCAACCCAGAACCCAAACCAGCCCCAACCCCCCCGCCACAAAATACCACCCCCACCCACCAGCCCTCACCCACCCCAACAAAAACCACCAACCCCAAACCAGCCCCTCCCCACCCCACAAACTACCACCCACACCCAACCAGCCCCTCACCCACCCCAACCAAACATACCACCCAAAACCCAAAGTCCCCCACCCACCCACAAAAAACAACCCACACCCAAACCACCCCACCCAACCCTCCCCACCAACATACACACCACACCCACAACCCCACCCCCTCCCAAAGGGCCACCCCTCCCCACCAACAAATCACACCCAAACCCCCCACCCCCCCCCCCCACAAACCCACAACCCCCACCCCCCTCCCCAAAAACCACCCAAAACCCCACCCCCCCCTCCCCTCCCCACCCTACCCCACCCCCACCCTCCCCTCCCCACCCCACCGTTGCCCTACACCAAACCCAATATGTTTCTTTCGAGCCGAAGGCCCATAAGCCGAGCTACCCCGTTTTCTGTACCCTTTAAGCGAACTGATGGTTTTTCACCACCCCGTACAAGAGCAAAGTCTGTCGCCAGATACTTCCCCCAGCAGAGCTGGTACCCACTTGTACACCTGGTGGAGTGAGGAAATGGGATAAGTTCTTTCCCAAGACCAACACCGACCGACGGGATCGAACCCGCACCTCTGGATCACGAGTTGACCGCCTAACCAATGGACCACGGTGCCTCCTACCCAAACCCAACCCCCCCCAAAAAACCAGCAGACCTAGCTACAACTCACTCCTGCACAAGATGAACAGATTCTTGGAGGCCGGGCAACTGACGATTTCCCTTGCGCACCTTCCACAGGGGCTTTGGCTGTCCAAAAGGTCACATCCGTGACCGCCATTTAAACTGCTGGTTACACCCCGAAAAACAGCCCCATCAGCCCTTCTGCAAAAAAGGTGAAAGGGCAGAGTGGACCAAGGTGTTGGAGGTGTGTGTGTGTGTGTTATGTGTGTGGTTTTGTTTGTGTGTATGTGTGTTTGTGCTGTGTTGTGTGGTGTTGTTTGTGGGGTTTTTGTTTGTGTTGTGTTTTTTTGTTGGTGGTGTTGTTGTGTTGGTGTGTGTGTGTGTTTGTTTTGTGTGTGGTGTGTAAAGTGTGTGTGTTTTGAATGTGTGCGTGTTAATTCTGTGTGTTTTTATGTGTGTGTGTGTGTGTGTGGTGTGTGGTTGTGGTGTGTGTGTGTGTGTGTGTGTGTGTGTTTTTTTGTGTGTGTGTGTGTAATGTGTGTGTGGGGTTTGTATTGTGCTGTGTAGTGTGCGTGTGTGTGTTATGTGTTGTGTGTTGTTTTGTGTGGTGTGTGTGTGTGTGTTGTTTGTTGTGTGGGGTGTTGTGTGTGTTGTGCCTTTGTTCATGTGGTAACTTGTTTAGTTTATTTATAACTAAATAATGACAATTATGATTGATACAATGCTACTTCACTACCATCCACCATGGCGCAGTGTTAGCGTGAGAGAATGCGGGAAGTTGCAGTTCCAACCCCTTAAAGAGTCGCAGGAAAAATTTTTCCCTCAGCCAGCTCCAAAACCCGGGAGTGGGTTTGCTAGGGCTCATGGGGAAGACGGGACCACACATCCACTACTCCACTTCACGATGCGGTTTCGAAAGCGCTGTTTCGAATGGTTTGACCAACACTGCGGGTGCCTGTATCTCCCACCCTGGTTGACCTGGGTACACATGATACGATGCGGAGTACGACCCTGTCAAGTACCCTCGAGCACTTGCCCTTCCTAGCACAGCATTGCAAATGTCCCCCTCCTCACTTCCATCCCAGGCATAAGAAAAATGTCTCCGATCAGTGGCCCATTGCCCTGGCCTCACGTGCACCCATACACTTCGTGCCTAGGTGAGTTGCATCAAACCCTACGGAATAAAATTATAGACTCAAGCGCACCCACCAATGGTGCGCACACATACAATCATGCAACTTTTACATCTTTTTTGTTGTTTGGGTTTGTTTGGTTGTTTTTTTTTTGGGTTGTTGTTGGTTTTTGTTTTTTTTGGGGGGGAGGGGTAGAGGGGAAATAGATAAACAAAGCTAAATTTCTTTCTATGTTAATGAACTAGTTGAAAAAGAGTTTTCCCCGAACAAGAAAATCTTCACACTGAAGGATGGGAACATTAGTTCGTTGTTTAAAAAATTTTTTTTATTAAACCATTAAAAAACAAAACACTGAGTAAAATGCTAAAATCCTGTCTGTCCTCTGCAAATTTGTGTTCTCTCATCCGCCTTTCCCTCGTCTCTTTCTGTCTAGGTGTCGTCGTCTCCCCTCTCCCCCCCCCTCCCCCTTCCACTCTCTGTTTCACCTCACTCACTCACAACACACACACACCTACACCCCACCAATCTCCATCCATCACCTTATCCTACATGTGTAGACATGACAACTGTCCCACCACACCCTCGCCCACCCCCCCCCCCCACACCACCTACACTCCACCAATCTCCTTCCATCAAACCTTATCCTACATTTTAGACATGACAACGTCCTCACACACACACTCGCCCACCCCCCCCCCCCACACACCCTACACCCCCACCAATCTCCTTCCACTACCTTATCCTACATGGAAGACATGACAACTGTCACCTCACACACCTCGCCCACTTCAACCCCCCCCCCCCCCTAACCCCCACCCCAACCCCCCCCACCCCCAACACCCCACCCCCCCCAACCCCCCCCCCCCAACCCCCCCACACCCCACCCCACCAACCCCACCCACCAACCCCCCCCCCCCCCCCCCCCCTCCAACCCCCCCCCTCCCCCCCCCCCCCCCACCCACCCCCCCCCAATCCCCCACCCCCACCCCCCCAACCCCCCGCCAACCCCCCCCCCCCAACCCATCCCCCCCCCAACCCCTTTCCCCCCCCCAACCCACACCCCACCAACCCCCCCCCCCCCCCCCCCCCCCCACACACCCCCCCCCAACCCCCCCCCCCCAACCCCCCACCACACCCCACCAACCCCCCCAACCCCCCACCACCCACCCCACACCAACCCCACACCCCACCAACCCCCCCCCAACCCCCCCCCCCCCCCCCCATCCCCCAACCCCCCCCCCCCCCCCAACAACCTACCCTGGCAGCCAGCACGACCACGAGCGGGGGGGCCTGGTGTGGTTGCTGGCAGGCTCGCAGGTGGCCGCCACTTTGCGGTCGCCCAGGGGTCGCAGAAGACGGCGTCCACTTCGGGAGGGGGCCCTGCAGCAGCGGCCCCCGGCGCAGGCAGTCTGGCGCTGCCGCCCCGTGCATGTCCGCCACCAGCCCATGGCGCACAGAGGGAAGGCCGAGCGGGGGGCCCCCCCCCTCCCCCTTGCTGCAGGGGGGGCTTGTTGAACTGTCCCAGCACTGCCACAAGGGTGGGAACACAAAAAACCTTTTTTTTTTTTATCCCCAATTTTTTTTTTTTTTTTTTTTTTAAATTTTTTTTTACTTTTACTTCCTCCTCTCTCTCTCGTTCCTCACCTCTCCCCTTCTCTCTCTTAGAGCTCTGAGTTCACCACCACGGGTGAAATTTTGTGAACGCTACTTTTTTATTTTTTATTTTTTTTTTTTTTACTTCCTCTCCCCTCTCGTTCCTCAGCTCTCTCTCTCTCTCTCTCTCTTAGAGCTCTGGGGTTCCCACCACGGGTGAATTTTGTGAACGCTACTTTTTTTTTGTTTTTTGTTGTTGGGGGTGGGGTGGGGGACATTTTGGGAGGGGGAGGGGATAGCTCAGTGGTGGGAGCACTCGCTTTCTTTCCCCCCCCCCCCCCCCCCCCCCCCCCCCCCCCCCCCAGCCAATTTAAGCAGCGTCGAGCGTGGTGTTACCACTTGGATGGTGACCGTTTGCGCCCGCCTTGGCTTCCGTACAGTTCCCCCATTTTACCCAGCTGTAAATGGGTCCCTTTTGCCCTCTTTAGGGTCGGGGAAGGTAAAACAGCGAGGGAGAGGAGATGGGCGCCACTGCCCTCAATATGCTGGCCCTAGAGAAGTGAGGTCTCTGACGCCTCGCTCCCCTATGACCTTATAGGTTATGGGACTCTTTACCTTTTTACTGTTTTTTACCCACCATTACTGAACTTCGTAGTGGATGGAAAGAGACCAAAGGGAAGACCTAGCAAAACCTGGACTGCCTGTATTGCAGATGATCTTAGAGAAAGGGGCATAAATAAGGAGGAAGCTCAAAACAGAGAGAGATGGAGAAGGCTCATCAATGTCAAACCTCCCCTGGGAGAAACATGACAAAAAAGGAAGAAGAAGAAGAAAAGCCTCTTAACTGCAGAGTGCAAGTGCATCCTATAGGCCGGGGAATAAAATTCTGATGTACCACTTGCTATGTTCATGGGGGTCCCTGTTACTCAGAAATTACTAATATAAATAATCGTGATATTCTGCCCAATGACTTGTATATATAGATAGACAGATATCATACATGCAAGTCAACTGTAGGTGTGAAACTTGGTCACTGTATGAAAAATTGTCCTCTTTAACCCTATTCATACCAAGTAAAAAGGGGAGATAAGCACCCCGTGCCCAAGCAATTTTGAGTTTAACGACTTGAAAAGTGGGTGACCCAATAAAAAAAATTATTTAAAAAAAACTGCTGGTTTGTTTGTGATGAAATTTGGAATGTGTGTGGAAGAGTGTGTGGTTTGTATCTTACAATAACAAAAACTAACACAAAAGTTAAATTTTTTCTATAATAACAATTTTATTCAGTAAAAAAAAAAGAAACAGGTAACACACTTGACAAACTTGCACAAACATAGCCACTGACAATTTTTTTTTGGTGATGATTCACAGCACTCAAGAATAATCCAAGCACAACACATAATAATCCAATTGATACTTGAAAAACACTTAAAAAAAATGAAATTGTCAGAATCGTGTTGATATGAAGGCACTTGATTTCTCAGTTTTTTGGGAAAAACCACTTGAGTTCAGCAGTTACACAAACACACACACACACTCACACTATACACAAGCTATGTACAAATACAGGGTGCAGGTGTCTACTGGTCTCCTGCTGCATCCACCCTTGCTTTTTGTAGCCAAGTTGGAATGGTATCTCTCGAAGCACTCCCCCAGGGACAGACCCTTGTCGCATTCCCGCACACGTACCTGTCTCCTTCCGGACGTCATACCCCTTCCCTGTGGCTTTCCTCTTAGAGCAAAAAACACAGACTCTTGGGGTACTGCTTCTTGGCTGTGGCAGGTACTTTGGTCAGGAAGTGCTTTTCCTTGATCTGGCTGGAGGATCAGAGATACGCGCTTGAAGACCTTGGGGGCCTGTCGTCCCGCAATCATCTCTCGGCCAGGTCAATTTATGAACTGCAGCTGGCTGGTCTTGGGCCAGGATTGTTCATCCGTAAATCAGGGAGGCCCGCACTTTGGCCAGATGAAGCAGATGAAAGCAGGCTCTTTTCCACCACTTCCAGTCTTCCGTTGAAGGAGTAAACTGAAGGTGTTGATCAAATTGATCAACACCATTCATGTTTTGGTTTGTACTGTGCACTACCCTGAACCATGATGGGCTGGTTTGTGGTCTTTTTTTTTTTTTGCCACTGTCTAACAAATCTGCCAGTGCTGCAGTGACAGCAAGTCACCATCTTCTTATCGTTGTAAATTTTAAGACATGCAGACTGCCACTTGTGTCCTGGTTGTCGCCATCATTTGGTGAAATAGTCCGCTTCATTTCGGGGTTTGGCCCTTCTGTAGATTTTTGGGTGCCAGCTGTGAATGGCAAACCCCGCCTGCCTTCCTGAAGGGGCCGGGTTTCTGTTGTTCCTTTCCCTCCGAAGATCCATGAATAGATCCACGGGGAAAAAAAGCTGTCGATGAAGATGGTGTGGCCCTTCCCGTGGAAACTTCAGACAGGCCTTTACCACATTGGGGCCATGGTCTTTCCCCCGTTGCTGCCCCTTTCTGCCAGAGTAGATCTCCATCTTGCAGACAATAGGGATCCCCTCTCACAGCACAGGTACATTTTTATCCCGTATCTGATGGGCTTGCTGGGATAAACTGGCGAAATTCAACTCGCCCCCGCCACGCCTCAAAGGACTCATCAATGGCCATTTCTGCTTTGGGACTGTACACAGCGCAAACTTTTCTTGCAGCTTGGCACAAGAGCTGGATCTTGAAGAGCTTGTTGTGGGCAGGATCCTCACGAGGCAAAATTCTCGTGTTGTCATTTAGGTGGGAAAACCAGAGGATTGCTTCAAAGCGGTTCCTGCTCATGCCTTCCCGAAGATGGGTGTTTCTAGGTGGGGTTAGTAGTCCAGTACATCTTTATGTCTGGGGTTTTTTCCCCTATCCCCATCAAACATAGAACCCCAGAAACACCTTCACTCCCCTGTGGGGACCTCTGTCCAGTCCGCAAGCAATTTTGCCGTTTGATGGCTGTCCAAGTCTGCTTTGACTGCTGGGCGTAGAGGTTGGTCCCGCTCAACCTCTGCGTCAGCATGTCGTCCCTCAACAAACAGCTGGGAAATACTCCCAAGCTGATGCATCAGGTTGGATGTCCACCTTTATGCCTGGGCTGCCCCGAAACAAATATTCTTCATGAAGTTTTGAACAAAGCTAAATCAAAATAGCAATATCAGGATCTGAAAAAAAAATGTATTTACGCAGTCACTAAAAATTCCCACTGCACAATAAATTTGTATTACACAAAATTTTTTATTTTATTTTTGTTACATTTTGTGTAAAACACCCCACCCCCCAAAAAACACACAAAAAAAAACCCAAAAACAAAAACCAAACCTACACCTAATTTTGTTTTGGTACACAGAAAGTATACAACCATGCCTATGCCTCTATCAGGCTCAATGCCTAATTGAGACTTCTATTTCTGCCAGGTGACTGTCTGTCTGTCTGTCTGTATGTATGTATGTCTGTCTCTTTCCTGTGTGTGTGTTTGTGTGAGAGAGAGAGAAGAGAGAGAGAGAGAGAGAGAGAGAGAGAGAGAGAAAAGAGAGAGAGAGAAGAGAGAGAGAGAGAGAGAGAAAGAAAATATCCATTTATATGTTTTGTATTTTTTGTGCAACATGAACTTGGAAAAAAAAAAAGAAATTTTTTTCCCCTCTCCATGATATTATTCATTTACACCTGCACCCCTGTACAAACTATAAAAAAAAACTACTAAAAAAAACCCCAACACAGCTGTGAAAAGCATTATTGTTGACAACAATTCATGTAGAGAAAATCAATTTTGAACTGCCCCCGCCCACCTTACACACCGGGTCACACCACACACCAGCACAACACAGACTGACTGAGCAAAAAAAAAAAACAAAACAAAAAACTACAGGAGACTTACCTGTAAACTGGGGGAACATGTGGCTGGTTGTCAGTGCCCTCTTCTGTCCACAAAACATCGTTTTTGCTGCCTCTCCTTGCTGGCGTGCACCCCCTCTTGGTGTTGATGTTCGAATTCGAGGTGCACCCCCCCTCCTTCGACCCTTTAAAACTTTTACTTCACCACGCGAATGTTGAAGGTTGCGATCGGCAGCCACTTCTTCTTCTTCTTCTTCCATTTCCCCTTCGATCTCATCGAATTTCAGTGCTATCACTTGGCACATATTCGTCCCGAACTTCCTCTATAGGGGGTCCGACTCGCTGTCCGACGTCCAGGACAACTTCGTTTTTCACAAATTTTGGAGGTTAATTCGCCGCTTCCGACAATCGTTTTGGCCGCAAAACGTTTAAACACGTCAGTGCCTAGTACAATTACTTCCCCTTTCCAAAACGACCCCTAACGGGCTGTAGGAACAGTAACTCTCACGAAGAAGAGCCGAAACGAAATACCCATCACGAACGAAATGTCTTTTGCGGTCCCAACGTGACGTCATAGCGAAAACAGAACCTTTGTTGCGGACGAAATGTTAACACAGGCAACTGTAGGTGTGAAACTTGTCACTGAAGAAAAAATTGTCCTCTTTAAACTCAACGCAATTTATTTCATGAGGGTAATAGATAAAAGCTACAAGACTTTTTCATATAGCCCCAAATGAAAAGAAAATGCAGCAAGAAAAACAAAATATATGATAAAAATGAAACACACACACACACATACCAGCAGATGCAGAAAGAAGATAGATAGATAGATAGAGAGAGAGAAAAGAGAGAGAGAGAGAGAGAGAGAGAGAAAAGAGAGAGAGAAAAGAGAAGAGAGAGAGAGAGAGGTAGAGAGAGGGGAGAGAGAGAGAGAGAGACTGAAAAAAAAGAAAAACAAACCCTTCAAAGAAACAAAAATGTACAAATGAAACACCATACACGGGCAACATTATTCTGCAGAATGGACATCCTCTGTGCCCATCCCAGTGTTTAATAATAATAATAATAATAATATGGAATTTATATAGCACTGAATCTTGTAAAACAAACAAATGTCATGACTCGGTTGCCGAAACAAAACACATACAGGTGAACTGGCATAATTATAACACATTAAGAGAAAAATATCATCAGATTTTCTTTTAAAAAAAAAGTCAGAACAATGCACTGGGAAGGCAGAAAATAAGTGAGAGAGAGAGGAAGAGGAGGGATGATGCAGTGGTCACCACCTCAGATGGGGTGTGGGGGGGTGGGGTGTGGGATATAGTGGTTAGAGCACTGAGCTGATAATCTGAAGTCCGGGGTTTGAAGCACCACTGAGGCACCTGTTTGAAAAGATTTTTCCCCTGGAGTTAACATTAGTACCGACTCCACTCCCCTGAAAGTCCTTCATATGTGACCATAAACTTAGGGTTCAGTGTGCAAACACACCCAGAACACCTTACGCACATGTTAATAAAACAAAAATCCATCTTCAGAAGAGTAGGCCATTGTGCGCTGGTAGGAACGGATCACAGTATTTTTAAAATGTAGGCACACTGGTTTTTGTGTTTAAATATCATCCCTGATGTTGGATTGCGGTGACCTTAACTTAGGCCTACAGTCACATATAAAAAATATAAAAAATCTCACCATCGGTGAACCTTGGAGCTTAACCCTTTACCATTCGCATTTCTTACAGAGAAACTCTCTGTAGTATTCGGAAATTTATGCTGTTTTTTTCAGAGAATAAGGTACCTCAAGTACACATAGTCCTGTACAGTTACTATTGTGCGCAGAGCAGTCATATTTGGCCAAAGTATTCATATGATGTCATACTTTGTTCTGCACCCCAAGATGTGTGCCCTACCTACATGTGTCGTGCTGCTGTCCCCTCTTTGTCACCAAATACAGGTAATATTGCAGTGACATCATGCTGTTAGTCTACAACTACCCTCTAACATGCGCAATATAGGTATGTGATTAAAAAAAATAATATGTGTGGTCCTGCCTGAATGTGTCCTCCATCGCATCCACCGTCATGGTAATCCAATCGAACATTCACACGTCACAAAATTACTGCCACCAAGTCTACACTTCCTCAGTGGAAAGTATTCAAACATATTGAAAACGACGTTGACTAATGCGCGTATATACATTATTTACAAATATATGCTGACGCCTACTATTTACAGACACTAGTGTGTCCTTCACCAATAGCTAGCTACATGGCTGTCACAATGCAGGTGTCACAGTCAGTGTCGCGTCCAGGTGTGTTGGCGTGTTTCTCAGGTGAAAATACTGATTAATTTTGAGAAATCTGGTTTTCGTCATAATATTACTGATCCGTGACTCAGAAAATGTCAAATCAGTAGACCAGTAGAGATGAAGCCTCGGCAAACGCTTGATCCCCATCATGATCAAAACTGACAGGTAAGCCCAAATTTCCTGAGGTGTTGTTTCTGTCCGTAATGGATCTATGACTAAGCCTTTCACAGCGATCTTTTGCCTGGCATAATTGTTAGTTTCATCTGCTACAATTTGAAAAAAATGTTGGGGCACAAACAAAACAAAGTAATCTAAGAGCTTGGCATTCAGTGAAAGAGTTTGTGCCGGCCCAGTCGGCAGCGTGAAATCTTGCACTGAGCAAGGCACTTGTGCACTGCGCCATGTCGTCTGCTATGAAGCCAACGGAATGTTATCCTCAGCATCACTTTCCGACTCACTACCTTCTCCTATTTCATCTCTTTCTTCTACATCTACTTCAACATCGGATTCAACATTTTATTCTCTTTCGAACTGTTCCAGTTGAGCCAAAATAGCTTCAATTTCCACATCAGTATATTCCTCCCAAATTGTATGCTCAATCTTTGCTGCCATTTTTAGCTACAAGAAAGCGTGGGAAAGACAAAGCCAGTCACTGGCCAATTTCTTGTGAAAGGGAGGCTGTGTAGCACTGAATTTGGTGTCCATTCCTTCCTTAGTTTATGCTGACCTCAGTGGAATGTTCATTCATAGTGTGCATGTACTAGGTAGAGCTTAGTGCATGAGGAAAAATCCCCACTAGGCTGAAATGATGTCCGGCGGGCTGCGGCGGGTATAAATAGATGCGGGCGAGCGGGCAGCGGCGGGCTACGGCGGGTAAAAATGGGAAAGGGTTAAGCCGGAGAACAAAAAACAAAAAAAAACTGAAAAACAACCTCCTCGAGCCCCCACCTCCTCTCACAGCTGTCAGTTTTCCCCCACTTTCAGCTGCTCTCAGCTGCTATCCAACCTTCCCATCTCAGCCCAGCTGGTGCTAATTATAGCCGGAACTGACCACACTTGGACTAGGTAAATGGAAGATAAAGGAAAAGGTAAAGGAGTCCCATAACCTATGTGGTCGTAGGGGAGCAAGACATCAGAGACCTCAGCTTCTCTAGGGGCCAGCATATTGAGGACAGCGCTCTATAAATTCCATATATTATTATTATTATTATTATCTCCTCTCCCTCGCTGCTTTACCTTCCCTGACCCTAAAGAGGGCAGGTACCCATTTACAGCTGGGTGAACTGGGGGAACTGTACTGAAGCCAAGGTGCGCAAACGGTCACCCATCCGCTTTGGTAGCCACGCCCGATGCTGCTTAACCTTGGCTTAGGGGAAGGGAGTGCTCTGACATGCTAAATTTAGCGCTCTTGACCGAGAGATGATGGATTTGTATGCTGTGCTCCCTCCCCTCCCCCCCCCCCCTCCCCTGCCCCCGCAAAAAAAAATCCTCACACCAACAAAGCAACCCCGCTGTCTCCACCTCTCTTTGGAACTCATCAGCGGGACCAGCACAACTCACTTTTTCCAGGATGGTTTTGACGTCGTCCTGCGATGTGATGGAGAAGATGGGGATGCCCAGGTCTTCAAAGAGCAGGCCGTCCCCGGCCAAGTTCCACTTCACCTTGCTGCAGTCCCTGAGGTTCGTGTCCCCGTACATGCCTGGAGGGGGCAGAGGTAGCCCAGCGGTTAGATCATCCCTTTTTCTTGGGAAGGGGACAGGGAGGGGGGGGGTTACAGCACAGTGGTTATTACAGCATTGCACTTGTGGTTTCACAGCCTGGGGTTTGAGCCATCACTGAGACGCTGATTCGTGGGGATTTTTACTTCTGGAGTTAACGTCAGTGCTGATTCCGCTCCCACGAGAGTCCTTCGGATGAGACTTAAATACTAAGACCCTGTGTGCAAACACACGCAGAACATCTTGCGCACACGTTAAAACACCTTCTGCCTTTTTGCAAAATATATTTTTTTAATGTTGTTAATTCTTTTATATCGAGGATAATGGAATAAGTACTTACGTGCTTTTGTTTTTACATCCAGTCCCCGGGTGTATGCGGTTTGTAAATTTTGTCATCTGTTCCCACCGGCACACAATGGCCTACTCTTACGAACAGCGGAACAGGATTTTGAATCACTGCGATTTCTCAGAAAAACAGAAACATACAGCCTGACACTAAAAACCATTCACCGCTCATTGAAATCTCTTGGAAAAACATAAATATATAGCTATAGCCTAAAAATCATCTACCAATGAATCACAGCAATTTCTTGGAAAAACAGAAACAGAGATATACAGTTTGACACTAGAAAAATCATCTACCACTCATTGCAACTTCTTGGAAAAACAGAAACAGACACATACAGCCTGACCCTAAAAATCATCTACCAATCATTGCGATTTCTCAGGAAAAACAGAAACGTAAAGCTTGACACTAAAAATCGCCTAGTTAGCCCCCCCCCCCCCCCCCCTCAACTTACCAGAACCACTGTTGGGACAAGTTTTGTCCACAGAGAAGCCATCTTTACGGACCCTGCTATCCAGGTCAGCGTTGAGGACAGCGATGCCAGAGACCCGATCCGAATGCGCCAGTCTTCGCACGTTGGCTCTGCAAACAAACAAACCAAACAAAAAACTTAGACGTGACGCTGAAACAATTGCAATTACACTTATTTCTGATGATTCGTTCATCAGCTCATTCAGGATATATAATATTGCCGGTTCTGAAGTTGTTCTTGTTTTTGATTTCTTTTCTCTTTCTATGGTTCTTTTCCTCTGAAGAGAACAGAATGAGCACTCATGTGCTTCTTTACACAATAGTCCCTGTGCGCACGTGATTTTGTAAATTGCTGAATCCATTCCCATCAGCACAAATGGCCTGCTCTTCCAGAAGGCCATTCAGGTTTTAACGTGTGGGCAAGATGATCTGCCTGTGTTTGCACAGTGATGGGTGGGGGGGGGGGGGCTTGGTTTATAGTTTCATCTGAAGGACTTTGGGGGGGGGAGTGGAGTCAGTGCTGATGTTACCTCCCCTTGAACAGGCATCTCTGTGGTGACTTGAACCTAGGCCATCAAATCATGATGAATGCAGTGCTTTAACCACCAGGCTACCCAGTCCCCTCTTGGCCAGTTTTAGTTGTACAGGTATCAGTATCCCAATGTTTCAAGCTACTGTTAACAACGTCCACTATCTTGGTTTGAAAGCAGACTGAAGGATTCAACTTCTCTAAAAAATAAATAATGTTTTGACAACAACAACAACAAGCAGCAAACCAGTTACTTTCAGACCATAACAAAGTAGGATGTCATTCTGAGTTTAGGGAGAAACTATGCACTGGAAATGACCTACGCTTAAAATCAGTTTTGCCATTATGGAACTTAAAAATCTGCACCCCCCCCCTTCTGCATTCCTTGACGCTCGCTCGCTCTCTCTCTCCCCCTCCCTCACCCCCCTCCCTCTCTCTGCACATTCTTTGGCAAGAGCTACTATGTTCTCCAATAGACAAGTTTCACTGATGTGACTATTTGCCCATTTTTAAGGTAAACTGCATTCTGACTTCAGGGATGATGTCTAAGACATGACACCACCGTGCATGCATTTAAAGAAAAAAAAGATTTTGTCACCTGTTCCTACCAGCACACAAAGGCCTACTCTTTCAAAAGGCAGAACTGGGTTTTAGGGGGTGTGTGTGTGTGTGTGTGTATGTGTGTGTGTGTGAGTGTGTGTGTGTCAGTGTGTGTGTGTGTGTGTGTGTGTGTGTGTGTGTGTGTGTATATTTTGCTAGCGTTGGCACATGGGGTCTCGGTTTATAGAACGTGTGTGTGTCAGTGTATGAGTGTGTGTGTATGTGTATGTGTGAATGATATGTTTTGCTAGCGTTGGCACATGGGGTCTCAGTTTATAGAACGTGTGTGTGTGTGTGTGTGTGTGTGAGTGTGTGTGTGTGTGTGTGTTATGTTTTGCTAGCACTGGCACATGGGGTCTTGGTTTATATAACGTTTCATTCTGAGGACTTTGCTGAGAATTGAGTTGGCAAAGATGGTAACTCCCAGAGGAAAAACTCACGGGTGTTTCATTGGGGGCTTGAGCCAGCACCATCAGATAATGAGCTCAACACTCTAACCAAGGTCCCGTGTGCAAACGCACGCAGAAGACCATGCGCACATATTAAAACCCATTTTGCTTTTCAGAAGAGTAGGCCATTGTGTGCCAGTGGGAACGGATGAGAATATTTACAAAACTGCATACACATAGGGACTAGATTAAAATAAAAAACAAGCACATGAGTGCTTATTCCATTATTCTCGAAATGGAAGAATGAATAAATAAATAAAAAATAGCCACTAGGCTATCCTGCAAAACCCCTGCCCCAGTTTAACATCTGAGCATAGGTAATACATCAATTTGAATTGTTTTTTTATTTTATAAAATTTTTGGCAGTGTGGCACATTTTACAATCATATGCCTGGTAACTTGGAAAAGGGCAGGTAGTTGGGTTTTTGCTTTTATTTCCAGGGCTCTGACTGTACAGTACAGAAGTGCTATAGAGCAGCAAGACTTACGCAGTGAAGTTGATGGAGTCCAGCACGGTCATGTAGGGCCCAGTGGACCCCTCCTTCAGCACGTAGTTCCAGTCTTCCTCTGTCTGCAGGTAGTGGACCACGCCTGTGTTGCCCCCATATTCCGCTACATACGGCATCCATCACCAAAACAAAAAAAAACATCTTCTTTTTTTTTCTGTGTTTGTTCTGGTGGTAATCTTAAGGTGAGATGTATAAGTATAGGCACAAGATCATATATATATAAAGGTAAAGGTAAAGGAGTCCCATAACCTATAAGGTCGTAGGGGAGCGAGGCGTCAGAGACCTCACTTCTCTAAGGGCCAGCATATTGAGGGCGGCGCCCATCTCCTCTCCCTCGCTGCTTTACCTTCCCTGACCCTAAAGAGGGCAGGTACCCATTTACAGCTGGGTGAACTGGGGGAACTGTACTGAAGCCAAGGCGCGCAAAAGGTCACCCATCCAACTGGTAACCACGCTCGATGCTGCTTAACTTGGCTGGGGGAAAGCGAGTGCTCTGACCACTGAGCTATCCCGTCCCCATATATATATATATATATATATATATATATATATATATATATATATATATATATATATTATATATATATATAATATGCATGGGTTTCAAAGATCCTATAGTAAATTATGTCAGGTGTTCTTTGGGTCATGGAAACACAACACCTACCCAGCATGCATGCACCTTGTACTTGGAGAGGGGAGGGATGGGCTCCGCCAGGTTCAACTTGCCCAAGAAACATGGCCTGAAAAACTTCAGTGCAGTGCCCCCAAATGACTTCTTGATCAAGAAGTTGTTCAGGGAGAGAAGACAAGATGAGAAGAAATTATACTTTAATAAATCACTTCAGATGCCCCCCCATCTTCCCCAAACCCCACCCCAATCGGGATGCTGTGGGGGAGGGAGGGGGGGGGGGGGGGGGGCTGTCAGTATATAAACAACATACCGACATCTGAAAATTCTGTGCTAGGAATGACCTCTTTTCTATCCTTCTCTCTGTTTCTGCCTTGTTCCTTTTCTTCCTGTCACCTTCTGGTCTATTTTCTGTCTTCTTGGTCCATTCTCTTCTCTTCTTTTTTTTTGGGTTTTTTTTATTTCTCCAGAGAAAGACTTCAAAATACAACAACTCTCTCCCTCGCTGACGTCGGATGTGCTGGGCCTGATTTGTCAGGCGCTTAACGGTAGTGCAACACATCTTCGCTCATAAGATAGACAACAATAGTCGTTGTCTGAGCGTTCAACGAAGAAGACTTCAGACGCTGGTTATGATGGGCGTTTGAGAGCTCTGAGGATATATACATGCAAAATCTCACCATTGGTGGACCTCAGAGCTCTAGCCGAAGAACAAAAAACAAACCCTCAAACCCCCATCATAACCAGCGTCTGAAGTCTTCTTCGTTGAACGCTCAGACAACGACTATTGTTGTCTATCTTATGAGCGAAGATGTGTTGCACTACCGTTAAGCGCCTGACAAATCAGGCCCAGCACATCCGACTTCAGCGAGGGACAGAGTTGTTGTATTTTGAAGTCTTTCTCTGGAGAAAAAAAAAAGAGAGAGAGAGATATATACATATATATAATAATAATAATAATAATGTATGGAATTTATATAGCGCTGAATCTTGTAAAGCAACAAATCAAAGCGCTCAGATTTTATTTCATACCACTTTAAGTCACGGCAGATTTCTCTCCGTGAAATTCGGGCTGCTCTCCCCGGAGAGAGCGGGAGAACGCGTCGGCACTTGGCGCTGCGCCACCCTATATATATATATATATATATATATATATATATATATATATATATATATATATATATATGCAGCCATTTTAACACACCATTAAAGTAGCTGCATTCCGACTTCGGGGATGATGCTCTTAGGTAATGAGCTCTTCCACATCTTTGATTTTTCATTTTGGAAAAAATTCTTCAGAAAATCTGAAAAAAGTCAAGTTCCCTGGTCCAGGCCAAAAGCATCGTCAGTCGCGTCACTGATGCGAGCTAAGTACCAAGGCCTACATTGAAATGCTGTTATACCGAGGCTGTCTCTGACCAAGCAACGCTCTTATCATCACAACCAATCAGCAATTTCCCTTTTAAAGATGAAAAAAAAAAAAAAAAAAAAAAGCCCAAAGCAAATCCTCTCTGGACTGAAGTCAGAGTATGGCTGCCTATGTGGCGAGATAAGTACTTGAAAACAGTCACGGCTCGCAAACTTCTCATCCAGAGTGAACTTACCGTCTTCAAGCGATTCCTAACGTATGTGGGGTGATGGGGGTGGGGGGGGGGAGATTGTGAGATATGAGTGCATACTATTCTGTGCGGACGCCCAAGGGAGTGTTACGTTAAATCAGAGGAATGCCCAGCAACAACAATGACAATGAAGTCTTCCCACTAGTTTAAATTACAACCACCACCACCACCAACAACCACCAAAAAAAAGGACACTCACAGGAACAGCCGGCCTGATGTGTGCCGTTCAAAATACGGAAACAGGCATTTTGGGAAGAGGCAATGTCGATGTACATCTTCTCCCTAGTTCGTAAAGCCATCGTCACTGGAAAAGAAAAAAAACAACAACAACAGCAAACATGAAAAATAACCCCAAGCCAAAATGAAGCAGTACTTACTCTTTTATAGCCATACTTTGGAGTGGAAGGGGGTGAGGTGGTTGTGACGGTGGGCGGGTGGGGTGAGGGTTGGATAGCCTAGTGGTTAGAGCATTGAGCTCGCGATCTGATGGCCCGGGGTTCGAGCCATCACCAAGGCACCCACTCAAGGAGATATTTTTCCCCGTGGAGTTTTATTTTTATTTATTTGATTTTATTTATTCTTTTATATCGAGGATAATGAAGTTAACATCAGTAGCAACTCCACTCCCCTCCTAAAAGTCCTTCAGAGGAGACTATTAGTATTAACCGAGATCCTGTGTGCCAACATAATTATGCAGATCTTGAGCACATGTTTAAAACCCATTCTGCCTTTTTGAAAGAGCAGGCCATTGTGTGCCGGTAGGAGCGGATCACAAACTTAAAAAAAAAATACATGCACACTGGTGTTGTGTTTAGACATCATTTCTGAAGTCAGAATGTGGCTACCTTAACCCTTTAGTCCCCGGTCCAGCCGCAGCCGACAGTAATGGAGGCTGCTGCTAGATTCCAATCCGACCGCAGCCGACAGTTGGTTCTGCCCACGTGGGTAGTACTTTTCCATCACACACAGACCTCGTGGTTTTCACACTGTGTGTCTGAAAATTGGTGGGGCGATGCAGGGAGGGTGTCAGACGGTGCCAGTGATAAATTTAGACCACTAACATGCGTGTAGTGGTGAGGGAAGGAAGAAATAACAGTCAGCGACCGGAACGCTTTTCAATAGTGCAGTGTGGCGGAAAAAAAATCGCGTTTTCTTTAGTAGCACACGATTCATCTGATTAGCGAGACGATAAATTGAATGTTATTGTCTTGGAAGTAGAAACATTTGAACGAGAATTGTTAAGTGAGTCCAATATTAAACGCTTACAAGGAAGAGGAGGAAGGAAATGCTGCAGTTAGGGAGAAGAGTGAGCCTGAAAATAATGTGCTACAGGGCACATTCCTGACCTGTGCTACACACACAGACTGTGGAGAAATTTGACCTCCTGGCCAGTCCGCGGCATAGACACCTGAAAACGATGCCTTTTGACTGTTTTCTCATTATTACCACACTTTTGCTTTGAAACTGCAATGGCAGAAACGAACAGATATGCCGATAATGAAAATAGCAAGAAGGAAAAGAAAATAGGTCTCCCGTCTCGGTGTCTGCCAAGGTTCGACAGGTGAGAGCAATGGGTAACCCCCCCCCCCACACACACACACACAGACATCCATAATTTGTGCTTTTTGTGATGTGATGTGACCCTGTGCCACCACTAGGACTACTTTAGAGACTACCAACATTAAAATTTTGTAGGGTTACAGAAGTTCTGTGTTGTTTCGAATTTGTCACACCTGTGTTGTGACACTGGTGACAGTGTGACAGTCATGTACAATAATACACTTCTGTACACTAACAAACATGTGGTAGCACACGCAGATATGAAGTACAGTATAAAGATCACATGTTGATTAAATATGACTTGTTTTCAAAAGAAAAAATAGTTAAACAAAACTTCTGTCTCCTCAAGACATACCATAAAACAACAGGTGCTATGGGGACATTGTGTGACACATCCTTGAAGTGCTATTGCACATAACCATTGGTAAACACATCAGCTGGGTATCACTTCCTTATTCGACACTAACATGCTTGAACTATTGTCACATCCATGCAGGACTTGCTGTTTTATCATATATACCATATTTTTACCTGTGATTGGTGACAAATAAGGTGACAATGACAAGACATCTGGTGACCAGACACATAAACTTGCGCCTAAATGCAAGTACAAAGACATACCTAGCTTGTGACAAAATTTCAGCTTGATAGCTTGTCATGCACACACACAATTGTCTTAGGAGTAAAGTAAGTCAGATGGAGGTAGAAAACCTTCAAAGAATTCAAAATCTACAGGCAGTTTAGCTCCGTAGAATCCAACAACAAGAGGGTTAAAATATACAAATGGTGAGCAAATGGTCGCTTATGAAAAAAAACTTACCACTGGTGAACCTCACAGCTCTATTCAAGGAAGGAAAATACAAATTTATAGATCAAAGTACCCATTTTTCAATACATTTTGTATTGCTCTGTATACCAAGGTCAGTCGCAGCATATTTCTCTGCATGGAATTCAGGCTGCTCTCTTCGAGAAGAGCACATTATTTATTTATCTATTTATTTATTCTTTTACATCGAGGATAATGGAATAAGCACTCATGTGCTTTTTTACATCCAGTCCCCGTGTGTATGCGGTTTTGTAAATTTTGTCATCTGTTCCCACTGGCACACAATGGCCTACTCTTTCGAAAAGCGGAACAGGATTTAACGTGTGCGCAAGATGTTCTGCATGCGTTCGCACACTGGGTCTCGGTTTATAGTCTCATCCGAAGTGCTATCCATAATCTTTTTTTCATAGAAATTCCATCAGTCTGAATCCGCATTTGTTTCCCTACAAGAGAGGCTATTTTCTACCCAATTTTGCCAAGGACAACTCCTTTGATGTTGTGGGTTCTTTTATGTGCGCCGACTGTATGTTACACATGGGACCCTGGCTTATTGTTTCACCTGAAAGTCTAACACCCAGACCACCACTTTCCTTGGGAGAGCACATCACCACAAGAGCAGTACCAGTACCACTGATATGGTTTTCTCTCTATAGGTAAAGGAGGTAAAGGAGTCCCATAACCTATAAGGTCATAGGGGAGCGAGGCGTCAGAGACCTCACTTCTCTAGGGCCAGCATATTGAGGGCAGCGCCCATCTCCTCTCCCTCGCTGCTTTACCTTCCCTGACCCTAAAGAGGGCAGGTACCCATTTACAGCTGGGTGAACTGGAGGAACTGTACTGAAGCCAAGGCGCGCAAACGGTCACCCATCCAAGTGGTAACCACGCTCGACGCTGCTTAACTTGGCTGGGGGAAAACGAGTGCTCCGACCACTGAGCTATCCCGTCCCCTCTATAACAATTTTTTTTCTCTATTTTCCTGTGTGCATGTGTTTTTGCTTGCCTACAGGTTTTTTTTTTTTTTCCCCTACATAATTTTTTTACATGGGTTAATCTTCTTGTTGCCTTGGGTTCTTTCACATGCCCTAAATGTAAGTTGCACAAAGGACCTCGGCTTCTAGTCTCTCTACTCTGAAAGACTAGCACCAAGACCACCTCAAGGTCTAGAGGTAAAGGAAAAGCTTCAGTTCAAATGGTGATTGTACAATGTGACTTCTCAATTTCCAGAAGGGTGCATTACCTCTAGACTGATCCACCTGTGTGAGTGCATATATATGTGTGTGTGAGACCGTGTGTGTGTGTAAGTGTGTGTGTGTGTGTGTGTGTGTGTGTGTGTGTGTGTGTGTGTGTGCATGTGTGTGTGTGTGTGACTGTGTGTGTGTGACAGAGTGTGTGTAACTCTGTTGTGTGTGGTGTGTGTGTGTGTGTGTGTGTGTGTGTGTGTGTGTGTGTGTGTGTGTGTACTACTATGTATACGTGTATCATGTATGTATGTACCTCACATGTGTGTGTACTATAGTCTATACATGTATATCATGTACTGATGTAGGCCTATGTATGCACCTTATAATTTATATTTATATATATCTATATATATATATACAAGCATATTATATATATATATATATATATATATATATATATATATATATATATATATATATATATATATAATACATGCATATATATATATATATATATATATATATATATATATATATATATATATATATATATATATTATACATATATATATACATACATATACACACATATAGTGTGTGTGTGTGTGTGTGCATACGTGCATGCATGCATGCGTGTGTGAGTGAGTGTTTGTGTGTGTGTGTGTGTGTGTGTGTATGTGTGTGTATACATGTGTGTTTGTCTATGTGTCTGTATGTCAGCGAGTCTGTCTATGCATCCAGGCAAGCATGAACAACAGTACGTACAACACACAAGAAAGAGAAAGAGAGAGACCGACAGAATGCTACAAATCCCCCAATAAAACTGTCACAACGACAAATTACGGCTTCTACAATGTGGGACAGCCTCTCCCTAAGACTGTCATAAATGATCAACTCCCTGTCAATATCACCAACGCACAGAAGATGTATTACATACATGTCATAAAACGAAAGGTGTTCCCTACACTTTGTTGTGTGACAACACCCAGAGAAAGCAAAGGAAAAAATATTCACAGCTGAACAAAAAAACAAACATTTGCTGAGAACTACACTAAAAGCACACACACACATACACACACTTTCTCTGTGTGTGTGTGTGTGTGTGTGTGTGTGTGTGTGTGTTTATTTTTGTATTACATTTTAAAAAATAATTTTTCTTTTATATCAAGGATAATGGAGTAAGAACTTATGTGCTCTTTTTTACATCCAGTCCCCGTGTGTATGCGGTTTTATAAATTTTGTCATCTGTTCCCACCGGCACACAATGACCTACTCTTATGAAAAGCGGAACTGGATTCAAGTTTTAACATGTGTGTGTGTGTGTGTGCATTTCCCTGTGGAACTTGAAGAGCAACCTGAATTTCCTGCAAGGAAATCTGCTGAGACTTAAATTAAAATGTAAATTTCATAAGTGTGATGAAATGCTATGCAATATAATGCAATGTGATCAAACATAATGCAATATTCTTCAAAAACAGTGCAAGGTGAAGCAAGCAATACTTGAGGCAATACATAAATTATATGTACCAACACAATACAACGCAAGCAAATGTAAGTTATAATGTACTGAAATACAATGCAAAAATTTACAAAACAATGCAATACAACATAATGTGGTAAAAGATAACTACACACTGCAATGCGATGCAATGCAATGCAACACTTGACTATGCTATTCTCTCTATGAATTGTGAGAACACACGGTCACAATGAGAAATTATATCAAACAAGTAGTACTGTCCAACTGACGTTGTATGACACTAACATTAGTAATTATTTACTAAGCGAATGA
>CM054154.1:20077881-20080381 GCA_028751875.1 Rapana venosa | reverse complement strand
TGAGTTGAGTGAATTAGTTGTGTGTGTGTGTGTGTGTGGTGTGTGTGTGTGTGTGTGGTGTGTGTTCTCTCTCAATCAATCAATCAATCAATCAATCAATTAACAGAAGCAATAACCGCAAACAAAAGTTTATTGGAACCTCTAGGACTTCAAAAGGAGTCATACAGAACAAGTCAACATGGAAAGAAGTTCAAACTACAAAAATTGGATTTCGACATCGTTCTCCTTTTCCTCCTCCTCAACCCTCTCCTCCTCTTCCTCTTCCTCCATCTTCTCCTTCTTCTTGATCGTCATCATCATCATCATCATCATCATCATCACCATCATCATCATCATCATCATCATCATCATCATCATCTTCATCTGCTTCTTCTTCTTCAATCTTCTTTGCAGTTGATATCCTCCTCCTTCAGACAGACAGACAGACCAGTTTGAAATAAGGTAAACAAGACAACTTTATTAAAACTAAGTACTTGAGATCTACACTCTTGAGGCTTAAGGTTGTTGCACGAGGCAAGAAGACAGTAGCCTTCGTGCTTAAGTTTCACTGTGAGAGTGGGGCTTTTTTTCTGCCAGATTTAGCCAGATACAGCTCCCTTGTTGCCATGGGTTCTTTTACGTGCACTACGCGTAAACCTAACTTGCACGCAGGAGCTCCGCTTTATAGTCTCACCCCGTGCGAAAAAGGGGTGACCTGTGTTTTTCTTGACATTAAAAAACACACCACCCAATGAGTATGAAAGAGTTCATACATATATCTTTACGTAAACAAACAAAAAAATCAAATCTTTTTGCTAAACTCACTGTCAACCCTAACTAGTTATGCAACATCACTATATTAAAACTGCTGGACAATTTTTTTTTTAACTTAATTAAAGGAGAAATGGAGCACTCAAAAAAAGAAATGTTTCTATTTTGTCTACTCCAATGAATTTAATTCAGAATGTAGTTTTGGAATCGATTCCACAACTACTGTGGGCATTTTAAGATCAATATATCTTAGAATTGTGAAATTGTCATGTAAAATCCACAATCAATTCTAATTTTTTAAAAAGTTTCTGGTACTTACAGGCTTTTACTAAATAAAAAGAACCACCCTTCCCAACAAAAACAAACCAACGAAACAAAACCCAAACCCCTAATACTAGCACTTTACAAAAAGGACTTTGAAAAATACATTTTGACCATCTATGATGTAATTTAATTACCTTATTATGTTGGTATAATCAAGTATGATTTTGACACCCAAGACTGGTCAGCAGGTAGAAATGAAACCATTATCTTCAAATTTAAACGTCACAGGGAAGTCAGATGGCTGGGCCTGAATTGTCAGGCGCTTAAGGGCAGCGCAAGTCATTAACTTTTCGCTCATATGATCTGACAGACAAAAAACAGTTGTGGTCTGAGCATTCCACCAAGAAGAAGAATGAAGTTTAAGCTACTCTGCCGTCGCCATTTTGGGAAAAAACAACCCAAACACCTCTCCAAACGGATGGACTATTTTAACTTAAAGATTCCAAAAAATGTCAAGACCAAAGTCCCATGTCTGTCATCAAGAACCCCAAACCAGCCCGTGGGTTCCTCTAGCCTACTGGGGTTCTGCACAGTAGGCTAGGCTGCAGTAGCCCGGATGTTCCAGATGGTAGACAAAGAAGTTCCCGCAGTTTCGGACGGTAACAGGGGACTCCCATTCGCAGCAATCGCCCACCCAGTTTGCGCATGTGCGTGTTTGGACCTCTTGACCCACATCCGGCAGAGAGCGACCTTGAAGGTCGACCCACAGAGGGGCGTGAGTTTGGCAGTGGCGGTCCTGGAAATAAAAGATATTATTCTAAGATGACCTGGTTTAAAGAGATGTTTCTTTCAGATGGGGGACGGGATAGCTCGGTGGTCAAGATCAGAGCACTCGCTTCGCCCCGGCTAAGGTTAAGCAGCATTGAGCCATGGTTAGCCTACCAAGTGCATGTGTGACCGTTTTCGCACCTTTGTTTCAGTACAGTCCCCCAGTTCACCCAGCTGTAAATGGGTACCTGCCCTCTTTAGGGTCAGGGAAGGTAAAGCAGCGAAGGAGAGGAGATGGGTGCCGCCCTCAATATGCTGGCCCCTAGAGAAGCTGAGGTCTCTGATATCTCACTCTCCTGCGACCACATAGGTTATGGGAATGTCTTTATCTCTACCACCTTTACCTTTTCTTCAGATAAAGGATGGACTCTGTCAGGTCTGATATGGCCAAGATACATTGCCTTCAAGTTGTACTCCAACACCTCATAAGGCTAGCGAAGAATAGACCTGCAAATAATTTAATGTTCATGTCTGATGCTGTGTTTGAGTCAAAAGGAAAGTGTCCTTATGTCAATCCTATTGCTGAGTCAGCTTTTGTCTGTGTGTGTGTGTGTGTGTGTGTGTGTGTGTGTGAATTAGCCTTTTAAGCCACCTAAGCAAGACAATGGTCTGAATGTGTCTACATAAACATCATAATAATCATTTACAAAATCTGAAT
>CM054154.1:20047881-20057881 GCA_028751875.1 Rapana venosa | reverse complement strand
GCTTAGTTTTATATAATGAATGTTAACGCGTTTGCTGTGTTTTAACTTATGCTTTTAACCCGCTTGAATTTCATGTAGTTTCGAGATAGATGATAAAAGGGTTTGTATTTTTATGTTAGATGATGACGTCGCTGACTTTGTTTTGTTTGGGGTTTTTTTTTGGGTTTTTTTTTTTTAGCCAGATCCTGCATGGTTCGGTTTTATTATAATGATTTAAGAAGTAAAAGTTTAGTATCAAGGGTTGTTTCATTGATCTCATCTTATTTTATTTCTTTCATTTCGAGGATAATGGAATAAGCACGGGGAAATGAATAAAGAAAAGAAGGAAAGAATGGGTGACTGAATGACTGAATGCATGAATGAATGAATGGATGGATGGATGGATGGATGGATTAGAAATGAATGAATGGATAGGTAAATTGAATGAATTAATGAATGAGTGAATGAAATGAATGAATAAATGAATGAATGAATGAATGCATGAATGAATGAAATGACTAAGGGTCAGTGTGCTGTGGCACCAGGTCTGCAGGTCAGGGTGGAGAAGCAGAACGAAGCTCTGGAAGCAGTGCAGGAATCTCTGGAGGACAACGGTAACCCACAGCCTGACCTATTGGAAGGTGAGAGAGAGAATTGATTGATTGGTTGATTGATTGATTGGTTGATTGATTGATTGAATAACTGATTGATTGACTGGCTGACTGACTGACTAACTGAATGGCAGATTGATTGATTGATAGATTGATTGATGATTGAATGATGATTGATTGGTGATTCATTGGTGGTTGGTTGATAGATAGATTGATTGACTGATTGATTGACTGATTGGTTGATTGACTGACTGAGTGGTAGATTGATTGATTGATTGATTGATGATTGAATTATGATTGAATGATGATTGAATGATGGTTGAATGATGATTGATTGGTGATTAATTGGTGGTTGATTGATAGATAGATTGATTGACTGATTGATTGATTGATTGATTGATAATCCTTATTTCCAAGAATAACAGATACCAATTTAACATAGTTGGTTCATGGTTTTTAGGGGACGGGATAGCTCAGTGGTCAGAGCACTCGCTTTCCCCACCCTAAGGTTAAGCAGCATCGAGCGTGGTTTGGACCAAGTGGATGGGTGACCGTTTGTGCGCCTTGGCTTCAGTACAATCCCCAAGTTCACCCAGCTGTAAAATGGGTACCTGCCCTCTTTAGGGTCAGGGGAGGTAAATCAGCGAGGGAGAGGAGATGGGCGCCACCCTCAAGATGCTGGCCCCTGAAGAAGCTGAGGTCTTTGACACCTTGCTCCCCAACTCAAGGCCAGTCCACTCTCTGATGTTGGCTTTCCATCATCTTCACAGTTCACCCAGCTGTAAAATGGGTACCTGCCCTCGTTAAGGTCAGGTAAGGTAAAGCAGCGAGGGAGAGGAGATGGGCGCCACCCTCAAGATGCTGGCCTCTAGAGAAGCTGAGGTCTCTGATGCCTCACTCTCCAAGGACTACATAGGCTGTGGGACACTTTTACTGTTGCTATTGTTAAAGCTGATTATTGTCGTCATTTTCGTTGCTGCTGAGTTGTTGTTTGTTGTTGTTTTTAAACTGTCGTTACTGGTCATATTTCCCATTTTTTATTTTGCTTAATTTTTTGTGTATTTATGTAACTTTTCTATCTTGCTCTGTGTGTGTGTGTGTGTGTGTGTGTGTGTGTGTGTGTTGTGTGTGTGCGTGTGTCGCTATCTATCTATACATCCATCCATCTATCCATCCATCCATCTATCTATCTATCCATCCATCTATCCATCCATCTATAGTATGTTCTTTCGAGCCAGAAGGCCCATATAGCCGGAGCTTATCCCGGTTTCTGTAGCGTTAAGCGAACTGATGGTTTTTCACCATCCCTGTGACAGGACGCTAGTCTGTCGCCAGATACTTCCCCAGCAGAGCTGGTACCCACTTGTACACCTGGGTGGAGTGAGGAAAATAGGAGTAAAGTGTCTTTCCCAAGGACACAACACCGAGCCGAGCGGGGATCGAACCCGCGACCTCTGTATCACGAGTTGACCGTCTAAACCACTCGACCACGGTGCCTCCATCCATCCATCTATATATCCATCTATCTATATATCTATCTATCTATCCATCCATCCATCCATCCATCCATCCATCCATTCATCTATCTTTCTTTCTTTCTTCCTTTTTCCTTCTTCTTTCTTCCTTTCTTCCCGTCTTCTCCTTTTTTCTATTTCTTTTCGTCTTCCTTCTTTTTCTTCGTTCTTTCCCTCCTCCTCCCCTTTTCTTCTTCTTCTTCCTCCTCTCCCTCCTCCTTTCTCTTCTTCCTCCATGCCCCATTCTTCTTCACAATTCTTCATCGCAATGCTCCTTCTTGCTGTTGTTTTTGTTCTTCTTCTTGGTGTTGTTGTTGTTGTTCTTCTTCTTTGCAACTCCTCTTCATCTTTGCATTCCTCTTAATTCTTCTTCTTCGCAATTCCTCTTCTTCTTCTCAATTCTTCTTCATGCTTTGCAATTGTTGCTGTTGTTGTTCTTCTTCTTCCCAATTCTTCTTCTTCTCCTCCTTCTTCTTCGCAATTCGTCATCTTCTTCTTCTTCTTCCCAATTCTTCTTGTACTTCTTCACAATTCTTCTTGTACTTCTTCTTCTTCTTCTTCTTATTCTTCTTCTCAATTCTCCGCAATTCTTCTTCTTCTTCACAATTCTTCTTCTTCTTCTTCTTCTTCTTCTTCACAATTCTTCTTCTTCACAATTCTTCTTCTTCTTCTTCACAATTCTTCTTCTTCTTCTCAATTCTCCGCAATTCTTCTTCTTCTTCTTCACAATTCTTTGTCATCTTCTTCTCCTTCTTCTTCTTCTTCTACTTCTTCTCCACAATTCTTCTTCTTCTCCTTCTTCTTTTTCTTCTTAATTCTCCGCAATTCTTCTTCTTCGCAATTCTTCTTCTTCGCAATTCTTCTTCTTCGCAATTCTTCTTCTTCGCAATTCTTCTTCACAATTCCTCGTCTTCTTCTCCTTGTTCTTCTACTTCTTCTTCTTCTTCGCAATTCTTCTTCTTCTTCTTAATTCTCGCAATTCTTCTTCTTAATTATCCACAATTCTTCTTCTTCTCCTCCTCCTCCTCCTTCTCCCTCCTCCTTCTGTATCAATACCAATGACACTTCTTCTTCTTCTTCGTGAACGCTCAGACAGCAACTCCTGTCTATTATCTGAACAACGGACAATGCCTTGCTGCTGCTGCTGCTGCTGCTGCTGCCTGCCCTTAATTAATTAAGGCGCCTGACAAGTCAGGCATGGGCAGCCATCCAAAGCGATATGGGAGAGAATTCATGATGGCCCTTAGTAATGGACCAACCACACGCTTGGGCTGCACACCGGTATAAATTTGGGGGTCATGTAGTATCTTGTATAGAGTGCCAGTGGAAAAAAACGTTGGTGATTTTCACAGATTTTTTAAAGCATGAAAAAAATGGACTGTGCCCTTGTTTTTGAGATTGAGGACATAGAGCAATACCAGGTAGTCACGAGAAAGTTGGAAATAACCATCAAATGAGGATTACCTGTATTCCTACAGCGTTGATCCCCGCGGCATGCATATTGCGGTAAGGGAGCTAGCAGACAACAAAGGACTGAAGGGGGTACAGTGTTTGCTGAAAAATTCAAAAAAAAAATCAAACCTACCAAATTTGTTCCAAAATCACACGAGTTTTCAGTCAGAGGCTAGTCTTTCACAAAAAGGGGTTTTGTATTTCTGTGGATGCCTTAGTACGTGGTGCGGTATGAATATAAGAGTCACATAGAAAAACAGAAGGAAAAAGAGTGATTTTTTTAAAATACCGGTGTGCGGCCTGTATATACAGGCCCTTGTAGTCCCGAGGAGTATCAAGTTCTGGATGATGCCTGGAGATCGCCGGATGTGAAACTGGAGGAGGATGGCTCTTACGACTATTCCTATGATTATCCCTATGACTACAACGATCGGCGGATCAAGTGCGACAGTCACCTGTCGGTTGGCTGGTACCGCTTCTTTCTTCACGGAGAAAACGCTGTTATACCTACCCACTGCGTGGAGGTGAGTGAGAGTAAGAGAGAGAGAGAGAGAGAGAGAGAGAGAGAGAGAGAGAGAGAGAGAGAGAGAGAGAGAGAGAGAGAGAGACAGACAGACAGATAGACAGACAGACAGAGCGAGAGACAGACAGAGAGAGACAGACAAACAGACAGACAGATTGACAGAGGCATACGGACACACAGACACAGACACAGACACACACACACACACATACACACACATACACACACACACACACATTGACAGACAGACTGACAGCCAGAGAGACAGACAGACACACAGACAGACAGAGTTTCAAATGTTTAATGCGTTTTGGACCATAGGCGTGTAAGAACACGCATGAGAGTTTATTTATTTATTTATTTATTTATTTATTAATTCTTTTATATCCAGGATAATGGCATAAGCACTCATGTGCTTTTTTTATATCCAATCCCCGTGTGTATGCGATTTTTTGTAAATTTTGTCATCTGTTCCCACCGACACACAATGGCCAACTCTTTCGGAAAGCGGAACAGGATTTAACGTGTGCGCCAGATGTTCTCCATGCGTTCGCACACGGGGCCTCGGTTTATAGTCTCATCCGAAGGAGAGAGAGAGAGAGAGAGAGAGAGAGAGAGAGAGAGAGAGAGAGAGAGAGAGAGAGAGAAGGAGAGAGAGAGAGAGAGAGAGAGAGAGAGAGAGAAAATCCCATCAAATCTAATGAAATTCTTTTATTTCGAAGATGAATAGATAAGCACTCGTGTGCTCTCTTTCACCCAGTCCCCGCAATCACGACAATAACAACAACAATACGGACACACACACACACACACACACACACACACACACACACACACACACATACACACACACACACACACATTCACATACACATACACACACACACGCATACACACACACACGCATACACACACATATACACACACACACGCACGCACGCACACACACACACACACACACACACACACACACACACACACACACACACACACACACACACACTCACACACATACGTATGTATGTATGTATGTATGTATGTATGTATGTATGTTAGTCCGTCGTTTTCGACGATGACCTCGAAAACAGCAGAGGAGGCAGCTGCTGTTTTGGAAACTGGGCAGAAATTTGATTATAGTGGAGATGCCTTGCCCACAGTACATCCCCACTCTCTCGGCCAAGTGGGCATAAGGACAGTCAGCGTTGGAGATGTTCTCCAAAGGCCAACCAGCCCCCAGGGCTGCAGCACGTAAGGACTGCGCGAGTCAAGCCTCCTAGTCAGAGAGTCATAGTCGATCACTAAAGACTAAGCTGTAAAGTGGAATTCCATGAGTGGGAAAGCCACTGGTCATACAGCCTCTCACCTTGCTGTTGCCCCCAGCGTCAATGGTTTAATCAAGAACTGTGATAAAGCCCAGGCGCTGATGGCATGACCCGTAGCGCAGGGTCATCCAACTATGCTCAGCATGCAATCCAGCCTCCTGAAGAATCACACAAACTCCGCCAGTAAAATAAAACTGGCTAGGGCACGCAGTCTGAAAAAAGTTCAGTGCAGTGCTGATAAAAAAAAACAACAACAAAAACTTCCCAGGAAGTTAAAACGGAAGAGTACCAATTAATGGTGTGGTTTTTTTTTAAAAAGTCAAGTCCAGGGAAGACATCTGACATCCTTCTTTTTACTTTATTTTGTTTTATATGTATTGTTGCAGGACTATCACTGCCACACGCACGCCCCTCTGTGGCTTGACCTTGAAGGTCGCGCTCTGCCGGAAGTGGGTCAAGAGTCTCGAGCGCGTGCATGCGCACACTGGGTCAGCGAGTGCTGCCACTGGCATTCCTCTGTGACCGTGCGTAACTGCGGGGATTTCTTTGTTTACCACCTGGAGCATCCGGGCGCTTGTAGCCTGGCCTGGTGTGCCGAACCCCAGTGAAGGAGAACCCACAGGCTGGTTTTGGGTTGTTCCTACGGTGTGGAAACTCGGGGTTCTGATAATAATGATGATGATAATAATAATAATAATAATGTATGGAATTTATGTAGCGCTGAATCTTGTAAAGCAACAAATTAAAGCGCTTAGATGACTTCTTTTAAAAAAAATATATATATCGAGGATAATGGAATAAGAACTCATGTGGTTTTTTTGTTTTTTTTACATTCAGTCCCCGTGTGTATGCGGTTTTGTAAATGTTGTCATCTGTTCCCACCGGCAAGAACACGCATGAGAGTTTATTTATTTATTTATTCTTTTATATCCAGGATAATGGCATTAGCACTCATGTGCTTTTTTATATCCAATCCCCGTGTGTATGCGATTTTTTGTAAATGTTGTCATCTGTTCCCACCGGCACACAATGGCCTACTCTTTCGAAAAGCGGAACAGGATTTAACGTGTGCGCAAGATGTTCTGCATGCGTTCGCACACGGGGCCTCGGTTTATAGTCTCATCCGAAGGACTCCGAAGGGTTCTGCATGTGGAAAGCTGCTATTCGTATTGTAATAGGGTTTGGGTTTTTTTTCCTTTTTGTGTGTGGTCTTCTTCTTCTTTGAAATTGTGACATCGGAGTATAGGCTAGTCTTTGAGTTTTGAAGGTTTATGGTTTCAGTGCTAACCACTGGGTAATCGTGGGTGCCATAATCACACTGTATTACCCATGAAGGTAATAAGATATCTTCACTAAAAGGTAGAGGTGTCCCATAACCTAGAAGGTCGTATGGTAGCGAGGCATCAGAGACCTCAACTTTCTCTAGAGGCCAGCATATTGAGAGCGGTGGCGCCCATCTCCTCTCCCTCGCTGCTCTACCTTCCCTGACCCTAAAGAGGGCAGGTACCCATTTACAGCTGGGTGAACTGGGGGGACTGTACTGAAACCAAGGCGCGCAAACGGTCATCCATCCAGTTGGTAACCACGCTCGATGCCGCTTAACATTGGAGTGCTCTGACGTTGACCACTGAGCTCTCCCGTCCCCTATATCTTCACTAACCTTGGTCAAAATGTGTTTTTTTCAAAGTCCAATTTGTTAAGTGGTTGTATTAGAGAAGAGGATGGGGGTGGGGGTGGGGGCGGTTGGGGTTGGGTTGGGTTTTTTTGTGCAAAAGAAATGCAGGTTACAAAAACTCTCCACGTTGAATTTTTCCAGGAAGAGTGCTCAGAAAAGTTGTTTTCGTTGTTGTTGTAGTTTTGAATAAACTTTTCTTTGCAGTTGTTGGTTTTGTCTTTCAGAGAGAGAGAGAGAGAGAGAGAGAGAGAGAGAGAGAGAGAGAGAGAGAGAGAGAGAAGGGGGGGGGGATGGATGGGTGCGCTGGCGTGTGTGCATGTATGCTTATGCGTGCTCTGTGTGTGTGTGTGTGTGTGTGTGTGTGTGTGTGTGTGTGTGTGTGTGTGTGTGTGTGTGTGTGATTGTTTTGTTACCTGGTCTTCTGTGGCATTCCTATCCCGCTGTTCCCACGCCGCTCATTCCAATCTCTCTCTGTCCCAGCCATTCCCACATTCTTTATGTCGCATCCCCCGGGGTCGAAAGTCAAAAGGAAGCCTATCCCTACCAGGCTGCCGCGGAGCAATCAGCCAGAAAGGCCCTGCACTGCTGCTGGGTCACTTTGGGTGTGTTCAGGGGTGCCTGGTCTGAGCTAAGTACGCAGGACACCACCTACTACAAGATACCTTGTGCCTACAAATACCTAGATTCAACCAATCCATTGTTGGCCGCCGCTCTTTTTCTATTTCGGGTCCATCGACCTGGAATGAGCTCCCTCTCTCTCTCTTCCCCAGAAACCTAGTTATGACACTTTTAAAAATCAGCCTCAAGACATATTTATTTCAAACCTAAGATTTCCTCCCTCCTGTTTCATATCAGAACTATCCCACCTCCACAAACCCATGTCCTATCACCCTGCTAAAGTATACGACCTGTGTGAGTGTGTGTGTGTGTGTGTGTGCTTTTGAAAAAAACATTTGACTACTGAAATTTTATTTCATAGATTTTGTCTGCAGCGCACCATGTTTGTAAATATCCGATTGTTTAAACTATTGATTATTTCTCATTGAGTGCATGACTGTGTAAGATTAGGTTGAATGCATGCGCTTTGATTTGTCTTTGCAAGATATAGCGCTATATAAGTTACACTTATTATTATTATTATTGTTATTATTATTACTATCGTTATTATCATTATTACCAAGCTCCCAACTGACGATAGTATTAGCTCTGTTGCTGAGCCAGACTGAGAGAGATGCCCACCCGGGTGGCTACCACAACACAACATCCCTTCAGTGAACTTTCACCAGTGAGCCTCACCCTGAAGGGATAGCCTAGTGGTTAGAACATTGCGCTCGCAATCTGACGACCCGGGTTCGATTCCCGTTCAAGGGGGAATATTTTTCCCTGGAGTTAACATCAGTGCAGACTTCACTTTCCCCAAAAGTCCTTCGGATGAGACTATAAACCGAGTTCCCGTGTGCGAACGCACGCAGAACATCTTGCGCACACGTTACATCCTGTTCCGCTTTTCGTAAGAGCAGGCCATTGTGTGCCGGTGGGAACAGATGACAGAATTTACAAAACCGCATACACACGGGGTTGGATGTATAAAAAAAAGCTTGTAAGTGCTTATTCCATTATCCTCGATATAAAAGAATAAATAAATAAGTAAAGCTTTGACACAAACTCACCACAGGCACAGAAGTGTATGGGCAAACCGCATCTGAGGTCACCACGAGACCAAGCAACGAGGACCACCTAATCTGAGACCATTTTCTTTTTATTGCGCGATGATCAATGACAATGAGGATGCCGTGATGCTGCTGCTGCTGCTGCTGCTGTGGAAGTGCATGTGCTTTGAGACTACTTGACAAGGGCCGTACTCTACACTTTCTATCATAATTTAACCCCCAGCGTCAACCGGGCCCGAGAGATGCAGACACCTGCAGTGTTGGTCAGGAAATGTCAGCAACACTCTCAAAATCGCATCCATGAAGTATTGGATGAAGCTCGACTGGGTGGGGTCTCAAGTCTTCCCACTGAGCCCACAGCACACTCTGGGTATGTAAAAAAAGGTAAAGGAGTCCCATAATCTATAAGGTCGTAGAGGAGCGAGGCGTCAGAGACCTCACTTCTCTAGGGACAGCATATTGAGGGCGGCGCCCATTTCCTCTCCCTCGCTGCTTTACCTTCCCTGACCCTAAAGAGGGCAGGTACCCATTTACAGCTGGGTGAACTGGGGGAACTGTACTGAAGCCAAGGCGCACAAACGGTCACCCATCCAAGTGGTAACCATGCTCGACGCTGCTTAACTTGGCTGGGGGAAAGCAAGTGCTCCGACCACTGAGCTATCCCGTCCCCTGGGTATGAATCGTCCGAAATCTGAAAAAGTCTCTATGACTTAACGGGATTCGAGCCCGCAACCTTCCAGTTCGTAACCCACGACGCTAACCACTGTACACTAAGGCGTCCGGTGTTATAAAGGAGAAGTTAAATCAACGCCTTTGAACCTTGATAACAGACAACAATGGGTAAGGGCAGTAAACGGTATTCAAAGCTATTTCGAAACACGAGAATGCCAAGGAGAAGAATGAACATGATGGGAAACATGATTGTGGAATATTACAATTTGAGAAAAGTGGTGAAGTTTATTGTAATTTATATTTTATATTGCTGAATTGGGGGTCATTCGGAATAATTGGGTGGGTTGGTGGGTGGTGGGTTGGGGTGGGGTGGAAGGTGGGATGGGGAGGGGGGGGGGGTGGATAGGAGATACAATGTTGACGAATGATTGAGTGATGAAAGGGTAATTATGTGTGTGTGTGTGTGTGTGTGTGTGTGTGTGTGTGTGTGTGTGTGTGTAACTCAGTGTTTGTGTATGAGTGTGTGCGTGCGTGCGTGTGTGTGTGTGTGCATGTGTGCGTGCATGTGTCTGAGCGCGCGGG
>CM054154.1:20037881-20040381 GCA_028751875.1 Rapana venosa | reverse complement strand
ACACACCCAACCACACACACACACACACACACACACACCCCCCAACCACACCACACACACACCCACCTACTCACCTCCCCACCTACACACAAGCACATACACAACCACTCACACACACACCCAACCACATCTACAACACACACACCATCCCACCCATACACCCCCCCCCCCACACACACACCTTTCCACCCACCCAACCATCCACCTACCACACATACCCCCCTCCCCCGCCACACCCACAGACACACACACACTTACACACACACACTTACACACACACACACACACTTACACACACACACACTTACACACACACACTTACACACACGCACACACACTTACACACACACACTTACACACACACACACTTACACACACACACTTACACAACACACACACACAAAACTTACACACACACACTTACACACAAACTTACACTTACACACACACGTACACACACACACTAACACACACATACACACACTTACACACAAACTTACACACACACACTTACACACACACACTTACACACACACTTACACACACACTTACACACACACACTTACACACACTCACTTACCACACACACTAACACACACACTTACACACACACACTTACACACTCACAGACACACACACACACTTACACACACACACACACACTTACAAACTTACACACACACTTACACACACACACACACACTTACACACACACACTTTCACACACACACACACACACTTACACACACTCACTTACACACACACACACTTACACACACAACACTTATACACACACACTTACACACTCACACACACACACACTTACACACACACACACACTTACACACACACACTTACACACTCACCATCCCCCCCCCTCCACACACACACACACACACACACACTGACCAAGGGACGGCCAGCCCTCATGGAGGACAGCAAGGGCTGTGGCTCCTTGGTTAGACTGTACACCACGGGGTTCGGCGCTCGACCCCCTTTCTTCGCCACACACCACAGGTCTACGTAGCGCGCGTAGAAAAACATGCGTATGAACGCCAAGCTGAAACAAGAGAAGAAGAAAATAAAGAATGGGGGGAAAAGAGAAAACAAAACAACAACAAAAAACCCCATGATAGCTCAGCTGTGAAACGATCACCTTGGAAGTGTACAGAGTTCAGAATGATGGTGATTAATAATTATGGTGATGGTGAAGATGGGGATGATGATAATGATGATGATGACGAAGGGGGAGGGGGTGGTAGTGGTGGTGGTGGTGATGGTGATGATGATGATGATGATGATGATGACGATCGGATAGACTGACTTTATATATATATATATATATATATATATATATATATATATATATATAAATATATATATATAATATATATATATATATATATATATTATATATATATCATAACATCAAACATTATATATATTGTAAACAAAGCACAAAAAAGTAAAAGGAGGAAAACAATAACAGTAACAGCAAAAAACAAAACAAAACAAAAAAAGCACCACCACAAGAGCAATGAATGAGTATGAATTAGTATATTTATGACACCAGAAAAAATAAATTGTGAAATAAATAAGACACTTGTACATTAGTTGCCACATACCAGAAATTCAGAACAATTATAGTGCTTCAGCCTACTGACAGGTAGACAGTGAGACAAACTTATCTGCACTGCCAGTGTCAATGTGTGGAGGACATTGATTTGCTTTTGTATTGCATTGCGCTGTATGACACTGTACTGTATTGTATTTCACTGTATTCTATTGTATTGTATTATACTGTGTTGTGTTGTACAGGCATGGTAGTGGAGAAAAACATTTTTCCCTGAAATGGTTTGGGGGTCCAGGGGGCATTACCCCCTGGCGGGGTCAAGGGGCAGGGCCCCTTGTCGGGGGTCAGGGGTTTAATAATAATAATAGTAATAATAATAATGTATGGAATTTATATAGCGCTGAATCTTGTAAAGCAACGAATCAAAGCGCTCAGATGACATGTTTTTTGTGTTTTGTTTTGTTTTTATATCGAGGATAATGGAATAAGCACTCATGTGCTCTTTTACATCCAGTCCCCGTGTGTATGCGGTTTTGTAAATTTTGTCATCTGTTCCCACCGGCACACAATGGCCTACTCTTTCGAACAGCCAAACAGGATTTAACGTGTGCGCAAGATGTTCTGAATGCGTTCGCACACGGGGCCTCGGTTAATAGTCTCTCATACGAAGGACTTTGACATTCAGTTCGATTTTTTGGGGTCAAACTGGGAAGAAAAGGCGAGGCTGGGAATCGAACCCAGAATCTCACGGTTTACTTGTTGGCAGGCGAACGTCTTAACCATCCCGCCACCTTCCTTCCAGCAGGGTTTCAGCAATTCTAGCCTGTAAAAAAAGTCTCTCCTTGAACTAATTTCAGTTCTTAATACTAAGCAATTTCCGCCCTAAATTAAGCTCTCCCAGAATGACTTTTTATCAGTCATTTCTTA
>CM054154.1:20035849-20037381 GCA_028751875.1 Rapana venosa | reverse complement strand
ACTTTTAAAGATTTCCAGATTAGGGTAAACATAAACCAAAGGTTAACTAACTAAAAGTGGTTAGGGTTTCATGAATACTGACACACAGTCACCGATTGACCACTGGTCAACTACCCAAGCAACGTCAGTTTAACCACAGGGTTACAGAGAGTTCTTCATTCATAAATACAGGCCCAGATCAGCGCAGAGAAGACTCAACTGATGACAACGCTAATGGCATCAGCACTGTCATTATCAGAGATAAAAAGCAAAGGTGTCCCATAACCTATGTGGCCATTAGGCAGCAAGGCGTCAGAGACCTCAAGCTTCTCCAGGGGCCAGCATGTTGAGAGCGGCGCCCATCTCCTCTCCCTCGCTGCTTTACCTTCCCTGACCCTAAAGAGGACAGGTACCCATTTACACTGGATAACTGAGGGGGACTCTCCTGAAGCCAAAGCGGCAAACGTCCACCCACCCATGGGTAACCCGACTAGGTGCTGCTTAACATTGGCTGGGCCGGCGCCACACCCCCCCCCCCACCCCCACCCACCTCCCCCCCCCCCCCCCCCCCCCCCCCCCCCCCACACCATCCATTACCAGAGGCAAAAACATCGAGTCCATTATTAGTAAACAAAGGAAGTGGGGATGGATCGGCCATACACTCCGCAAGCCTGCATCAAATGTCACCAGGCAGGCCCTTGACTGGAATCCACAAGGGAAGCGGAAAGTTGGCCGACCAAAACAGACCTGGCGCAGAAGTGTTGACGAAGAAACGAAGACAGCCGGAATGACATGGGCCGAGCTGAAGAGGATCTCCCAAAACCGAGCTCGTTGGAGGGGTGTTGTTGCAGCCCTATGTTCCCCAAGGAACCAAGAGGCATAAGTCAAAGTAAGTCAAGTCATATCTTTTAGATATTTTTAGAGGGCGGGGAGGGGGCAGTGGTGAACTGTGTGCAGCAATTGAGCAAACACTGACCAGAGAATCTTACCTGTAGACGCTGCTGATGTAATCTGACTGCAGTAAGGGGGTGTCCTTCATGATGTTAACCATCCTGGCAGCCATCTTGTCGTAGGTAGACTGGGACACTTTGGACCACAGCAGCAGAGCAACCATGACCAAGGTCTTCAGCAGCAGCTGCACCAGCCCAAAGCCGATGCGAACTACTTCCTGTAGAGACGGCGCCATGATGTTGGAGAAGGTCGGTCACGTGAGGGAGTGGGGGAGAAGGGGGAGGAAGGGTCACGTGGGAAGGGTGACGAAGAAGTTTACTACCCCCCCTTCTTGTTTGCAGTTCGCTGGTTGCCCCCTACTAGCTGAAATGGGATGTAGATGGTTAAAGACGTGTTCGCTTTTTTTTGGATTGATTGACTGGTTGATTGACTTCTTTGTTGGTTCAGTCAGTCAATCAGTCAGTCAGTTGGTTGTTTCGTCATTTATTATTACCAAATCATGGATCCACTTAGTCTAAGCAGCAATCATTTCCTGAAATTGTTTTTGTAGACTGTCTTGAGTGCCTTCAACAATAGTACAAAAACGAACAATATATTATATA
>CM054154.1:20023349-20033349 GCA_028751875.1 Rapana venosa | reverse complement strand
GGGGGGGGGGGGGGGGGGGGGGGAAGGTGGGGGGGGGGGGGAGTGGGGGGCACTGCTTGAAGTTTTTAGGCCACAGGCCTATACTGATCAAAACAGGTTAGGGATCAAGTTCGGTGTAGATCAAGCTACAGGAGAGAGAGAGAGAGAGAGAACAAGACTCAAGACGCCTGTGTGGACTTGCATGCACCAGGCACAGACATACAAGTATGCAGGGATACCCGTTCTCTCACCCCTGCCTTCTTTTCAGCCCGACTGGAAAGATATCTGGTGACAAGTTTATAAATGCGGAATCACGTGAGGTGATGAATAATATTTAGCTTTAAGAAACTCCCATCCACTTCCCATTGCAATTCCCCAAATTGTTGTCATCTCAAAACAGATAAATGTCGGTTAGGTTAGGAGCAAATGGTTACACATCTAAAAGGCTGAAAGAAAATAATGAATCACGTGCATGCCATTAGAGAGTTTACAGCATATACAGTAAACGGGGACGGGATAGCCTGGTTGGTTAGAGGGATGCCCATCGCGCTCGTGATCTGCTGACCCCGGTTCGAATCCCGTTCAAGAGGATATTTTCCCCTGGAGTTAACATCAGCACCGACTCCACTCCTCCCAAAAGTCCTTCGAACAAGACTATATAAACCGAAGTTGGGTGTGCAAAACGCATGCAGAACATCTTGCCTACACTGGGGGTCACCTGGAAATGTGTACTCTGACTCACTACTCATCCCACCTGGGAATCACTGTGAGATTGAAATTGCACACTACTGAATGAAAAAGTTTGTGTGTGTATGGCTGTTTTTAAAAGTACCTCGCCATAATTATAGGCAGCCATACTCCGACTTCAGAGGATTTTTTTTCTCCTTTGAAAGAGAGTGCAGGTTGTTACTGTTAAGAGCTTGTCATGGGCTGGAGGCAATCTCCACACAACATTTTTTTACAGCATAACTCTTTTCCTTTGTTCTTTACAAACCATGGGTCTGTAAACCCCACGAGGATGAAGGGATGTGTGCTTGACAGAACATGAAAATCTGGTTCTGTCAGATTCGTGAATGAGGAATTCCGGGGTGTCTAAAAGCAGCATTCATCCATTCATCCATTTATCCATTCATACATTCATTCATTCAGTCATCCATTCAGTCAGTCAGTCAGTCATTAATAAACACTTGTAAATGAAAGCATTAAGATTAATCAGGGTGTCCAGGTGAGTTTGAGGTGCACATAAAATATTGAGTCATTCTGTCATTCCCCCCCCCCCCCCCCCCCCCCCACCCCCCCCCCCCCCCCCCCCCCCCCCCCCCCCCCCCCCCCCCCCCCCCCCCCCCTTTAAAAAAAACAACCCAAAAAACAATGGATCAGTTAGATCATGGGCTACAGTGAAGGCAAAATGTGTAACGTTTGGCACTACTGTCGGCTAATCTGTTTAGATAGGTTAGCCTAGTGAAGACGCTTAAAGGTCACGGATTTGCTGATAAAGACGAAAGGGCCAGCGGGCGTGTTTATTGCTTTTTTGTGGGATTATATTGTTGTACTGTTCTGCAGGGGACGGGATAGCTCAGTGGTCGGAGCACTCGCTTTCCCCCAGCCAAGTTAAGCAGCGTCGAGCGTGGTTACCCGTTGGATGGGTGAGCGTTTGTGCGCCTTGGCTTCAGTACAGTTCCCCCAGTTCACCCAGCTGTAAATGGGTACCTGCCCTCTTTAGGGTCAGGGAAGGTAAAGCAGCGAGGGAGAGGAGATGGGCGCCGCCCTCAATATGCTGGCCCTAGAGAAGTGAGGTCTCTGACGCCTCGCTCCCCTACGACCTTATAGGTTATGAGACACCTTTACCTTTACCTTACTGTTCTGGGCTGTATTTAATAATACATGATAATGAATGGAATTCATATAGCGCTATATCTTGCAAATACAAATCAAAGCGCTTGCATTCAATCCGCTCCTACACATGCAACCAACAATGATTGACAATATTTCAACAAATTCAAATTACACACACACACACACACACACACACACACACACACAGGTTATACATTTCAGCAGGGTGATGGAATTGTGGCTGTTAAAGGCAGGGACAGATATGAGATGAAACAGGAGGGGAAAATCTTAGGTTTTAAATAGGTATGTTTTGAGGCTGGATTTAAAGCTGTCGTAAGTAGGCTTTTCAGGAAGAGAGAGAGGGAGGTCATTCCAGATTGATGGACCAGAAATAGAGAAAGAGTGATGACCAACAGTGGATGGGTTTAATCTAGGTATTGGTAAGCACAGGGTATCTACAGCTGAGCGGAGGAAACGAGGAGTGTACAGGTGAAGACATTCACGGAGATAGGAGGGTGCTGTTTTGTGGAGACATTTGTAACAGAGGGCACTGATCTTGTACTTTACTCTCTGTGGCACAGGCAACCAGTGGAGAGATTGCAGGAGAGGAGTAATGTGCTCAGATTCTTTTTCTTTTTGAGGACTAGTCGAGCTGCAGAGTTTTGTATTGTATTGTGTTGTGTTGTTTTTGTGCTGTATTTTGTGTTGTATAGTATAGTATAGTATAGTATAGTATAGTATAGTATAGTATAGTATAGTATAGTATAGTATAGTATAGTGTAGTATAGTATAGTATAATATAGTATAGTATAGTATAGCATAGCATAGCATACTGTGTTGTAGTGTACTGTATTGTATTCTATTGCATGGTGTTGTGTTAAATTGTGTTGGATCATAATTATTGTTTTGAATTCTGTTGTGCTTTCTTGTATTGTATTGTATTGTATTGTATTGTATTGCTTTGTATTGCATTGTATTGTATTGTGTGGTACAGTGTTGTGTTGAATTGTGTTGTATTCTATTGTATTGAATTGTGGCGTTTTAGGGTACTATATTGTATAGTAGTGTGTTGTGTTGTTTTGTATTGCATTGCATTGTGCTGCATCGTGTTTCATTGCCTTGTACATGCATTGCATTGTATTGCATTGCATAGTATTGTGTTGCATAGTATTGTGTTGCATTGTATTGTATTGTATTGCATTGCATTGCATTATATTGCATTGTATATTACTCTTCCTCACGGAAAATTTCTCTGCATGAAATTTGAGCTGCTCCTCCTGTGTAAAATGGTTCAGCATAAAGAAACGCGTCATACGTTATTTTTCTTCTTTGTTTTTCCCTGTCAGTATGGATTCAATGTGTTTCCCTCTGACCACAGCTTTTCTATGCTGAATTTTCCAGGTTGGTCTCTCTTCCTGCTGTGGGTTCTTTTACGTGCGTTAACAGTGCATCACTCACAGAACCTCACGTTATATCTTTTATCTGAAAGACTAGCACCCAGACCACCACTCAAGGTCTAGTGGACGGGAGAAAAGTTGGGCTTCATTAGGGGATTGAACCCATAACTTCTCATTGTCTTGAAGGGTGTGTTTGCTCTGCACTATAAAAAGGTAAAAAGGTAAAGGTGTCCCATAACCTACCTATGTGGTCCTAGGGGAGCGAGGCATCAGAGACCTCAACTTCTCCAGGGGCCAGCATAATGAGGGCGGCGCCCATCTCCTCTCCCTCGCTGCTTTGCCTTCCCTGACCCTAAAGAGGCAGGTACCCATTTACAGCTGGGTGTATTGTACTGAAGCCAAGGCGCGCAAAACGGTCACCCATCCAAGTGGTAACCACGCTCGATGCTGCTTAAACTTGGCTTGAGAAAAGCGAGTGCTCTGACCACTGGGATGCATATTATTTCTGTTTTTTTCTTTTCTATTTTAAACATGCCCTGACAGTTTTGATTTAGACAATTCTACAACCTGGAACGGGTTTGACCTACTGCTAGTGTTAAGTTGGGGGGGGGGGGGGGGGGGGGGGGGGGGGGGAACGGGATAGCCTGGTGGTTAGAGTAATGGGCATTGCGCTCGTGATCTGCTGACCCGGGTTCAAATCTCGTTCAAGAGGATTTTTTTTCCTTTGGAGTTTACATCAGTGGCGACTCCACTCCCTCTAAAAGTCCTTCGGATGAGATTATAAACCGAGGTACCGTGTGCGAACGCACGCAGAACATTTTGCGCACACGTTTAAACCAGCCGCTTTTCGGAAGAGTAGGCCATTGTGTGCCGGTGAGAACGGATGAACAAAACTGCATACACACGGGGACTGGATGTAAGAAAAGTGTATTCCATTATCCTCGAAATAAAAGAATAAAAAATAAAACAGCTAGAAGGTAGCAGTTTCATAATTTGACAAAAATGCGTAGGCCATCTTTAGTGAGGGTGGCCTCGAAAAAAATTCCTAAATTCGTTGAATTTTTAAATTCTGTTTGTTGCCGAATTTGTTGATGTCATCATCTAACCCCCTCCTCCCCTTCCCCCTTCCCCCCTTTCTCCTCCGACCTAGTTTGAGCTTCTGTTCTATGAAAAAAAAAGTGGAAGGGCTTTTTGACGTGTGTGTGCAAAGATGTTCTGCGTTCGTTCGCACACGGGACTCTTTTTTTTAAAATTGAAAATTCGCCCAAAGGACTTACAGGGAAAATGGAGTCGGTACATAATAGCTAACTCCAGGTAAACAGAAAAACATGTTTAATTCTAACGAACACTTTCGCAGAGTCTGACAAGAAGCCGTACTCTCAGTTACGGTCAGATTACGAAATCGACATTGTAACCTAAGAGACCAGACGCCCATGCCAGACCAACATACCAGAGGGCAGACAAAGATAAGGGAGCTGAGGGATCTTGCGTGGGCGGCCCTGAAGACCAACACACCACAGCAAATGATGAACGGAAAGCCATGAAGATAGAACACGATAGAACCAGTAACAACAACAACAACAACAACAAAGTTCAGAAGGGGAACAACAAGGAAAAGACAGTAGACTACCTAACGAGAGAAACACAGACAGAGAGAGAGAGAGAGAGAGAGAGAGAGAGAGAGAGAGGAAGAGAGAGAGAGAGAGAGAGAGAGAGAGAGAGAAGACAGACAGACAGACAGACAGACAGACACAGACAGACAGACAGACACAGACAGAGAGAGAGACAGAGAGAGAGACATAGAGAAAGAAAGAGAGAGAGAGAGAGAGAGAGAGAGAGTGAGAGAGAGAGAGAGAGAGAGAGAGAGAGAGAAGAGAGAGAGTGCGAGGGAGAGAGAGAGAGAGAGTCATGCATGTTCAATTCATGTCCATCACAATAGCAACAATAGGAAAGCGAAGATTCCCACTTCAGTACCCCTACGCCTACTATGGATGTGATTTTTATCACTTTTTAGAGCACTTGCTTTCCCCCAGCCAAGGTTAAGCAGTGTCGAGCGTGGTTACCAGTTGGATGACTGACCGTTTGCGCGCCTTGGCTTCAGTACAGTACCCCCAGTTCACCCAGCTGTAAATGGGTACCTGCCCTCTTTATGGTCAGGGGAGGTAAAGCAGCAAGGGAGAGGAGATGGGCGCCGTCCTCAATATGCTGGCCCTAGAGAAGTGAGGTCTCTGACGCCTCGCTCCTCTACGACCTTATAGGTCATAGAACACCTTAACCTTTTTGTTTTAGTAGCAAAATGGAAAAACTGAAAATCTGATCTCAAAAAAAGAAAAAACAAAAACAAAAACAAAACCGACACTCAAACGCTAGGTCAAATCCACCCCATGCGTTAAATTCTATCTCTATAAAAAGTGCAGCATACTTGATATGTTATTGTGAGGTATACTCCAGCTTAGGGGACTGGACAGCTCAGTGGTCAGAGCACTCGCTTTCCCCCAGCCCAGGTTAAGCAGCGTCAAGCGTGGTTACCACTTGGATGGGTGACCATTTGCGCACGTTGGATTCAGTACAGTCCCCCAGTTCGCCCAGCTGTAAATGGGTACCTGCCCTCTTTAGGGTCAGGGAAGGTAAAGAAGCGAGGGAGACGAGATGGGTTCTGCTCTTAATATGCTGGCCCCTGGAGAAGTGAGGTCTCTGACTCCTCGCTCCCCTACGACCACATAGGTTATGGAACACCTTTACATTTCACCTCTTGAATCCAGCTTTAGCACTTTGAGTGTCACTCCAAACCTGCACTCTGTCTCACTCATCCCACCTTGGAAACACTATGAAACTATAAGTACCCACAGGATGTGATCAAGAAGCTTGGTGTATGTATGTCTGCCTTCAACCACCTCACTTATAGAGGTAACCCTATTCTGCTTATTCTCTCTTCCGAGGCAAAAATTCAGGCTGTTAATGTTATTGGTGAGAGCTTGTAATGGCTGACGACAAAAATCTCAACATTTCAAAAGCATAACACGGTTTTCATATCGGCCCTGGCACTTTGTCGAGGGGACGGGATAGCTCAGAGGTCGGAGCACTCGCTTTCCCCCAGCCAAGTTAAGCAGCGTCGAGCGTGGTTACCAGTTGGATGGGTGACCGTTTGCGCGCCTTGGCTTCAGTACAGTTCCCCCAGTTCACCCAGCTGTAAATGGGTACCTGCCCTCTTTAGGGTCAGGGAAGGTAAAGCAGCGAGGGAGAGGAGATGGGCGCCGCCCTCAATATGCTGGCCCCTAGAGAGGTGAGGTCTCTGACGCCTCGCTCCCCTACGACCTTATAGGTTATGGGACTCCTTTACCCTTTTTTACCCCTAACATAATTATGGTGTTTTTTCTTAGGTGCTGGTCTCAGTGGTGTATAATATACAGTATGATACAAGTCAATGCGATCTGATACAATACCATGCAATGCAATGTAATACTAACGCAATGTAATGCAACACAATACTAATGCAATGCAATGCAATACCAATACAATACTAATGCAATGCAATACTAATGCAATGCAACACTAAAGCAATTGCAGTACAAAACAATACAATACTAATGCAAAGCAATACATTTCATTTCATTTCAGACCACTTTAAGTCACGGCAGATTTCTCTGCGTGAAATGCGAGCTGCTCCTTCTGGAGAGAGCGCGTCGCCACAAGAGCAGCGCCACCCATTATTACAAAAGGCAATGTAAAACAAAGCTAACGCATTACAATGACATACTAAATCAAAGCAATACAAAACAATGCAATGTAATACAAAACCAATGCATTACAGTACAAAACAATGCAATACTAGTGCAGTAATACAATACAAATCAATTCAATGCAATACAATACAATACAATACAATACAATACAATACAATACAGACAAACAGACAGACAAACAGACAGACAGATCAACAGACACAGATACAGATACAGACAAACAGAATAGTACACACACAGGCCTGTGCACATAATAATAATAATAATAATAATAATAATAATAATAATGAATGGAATTTATACAGCGCTGAATCTTGTAAAGCAACAACACATAAACGGCATTCTCTCTCTCACACACACACACACACACACATACACGCACACGCGCGCGCGCTTTGATTTGGATTTTTGCAAGATATAGCGCTGTATAAATTCCATGTAGTAGAAGTAGTAGAAGTAGTAGTAGTAGTAGTAGTAGTAGTAATAGTACACACACACACACACTCTCACACACACACACACACACACACACACACTCACACACACACACACATACACACACACACACACACACACACTCACACACACACATACACACACACACACACACACACACACACACACACACACTCACACACACACACACACACACACCACACACACACACACACCACACACACACACACACACACACACTGCAGTTCAACGATTTTATTTCCATTCCCTTTAAAGTCCTTTGCTTAAGATTATAAACTAAACTCCCGTGTGTGAAGGCAGGCAGGACTACATGTTGAAATCCCTTATTCTCCCGAAGAAGGAATGTGTCTACCTCAATGGTGAGCAAACGGTCGCATACGCGACATCTCACCATTGGTGAACGTCAGAGATCTAACCGAGGAAGGACAGATAAAGAAAAAGAATAAAGAAAGAAAGAAAGAAAGCAAGAACGAAAGCAAGAAAGAAAGAAAAAGAAAGAAAGAAAGAAAAGAAAAAGAAAGCAAGAACGAAAGCAAGAAAGAAAGAAAGAAAGAAAGAAAGAAAGAAAGCCAAGTTATAAATGTCACACTATCTTTATTTCTGGACTTGTCGTGCTTGATTGTACATTTACGATCAGTATTTGTTATTGTTGCTATTGTTTTATAGTTATATTGGTTACAGTCCTCCCTCCCCCTTCCCCTTTCTTTCTCGTCAATCTTTTTGTTTGGGTGGCTGGCTCGCTCTCTGTCTGTCTGTCTGTCTGTCTGTCTGTCTTTCTCTCTCTCTCTCTCTCTGTTTGTCTGTTTGTCTGTCAGTCTGTCTGTCGCTCTCTCTCTCTCTCTCTCTCTCTCTCTCTCTCTCTCTCTCTCTCTCTCTCTCTCTCTCTCTCTCTCTCTCTCTCTCTCTCTCTCTCTCTCCGTGTCTCAGTCTCTGTCTGTATGTCTGTCAGTTTGCCTGTCTGTCAATATATATGTCAAATTATCTGTCTGTCTGTCTCTCTCTCTCTCTCTCTCTCTCTCTCTCTCTCTCTCATACAACCCAAGTATTATCATAATCCTTGAAATTCTAGGCTGATTGTGATTTTACTCTTTTATTTCGATGATAATGTAATAAGCACTCGAATGTATCTTAAAGTCATGAGCCCACTGTTTGGCTCAATTTTAGCCACGTTTATTTCTCTAGCGTTGAAAACGCTTCGAACTGTGCATTCTGTCCCGCTGGAATGCAGGGGGCCTGTCAGAATAAATAGCATCCCCATCCTCTGGAAATTCTGTGCCAGGAATTCCCTCTTTTCTATCCCTCTCTTTGTTTCTGCTTTGTTCTTTTTCTTCCTGTCACCTCCATCTTGTCTGTTTCCTACCTTCTTGGTCCAGTCTCCTGCCTTTTTTTTCCCCCTAAAAAGACTCGCAACGCATTTTCGCTCATATGACAGACAGCTATGGTTGCTGTCTGAGCGTTGGAAGAAGAAGAAGAAGAAGAAGAAGAAGAAGAAGAAGAAGAAGAAGAAGAAGAAGAAGAAGAAGAACAACAACAACAACAACAACAGCAGCAACAACAACAACAACAACCACAACTGTGCTTTCATGACTTATCTTTGTTGTTTGATGTGTTTTTCATTGTTTTCCAGCTTATACCATTGCGTTGTGGGGTGTGTGTGTTTTTTTTTCTTATTACTTCAAACAGTATCTAGATGTTGTGTGTCAACGTCTTCAGCAAAAAGGCGTCGTCCTTTATTTGAATGAAAATCGTAAATCCTGAATCAATTCTCCTCCTCCTCCTCCTCCTCCTCCTCCTCTTCGTCGTCGTGGTCATCCTCCTTCTCCTCTTCATTATCGTCACCGTCGGATTCTTAACTTTATTTGAGGAGTATACACGTTTGGGGGGGAATTCTCGTCTTGTCATGGGCAGTGTCCACTTAGTTGGCTTCTCCGCTCAGTGTTTTGTCGTTTCATTAGTTTTCCGTCTCCCCTGAGAAAGTGTCCAGGTATTGCCATTTTTCGAAAAAGGCTTTAGATAATTATTATGTGGTTGTTGTTGTTGTTGTTTATGTTGTTGTTGCTATTGCTGTTGTTGTTGTTGTTGTTGTGCGTTCCCCCCAGCTTAACACACTGGGGGTCACCCAGAATGTGCACTCTGATTCATTCACTCATCATCCCACCTGGGAATCACTCTGAGACTGAAATTTGCACACTGAATGAGAAGTTTGGCGCGTATGGCTGTTTTCAAAGTACCTCGCCACATAGGCAGCCATACTCCGACTTCAGAGGATTTTTTTTTTCTTCCTCCTTTAAAGGACAGTGCAGGTTCTTTTTTTGTGTTAAGAGCTGAAGGCAATCTCAACACTAACGTTTTTACAACATAACAACGTTTTAGTGTAGGCCTAGGCAGTTAGCTAGCTGACATCAATAATAACTGACACAGCTTTTGGCCTGGGCCAAGGCTTTAGATATGATAGCGATAAATCATTTTATTCTCTCCCGCGCCCAAGTCGGATAGGCTGGGTCTGACTTGTCAGGCGTTTAATGGCAGCGCAATGCATTTTTCGCTCGTGTGACACAACAATAGTTT
>CM054154.1:20015849-20018349 GCA_028751875.1 Rapana venosa | reverse complement strand
CACGCAGAACATCTTGCGTACTCGTTAAAATCCTGTTCCGCTTTTCGGAAGAGTAGACCATTGTGTGCCAGTGGGAACAGATGAAAAATGTATAAAACTGCATACACACGGGGATTGGATGTAAGAAAGCTCAAAAGTGGTTAATCCAGTACCTTCGTAATAATAGAGCAAAAAGAATAAATAAGTTCAGACTCCAAACGAATCCAGAACTTTTGGCTTTCTAGACTGGTGCGTTACCGCTCAACCACTAACCCTCTTCGAGTGTTGTTGTTTTTTCTAACAAGTAAACGAAAACCTAAAGAAGCAAAATGAGACTGACGTACAAGTTACTATCAAGAGCAGTAGACTAGGCCAGCAAACAAAGCAAAAGCTTTAGGTAGCCTAAGGCCAGCTTTGACTGAACCTGTATACCGATCAGGAAAAGTTGTGGATCTCACCACGACGACGACGACGACGACGACGATGACGACGACGACGACGACGATGCTGCTGCTGCTGCTGCTGCTGCTGCTGATGATGATGATGTGTGCGCCCCCCTCTCTCTCTCTGGTGTGTGTGTGTTTTGTGTGTGTGTGTGTGTGTGTGTGTGTGTGTGTGTGTGTGTGTGTGTGTGTGTGTGTGTGTACATTTCTAACTCTCTCTGCTGTGTGTGTGTGTGTGTGTGTGTGTGTGTGTGTGTGTGTGTGTGTGTGTGTGTGTACATTTCTACCTCTCTCTCTCTGCTCTCTTCACACCTCCTCCCTCCCCCCTCCCTTAGCAACATTGCTATCCACACATAGTCTTAAGGTAAAAGGTAAAGGTGTCCCATGACCTATGTAGTGGTAGGGGAGTGAGGCATCAGAGACCTCAACTTCTTTATGGGCCAGCATATTGAGGGTAGCGCCCATCTCCTCTCCCTCGCTGCTTTACCTTCCCTGACCCTAAAGAGGGCAGGTACCCATTTACAGCTGGGTGAACTGAGGTCTATACTGAAACCAAGGCGCGTAAACGGTCACCCATCCGACTGGTAACCACGCTCGATGCCGCTTAACATTAGCTAGGGGGAAAGCGAGTGCTCCGACCAGGTTTCACAAACCGCCCTCGTTTTGGTCAGGCTAAGCTAAGTCCTTTCGGAAAAAAAAGCTCTAAATCGAGGTCCCGTGTACGAACGCACACATAACATCTTGCGCACACGTTAAAACCTGTTCGGCATTTTGGGATAGTAGGCCATTAATCAATGTGCTGTTGGGAACAGATGGGGGAAAAAAGCACAGGTGTTTATTCCATTCTCTTCGAAATGTGTGTGTGTGTGTGTGTGTGTGTGTGTGTGTGTGTGTGTGTGTGTGTGTGTGTGTGTGTGCGTGCGCGCGCGCGGGCGCGCACACACTCGTATGTACGTAGCATGCATACACGTGCACCCAATCTCTCTCTCTCTCTCTCTCTCTCTCTCTCTCTCTCTCTCTCACCCTGTCTTTGTCTGTCTGTCTGTATGTATGTATGTCTGTTTGTCTCTCTCTCTCTCTCTCTCTCATCCCTGTCTCTCTCTCTCTCTCTCTCTCTCTCTCTCTCTCTCTCTCTCTCTCTCCCCACCACTGTCTTTGTCTGTTTGTCTGTTTCTGTCTCTCTCTCATCCCTGTCTCTGTCTGTCTGTCTGTGTCTCTTGTGTTTTGATCTGGCTGGTTCCTAAAATATCTTGGTCAGTATAGGTCTAGCCACACAACCCACCCAAAGCAGGATTTGCACAGTCTACATTTTGCCCTTTGTCCCTCCTTTTCTCACAGCTACACAATAGGCCTACTAGGCTAGGGCATATTATAGGCATATATATATATATTCCTGCATATAGGGCCAAGCCTGACTGATAGGCTAGTCGACTAGCCTACACGGACAAATGCTACTCTTATCTACAGGTAAGAGCCCGTTTGGACTATGCCTGTAGTAGTAGTAGTAGTAGTAGTAGTAGGCCTAGTAGTAGTAGTAGTAGTAGTAGTAGTAGTAGGCCTAGTGGTAGTAGTAGTAGTAGTAGTAGTAGGCCTAGTAGTAGATGTTGTTGATTTTTTTTAGTTAGTTTGTGGGTTTTTTCGAGGATAATGGAATAAGCACTCATGTGCTTTTTTCATCCAGTCCCCGTGTGTATGCAGTTTTGTAAATGTTGTCATCCGTTTCCCACCGGCACACTATGGCCTACTCTTCTGAAAAGCGGAACGGGTTTTTACGTGTGCGCAAGATGTTCTGCGTGCGTTCGCACACGGGAACTCGGTTTATAGTCTCATCCGTAGTAGTAGTCGTAGAAGTCGTAGTAGTAGTCGTCGTCGTCGTCGTCGTCGTCGTAGTAGTAGTAGTCGTAGTAGTAGTAGTAGTAGTAGTAGTAGTAGTAGTAGTAGTAGTAGTAGTAGTAGTAGTAGTAGTAGTAGAAGTAGTAGTTGTTGTTGTTTTGGCATGCAATTTGAAAAGCATAAGTTTTACAAATAAATTCTGTGAAAATCAGAGTGGTCTTCTCTTAGCTTTTTTTTTGGGGGGT
>CM054154.1:19978349-20010849 GCA_028751875.1 Rapana venosa | reverse complement strand
TGAAAAGGTAAAGGTGTCCCGTTGCCGATGTAAAAAGGTGAAGGTGTCCCATACCCTATGTAAAACGGTAGAGGTGTCCCATAGCAAATGTAAAATGGTAAAAGTGTCCCGTTGCCATTGTAAAAAGGTAAAGGTGTCCCATAACCGATGTAAAAAAGTAAAGGTTTCCCATTGCGAAGTAAAAAAGTAAATATGTCTCATAGACGATGTGTAAAGGTAAAGGTGTCCCATAGCAAATGTAAAATGGTAAAGGTGTCCCATTTGAAATGTACAAAAGTAAAGGTGTCCCTCAACCGATGTAAAAAGGTAAAGGTGTCTCATAGACGATGTAAAAAGGTGAAGGTGTCCCATAGCCGATGTCAAAAGGTAAATGTGTCCCAAAACCGATGTAAAAAGGTAAAGGTGTCCCAAAGCAAATGTAAAAAGGTAAATGTGTCCCAAAACCGATGTAAAAAGGTAATGGTGTCCGATAGCCTATGTCAAACGGTAAAGGTGTCCCTTAGCAGATGTAAAAAAAAAAAAAGGTGTCCCTAACCGATGTGAAAAGGTAAAGGTAAACCATAACCTATGCAAAAAGGTAAAGGTGTCCCATAGCAAATGTAAAAAGGTAAAGGTGTCCCGTTGCCGATGTAAAAAGGTAAAGGTGTCGCATAGACGATGTAAAAATGTACAGGTGTCCCGTTGCCGATGTAAAAAGGTAAAGGTGTCCCATAGCAATTTTATAATGGTAAAGGTGTCCCGTTGCCAATTCAAAAAGGTGAAGGTGTCCTATAGCAATGTAAAAATGGTAAAGTTGTACCATAACCTATGTAAAAAGGTAAAGGCGTCCTATAGCCGATGTAAAAAGGTAAAGGTGTCCTATAGCCGATGTAAAAAGGTAATGGTGTCCTATAGAAGATGTTAAAATGGAAATGGTGTCCCATAACCTATGTAAAAAGGTAAATGTTCCCCTGTGCGATGTAAAAAAAGGTGAAGGTGTCCCATAACGTATGTAAAAAAGTAAAGCTTTCCCATTGCCGATGTAAAAAGGTAAATGTGTGCCATAGCCGATGTGAAAGGGTAAAGGTGTCCCATAGCAAATGTCAAATGGTAAAGGTGTCCCATAACCTATGTAAAACGGTAAAGGTGTCCCATAGCAAATGTAAAATGGCAAAGGTATCCCGTTGGCAATGTAAAAAGATAAAGGTGTCCCACAACCGATGTAAAAATGTAAAGGTGTCCCATAGCCGATGTCAAAAAGTAAAGGTGTCCCATAGAAGATGTTAAAATGGAAATGGTGTCCTATAACCTATGTAAAAAGGTAAATGTGTCCCCGTGCGATGTAAAAAGGTAAAGGTAAAAAGGTAAAGGTGTCCTATAACCTATGTAAAAAAGTAAAGGTTTCCCGTTGCCGATGTAAAAATGTGTAGGTGTGCCATAGCGATTGTGAAAAGGTAAAGGTGTCCCTTAGCAAATGTAAAATGGTAAAGGTGTCCCGTTGCCAATGTAAAAAGGTAAAGGTGTCCCGTTGCCGATTTAAAAAGGTAAATGTGTCCCATAGCCGATGTAAAAAGAAAAAGGTGTCCCAAAACCGATGTGAAAAGGTGTAAGTATACCATAATCTGTTTAAAAAGGTAAAGGTGTCCCATAGCAAATGTAAAAAGGTAAAAGTGTCCCGTTGCCGATGTAAAAAGGTAAAGGTGTCGCATAGACGATGTACAAAGGTAAAGGTGTCCCGTTGCCAATGTAAAAAGGTAAAGGTGTCCCATAGCCGATGTAAAAAGGTAAAGGTGTCCCGTTGCCAATGTAAAACGGTAAAGGTGTCCCATAGCAATTTTAAAATGGTAAATGTGTCCCGTTGCCAATGTAAAAAGGTTAAGGTGTCCCATAGCGATCTAAACAGGTAAAGTCGTACATTAACCTATGTAAAAAGGTAAAGGTGTCGCATAGGCGATGTAAAAAGGTAAAGGTGTCCCACAACTGATGTAAAAAAGTAAAGGTGTCCCGTTGCCGATGTAAAAAGGTAAAGGCGTCCCATAGCCGATGTCAAAAGGTAAAGGTGTCACATAGCCGATGTAAAAAGGTAATGGTGTCCTATAGAAGATGTTGAAATGGAAGTGGTGTCCCATAACCTATGTAAAAAGCTAAATGTATCCCTATGCGATGTAAAAAGGTAAAGTTGTCCCATAACCTATGTAAAAAAGTAAAGGTTATCCATTGCCAATGTAAAAAGGTGAAGGTGTCCCATAGCCGATGTGAAAAGTAAAGGTGTCCCATAGCAAATATAAAATGGTAAAGGTGTCCCATTGCAAATGTAAATAGGTAGATGTGTCCCGTTGCCGATAAAAGAAGGAAAACGTGTCGCATAGACGATGTAAAAAGGTAAAGTTGTCCCGTTGCCGATGTGAAAAGGTGAAGGTGTCCCATAGCCGATGTCAAAAGGTAAAGGTGTCCCATACCCTATGTAAAACGGTAAAGGTGTCCCATAGCAAATATAAAATGGTAAAAGTGTCCCGTTGCCAATGTAAAAAGGTAAAGATGTCCCATAACATATGTAAAAAAGTAAAGGTTTCCCATTGCAAAGTAAAAAGGTAAATATGTCTCATAGCCGATGTGAAAAGGTAAAGGTGTCCCATAGCAAATGTAAAATGGTAAAGGTGTCCCATTGCAAATGTACAAAAGTAAAGGTGTCCCTCAACCGATGTAAAAAGGTAAAGGTGTCGCATAGACGATGTAAAAAGGTAAAGGTGTCCCGTTGCCGATGTAAAAAGATGAAGGTGTCCCATAGCCAATGTCAAAAGGTAAAGGTGTCCCATACCCTATGTAAAACGGTAAAGGTGTCCCATAGCAAATGTAAAAAGGTAAATGTGTCCCAAAACCGATGTAAAAAGGTAAAGATGTCCGATAGCTGATGTCAAACGGTAAAGGTGTCCTTTAGCAGATGTAAAAAAAAGGTATCCCTAACCGATGTGAAAAGGTAAAGGTGTGCCATAACCGATGTAAAAAGGTAAAGGTGTCCCTAACCGATGTGAAAAGGTAAAGGTGTCCCATTGCAAATGTAAAAAGGTGAAGGTGTCCCGTTGCCAAAGTAAAAAGGTAAAGGTTTCCCATTACCGATGTAAAAAGTAAAAGGCGTCCCATAGCCGATGTCAAAAGGTAAAGGTGTCCCTTAGCCGATGTAAAAAGAAAAAGGTGTCCTCTAACCGATGTGAAAATGTAAAAGTGTACCATAGCCTATGTAAAAAGGTTAATTTGTCACGTTGGCAATGTAAAAAGGTAAAGGTGTGCCAAAACCGATGTAAAAAGGTAAAGGTATCCCTAACCGATGTGAAAAGGCAAACGTGTACCATAACCTATGTAAAAAGGTAAAGGTGTCCCATAGCAAATGTAAAAAGGTAAATGTGTCCCGTTGCCGATGTAAAAAGGTAAAGGCGTCCCATAGCCGATGTCAAAAATTAAAGGTGTCCCATAGCCGATGTAAAAAGGTAAAGGTGTCCCATAGAATATGTTAAAATGGATATGGTGTCCCGTAACCTATGTTAAAAGCTAAAGGTGTCCCTATGAGATGTAAAAAGGTAAAGTTGTCCAATAAACTATGTAAAAAGGTAAAAGTTTCCCATTGTCGATGTACGAGGGTGAAGGTGTCCCATAGCCGATGTGAAAAGGTATAGGTGTCCCATAGCAAATATTTAATGGTAAAGGTGTTCCATTCCAAACGTAAAAAGGTAAAGGTGTCCCTTTGCCGATGAAAAAAGGAAAAGGTGTCGCATAGACGATGTAAAAAGGTAAAGGTGTCCCGTTACCGATGTAAAAAAGTGAAGGTGTCCCATAGCCGATGTCAAAAGGTAAAGGTGTCCCATACCCTATGTAAAACGGTAAAGGTGTCCTATAGCAAATGTAAAAGGTAATGGTGTCCCAAAACCGATGTAAAAAAGTAAAGGTGTCCCATAGCCGATGTCAAAAGGTAAAGGCATCCCTTAACCAATGTAAAACGGTAAAGGTGTCCCTAACCGATGTGAAAAGGTATAAGTAAACCATAACCAATGTAAAAAGGTAAAGGTGTCCCATAGCTAATGTAAAAAGGTAAGGGTGTCCCGTTGCCAATGTAAAAAGGTAAAGGTGTCCCATAGCCGATCCGAAAAGGTAAAGGTGTCCCAAAGCAAATATAAAATGGTAAAGGTGTCCCATTGCAAATGAAAAAATGTAAAGGTGTCCCATAGCCGATGTAAAAAGGTAAAGGTGTCCCATAGCGGATGTAAAAAGAAAAAGGTGTGCCGTTGCCGATGTGAAAAGGTGAAGGTGTCCCATAGCCGATGTAAAAAGGTAAAGGTGTCCAATACCCTATGTAAAACGAAAAAGGTGTCCCATAGCCTATGTCAAACGGTAAAGGTGTCCCTAACCGATGTGAAAAGGTAAAAGTAAACCATAACCTATGCAGAAAGGTAAAGGTGTCCCATAGCAAATGTAAAAAGGTAAAGGTGTCCCGTTGCCGATGTAAAAAGGTAAAGGTGTCCCACAACCGATGTAGAAAGGTAAAGGCGTCCCATAGCCGATGTCAAAAGGTAAAGGTGTCCCATAGCCGATGTCAAAAGGTAAAGGTGTCCCATAGCCGATGTAAAAAGGTAATGGTGTCCTATAGAAGATGTTAAAATGGACGTGGTGTCCCATAACCTATGTAAAAATCTAAATGTATCCCTATGCGATGTAAAAAGGTAAAGTTGTCCCATAACCTTTGTAAAAAAGTAAAGGTTTCCCATTGCCAATGTAAAAAGGTGAAGGTGTCCCTTTGCCGATGTGAAAAGGTAAAGGTGTCCCATAGCAAATATAAAATGGTAAAGGTGTCCCATTGCAAATGTAAAAAGGTAAATGTGTCCCGTTGCCGATAAAAGAAGGAAAACGTGTCGCATAGCCGATGTAAAAAGGTAAAGGTGTCCCGTTGCCGATGTGAAAAGATGAAGGTGTCCCATAGCAAATGTAAAAAGGTAAATGTGTCCCAAAACCGATGTAAAAAGGTAAAGGTGTCCTATAGCCTATGTCAAACGGTAAAGGTGTCCCTTCTATCTATCTGTCCCGTAGTCTGACGACCGTGGGGGCACCCTCAAAGACTCAACAACCAGTTCCCTCCATTCCTCTCTCTGTTCTGCCTTTCTCAGGGTTTTGTTGAGTTCTAGGCCTGTCCATTCGCTGATTGTATCCTCCCAGCTCTTCCTGGGTCTGCCTCTTCTTCTTCCTCCTTGGACAGTGCCTTGCAAAACTCTTTGTAATTCCTTGGGATCTTGTGACATGCCCATACCATTTAAGTTTACGCTTTTTCACGATCGTTAGAAGGTTCTCATAGGGTCCAATGGTTTGCTGGATTCTGTTATGCACGCTTTCGTTGCTTATGTGGTCTTTGTAGGAGATGCCAAGGAGTCTCCGAAAGCATCTCATCTCCACTGCCTGTACTATTCTCTCCAAATCTGCAGTCAGGGTCCATGATTCACAGGCATACAGAAATATGGATATGACAAGGGAGCGCATTAGTCTGATCTTGGAGATAGGTGAGATATTCTTATCTCTCCAGATGGTGTTTAGTTTTGACAAAGCTGTTATTGTATGTGCAGTCCTGCATACTACTTCTGGCTTGGATCCCTGGTCTGATACAATGGCTCCCAGGTACTTGAAGCTTTGAACTGTTTCCAGCTTCTGGTCATTAACCCTGATATCAGTGCTAATGCCGTTGGTGTTATTAGTCATCAGTTTGGTCTTCTCTGCACTGATTTCCATGCCGTATGTTTTGGAGGCCTTATTCAAGTGTTCTTTTAGGCTGGCAAGCTCTTTTTCTGATCCTGCTATTCCATCAATGTCATCTGCGAAGCGGAGGTTTGTGATCGTTCTGCCACCAATGCTGACTGATCCTTCATGATGTTCCAGTGCATCAGCCATGATTCTCTCAAGGAAGATGTTGAAAAGAGTGGGTGAGAGTAGACAGCTCTGCCTTACTCCAACTGTTGTTCGAAACCATTCTCCAATGTTGTTGTTGTAGTACCTTGGCAAATGTAAAAATAAAAAGGGGTCCCTAACCGATGTGAAAAGGTAAAAGTAAACCATAACCTATGCAGAAAGGTAAAGGTGTCCCATAGCAAATGTACAAAGGTAAAGGTGTCCCGTTGCCGATGTAAAAAGGTAAAGGTTTCCCATTACCGATGTTAAAAGTAAAAGACGTCCCATAGTCGATGTCAAAAGGTAAAGGTGTCCCTTAGCCGATGTAAAAAGAAAAAGGTGTCTCTAACCGATGTGAAAATGTAAAAGTGTACCATAACCTATGTAAAAAGGTTAATTTGTCACGTTGGCAATGTAAAAAGGTAAAGGTGTGGCACAACCGATGTTAAAAGGTAAAGGTGTCCCTAACCGATGTGAAAAGGCAAAAGTGTACCATGACCTATGTAAAACAGTAAAGGTGTCCCATAGCAAATGTAAAAAGGTAAAGGTGTCCCGTCGTTGATGTAAAAAGGTAAAGGCGTCCCATAGCCGATGTCAAAAGGTAAAGGTGTCCCATAGCCGATGTAAAAAGGTAAAGGTGTCCCATAGAATATGTTAAAATGGATATGGTGTCCCGTAACCTATGTTAAAAGCTAAAGGTGTCCCTATGAGATGTAAAAAGGTAAAGTTGTCCAATAAACTATGTAAAAAGGTAAAAGTTTCCCATTGTCGATGTACGAGGGTGAAGGTGTCCCATAGCCGATGTGAAAAGGTATAGGTGTCCCATAGCAAATATAAAATGGTAAAGGTGTCCCCTTGCAAATGTAAAAAGGTAAAGGTGTCCCTTTGCCGATGAAAAAAGGAAAAGGTGTCGGATAGACGATGTAAAAAGGTAAAGGTGTCCCGTTGCCGATGTAAAAAGGAGAAGGTGTCCCATAGCCGATGTCAAAAGGTAAAGGTGTCCCATACCCTATGTAAAACGGTAGAGGTGTCCCATAGCAAATGTAAAAGGTAATGGTGTCCCACAACCGATGTAAAAAGTTAAAGGTGTCCCATAGCTGATGTCATAAGGTAAAGGCATCCCTTAACCAATGTAAAAAGGTAAAGGTGTCCCTAACCGATGTAAAAAGGTATAAGTAAACCATAACCAATGTAAAAAGGTAAAGGTGTCCATAGCAAATGTAAAAAGGTAAGGGTGTCCCGTTGCGATGTAAAAAGGTAAAGGTGTCCCATAGCCGATCCGAAAACGGTAAAGGTGTCCCATAGCAAATATAAAATGGTAAAGGTGTCCCATTGCAAATGAAAAAATGTAAAGGTGTCCCATAGCCGATGTAAAACGGTAAAGGTGTCCCATACCCAATGTAAAACGGTAAAGGTGTCCCATAGCAATTGTAAAATTGTAAAGGTGTCCTATTGCCAATGTAAAAAGGTAAAGGTGTCCAATAAAGATGTAAAAATGTAAAGGTTTCCCATTGCGAAGTAAAAAGGTAAATATGTCTCATAGCCGATGTGAAAAGGTAAAGGTGTCCCATAGCAAATATAAAATGGTAAAGGTGTGCCAATGCAAATGGAAAAATGTAAAGGTGTCCCATAGCCGATGTGAAAAGTAAAGGTGTCCCATAGCAAATATAAAATGGTTAAGGTGTCCCATTGCAAATGAAAAAAATGTAAAGATGTCGTATAGCCGATGTGAAAAGGTAAAGGTGTCCCATAGCAAAAATAAAATGGTAAAGGTGTCCCAATGCAAATGAAAAAATGTAAAGGTGTCCCATAGCCGATGTCAAAAGGTAAAGGTGTCCCATAGCAAATATAAAATGGTAAAGGTGTCCCATTGCAAATGAAAAAATTTAAAGGTGTCCCATAGCCGATGTAAAAATGTAAAGGTGTCCCATAGCCGATGTAAAAAGGTAAAGGTGTCCCATAGCCGATGTAAAAAGGTAAAGGTGTCCCATGGCGGATGTAAAAAGAAAAAGGTGTCCCGTGGCCGATGTGAAAAGGTGAAGGTGTCCCATAGCCGATGTCAAAAGGTAAAGGTGTCCCATACCCTATGTAAAACGGTAGAGGTGTCCCATAGCAATTGTAAAATGGTAAAAGTGTCCCGTTGCCAATGTAAAAAGGTAAAGGTGTCCCATAACCGATGTAAATATGTAAAGGTTTCCCATTGCGAAGTAAAAAGGTAAATATGTCTCATAGACGATGTGAAAAGGTAAAGGTGTCCCATAGCAAATGTAAAAGGGTAAAGGTGTCCCATTGCAAATGTACAAAAGTAAAGGTGTCCCTCAACAGATGTAAAAAGTACAGGTGTCCCATAGCCGATGTCAAAAGGTAAAGGTGTCCCATACCCTATGTAAAACGGTAAAGGTGTTCCATAGCAAATGTAAAAAGGTAAATGTGTCCCTAAACCGATGTAAAAAGGTAAAGGTGTCCGATAGCCTATGTCAAACGGTAAAGGTGTCCCTTAGCAGATGTAAAAAAAAAAGGTGTCCATAACCGATGTGAAAAGGTAAAAGTATACCATAACCTATGCAGAAAGGTAAAGGTGTCCCATAGCAAATGTAAAAAGGTAAAGGTGTCCCGTTGCGGATGTAAAAAAAAAAAGGTGTCCCTCACCGATGTGAAAAGGTAAATATGTCCCATAGCTGATGTCAAAAGGTAAAGGCATCCCTTAACCAATGTAAAAAGGTAAAGGTGTCCCTAACCGATGTAAAAAGGTATAGGTAAACCATAACCAATGTAAAAAGGTAAAGGTGTCCCATAGCAAATGTAAAAAGGTAAGGGTGTCCCGTTGCCGATGTAAAAAGGTAAAGGTGTCCCATAGCCGATCCGAAAAGGTAAAGGTGTCCCATAGCAAATATAAAATGGTAAAGGTGTCCCATTGCAAATGAAAAAATGTAAAGGTGTCGCATAGACGATGTGAAAAGGTAAAGGTGTCCGTTGCCGATGTGAAAAGGTGAAGGTGTCCCATCGCCGATGTGAAAAGGTAAAGGTGTCCCATACCCTATGTAAAACGGTAAAGGTGTCCCATAGCAATTGTAAAATTGTAAAGGTGTCACATTGCCAATGTAAAAAGGTAAAGGTGTCCCATAACCGATGTAAAAATGTAAAGGTTTCCCATTGCGAAGTAAAAAGGTAAATATGTCTCATAGCCGATGTGAAAAGGTAAAGGTGTCCCATAGCAAATATAAAATGGTAAAGGTGTGCCATTGCAAATGAAAAAATGTAAAGGTGTCCCATAGCCGATGTGAAAAGTAAAGGTGTCCGATAGCAAATATAAAATGGTTAAGGTGTCCCATTGCAAATGGAAAAAATGTAAAGGTGTCGTATAGCCGATGTGAAAAGGTAAAGGTGTCCCATAGCAAATATAAAATGGTAAAGGTGTCCCAATGCAAATGAAAAAGTGTAAAGGTGTCCCATAGCCGATGTAAAAATGTAAAGGTGTCCCATAGCCGATGTAAAATGGTAAAGGTGTCCCATAGCCGATGTAAAAATGTAAAGGTGTCCCATAGCCGATGTGAAAAGGTAAAGGTGTCCCATAGCGGATGTAAAAAGAAAAAGGTGTCCCGTTGCCGATGTGAAAAGGTGAAGGTGTCCCATAGCCGATGTCAAAAGGTAAGGGTGTCCCATACCCTATGTAAAACGGTAAAGGTGTCCCATAGCAAATGTAAAATGGTAAAAGTGTCCCGTTGTCAATGTAAAAAGGTAAAGGTGTCCCATAACCGATGTAAATATGTAAAGGTTTCCCATTGCGAAGTAAAAAGGTAAATATGTCTCATAGACGATGTGAAAAGGTAAAGGTGTCCCATAGCAAATGTAAAATGGTAAAGGTGTCCCATTGGAAATGTACAAAAGTAAAGGTGTCCCTCAACCGATGTAAAAAGTACAGGTGTCGCATAGACGATGTAAAAAGGTAAAGGTATCCCATAGCCGATGTCAAAAGGTAAAGGTGTCCCATACCCTATGTAAAACGGTAAAGGTGTTCCATAGCAAATGTAAAAAGGTAAATGTGTCCCTAAACCGATGTAAAAAGGCAAAAGTGTACCATAACCTATGTAAAAAGGTAAAGGTGTCCCATAGCAAATGTAAAAAAGTAAAGGTGTCCCGTTGCCGATGTAAAAAGGTAAAGGCGTCCCATAGCCGATGTCAAAAGGTAAAGGTGTCCCATAGCTGATGTCAAAAGGTAAAGGCATCCCTTAACCAATGTAAAAAGGTAAAGGTGTCCCTAACGGATGTGAAAAGGTAAAAGTAAACCATAACCTATGCAGAAAGGTAAAGGTGTCCCATAGCAAATGTACAAAGGTAAAGGTGTCCCGTTGCCGATGTAAAAAGGTAAAGTTTTCCCATTACCGATGTAAAAAGTAAAAGGCGTCCCATAGCCGATGTCAAAAGGTAAAGGTGTCCCTTAGCCGATGTAAAAAGAAATAGGTGTCCTCTAACCTATGTGAAAAGGTAAAAGTGTACCATAGCCTATGTAAAAAGGTTAATTTGTCACGATGGCAATGTAAAATGGTAAGGGTGTGCCACAACCGATGTAAAAAAATAAAGGTGTCCCTAACCGATGTGAAAAGGCAAAAGTGTATCATAACCTATGTAAAAAGGTAAAGGTGTCCCATAGCAAATGTAAAAAAGTAAAGGTGTCCCGTTGCCGATGTAAAAAGGTGAAGGCGTCCCATAGCCGATGTCAAAAGGTGAAGGTGTCCCATAGCTGATGTCAAAAGGTAAAGGCATCCCTTAACCAATGTCAAAAGGTAAAGGTGTCCCTAATGGATGTGAAAAGGTATTAGTAAACCATAAACAATGCGAAAAGCTAAAGGTGTCCCTATGAGATGTAAAAAGGTAAAGGTGTCCCATAACCGATGTAAAAAGGTAAAGGTGTCCCATAGCCGATCTGAAAAGGAAAAGGTGTCCCATAGCAAATATATAATGGTAAAGGTGTCCCATTGCAAATGAAAAAATGTAAAGGTGTCCCATAGCCGATGTAAAAAGGTAAAGGTGTCCCAAAGCCGATGTCAAAAGGTAAAGGTGTCCCATACCCTATGTAAAACGTTAAAGGTGTCCCATAGCAATTGTAAAATGGTAAAAGTGTCCCGTTGCCAATGTAAAAAGGGAAAGGTGTCCAATAACCGATGTAAAAATGTAAAAGTTTCCCATTGCGAAGTAAAAAGGTAAATATGTCTCATAGCCAATGTGAAAAGGTAAAGGTGTCCAATAGCAAATGTAAAATGGTAAAGGTGTCCCATTGGAAATGTACAAAAGTAAAGATGTCCCTCAATTGATGTAAAAAGGTAAAGGTGTCGCATAGACGATGTAAAAAGGTAAAGGTGTCCCATACCCTATGTAAAACGGTAAAGGTGTCCCATAGCAAATGTAAAAAGGTAAATGTGTCCAAAAAAACCGATGTAAAAAGGTAAAGGTGTCCCATAGCCTATGTCAAACGGTAAAGGTGTCCCTTAGCAAATGTAAAATAAAAAGGTGTCCCTAACCGATGTGAAAAGGTAAAAGTAAACCATAACCTATGCAGAAAGGTAAAGGTGTCCCATAGCAAATGTAAAAAGGTGAAGGTGTCCCGTTGCCAATGTAAAAAGGTAAATGTGTCCCAAAACCGATGTAAAAAGGTATAGGTGTCCGATAGCCTATGTCAAACGGTAAAGGTGTCCCTTAGCAGATGTAAAAAAAAAAAGGTGTCCCTAACCGATGTGAAAATGTAAAAGTAAACCATAACCTATGCAGAAAGGTAAAGGTGTCCCTTAGCAGATGTAAAAAAAAAAAGGTGTCCCTAACCGATGTGAAAATGTCGCATAGACGGTGTAAAAAGGTAAAGGTGTCCCGTTGCCGATGTAAAAAGGTGAAGGTGTCCCATACCCTATGTAAAACGGTAATGGTGCCCCATAGCAAATGTAAAATGGTAAAAGTGTCCATTTGCCAATGTAAAAAGGTAATGGTGTCCCACAACCGATGTAAAAAGGTAAAGGTGTCCCATAGCCGATGTAAAACGGTAAAGGTGTCCCATACCCAATGTAGAACGGTAAAGGTGTCCCATAGCAATTGTAAAATTGTAAAGGTGTCCCATTGCAAATGTAAAAAGGTAAATGTGTCCCGTTGCCGATAAAAGAAGGAAAACGTGTCGCATAGCCGATGTAAAAAGGTAAAGATGTCCCGTTGCCGATGTGAAAAGATGAAGGTGTCCCATAGCAAATGTAAAAAGGTAAATGTGTCCCAAAACCGATGTAAAAAGAAAAAGGTGTCCTCTAACCGATGTGAAAATGTAAAAGTGTACCATAGCCTATGTAAAAAGGTTAATTTGTCACGTTGGCAATGTAAAAAGGTAAAGGTGTGGCACAACCGATGTTAAAAGGTAAAGGTGTCCCTAACCGATGTGAAAAGGCAAAAGTGTACCATGACCTATGTAAAAAGGTAAAGGTGTCCCATAGCAAATGTAAAAAGGTAAAGGTGTCCCGTTGTTGATGTAAAAAGGTAAAGGCGTCCCATAGCCGATGTCAAAAGGTAAAGGTGTCCCATAGCCGATGTAAAAAGGTAAAGGTGTCCCATAGAATATGTTAAAATGGATATGGTGTCCCGTAACCTATGTTAAAAGCTAAAGGTGTCCCTATGAGATGTAAAAAGGTAAAGTTGTCCAATAAACTATGTAAAAAGGTAAAAGTTTCCCATTGTCGATGTACGAGGGTGAAGGTGTCCCATAGCCGATGTGAAAAGGTAAAGGTGTCCCATAGCAAATATAAAATGGTAAAGGTGTCCCCTTGCAAATGTAAAAAGGAAAAGGTGTCGGATAGACGATGTAAAAAGGTAAAGGTGTCCCGTTGCCGATGTAAAAAGGTGAAGGTGTCCCATAGCCGATGTCAAAAGGTAAAGGTGTCCCATACCCTATGTAAAACGGTAGAGGTGTCCCATAGCAAATGTAAAAGGTAATGGTGTTCCACAACCGATGTAAAAAGTTAAAGGTGTCCCATAGCTGATGTCAAAAGGTAAAGGCATCCCTTAACCAATGCAAAAAGGTAAAGGTGTCCCTAACCGATGTAAAAAGGTATAAGTAAACCATAACCAATGTAAAAAGGTAAAGGTGTCCCATAGCAAATGTAAAAAGGTAAGGGTGTCCCGTTGCCGATGTAAAAAGGTAAAGGTGTCCCATAGCCGATCCGAAAACGGTAAAGGTGTCCCATAGCAAATATAAAATGGTAAAGGTGTCCCATTGCAAATGAAAAAATGTAAATGTGTCCCATAGCCGATGTAAAACGGTAAAGGTGTCCCATACCCAATGTAAAACGGTAAAGGTGTCCCATAGCAATTGTAAAATTGTAAAGGTGTCCTATTGCCAATGTAAAAAGGTAAAGGTGTCCCATAACTGATGTAAAAATGTAAAGGTTTCCCATTGCGAAGTAAAAAGGTAAATATGTCTCATAGCCGATGTGAAAAGGTAAAGGTGTCCCATAGCAAATATAAAATGGTAAAGGTGTGCCATTGCAAATGTAAAAATGTAAAGGTGTCCCATAGCCGATGTGAAAAGTAAAGGTGTCCCATGTATGTTCTTTTGAGCCAGAAGGCGCATAAAGCCGGAGCTTATCCCGGTTTCTGTAGCGTTAAGCTAACTGATGGTTTTTCACCACCCCTGTGACAGGACGCTAGTCTGTCGCCAGATACTTCCCCAGCAGAGCTGGTACCCACTTGTACACCTGGGTGGAGTGAGGAAAATAGGAGTAAAGTGTCTTTCCCAAGGAAGGTGTCCCATAGCAAATATAAAATGGTTAAGGTGTCCCATTGCAAATGAAAAAAATGTAAAGGTGTCGTATAGCCGATGTGAAAAGGTAAAGGTGTCCCATAGCAAATATAAAATGGTAAAGGTGTCCCAATGCAAATGAAAAAATGTAAAGGTGTCCCATAGCCGATGTCAAAAGGTAAAGGTGTCCCATAGCAAGTGTAAAATGGTAAAGGTGTCCCATTGGAAATGTACAAAAGTAAAGGTGTCCCTCAACCGATGTAAAAAGTACCGATGTCAAAAGGTAAAGGTGTCCCATACCCTATGTAAAACGGTAAAGGTGTTCCATAGCAAATGTAAAAAGGTAAATGTGTCCCTAAACCGATGTAAAAAGGCAAAAGTGTACCATAACCTATGTAAAAAGGTAAAGGTGTCCCATAGCAAATGTAAAAAAGTAAAGGTGTCCCGTTGCCGATGTAAAAAGGTAAAGGCGTCCCATAGCCGATGTCAAAAGGTAAAGGTGTCCCATAGCTGATGTCAAAAGGTAAAGGCATCCCTTAACCAATGTAAAAAGGTAAAGGTGTCCCTAACGGATGTGAAAAGGTAAAAGTAAACCATAACCTATGCAGAAAGGTAAAGGTGTCCCATAGCAAATGTACAAAGGTAAAGGTGTCCCGTTGCCGATGTAAAAAGGTAAAGTTTTCCCATTACCGATGTAAAAAGTAAAAGGCGTCCCATAGCCGATGTCAAAAGGTAAAGGTGTCCCTTAGCCGATGTAAAAAGAAATAGGTGTCCTCTAACCTATGTGAAAAGGTAAAAGTGTATCATAGCCTATGTAAAAAGGTTAATTTGTCACGATGGCAATGTAAAAAGGTAAGGGTTTGCCACAACCGATGTAAAAAAATAAAGGTGTCCCTAACCGATGTGAAAAGGCAAAAGTGTACCATAACCTATGTAAAAAGGTAAAGGTGTCCCATAGCAAATGTAAAAAAGTAAAGGTGTCCCGTTGCCGATGTAAAAAGGTAAAGGCGTCCCATAGCCGATGTCAAAAGGTGAAGGTGTCCCATAGCTGATGTCAAAAGGTAAAGGCATCCCTTAACCAATGTAAAAAGGTAAAGGTGTCCCTAACGGATGTGAAAAGGTATTAGTAAACCATAACCAATGCGAAAAGCTAAAGGTGTCCCTATGAGATGTAAAAAGGTAAAGGTGTCCCATAACCGATGTAAAAAGGTAAAGGTGTCCCATAGCCGATCTGAAAAGGAAAAGGTGTCTCATAGCAAATATATAATGGTAAAGGTGTCCCATTGCAAATGAAAAAATGTAAAGGTGTCCAATAGCCGATGTAAAAAGGTAAAGGTGTCCCAAAGCCGATGTCAAAAGGTAAAGGTGTCCCATACCCTATGTAAAACGGTAAAGGTGTCCCATAGCAATTGTAAAATGGTAAAAATGTCCCGTTGCCAATGTAAAAAGGGAAAGGTGTCCAATAACCGATGTAAAAATGTAAAAGTTTCCCATTGCGAAGTAAAAAGATAAATATGTCTCATAGCCAATGTGAAAAGGTAAAGGTGTCCCATAGCAAATGTAAAATGGTAAAGGTGTCCCATTGGAAATGTACAAAAGTAAAGATGTCCCTCAACCGATGTAAAAAGGTAAAGGTGTCGCATAGACGATGTAAAAAGGTAAAGGTGTCCCGTTGCCGATGTAAAAAGATGAAGGTGTCCCATAGCCGATGTCAAAAGGTAAAGATGTCCCATACCCTATGTAAAACGGTAAAGGTGTCCCATAGCAAATGTAAAAAGGTAAATGTGTCCAAAAAAACCGATGTAAAAAGATAAAGATGTCCCATAGCCTATGTCAAACGGTAAAGGTGTCCCTTAGCAAATGTAAAATAAAAAGGTGTCCCTAACCGATGTGAAAAGGTAAAAGTAAACCATAACCTATGCAGAAAGGTAAAGGTGTCCCATAGCAAATGTAAAAAGGTAAAGGTGTCCCGTTGCCAATGTAAAAAGATAAATGTGTCCCAAAACCGATGTAAAAAGGTATAGGTGTCCGATAGCCTATGTCAAACGGTAAAGGTGTCCCTTAGCAGATGTAAAAATAAAAAGGTGTCCCTAACCGATGTAAAAATGTCGCATAGACGGTGTAAAAAGGTAAAGGTGTCCCGTTGCCGATGTAAAAAGGTGAAGGTGTCCCATACCCTATTTAAAACGGTAATGGTGTCCCATAGCAAATGTAAAATGGTAAAAGTGTCCAGTTGCCAATGTAAAAAGGTAATGGTGTCCCACAACCGATGTAAAAAGGTAAAGGTGTCCCATAGCCGATGTCAAAAGGTAAAGGCATCCCTTAACCAATGTAAAAAGGTAAAGGTGTCCCTAACCGATGTGAAAAGGTATAAGTAAACCATATTCAATGTAAAAAGGTAAAGGTGTCCCATAGCAAATGTAAAAAGGTAAGGGTGTCCCGTTGTCGATGTAAAAAGGTAAAGGTGTCCCATAGCCGATGTGAAAAGGTAAAGGTGTCCCATAGCAAATATAAAATGGTAAAGGTCTCCCGTTGCAAATGAAAAAATGTAAAGGTGTCCAGTTGCCGATGAAAAAAGCAAAAGGTGTCTTATATACGATGTAAAAAGGTAAAGGTGTCCCGTTGCCGATGTAAAAAGGTGAAGGTGTCCCATAGCCGATGTCAAAAGGTAAAGGTGTCCCATAGCCGATCTGAAAAGGTAAAGGTGTCCCATAGCACATATAAAATGGTAAAAGTGTCCCGTTGCCAATGTAAAAAGGTAAAGATGTCCCACAACCGATGTAAAAAGGTAAAGGTGTCCCATAGCCGATGTCAAAATGTGAAGGCGTCCCTTAACCGATGTAAAAAGGTAAAGGTGTCCCTAACCGATGTGAAAAGGTATAAGTAAACCATAATCAATGTAAAAAGGTAAAGGTGTCCCATAGCAAATGTAAAAAGGTAAGGGTGTCCCCTTGCCGATGTAAAAAGGTAAATGTGTCCCCTAACGATGTAAAATGGTAATGGTGTCCCATAACTTATGTAAAAGAGTAAAGGTTTCCCGTTGCCGATGTAAAAAGCTGACGGTGTCCAATAGCCGTTGTGAAAATGTAAATGTGTCCCACAACCGATGTAAAGGTAAAAGGAAAAGGTAAAGGTAAAGGTGTCCCGTTACCGATTTATAAAGGTAAAGGTGTCCCACAACCGATGTCAAAAGGTAACGGTGTCCCTTAGCCGATGTAAAAAGAAAAAGGTGTCCCTAACCGATGTGAAAAGGTAAAAGTGTACCATAGCCTATGTAAAAAGGTAAAGGTGTCCTGTTGCCAATGTAAAAAGGTATAGGTGTCCCACAACCGATGTAAAAAGGTAAAGGTGTCCCATAGCCGATGTCAAAAGGTAAAGGTGTCCCATAGCCGATGTAAAAAGAAAAAAGTGTCCCTAACCGATGTGAAAAGGTAATAGTAAACCATAACCTATGTAAAAAGGTAAAGGTGTCCTGTTGCCAATGTAAAAAGGAAAAGGTGTCCCGTTGCCATGGTAAAAAGGTAGAGGTATCCCACAACCGATGTAAAATGGTAAAAGCGTTCCATAGGCGATGTCAAAAGGTAAAGATGTCCCATAGCCGATGTAAAACAGTAAAGGTGTCCCATATAAGATGTTAAAATGGAAATGGTGTCCCATAACGTATGTAAAAAGGTGAATGTGTCCCTGTGCGATGTAAAAAGGTAAAGGTGTCCCATTTAAGATGTTAAAAGCAACATGGTGTCCCATAACCTATGTAAAAAGGTAAATGTGTCCCTTCGCGATGTAAAAAGGTAAAGGTGTCCCATAACCTATATAAAAAAGTGAAGGTTTCCCGTTGCCAATGTAAAAAGGTGAAGGTGTCCCATAGCGGATGTGAAAAAGTAAAGGTGTCCCTTAGCAAATGTAAAATGGAAAGGTGTCCCGTTGCCAATGTAAAAAGTTAAAGGTGTCCCGTTGCCGATTTAAAAAGGTAAATATGTCCCATAGCCAATGTAAAAAAGAAAAAGGTGTCCCAAAACCGATGTGAAAAGGTATAAGTGTACCATAATCTGTGTAAAAAGGTAAAGGTGTCCCGTTGCCGATGTAAAAGGGTAAAGGTGTCGCATAGACGATGTAAAAAGGTAAAGGTGTCCCGTTGCCGATGTAAAAAGGTAAAGGTGTCCCATAGCCGATGTAAAAAGGTAAAAGTGTCCCGTTGCCAATGTAAAACGGTATAGGTGTTCCCTAGCAATTGTTAAATGGTAAAGGTCTCCCGTTGCCAATGTAAAAAGGTGACGGTGTCCCATAGCGATGTAAACATGGGAAATTTGTACCATAACCTATGTAAAACGGTAAAGGTGTCCCATAGCAAATGTAAAATGGTAAAAGTGTCCAGTTGCCAATGTTAAAATGTAAAGGTGTCCTACAACCGATGTAAAATGGTTAAGGTGTCCCATAGCCGATGTCAAAAGGAAAGGCGTCCCTTAACCGATTTAAAAAGGTAAAGGTGTCCCTAACCGATGTGAAAAGGTATAAGTAAACCGTAACCAATGTAAAAAGGTAAAGGTGTCCCATAGCAAATGTAAAGAGGTAAAAGTGTCCCGTTGCCGATGTAAAAAGGTCAAGGTGTCCCACAACTGATGTAAAAAGGTTAAGGCGTCCCATAGCCGATGTAGAAAGGTAAAGGTGTCCCATAGAAGATGTTTAACTAGAAATGGTGTCCCATAACCTATATAAAAAGGTAAATGTGTCCCTGCGCGATGTAAAACGTTAACGGTGTCCCATAACATATGTAAATGAGTAAAGGTTTCCCGTTACCGATGTAAAAAGGTGAAGGTGTCCCATAGCCGATGTTAAAATGTAAAGGTATCCCACAAACGATGTAAAAAGGTAAAGGCGTCTCATAGCCGATGTCAAAATGTAAAGGTGTCCCATAGCCGATGTAAAAAGATAAAGGTGTCCTATATAAGATGTCAAAATAGAAATGGTGTCCCATAACCTATGTAAAAAGGTAAATGTGTACCTGTGCGATGTAAAAAAGTAAAGGTGTCCCATAACCTATGTAAAAGGTAAAGGTTTCCCATTACCGATGTAAAAAGGTAAAAGTGACCCATAGCCGATGTGAAAAGGTAAAGGTGTCCTTTAGCAAATGTAAAATGGTAAAGGTGTCCCATTGCAAATGTAAAAAGCTAAAGGTGTCCCGTTGCCAATGTAAAAAGGTAAAGGTGTCGCATATACGATGTAAAAAGGTAAAGGTGTCCCGTTGCCGATGTAAAAAGGTGTAGGTGTCCCATAGCCGATGTCAAAAGGTAAAGGTGTCCCATAACCTATGTAAAACGGTACAGGTGTCCCATAGCAAATGTAAAAAGGAAAAGGTGTCCCGTTGCCGATTTAAAAAGGTAAAGGTGTCCCTCAACCGATGTAAAAAGGTAAAGGTGTCGCATAGACGATGTCAAAAGGTGGCCCATAACCTATGTAAAAAGGTAAAGGTGTCCCATAGCAATTGTTAAATGGTAAAGGTGTCCCGTTGTTAATGTAAAAGGGTGAAGGTGTCCCATAGCAATGTAAAAAGGTAAAGTTGTACCATAATCTATGTAAAAAGGTAAAGGTGTCCCACAACCGATGTAAAAAGGTAAAGGTGTCCCGTTGCCGATGTTAAAAGGTAAAGGTGTCCCTCAACAGATGTAAAAAGGTAAAGGTGTCCCGTTGCCGATGTTAAAAGGTAAAGGTGTCCCACAACCGATGTAAAAAGTAAAAGGCGTCCCATAGCCGATGTCAAAATGTAGAGGTGTCTCTTAGCCGATGTAAAAAGAAGGTGTCCTCTAACCGATGTAAAAAGATAAAAGTGTACCATAACCTATGTAAAAAGGAAAAGGTGTCACATATGAAATGTAAAAAGGTAAAGGTGTCCCGTTGCCGATTTAAAAAGGTAAATGTGTCCCACAACTGATGTCAAAAGGTAAGGTGTCCCTTAGCCGTTGTAAAAAGGTAAAGGTGTCCCTAACCGATGTGAAAAGGTAAAAGTGTACCATAACCTATGTAAAAAGGTAAAGGTGTCCCGTTGCCAATGTAAAAAGGTAAAGGTGTCCCACAACCTATGTAAAAAGGAAAAGGTGTCCCAAAACCGAAGTGAACAGGTAAAAGTGTACCATAACCTGTGTAAAAAGGTAAAGGTGTTCCATTGCAAATTTAAAAAGGTAAAGGTATCCCTCAACCGATGTAAAAAGGTAAAGGTGTCGCATAGACGATGTCAAAAGGTAAAGGTGACCCATAACCTATGTAAAACGGTAAATATGTCCCATAGAAAATGTAAAATGGTAAAGGTGTCCCGTTGCCAATGTAAAAAGGTAAAGGTGTCACACAACCGATGTAAAAAAGTAAAGGTGTCCCATAGCTGATATCAAAAGGAAAATGTGTCCCTTAGCCGATGTAAAAAAAAAAGTGTCCCTAAATGTGAAAAGGTAAAAGTAAATCATAACCTATGTAAAAAAGTAAAGGTGTCCCGTTGCCAATGTAAAAAGGAAAAGGTGTCCCGTTGCCAATGTAAAAAGGTAGAGGTGTTCCACAACGGATGTAAAAAGGTAGAGGCGTCCCATAGCCGATGCAAAAAAGGTAAAGGTGTCCCATATAAGATGTTAAAAGCAGCATGGTGTCCCATAACCTATGTAAAAAGGTAAATGTGTCCCTGTGCGATGTAAAAAGGTAAAGGTGTCCCATAACCTATATAAAAAAGAAAAGGTTTCCCGTTGCCAATGTAAAAAGGTGAAGGTGTCCCATAGCCGATGTGAAAAGGTAAAGATGTCTCTTAGCAAATGTAAAATGGTAAAGGCATCCCGTTGCCAATGTAAAAAGTTAAAGGTGTCCCGTTGCCGATTTAAAAAGATAAATGTGTCCCATAGCCGATGTAAAAGGAAAAATGTGTCCCAAAGCCGATGTGAAAAGGTATAAGTGTACCATAATCTGTGTAAAAAGGTAAAGGTGTCCCATAGCAAATGTAAAAAGGTAAAGGTGTCCCGTTGCCGATGTAAAAAGGTAAAGGTGTCGCATAGACGATGTAAAAAGGTAAATCTGCCCCGTTGCCGATGTAAAAAGGTAAAGGTGTCCCACAACCGATGTAAAAAGTAAAAGGCGTCCCATCGCCGATGTCAAAAGGTAAAGGTGTCCCTTAGACGATGTAAAAAGAAAAAGGTGTCTCTAACCGATGTGAAAAAGTAAAAGTTTACCGTACCTAATTAAAAGGTTAATTTGTTCCGTTGGCAATGTAAAAAGGTAAAGGTGTCCTACAACCGATGTAAAAAGGTAACGATGTCCCATAGCCGATGTCAAAAGGTAAAGGTGTCCCTTAGCCGATGTAAAATAAAAAGGGTGTCCCTAACCGATGTGAAAAGGTAAAGGTGTACCATAACCTATGTAAAAACGTAAAGGTGTCCCATAGCAATTGTAAAACAGTAAAGGTGCCCCGTTGCCGATGTAAAAAGGTAAAGGTGTCCCATAACCTATGTAAAAAAGTAAAGGTTTCCCATTGCCGATGTAAAAAGGTTAAGGTATCCCATAGACGATGTGAAAAGGTAAAGGTGTCCCTTTACAAATGTGAAATGGTAAAGGTGTCCAATTGCAAATGTAAAAGGGTAATGGTGTCCCGTTGCCGTTGTAAAAAGATAAAGGTGTCGCATAGACGATGTAAAAAGGTAAAGGTGTCCCGTTGCCGAGGTAAATAGGTAAAGGTCTCCCACAACCGATGTAAAAAGTTAGAGGCGTCCCATAGCCGATGTCAAAAGGTAAAGGTGTCCCATAGCCGATGTAAAAAGGTAAAGGTGTCCCATAGAAGATGTTAAAATAGAAATGGTGTCCCATAACCTATCTAAAAAGGTAAATGTGTCCCTGTGCGATGTAAAAAGGTAAAGGTGTTCCATAACCTATGTAAAAAATTAAAGGTTTCCCGTTGCCGATGTAAAAAGGTGAAGGTGTCCCATAGCGGATGTGAAAAGGTAAAGGTGTCCCACAACCGATGTAAAAAGGTAAAGGTGTCCCGTTGCCAATGTAAAAAGTTAAAGGTGTCCTGTTGCCGATATTAAAAGGTAATTGTGTCCCATAGCCGATGTAAAACGAAAACGGTCTCCCATAACCGATGTGAAAAGGTATAAATGTACCATAATCTGTGTAAAAAGGTAAAGGTGTCCCATAACCTATGTAAAAAAGTAAAGGTTTCCCATTTCAGATGTAAAAAGGTGAAGGTGCCCCATAGCCGATGTGAAAAGGTAAAGGTGTCCAATAGCAAATGTAAAATGGTTACGGTGTCCCATTGCCGATGTAAAAAGGTAAAGGTGTCGCATAGACGATGTAAAAAGCTAAAGGTGTCCCGTTGCCGATGTAAAAAGGTGAAGGTGTCCCAAAACCGATGTGAAAAGGTAAAACTAAACCATAATCTATGTAAAAACGTAAAGGTGTCCCATAGCAAATGTAAAATGGTAAAGGTGTCACGTTGCCAATGTAAAAAGGTAAAGGTGTCCCACAACCGATGTAAGAAGGTAGAGGCGATGCCAAAAGGTAAAGGTGTCCCATTGCCTATATAAAAAGGTAAAGGTGTCTCATAGAAGATGTTAAAATGGAAATGGTGTCCCATAACCTATGTAAAAAGGAAAGTGTGTCCCTGTTCGATGTAAAAAGGTAAAGGTGTTCCATAACCTATGTAAAAAACAAAAGGTTTCCCGTTGCCGATGTAAAAAGGTGAAGGTGTCCAATAGCCGATGTGAAAAGGTAAAGGTGTCCCATAGCAAATATAAAATGGTAAAGGTGTCCTCTTGCCAATGTAAAAAGTTAAAGGTGTCCCATTGGCTATGTAAAAAGGTGAAGGTGTCCCATAGCGATGTAAAAAGGTAATGTTGTACCATAACTAATGTAAAAAGAAAAAGTGTCCTCTAACCGATGTGAAAAGGTAAAAGTGTACCATAACCTATGTAAAAAGGTAAAAGTGTCCCATAGCAAATGTAAAAAGGTAAAGGCGTGCCATAGCCGATGTCAAAAGGTAAAGGTGTCCCTAGCCGATGTAAAAAGGTAAAGGTGTCCCAAAACCGATGTGAAAAGGTAAAGGTGTCCCACAGCCAATGTCAAAAGGTAAAGGTGTTCCATAGCCGATGTAAAAAGATAAAGGTGTCCCACAACCGTTGTGCAAAGATAAAAGTGTAACATAACCTATGTAAAAAGATAAAGGTGTAACTTGACCGATGTGAAAAGGTAAAAGTGTTCCATAGCCAATGTAAAAAGTTAAAGGTGTCCCGTTTCCAATATAAAAAAGAATAGGTGTCCCACAACGGATGTAAAAAGGTAAAGGTGTCCCATAGCAGATGTCAAAAGAAAAAGGTGTCCCTTAGCCGATGTAAAAAGGCAAAGGTGTCCCACAACCTATGTTAAAAGGTTAAGGTGTCCCACAACCGATGTAAAAAGGTAAAGGCGTCCCATAGCCGATGTCAAAAGGTTAATGTGTCCCATACCCGATATCAAAAGGTAAATGTGTCCCATAGCCGATGTAAAATGAAAAAGGTGTCCTCTAACCGTTGTGAAAAGGTAAAGGTGTACCATAGAAAATGTAAAAAGGTAAAGGTGTCCCATAGAAAATGTAAAAAGGTAAAGGTGTCCCGTCGCCGATTTAAAAAGGTAAAAGTAACCCACAACCGATGTAAAAAGGTAAAGATGTCCCATAGACGATGTAAAAAGGTAAAGGTGTCCCTTAGCCGATGTAAAAAGGTAAAGGTGTCCCGTTGCCGATGTAGAAAGGTAGAGGTGTCCCATAGACGATGTAAAAAGGTAAAGGTGTCCCTTAGCCGATGTAAAAATGTAAAGGTGTCCCGTTGCCGATGTAAAAAGGTAAAGATGTCCCACAACCGATGTAAAAAGAAAAAGGTATCACATAGCAAATGTGAAAAGGTAAAGGTGCCCCGTTGCCGATGTAAAAAGGTAAAGGGTCCCACAACCGATGTAAAAAGGTAAAGGTGTTCCGTTGCCAATGTAAAAAGTTAAAGGTGTCCCGTTGCCGATTTTCAAAGTTAAATGTGTCCCATAGCCGATGTAAAAAGAAAACGGTCTCCCATAACCGATGTGAAAAGGTATTAGTGTACCATAATCTGTATTAAAAAAAAAAGGCAAAGGTGTCCCATAACCTATGTAAAAAAGTAAAGGTTTCCCATTTCAGATGTAAAATTAATAGGTAAATGTGTCCTATAGCAGATGTGAAAAGGTAAAGGTTTCCGATAGCAAATGTAAAATGGTAAAGGTGTCCCATAGCAAATGTAAAAAGGTAACGGTGTCCCGTTGCCGATGTAAAAAGGTAAAGGTGTCGCATAGACGATGTAAAAAGCTAAAGGTGTCCCGTTGCCGATGTAAAAAGGTGAAGGTGTCCCATAGCCGATGTCAAAAGGTAAAGGTGTCCCATAATCTATGTAAAACGGTGAAGGTGTCCCATAGAAAATGTAAAATGGTATAGGTGTCCCGTTGCCAATGTACAAAGGTGAAGGTGTCCCACAACCGATGCAAAAAAAGTAACGGTGTCCCATAGCCGATGTCAAAAGGTAAAGGTGTCCCTTAGCCGATGTAAAAAGAAAAAGGTGTCCCAAAACCGATGTAAAAAGGTAAAAGTAAACCATAATCTCTGTAAAAACGTAAAGGTGTCCCACAGCAAATGTAAAAAGGTAAAGGTGTCCCGTTGCCAATGTAAAAAGGTAAAGGTGTCCAACAACCGGTGTAAAAAGGTAAAGGCGTTCCATAGCCGATGTCAAAAGGTAAAGGTGTCCCATAGAAGATGTTAAAATGGTAATGGTGTCCCATAACCTATGTAAAAAGGTAAATGTGTCCCTGTGCGATGTAAAAAGGTAAGTAAAGGTGTTCCATAACCTATGTAAAAAAGTAAAGGTGTCCCGTTGACGATGTAAAAAGGTGAAGTGTCCCATAGCCGATGTGAAAAGGTAATGGTGTCACATAGCAAATGTAAAATGGTAAAATGGTAAAGGTGTCCATTAGCCAATGTAAAAAGTTAAAGGTGTCCGCGTTGACGATTTAAAAATGTAAATGTGTCCCATAACCGATGTAAAAAGAAAAAGGTGTTCCATAACCGATGTGAAAAGGTATAAGTGTACCATAATCTGTGTAAAAAGGTAAAGATGTCCCTTAGCAAATGTAAAAAGGTTAAGGTGTCCCGTTGCTGATGTAAAAGGGTAAAGGTGTCGAATAGACGATTTAAAAAGGTAAAAGTGCCCCGTTGCCAATGTAAAAAGGTGAAGGTGTCCCATAGCCGATGTAAAAAGGTAAAGGTGTCCGGTTCTCAATGTAAAACGGTAAAGGTGTCCCTTAGCCGATGTAAAAAGAAAAAGGTGTCCCATTGCCGATGTAAAAAGGTGAAGGTGTCCCATAGCGATGTAAAAAGGTAAAGTTGTACCATAAATAATGTAAAAACAAAAAAGTGTCCTCTAACCGATGTCAAAAGGTAAAAGTGTACAATAACCTATGTAAAAAGGTAAATGTGTCCCATAGCAAATGTAAAAAGGTAAAGGCGTGCCATAGCCGATGTCAAAAGGTAAAGGTGTCCCTTAGCCGATGTAAAAAGGTAAAGGTGTCCCAAAACCGATGTGAAAAGGTAAAGGTGTCCCAAAACCGATGTGAAAAGGTAAAGGTGTCCCACAGCCGATGTAAAAAGGTAAAGGTGTTCCATAGCCGATGTAAAAAGATAAATGTGTCCCACAACCGTTGTGCAAAGATAAAAGTGTACCAAAACCTATGTAAAAAGATAAAGGTGTCCCATAGAAGATGTTATAAAGGGAATGGTGTCCCATAACCTATGTAAAAAGGTAAATGTGTCCCGTTGGGATGTAAAAAGGTAAAGGTGTCCAATAGCCGATGTCAAAAGGGAAAGCTGTCCCATAACCTTTGTAAAACGGTAAAGGTGTCCCATAGCAAATGTAAAATGGTAAAGGTGTTCCATAGACGATGTAAAAAGGTAAAGGTGTCCCATAGCAAATGTAAAATGGTAAAGGTGTTCCGTTGCCAATGTAAAAAGTTAACATTGTCCCACAACTGAAGTAAAAAGGTAAAGGTGTCCTACAGCCGAAGTCAAAAGATAAGGTGTCCCATAGCCCGTGTAAAAAGAAAAAGGTGTCCCATAGAAGATGTTAAATTGGAAATGGTGTCCCATAACCTTTGTAAAAAGGTAAATGTGTCCTGTTGCCATGTAAAAGGGTAAGGGTGTCCCATAACCTATTTAAAAAAGTAAAGGTTTCCCGTTGCCGATGTAAAAAGGTGAAGGTGTCCCATAGCCGATGTGAAAAGGGAAAGGTGTCCCATAGTAAATGTAAAATGGTAAAGGTATCCCATAGCAAGTGTAAAAAGATAAAGGTGCCCCGTTGCCAATGTAAAAAGGTAAAGGTGTCCCATAGCCGATGTGAAAAGGGAAAGGTGTCCCATAGTAAATGTAAAATGGTAAAGGTGTCCCATAGCAAATGTAAAAAGATAAAGGTGCCCCGTTCCCGATGTAAAAGCGCTTTGATTTGTTGCTTTACAAGATTCAGCGCTATATAAATTCCGTACATTATTATTATTTATTAAAAAGGTAAAGGTGTCGCATAGACGACGTAAAATGCTAAAGGTGTCCCGTTGTCGATATAGAAAGGTGAAGGTGGTCTATAGCCTATGTAAAAAGATAAAGGTGTCCCATAATCTATGTAAAACGGTAAAGGTGTCCCATAGCCAATGTAAAAAATTAAAGGTGTCCCGTTGCCAATATAAAAAAGAAAAGGTGTCCCACAACGGATGTAAAAAGGTAAAGGTGTCCCATAGCCGATGTCAAAAGGTAAAGGTGTCCCTTAGCCGATGTAAAAAGGTAAAGGTGTCCCACAACCTATGTTAAAAGGTAAAGGTGTCCCATAGCAAATCTAAAAATGTAAATGTAACCTGTTGCCGGTGTAAAAAGGTTAAGGTGTCCCACAACCGATGTAAAAAGGTAAAGGCGTCCCATAGCCGATGTCAAAAGGTAAATGTGTCCCAAAGCCGATGTCAAAAGGTAAATGTGTCCCATAGCCGATGTCAAAAGGTAAATGTGTCCCATAGCCGATGTCAAAATGTAAATGTGTCCCATAGCCGATGTCAAAAGGTAAATGTGTCCCATAGCCGATGTAAGATGAAAAAGGTGTCCTCTAACCGTTGTGAAAAAGTAAAGGTGTACCATAACCTATGTAAAAAGGTAAAGGTGTCCCATAGAAAATGTAAAAAGGTAAAGGTGTCCCATAGGAAATGTAAAAAGGTAAAGGTGTCCCGTCGCCGATTTAAAAAGGTAAAGGTGATCCACAACCGATGTAAACAGGTAAAGGCGTCCAATAGCCGATGTAAAAAGGTAAAGGTGTCCCATAACCGATGTGAAAAGCTAAAAGCGTCCTAAGCCGATGTAAAAAAATAAAGAAGATGTTAAAATGGAAATGGTGTCCCATAACCTATAACCTATGCAAAAAGGTAAATGTGTCCCGTTGCGATGTAAAAAGGTTAAGGTGTCCCATAACCGATGTAAAAAAAGTGAAGGTTTCCCGTTGCCGATGTAAAAAGGTGAATGTGTCCCATAACCGATGTGAAAAGCTAAAAGCGTCCCAAAGCCAATGTAAAAAGATAAAGGTGTCCCAGAGAAAATGTTATAAAGGAAATGGTGTCCCATAACCTATGTAAAGAGGTAAATATGTCCCGTTGCCGATGTAAAAAGGTAAAGGTGTCCCATAATTTATGTAAAATAGTAACGGTGTTCCATAACAGATGTGAAAAGGTAAAGGTGTCCCACAGCCGATGTCAAAAGGTAATGGTGTTCCATAGCCGATGTAAAAAGATAAAGGTGTCCCACCACCGTTGTGCAAAGGTAAAAGTGTACCATAATCTATGTAAAAAGGTAAAGGTGTCCCTTAACCAATGTGAAAACGTAAAAGCGTCCCAAAGCCAACGTAAAAAGATAAAGGTGTCCCATAGAAGATGTTATAAAGGAAATGGTGTCCCATAACCCATGTAAAAAGTAAATGTGTCCCGTTGCGTGGTAAAAAGGTAAAGGTGTCCCATAGCCGATGTCAAAAGATAAAGTTGTCCCATAACCAATGTAAAAAGGTAAAGGTGTCCCATAACCGATGTAAAAAGGTAAAAGTGTCCCATAATTTATGTAAAAAGGTAAAGGTGTTCTTTAACTGATGTAACAAGGTTAAGGTGTCTCATAGCCGATGTAAACAGGTACAGGTGTCCCATAGCCGATGTAAAAAGGTAAAGGTGTCCCACAACCGATTTAAAAAGGTAAAGGTGTTCCATTGCCGATGTAAAAAGTAAAGGCGTGCCTTATCCGATGTAAAAACGTAATGGTGTCCCATGACCGATGTAAAAAGGTAAAGGTGTCCCATAGCTGATGTTAGTAGCTATAGTTGTCCCATAACCGATGTAAAAAGGTAAAGGTGTCCCATAGACGATGAAAAGAGGTAAAGGCGTCCCATAATTTATGTAAAAAGGTCAAGGTCTCCCATAGCCGATGTAAAAAGGTCAAGGTGTCCTATAGCCGATCTAAAAAGGTCAAGGTGTCCCATAGACGATGTAAAAAAGGTAAACATGTTCCATAGCTGATGTAAAAAGGTCAAGGTGTCCCATAACCGATGTAAAAGGTGATGGTGTTTCATAACCGATCTAAAAAGGTGAAGGTGTCCCATAGCCGATGTAAAAAGGTAAAGGTTTCCCGTTGACGATGTAAAAAGGTAAAGGTGTCCCATAGCCGATGTACAAAGGTAAAGGTGTCCTATTGCAGATGTAACAAGATAAAGGTGTCCCATAGCCGATGTAAAAAAGTAATGGTGTCTCATAGACGATGTGAAAAGGTAAAGGTGTCCCATAGCAGATACAAACATGTAAAGTTGTCCCAGAGCCGATTTAAAAAGGTAAAGGTCTCCCTTACCTGATGTTAGAAGGTAAAGGTGTCCCATATCCGGTGCAAAAAGGTAAAGGTGTCCCATAGAAAATGTTAAAAGGTAAAGGTAACCCGTTGCCGATTTAAAAAGGTAAAGGTGTCCTACAACCGATGTCAAAAGGTAAAGGTGACCCTTAGCCGATGTAAAAAGAAAAAGGTGTACCTAACCGATGTGAAAAGGTAAAACTAAAACATAATCTATGTAAAAAGTATAAAGGTGCCCCGTAGCTGATGCAAAAAGGTAAAGGTGTGACATAACCGATGTAAAATCTAAAGGTGTCCTATAGCCGACGTAAAAAGGTAAAGTTATCTAATAACCGATGTGAAAAGGTAAAGGTGTCCCATAGATGATGTTAAAAGGTAAAGGTGTCCGATAGCCGATGTAAAAAGGTAAAGGTGTCCCATAACCTATGTAAAAAGATAAAGGTGTCCCACAACCGATGTAAAAAGTTAAAAGAGTTCCATTGTTAATGTAGAAAGGTAAAGGTGTCCCTTAGCCGGTGTAAAAACGTAAAGGTATCCCAAAGCCGATGTAAAAAGGTAAAGGTGTCCCATAACCTATGTAAAAAGGTCAAGGTGTCCCATAGTCGATGTGAAAAGGTCACGGTATCCTATAGCCGATCTAAAAAGGTCAAGGTGTCCCATAGACGATGTAAAAAGGTAAAGGTGTCCCATGCCCGACGTAAAAAGGTCAAAGTGTCCCATAACCGATGTCAAAAGAGGAAGGTATCCCATAACCGATGTAAATAGATAAAGGTGTTCTACAACCGATGTAAAAAGGTAAAGGAGTTCCATTGTTGATGTAGAAAGGTAAAGGTGTCCCTTATCCGATGTAAAAACGTAAAAGTATCCCAAAGCCGATGTAAAAAGGTAAAGGTATCCCATAACCTATGTAAAAAGATAAGGATGTGCCATAGTCGATGTAAAAAAGGTAAAGGTGTCCCATAGCCGAAGTAAAAAGGTACAGGTGTCGTATAACCGATGTAAAAACGTAAAGGTGTCACATAGTCGATGTTAAAAGGTAAGCGTGTCCCATAACCTATGTAACAAGGTAAAGCTGTCCTATAGCAGATGTAAAAAGGTAAATGTGTCCCATAGCCGATGTAAAAAAGTAATGGTGTCCTATAGCCGATGTATAGGTAAAGGTGTCCCATAGCAGATGTAAACATGTAAATGTGTCCCATAGCCGATGTAAAAACGTCAAGGAGTCCCATAACCGAAGTAAAAAGGTAAAGGTTTCCCATAACCGATGAAAACAGGTGAAGGTGTCCCATAACCGATGTAAAAAGGTAAAGGTGTCCCATAATTTATGTAAAAAAGTAAAGGTGTTCTATAACCTATGTAACAAGGTTAAGGTGTCCCATAGCCGATGTAAACAGGTACAGGTGTCCCATAGTCGATGTAAAAAGGTAAAGGTGTCCCACAAGCGATGTAAAAAGGTAAAGAAGTTCCATTCCAAAAGTAAAGGTGTGCCTTAGCCGAGGTAAAAAGGTAAAGGTGTCCCATAATTTATGTAAAAAGGTAAAGGTGTTCTATAGACGATGTAACAAGGTTGAAGTGTCCCATAGCCGATGTAAAAAGGTACAGCCGTCCCATTGCCGATGTAAAAAGTAAAGGTGTGCCTTAGCCGATGTCAAAACGTAATGGTGTCCCATATCCGATGTAAAGAGGTAAAGGCGTCCCATAGCTGATGTTAGAAGCAAAAGGTGTCCCATCACCTATGTAAAAAGCTAAAGGTGCTTCATCACGTATGTAAAAAGGTAGAGGTGTCCCATAGCCGATGTTAAAAGCTAAAGGTGTCCCATAGAAGATGTAAAAAGGTAAAGGTGTCCGATAGCCGATGTAAAATGTTGTACGTGTCCCATAACCGATGTAAAAACGTAAAGGTGTCCCATAACCTATATGTAAAAAGGTAAAGGTGTCCCATAGCCGATGTAAAAATGTAAAGGAGTCCCATAGCCGATGTAAAAATGTAAAGGAGTCCCATAGCCGATGTAAAATGTTAAGGTGTCCCATAGCAGTTGTAAAAGGGTAAAGATGTCCCATAGCCGATGTAAAAAGGTAAAGGTGTCCCATAGCCGAGGTAAAAAGGTAAAGGTGTCCCATAACCTAAGTAGAAAGATAACGGTTTCCCATGGTCGATGTAAAAAGGTAAAGGTGTCCCATAGACAATGTAAAAAGGTGAAGGTGTCCCATAATTTATGTTAAAAGGTAAGGGTGTTCCATAACCTATGTAACAAGGTAAAGGTGTCCTATAGCAGGTGTAAAAGGTAAAGGTTTCCCATAGCCGATGTAAAAAAGTAATGGTGTCCTATAGCTGATGTAAAAAGGTGAAGGTGTCCCATAGCAAATGTAAAAATGTAAATGTGTCCCATAGCCGATGTAAAAATGTAAAGGAGTCCCATAACCGAAGTAAAAAGGTAAAGGTTTCCCATAACCGATGAAAAAAGGTGTAGGTGTCCCATAACCGATGTAAAAAGGTAAAGGTGTCCCATAATTTATGTAAAAAGGTAAAGGAGTTCACTTGCTGATGGAAAAAGTAAAGGTGTGCCTTAGCCGATGTAAAAACGTAATGTTGTCCCATATCCGATGTAAAAAGGTAAAGGTGTCCCATAGCTGATGTTAGAAGCTAAAGGTGTCCCATAACAGATGTAAAAGGTAAAGTTGTCCAATAACCGATGTAAAAAGGTAAAGTGTCCCATAACCGCTGTAAAAATTTAAAGATGTCCCATAGCCAATGTAAAAAGGTAAAGGTATCCCATAGCCGATGTAAAAAAAGTAATGGTGTCCTATAGACGATGTAAAAAGGTAAAGGCGTCCCATAGTCGATGTAAAAAAATAATGGCATCCCATAGCCGATGCAAAAAGGTAAATGTGTCCAATAGCAAGGAAGGGAGGTGGCAGGATGGTTAAGACGTTCGCCTGCCAACAAGTAAACCGTGAGGTTGTGGGTTTGATTCCCAGCCTTGCCCTTTCATCCCAGTTTGACAAAAAAATCGAACTGAATGTCAAAGTCCTTCGGATGAGACTATAAACCGAGGCCCCGTGTTTGAACGCATGCAGAACATCTTGCGCACATGTTAAATACTGCTCCGCTTTTCGGAAGAGTAGGCCATTGTGTGCCGGTGGAAACAGATGACAAAATGTACACAACCGCATACACACGGGGACTGGATGTAATAAAGCACATGAGTGCTTATTCCATTATCTTCGATATAAAAGAATAAATAAATAAATTTTTAAAAAATAGCATATCTAAAAAGGTAAAGGTGTCGCATAACTGATGTTAAAAGGTAAAGGTGTCCCATAACCGATGTAAAAAGGTAAAGGTATCCCACAATTTATGTAAAATAGTAAAGGTTTTCCATAACCGATGTAAAAAGGTTAAGGTGTCCCATAACCGATGTAAAAAGGTAAAGGTGTCCCACAATTTATGTAAAATAGTAAAGGTGTTCCATAACCGATGTAAAAAGGTTAAGGTGTCCCATAGCCGATGTAAAAAGGTAAAGGTGTCCCACAACCGATGTAAAAAGGTAAAGGAGTTCCATTGCCAATGAAAGAAGTAAAGGTGTCCCTTAGACGGTATAAAAACCTAATGGTGTCCCATCATGATCATCATTAGCCATTACACCCAGCGGTGTGTAGGGCAGCAACAAAGCGCTTCCACTCCTGCCTATCCTGGGCCAACCTAGTCACTGATCCCCAAGAGTGCTGCATGGCCTTCATCTCACTTTCTACAGTCCTCCTCCACATTGCTTTTGGTCTTCCTTTCTTTCTCCTTCCTTCTCGGGTCCAGTGCAATGCTGTTCTTGTGAATGACTGTGGGTCTCTTCGGAGGATGTGCCCAATCCACTTCCACCGTCGTCTGGTGATGATGGTTCCCATGTCTTCTT
>CM054154.1:19959140-19965349 GCA_028751875.1 Rapana venosa | reverse complement strand
GTTTTTAAACAGTTTCAGGGTCCCATAACCTACGCGGTCATTGGGGAAGGAGCGAGGCGTCAGAGATCTCAGCTTCTCCAGGGTCCCAGCTTCTTGAGGGCGGTGCCCATCTCCTCTCCTCTCTCCCTCGCTGCTTTACCTTCCCTGACCCTAAAAGAGGGCATGTACCCATTTTACAGCTAGGTGAGCAAGAGGACTGTATTGAAGCCAGGGCGCGCGAACGGTCACCCATCCACTAGGTACATAACCACGCTCAATGCTGCGTAACTTTAGTTTTGGGGGCAAAGCGAGTGCTCTGACCACTGAGCTATCCCGTCCCTTCGCTTTTTGTGGATGGGGACTAGATTCGAGGTTACATTGAGTGAGACCCGAGCAGCAAGGACCACCTTCGAAGCAGAGTTACTGTTCTGTCATTGCAGGATGGCCAGTGGTGCCAAGGATGATGCGATGATCATGCTATAGAAGTGCATGTGTTTCCAGACTACCTGACAAGTCCTTACTACATTCTTCCTATCATGACACAAGCCCTTACTATATCCTTCCTATCATGATACAAGTCCTTACTATATTCTTCCTATTATAATACAAGTCCTTACTATATTCTTCCTATCATGATACAAGCCCTTACTATATTCTTCCTATCATGATACAAGCCCTTACTATAGTCTTCCTATCATGATACAAGCCCTTACTATATTCTTCCTATCATGATACAACCCCTTACTATATTCTTCCTATCATGATACAAGTCCTTACTATATTCTTCCTATCATGATACAAGCCCTTACTATATTCTTCCTATCATGATACAAGCCCTTACTATATTCTTCCTATCATGATACAAGTCCTTACTATATTCTTCCTGTTATGATAAGCGCTTCGATTTGTTTGTTTTTTACAAGATTCAGCGCTATATAAATTCAATATATTATTATTATTATTATTATTATTATACAAGGCCCTACTATATTCTTCCTATCATGATACAAGTCCTTACTATATTCTTCCTATTATGATATAAGTCCTTACTATATTCTTCCTGTTATAATACAAGCCCTTACTATATTCTTCCTATCATGATACAAGCCCTTACTATATTCTTCATATCATGATACAAGCCCTTACTATATTCTTCCTATCATGATACAAGCCCTTACTATATTCTTCCTATCATGATACAAGTCCTTACTATAGTCTTCCTATCATGATACAAGTCCTTACTATAGTCTTCCTGTTATGAATCAAGTCCTTACTATAGCCTTCCTATCATGATACAAGCCCTTACTATATTCTTCCTGTTATGATACAAGTCCTTACTATATTCTTCCTATTATGGTACGTCCTTACTATATTCTTCCTATCATGATACAAGTCCTTACTATAGTCTTCCTATCATGATACAATTCCTTACTATATTCTTCCTATAATGATACAAGCTCTTGCTATATTCTTCCTATTATAATACAAGCCCTTACTATATTCTTCCTATTTATAATAATTATTATATCCCGGCGTCAACCGGGCCCGAGAGATACAGACCCCTGCAGTGTTGGTCAGGGAATTTGAGCTACACTCTCTTCAACATTACGATGGATGACGCTCGACTGTGTGGTCCCAGTCTTCCCAAATGAGAGCCCACAGCACACTCACTCTAAGGAGGAGCCGGTTGCAGATTCCGAAAGGAAGCTATTGATGTCTATGATATCCGACCCTTCGACTTTCCATCTCATAACCCTAAGCGCTAACTAACCACTGTGCCATTGCGGCTGATATGTGCTGCATTGTATTCCTTACCACTTTATACCCGAGCTCCTTTATCTGGAGGAGAGCGCGTCGCCACAAGAGCAGCGCCACCACAAACAAAAACAAAATTACGCCTGCATGTGTAACTTAAACGCGCGATGTTGGCTTTTCTTCAGATTTTTATTTTTTTAAAGGACAGCTCGTGCGCACACACACATACACACACACACACGTACGTACGCACTCACGCACACATACACATTCGCACACACACACACAAGCATTCACCCAATACAGAATAGTACGTACAGAAAACTTTATTGTAAACAAAAAACAAACAAGCAATTGAAAAGAATGAACTTTACATCACAAGCTATCTCACAAACAGTAGTTAACTACCATAATCGTTGCCTATTCTATTGGACAGGACTAGTGAGAGAGAGAGGGGAGAGAGAGAGAGAAGAAGAGAGAAGAGAGAGAGAGAGAGAGAGAGAGAGAGAAGAGAGAGAGAGAGAGAGAGAGAGAGAAGAGAGAGAGAGAGAGAAAAGGCATAAATGATAGATAAGCCACAATCACACACACTTACTCACACACATCACACACTCACACTCATTCACACACACCCCACACACACACACACACACACACCACGCGCGCGCGAGCGCGCACATACATACATACATATATACATACACACGCACAACAGAACATTGCGCTCGTCATGGTCTGTGTACAACAATGTGTGTGCGTGTATATGTGTGTGTGTGTGTGTGTGTGTGTGTGTGTGTGTGTGTGTGTGTGTGTGTGTGTGTGTGTGTGTGTGTATGTGTGTGTATTGTGTGTGTGGTGTGTGTGTGTGTGTGTGTGTGTGTTGTGTGGTGTGTGTTGGTGTGTGTGTGTGTGTGTGTGTGAGAGAGTATGTGTGTAAGAGGTGTTTTAAAGAAAAAGTTTTAATTTCATTCTTTTATATCGAGGATAATGGAATAAGCACTTATTTGCTTTTTTACATCCAGTCCCCTTGTGTATGCAGATTTGTGAATTCTGTCATCTGTTCCCACCGGCACACAATGGCCTACACTTACGAAAAGCGGAACAGGATTTAACGTGTGCACAAGATGTTCTGCATGCGTTTGCACACGGGACCTCGGTTTATAGTCTCATCCGAAGGACTTTTGGGGAGAGTGGAGTTTGCACTGATGTTAACTCCAGAGGAAAATATCCTCTTGAACGGGAATCGAACCCGGGTTGTAAGATTGCGAGCGCAATGTTCTGACCACTAGGCTATCCAGAGAGAGAGAGAGAACTCTGAACTCTGAACGTGTTTAATATGTACATTGGCCTTAGGCCACAATACACGGAGTTTGGGGGGAAGGATGAGAATCAACATACTGGTATATACAGTACCATAGTATAAGGAAAAAAAGAAAACAAACAAACCAACAACCGATTAAAGTGAATCATGACTACAGTGATCAAGTCTTGGACTATGAACTAGATAAACAATGCTATTTGACTGCGTAAATATTTATAACACAATATACATCAAAATCGGTATAAATCAAAATGTAATATATAAATTCAGGTTGATAGAAACAATATTTGTAGAGACATAATTATCTTATTTGACACACGTATCAATTAAGTCACATTATGAAACAACAATTTCTTCCTTATATTCATGGAATGGAATATGTCTCTGGATAAATAATGACTGTGAGAGAGAGAGAGAGAGAGAGAGAGAGAGAGAGAGAGAGAGAGAGAGAGAGAGAGAGAGAGAGAGAAACAGAGAGAGAGAGAGAGAGAGAGAGAGAGAGAGAGAGAGAGAGAGACAGACAGACAGACAGACAGACAGACAGACAGACCGACAGACAGACAGACCGACCGACAGACAGAGACAGAGAGGGAGAGTTTTCAGAAACGACTTGCATAGTTATGAGGAAATAACTCTAATGCAAAATCAGATAAAAACTTGGTAGGAAAGTACTCGTAACAAATGCTTTCTACAAATGTCGCACAAATGAATAGACAAAATGGCAATTAGACAGGAAACTGACAAATCAAAAAGCATGTAAACACAATCAAACAAAGCATATCACTGAATAGCAAACCACTAAGTAGAAATTGTTGATCAATATATTTGGGGAGAAAGCGACGCCAGATTTGTACTTTTCATGAAAAAGTCATGATACAATGTTTTGAATCTTTTATGATGTGTTTAAGGTGGGGTTTTTTAAACAGGAAGTCTGTTACAGAGCCAGCTTTCAGAATAGGACATACTTGATTAATATAGAGTAATTCTAGGTAAAGGAAGATAGTGTGCGAGTGTCTAAATTCATTAACTGTAAATATGTCTCAGTAACGGTGGGAAAATGGTATGAAAAAATGTATGCATTAGAATTCCTTTGTTGAAAAGTAGTTTGGAGTTTTATGGAAAGAGGTTATTATCTCGGTAGTCAGCATCAGTTAATGAAAATGACTTATCTAATACCAGTTTAACAGCACGTTTATGAAGTCTAGAAATAGATGTAGTTAAGTTGTTGCTTGCCAGATCCCAAAGAGTGGAAGCATAATCTATGTTTGACTGAATATGTGAATGAAAGAAAATTTTTCTTGCGTACAGAGACAGAAACTTTTATTTTACGCAGTTGAAATAATTTTGAGGCAATGTTTTTTGATAATCTTTTGATGTGCTCTGACCAAGATAAATTGTTATCAATAGTTACCCCTAATAGTTTATGATTTGAAATTTCTTCTATTATAGCATCAATTATATAGAGTAATGGTTTAACTATGTTAAGATTTTGACGTTTTTGTCGAGTTGAAATAAGCATAAATTTTGTTTGTTAGGATTGAGATCCAAATGATTAATATGTGTCCATTTGACGAGGCTATCTATGTTTTCTTGCATTCCTTGAAAGACCTGGTATATACTGGTATGGATCCTTATCGGTTGTGTCTATGGTGGTGTCATCAGCAAAAAGCTCACAGGATGTTTTGATAGATAAAGGTAAGTCATTTATATAGAGAGAGATTAGAAGAGGACCAAGAATAGACCCCTGAGGAACACCGTAAGTATTTGGAAGGTAATTAGAAAAGCAATTGTTAAGATAAACATTTTGTTGACTGTTAGATAGAAAGGAACAAATAAGTTTGAGGGTATTGGGAGATAATTATGCTATAGATGGCTAGTTTCTTTAAGAGGAGATTGTAATCAATGACGTCAAATGCTTTGGCAAAGTCGACAAAGAGAACTCCGGTAAATTGGTTTTTGTTTGTATTGGATAGCCACTATCTATTGGAGAGAGAGAGAGAGAGAGAGAGAGAGAGAGAGAGAGAGAGAGAGAGAGAGAGAGAGAGAGAGAGAGAGAGCGAGAGAGAAAGAGAGAGAGAGAGAGAGAGAGAGAGAGAGAGAGAGAGCTCTGAACTCTGAACTCTGAACTCTAAAAGAATTCATTCATAAAAGGCCGTTGGTCCATACATAAAGGGGGTTTCTGATCAATTCACTGACTAATGATAGAAATACACGGTGAAGTACAGCTGAGACAAACAAATGCAAACAAATCCACAAGGAAAAAGTACTACCTTACGACAACATGATATATCTTATTTCAAAAGCGTTATGTACATATAAAGCTAAGTTTCTAATGATGTAAGGATTACTACATGCTAGAAGCAAACATAGTCGAAATGCATTAGGCTGGTTGGTATATTTGGCTGAAATATATTTTTGCCTAATGTCTTTAAAGGTGGACAACTTAAGACAAAATGCACTTCATTTTCGGTTGCTTCATTACATAAAGAGCATGCTGTATCAGATTCTCTATGCATTCTGCATTTAAGTTTATGAACATATATATTTGAAACATCCAGTATGAATAAAGCCATTATTCTTTTAAAATGTGTATCTATTTCAAGCTTTAAATCAGATTCCATGACATGTAAGTTTATAAATTGTCGGTTAGTTCTATATCTATCACTAGTTTGAATATGTTCATTCCAGCTTCGCCAATGAAAATCAATCAATCTTTGTCTAAAGGCAGAAATAAACTTTTATATTTCCAACACCTTGATGTAACCAGACATATCCAAAGCCATATTTGAATAAGCAGGTGCGTATTTGTGTGGTCTAGCTTTTCTTTCCCTTAAAGAAAAGCATCCTATAAGAGTTGAATAATATTCTGTGCTCTTCCATGTTCCAAATTTTAAACCAATACCTAATACATCTTACAGCAGAAATAATTGCAAGAGGATATCTAATTGTTGCGCTGAAGACAAAATCATTGGGGGAGAGAGAGAGAGAGAGAGAGAGAGAGAGAGAGAGAGAGAGAGAGAGAGAGAGAGAGAGAGAGAGAGAGAGAGAGAGAGAGAGAGAGAGAGACAGAGACAGAGAGAGACAGAGAGAGACAGAGAGAGACAAAGAGAGACAGAGAGAGAGTGAGAGCCGATTGCATCAATCATGTTGATGA
>CM054154.1:19946640-19954140 GCA_028751875.1 Rapana venosa | reverse complement strand
AAATAACACTGCTTATGGCATATAAAATAATGACATAGGAAAAAATAATACTGCTTCTGGAAAAACATAAAATAATGACAGAAAAAAATAACTGCTTTCTGGAAAAACAAAAAAAACAACATAGAGAATATAACACTGCTCCTGGAAAAACATCAAATAACGACATAGAAAACATAACACTGCACCTGGTAAAAACACAAAATAATCACGTAGAAAAAATAATGCTGCTTCTGGAAAAACACATAACATACTAACATAGAAAAAAAATAACACTGCACCTGATAAACACACAAAATAATGACATAGAAAAAATAACCACTGTTTCTGGAAAAACACATAAAATACCAACATAGAAAAAATAACACTGCTTCTGGAAAAACATAAAATAACGAACTACAAAAACATAACACTGTATCTGGAAAAAAACAAACTAACGATATAAAAAAACAACACTATCTCTGGAAAAACACACAAAATAACGACATAGAAAAAATATCACTGCCTCTGGAAAAACACATAAAATACCAACATAGAAGAAAAAAAAACACTGCACCTGATAAAAACACAAACTAATGACATAGAAAAAAAATTCTGCTTCTAGAAAAACACATAAAATAATGACATAGAAAAAATAACACTGCTCCTCGAAAAACATAAAATAATGACATACAAAAGCATTACACTGCTTCTGGAAAAACATAAAATAATGACATACAAAAACAAAACACTGCTTCTGGAAAAATATATAATAACGATATAGAAAATATAACACTGCTCTGGAAAAACACATAACATAATGACATTAAAACATAACACTGCACCTGGTAAAAAACATAAAATAACGACATAGAAAAAATAACACTGCTTCTGGAAAAACATATAAAAAACTGACATAGAAAAAAACCCACTGCACCTGGAAAAAACACATAAAGTAACAACATAGAAAACAACACTGCGGCTGGAAAAATACATAATATAACAACATAGAAAAAAAAGCATTTCTCCTGGAAAAACCCATAAAATAATGACATAGAAAAAAAGCATTTCTCCTGGAATAACATAAAATAACAACATAGAAAAATAACACTGCTTTTGGAAAAACACAAAAAAAATCAACATAAAACAAAAACCCAAGAGCACCTCGAAAAAAAAAATAATGACATAGGAAAAAAATAACACTTCTTCTGGAAAAAACACTGCTCAAAAAACACATAAAAAATAACGACATAGAAATAAACCTCACTGCTCCTGGAAAAACACATAATACATAACAACATAGAAAAAAAAACACTGCTCCTGGCAAAACATATAAACAGTAATTACAGAGAAAAAAATAGCACTGCTCCTGGAAAAACACGTAAAATAATAACATTGAAGAAAAAACACTGCTCCTGGAAAAACACGTAAAATAACATCGAATATAAAAAAAACACTGCTCCTGGAAAAATACATAAAAGAACGACATCGAAGAAAAAAACCACTGCTCCTGGAAAAACACGTAAAATAACGACATAGAAGAAAAAACCACTGCTCCTGAAAAAACACGTAAAACAATGACAGTGAGGGTAAAAACACTGCTCTTGGAAAAACACATAAAATAATGACATCAAAGAAAAAACACTGCTCCTGGAAAAACACGTAAAATAATGACATCAAGGGGAAAAAACACTACTCCTGGAAAAACACATAAAAAATAACAAGATAGAGAAAAAAAACACTGCTCCTGGCAAAACACATAAAGAATTACCACAAAGAAAAAAAACCACTGCTTCTGGAAAAACACATAGAACAATTACATAGAAAAAAATAACACTCCTTCTGGAAAAACACATAAAAAACACATAGGAAAAAACCCACTGCTCCTGGAAAACATAAAAAATAATGACATAGAAAAAAAAACCCACCGCTCCTGGAAAAACACCCAAAAAATAACGACATAGAAAAAACCCTCACTGGTCCTGGAAAAACACACAAAAAATAACCACATAGGGGGAAAAAAACAGCTCCTGGCAAAACACATAAAATAACAACATCGAAGACAAAAACACTGCACCTGGAAAAACACGTTAAATAACGACATCAAAGAAAAAACACTGCTCCTGGAAAAACACGTAAAATGATAACATTGTAGAAAAAAACACTGCTCCTGGAAAAATACGTAAAATAATAACTTCAAAGAAAAAAATAGCACTGCTTCTGGAAAAACACATAAAATAATGACATCGAAGAAAAAAACACAGCTAATAGAAAAACATGTAAAATAACGACATCGAGGAAAAAAACACTGCAAATAGAAAAACACGTAAAATAACGACATCAAAGAAAAAAACACTGCTCCTGGAAAAACACATAAAATAGTAACATCAGGGGAAAAAACACTGCTCCTGGAAAAACACGTAAAATAATATCAGAGAAAAACACACTGCTCCTGGAAAAACACATAAAATAATGACATTGAGGGGTAAAAACACTGCTCATGGAAAAACACGTAAAATAACGACATCAAAGAAAAAAAATGCTCCTGGAAAAACACGTAAAATAACGACATCGAGGGAAAAAACACTGCTTCTGGTAAAACACCTAAAAAATTACCACAAAGAAAAAAAAATAACACTGCTTATGGAAAAAACACATAGAATAATTACATAGAAAATAAATAACACTCCTTCTGGAAAAACACATAAATAACACATAGGGGAAAAAACACTACTCCTGGAAAAACATAAAAAATAATGACATAGTAAAAAAACCCCACTGCTCTTGGAAAAACACGTAAAATGATAACATCAAAGAAAAAAACACTGCTCCTGGAAAAATACGTAAAAAATAACTTCAAAGAAACAAATAGCACTGCTTCTGGAAAAACACATAAAATAATGACATCGAAGAAAAAGACACTGCTCCTGGAAAAACATGTAAAGAAATAACATTGAAGACAAAAACACTGCTCCTGGAAAAACACATAAAATAATAACATCAAAGAAAAAAACACTGCTAATGGAAAAACACATAAAATAACAACATCGAGGAAAAAAACACTGCTCCTGGAAAAACACGTAAAATAATAACATCGAGGAAAAAAACACTGCTACTGGAAAAACACGTAAAATATCGACATCAAAGAAAAGAACACTGCTCCTGGAAAAACACGTAAAATAATAACATTGAAGAAAAAAACACTGCTCCTGGAAAATCACGTAAAATAACGACATCAAAGGAAAAAACACTGCTCTTGGAAAAACACGTAAAATAATATCGGAGAAAAAAACACTGCTCCTGGAAAAACACGTAAAATAATAACATCAAAGAAAAAAACACTGCTCCTGGAAAAACACGTAAAATAATAACATCGGAGAAAAAAACACTGCTCTTGGAAAAACACGTAAAATAATAACATCAAAGAAAAAAACACTGCTCCTGGCAAAAACACGTAAAATAACATCGAAGAAAAAAACACTGCTCCTGGAAAAACATGTAAAATAATAACATCGAGAAAGAAACTGCTCCTGGAAAAACACGTAAAATAATAACATCAAAGAAAACAACACTGCTAATGGAAAAACACATGAAATAATGACATCGAAGGGGAAAAACACTGCTCCTGGAAAAACACAAAAAATAACGACATAGAAAAAAAACCAACTGCTCCTGGAAAAAAAACATAAAAAAATAACCACATAGAAAAAAATAACACTGCTTCTGGAAAAAACACATAGAATAATTACATAGAAAAAAATTTCTCCCAGAAAAAAACATAAAGTAACAACATAGAAAAAAATAACACTGCTACTAGAAAAACATATAAAATAACGACATTGAAAGAAAAAACACTGCTCCTGGAAAAAACATAAAATAACAACATAGAAAAAATACTGCACCTGGAAAAACACATAAAATAACAACATAGAAAAAAATTTCTCTTGGAAAAACCACATGAAATAACAACATAGAAAAAAAAATTCACTGCTTCTGAAAAAAAAGAGAAAAAAAATAACACTGCTTCTGGAAAAACACATACAATAACAACATAGAAAAAATAACACTGCATGTGAAAAAAAACACATAAAATAACGATATAGAAACAACATTCTCTTAGAAAAACATAAAATAACAACATAGAAAAAATAACACTGCTTCTGGAAAAACATAAAATAACGTCATACAAAAACTAACGCTGCTTCTGGAAAAAAAAACATAAAATAACGACATACAAAAATAACACTGCTTCTGGAAAAACATAAAATAATGACATAGAAAAAATAACACTTCACCTGGTAAAAATACAAAAGAACCACAGAGAAATAAAATAATGCTGCTTCTGGAAAAACACATAAAATACCAACATAGAAAAAATAACTGCTTCTGGAAAAAACATAAAATAACGATATACAAAAACATATAACTGTTTCTGGAAAGTCATTAACTAGTGACATAGAAAAACACCCCACTTTTTCTGGAAAAACACACGAAATAACGACATAGAAAAAATAACACTGCCTCTGGAAAAACACATAAAATACCAACATAGACAAAAACCCACTGCACCTGATAAAAACACAAACTAATGACAGAAAAAAATAATGCTGCTTCTGGAAAAACACATAAAATAATGACATAGAAAAAATAACACTGCTTCTGGAAAAACATAAAATAACAACATACAAAACATATCACTGCTTCTGGAAAAACATAAAATAACGACATACAAAAACATAACACTGCTTCTGGAAAAATATAAAGTAACGACATAGAAAAAATAACACTGCTTCTGGAAGAACACATAACATAATGACATTAAAAAATAACAAGGCACCTGGTAAAAACACAAAATAATGACAAAGAAAAAAATGACGCTGCTTCTGGAAAAAAATATAAAAAAACTGACATAGAAAAAACAACCCACTGCAACTGGAAAAAACACATAAAATAACAACATAGAAAAAAAGAAAACTGCAACTGGAAAAATACATAAAATAATAACATAGAAAAAAAAGCATTTCTCCTGGAAAAACAAATAACACTGCTTCTGGGAAAAAATATAAAATAATGACATAGAAAAACAATAACACTGCTTCTTGAAAAATGCATAAAATAATGACATAGCAAAAAATAACATTTCTCCTAGAAACAAAATAACGACATAGAAAAATTAACACTGCTTCTGGAAAAACACATAAAATAACGACATAGAAAAAATAACCTTTCTCGTAGAAAAACAAACAAACAATAATGACATAGGAAAAAAAACCCACTGCTCTATGAAAAACAAAAAGTGTCAGAAAATACACACTGCTCCTATAGAATAAAAGCTCACATAAAGTGACGACATAGAAAAAACCCACGTTATTCCTGAGGGAAAAAATCCCATGAACTAACGACATAGAAAAAAACTCTGCTCCCTGGAAGGAAAGCAAAACAACAACAACAAGACAGAAAAAAACCATAATTAGATGACATAGAAAAAAACAACACATTATTCCTGGGGAAAAAACATGAACTAACAACATAGAAAAAAGACCTCTGCTCCCAGAGGGAACAAGCAACAACAAAAAAGCAACAACAAAAATCACAGGAATAAAACCCACTGCTTTTAGGGTAAAGAAAGCCAACATAAAGCGACCACATAGACCCCCCCCCCCCCCCCCCCCCCCCGCCCCACCCCCACGTTATTCCTGGAAAAACACGTGTAATAACAACATAGTAAAAAAAAAAACCACCTACTTCCAGGAGGGGGGGAGGGAGTAAGACAGAAAAAACCCAACTGCCCTTAGGAAAAAAATCAAATAACGACATAGAAAAAAAAACCCACTGCTCCTGGAAAAAGGCATAGAAAACAACATTGAAAAAACAACCTCACTGCTCCTCGAAAAAAAAACACACATAAAATAATGACAAAGAAAAAAATACCACTGCTCCTGCAAAAAAAAAACCACATAGAATAACAACATAGAAAAAACCACACATTGCTCCTGGGAAAAAACACACAAAATAACAACATAGAAAAAAAACCCACTGCTCCTGGAAAAAAAACCCACATAAAATAATGACATAGGAAAAAACCACACTGCTCCTGAAAAAACCCCACATAAAATAACGACATAGAAAAAGCAAAACACTGCTCCTGGTAAAAGCACATGAAATAATGACATAGGAAAAAAACCACACTGCTCCTGAAAAAACCCACATAAAATAACAACATAGAAAAAAAAGCAACACTGTTCCTGGGAAAAACCCACATAAAATAACAACATAGAAAAAACACACACTGCTCCTGGGAAAAACCCACATAAAATAACAACATAGAAAAAACACACACTGCTCCTGGGAAAAACCCACATAAAATAACTACATAGAAAAAAACACACTGCTCCTGGGAAAAACCCACATAAAATAACAACATAGAAAAAACACACACTGCTCCTGGGAAAAACCCACATAAAATAACTACATAGAAAAAAAACACACTGCTCCTGGGAAAAACCCACATAAAATAACGACATAGAAAAAACACACATAAAATAACAACATAGAAAAAAAAAGCACTGCTCCTGGAAACCCCCCCCACATAAAATAACGACATAGAAAAAACACACACTGCTCCTGGGAAAACCCCACATAAAACAACAACATAGGGAAAAAACAACACTTCTTCTGGAAAAAACCCACATAAAATAATGACATAGGAAAAAAAACACACAGCTCCTGAAAAAAACTCACATAAAATAACGACATAGAAAAAGCAAAACACTGCTCCTGGAAAAAACACATAAAATAACGACATAGAAAAAGCAAAACACTGCTCCTGGAAAAAACACATAAAATAACGACATAGAACAAATAAATCACTGCTCCTGGAAAAAAAAAAAACCCACATAAAATAACGACATAGAAAAAGCAAAACACTGCTCCTGGAAAAAAAAAACCCACATAAAATAACGACATAGAAAAAATAAAACACTGCTCCTGGAAAAAACCACATAAAATAACAAATAGAAAAAAAACACTGCTCCTGGCACCCCCCCCCCCCCCCCCCTCCCACCCGCCACATAAAATAACGAATAGAAAAAAAAACCTACTGCTCCTGGTAAAAACCCACATAAAATAACGACATATATAAAAAAAAAAACACCACACTGCTCCTAGAAAAAAAAACACCCACATAAAATAAACACATAGCAAAAACACACCACACTGCTCCTAGCAAAAAACACACACAACCAAACCCACATAACATAACGACATAGAAAAAACAACCAAGCCCCCAACAAACTGCTCCTGGAAACAAAACGCATTGAAGAGCGACATAGTACAACAGCTGGGGTAACTGCAGTGGCACAACTGCGGTTACTCTGTAATGAAACCGTGGCCACTAGACTTACCATCAGTGCTCTGTACCGCTGTCTCTGGTGGGTCCTGTTGCCCATCTCCCTGGCTGTCCACTGATCGTCCAGTGTCCCCGTGACCGTCCGATGGCACATCGGGCACAGCATAGTCGTCCTC
>CM054154.1:19868472-19931140 GCA_028751875.1 Rapana venosa | reverse complement strand
AAAAACCCCCACCAAAAAAAAACAAAAAAAAACTTAAAAAAAAAGAAAAAACAAACAAAAAAACAAAAAACAAACCACAGACAAACAAAAAACAAAATAAACCCCAGAACCCCCCCCCCCAAAAAAAAAACACAAAAAAAAACCCACCCCAACAAACAAACAAAAAAAAAAAAAAAACACAACAGACAGAGAGAGCGAGAGAGAGAGAGACAATGACAAAGACAAATGACAATGACAATGACAAATTCTTTTCTTTCGAGGATAATGAATAAGCACTCGTGCTTTTTTTACATCCAGTCCCCGCCCGTAGGGATACATCTTAATATTAACCCAACACTTATACAGTCTCACAGTAGTAACATGGAAATAACCCTTTCAAAAACACCACCCCCCCCCCCCCACCCCCCCCCCCCCCCCCCCCCCAAAGCAAACTAATAAAAGAAACTCTTTTAAAAAAAAACAACCCACCCCCACCCCCAAAAAAAAACCACAACCAAAACAAACAAACAAAAGAGAAAGGAAAACCAAAACCGACAAAAGAAGAAAAAAGAGAAAAAGAAACAACAACAACAAAACCAAGAAGAATAACAACCAAACTTAATAAGTCATAAAGATAAACATCTACACATTGTCAAATGGTACATATACTTGTTACACATAACAATAAAATATTGAAATAGGGCACTCATTAAGACTTAAGTACAGAGGACAAGTCCAACAAGTATTGAAAATATAAAATATGAATCCTTCATCAGGATACACCATAACTATAAGCAAAACGATAAAAGGTGAAGAGAGAGAGAGAGGAGAGAGAGAGAGAGAGAGGAGAGAGGGGAGAGAGAGGAGAGAGAGAGAGAGAGAGAGGAGAGAGAGAGAGAGAAGAGAGACAGACAGACAGACAGACAGAGAGACAGAGAGTGTGTGTGTGTATTTCAAAGATAATATCCAATATATAATTCCCAAAACAGTACCTGATCACCATCAACACTCATTTTTGTTTTATACTCCTTTCAAATTATATGTCATGATAATGAAATTTAAAATCAATACCCATATATTCACACAATAAAAACAAGAAACAAAACAAAAGAAATCTAAACCTTTTACAGTCATTGAGGGAGAGAATGTGAGTGAGTGTGTGTGTGTGTGTGTGTGTGTGTGTGTGTGTGTGTGTGTGTGTGTGTGTGTTTTGTGAGTGTGTGTGTGTGTGTGTGTGTGTGGGTTTGTGTGTGTGTGTGTGTGTGTGTGTGTGTGTGTGTGTGTGTGTGTTTGTGTGTGTGTGTGTGTGTGTGTGTGTGTGTTGGTCTCAGGGATAATACTAAATATATATAAAACTCACAGAGCACAAGATCAACACCAACACTTTTTAATTATACTCATACAAATAGAATGTCATGATAATAAAAATAAGAGAGAGAGGGGAGAAGAGAGAAGAGGAGAGAGAGAGGTGAGAGGAGAGAGAGAGCAGAGGAGAAAGAGAGAGAGGACAATGACAGATTCTTCTATACAAGGATAATGGAATAAGCACTCATGTGCTTTTTTTTACATCCGTCCTGCTGTAGGGATACATCTTAATAATAACCCAATACTCATTCTCTCACACAGTAGAAACAAAGGGGGGGAAACTTTAAAAAAAACAAAAAAACAAAAAAAACAAATAAAAGAACGCCCCCCCCCCCCCCCCACCAAAACAAAAAACAAAAACCCACAAAAACACAAAAACCAAAAAAACAAAAAAAAACAAACACAACAAACAAACCACCCCCCCCCCCCCCCCCCTACACCAAAAACCAAAACAAGGACCCCCCAAAAAAGAAAAGAAAAGGAAAAACAAATTGTTTTTTTTAAAAAGAGAGAGAGAAAAAAACAAAAAGCCAAACTTATAAAGTCATAAAAATTAACATCTTCACATTGTAAAATGGTACACATAGTTGTTACACGTAACAATAAGATATTGAAATAGGACATTCACTAGAACTCAAGTACAGTGAACAAGCCCAAAATAATATTGAAAATATAAAGTATGAATACGTCCTTCATCAGGATACACAACAACTATAACTATAAGAAAATCAATGAAATGACAAATTCTTTTATTTCGAGGATAATGAATAAGCACTCATGTGCTTTTTTACATCCAGTCCCTGCCCTGTAGGGATACATCTTAATAATAATCCAATACTCATTCTCTCACACAGTAGAAACAAAGGAAAATAATCATTTCCCCCCAAACCCCAAATAATTAAAAGAAAATCCCCCAAACACCCCCACCCCCCACCCTCACCCCCCCAAAAAAAACCCACACACACACAAAAACCAACCACCAACAACAACAAAAAACAAACAAAAGAAAGAAGAAAAAAAGACCCACCAAACAAAACACAAAAAAAGAAGAGAAAAACAAACAAAAACACACAAAAAACCAAGAAAAACCCCCAAACTTATAAAGTCATAAAAATAAACATCTACTCATTGTAAAATGGTACACATAGTTGTTACACGTAACAATAAGATATTGAAATAGGACATTCATTAAAACTCAAGCACAGCTGACAAGCCCAATAACATATTGAAAATATAAAGGACCAATAGGTCCTTCATCAGGATATGCAACAACTATAACTATAAAGCAAAACAATAAATGGAAAGAGAGAGAGAGTGTGTGTGTGTGTGTATTTCAGAGATAATATTAAATATAGAATTTTCCAAACAGTACAAGATCACCACGAACACTCGTTTTGATTATACTAGTTCAAATTATATGTCATGATAATGAAATAAATTCAATACCCATACACTTACACAATAAAAACAAAAAAGAAAAAATCCAAACCTATACAGTCATTGAGTGAGAGAATGTGTGTGTGTGTTTCAGGGATAATACTAAATATGTAATTATCAAGACAGCACACAATCACTATCAACACTTTTTTATAATACTCATACAAATTGAACGTCATGATGATAAAGTAAGCCCAATACCCATACACTGGACATTAAAGAGGAAAAAATCCCCAGTAAAGTCATAAATGAACATCTACACATTGTAAGTAAGAGAGACAAATTCTTTTATTACCTGGATAATGAATAAGTACTCATGTGCTTTTTTACATCCAGTCCCCGCCTGTAGGAATACATCTTAATAATGAACCCAATACTCAAACTCTCAAACAGTAGAAAAAAAGGGAAAAAAAACTTTAAAAAACAAACAAACAAACAAGAGAAAAACCCCCAACCCAAAATTCAATTATTGTGCTTGAATTTGGTGTGACTCTGTGGGTAAATTGACTAGTTAGTGGAGGTTGTCTGCTCTTATTAATTGGGTCCATTGATTATTTACTTTTGCTAGATCAGTATTAAAGTCTTCTTATAAGATTATTTCCCTTTATTCTAATAGGACTGTATTCATAAGGGAGTCAAATTTGTCTATTCAGTTTTTTTCTTTCTGTTGGATTCCTATAGCAGATCCCAATTACAATAGGTTGGGCACTTTTTATAAAACCTCAATCCATATGGATTCTACATCATAACGAGCGCTTTGATTTGTTGCTTTACAAGATTCAGGGCTATATAAATTTCATACATTATTATTATAAATGGAGAAGACCATTGAAAGTTATGGACTCACTAATATAGATTAGGATTCCTGTTACTTTGGGTTTTTGTTGACCTTTATGCAGGATTTTATGTCCTAGAATATAAATATCATTGTCCGTTATGTGATGTGAAAGTCTGGACTCAGAAAACCCTAGTATGTGAAATGGATTGCGTTTGTTAGTGATAAGCGTTGATATATTGGTTTATATTTTAGGTGGCAAATACATAGGCCATACTTGGAGAGCCCCTTATTGTGGTTGAAATGCATCTGTCTTATCTGGTTTGTGAGGAAGGGACAGGTGTGAAGGAAAACAAACAAACAAGAAAGGAACAAATGGCAGTAAGAAAACAAGAAAATAGATTTGTGGTGAAAGGGGGGAAAATGATAGGGTGGTGGTGGTGGGGTAAAATAAGTAGAACAAAACAAAAAGAAACAAAATTGAGTGAGGTGAAAACAAAATGACCACTCAAACCCACAATAACATACTGAAATCTGAAATTTTCACTGTTTAACAGCAACAACAAAACTCAGATAACTTTATTAGTAACCTTACAAGTGTCAATACAAGGGTGCCCTGCTTCAATTATAGCCATGGTTAGTCCCTCTCAGTGAAGAGTTTTTAAGGCCACTTGAAGATTTTGGTCACACCAAATCACAAGTGAGGCTCTCCTTGAAGTAACCTGATGAGCACTGAGGTGTGTCAGATGAGATGGTCAGCAGTTTATCCTGTCACTGAAAAAGGCCACTCAGCAAATAGCTGGGGTGGGTGGAATTTGCTACACAGTTTATTCATCAATAAAAATAAAAAAAGGCCACTCAGTAATTAGTCCAGGGATTTGCTATACAGTTTATTCTGTCACTGAATAAAGCTACTTAGCAAATAGTCCCGAATTGGCTACACAGTGTTGCACACTTCACTGTATGGGCATTCGTCATAATAAAGATGAGATCTTTAGCACTGGTCAAAAGCTATGTAAAAAAACCCAACAACAACAACAACAAACAAACAAACAAAAACCTGGGTAGTTTTTCTCTGCTATACAATCTCCAATGTTCATGAGGATGCACACTTTTCACAGTACCATTTCAGTTAATCTTGAAATAAGTTAACAGAACCATAGAGCCAGAACAATAAAATGAGGTGGAAGAAAAGAAAAAAGTTTTTGTTTTCCAAGTTGATCTGGTGACAATGCAGTACACAGAAAAAACAATGGCCATGAGAATATAAACTAGCGAGTTAGAACAAGCAGAAGGAATACCAGGTTTGCTACACTTCCACATCTACTTGCAATTGGGGGTGGGAGTAGGTTAAAAAAAAATTAAATAACCACCACAACAACAACAAAACCATCAACAACAAAAACCAAGGATTAGAAAAATTGAAAACCCTTACACACCTACACACACACATTCACCAACATACACACATGTACACATTTACACACACACACACACACACACACATGCATACAGACACATAGAGTAGCACACACACAGTACCCACACAATGGTTCCTACACACACACACACACACTCAAATGAAGCACCTGGTTTGGGTTAGTGTTATTCTATGAGTGAGCTAGGGGCATTCTTCTCCTCATTCTCTAGCCTCTTGCTTACTCTATAGATGAATAGGGGGTGTTAGGTCATTGAAGGGCTTGCTTTCCAAAAATAAGTGCTTATTTCATTATCCTCCATATACAAGAATAACATTTTTTAAAATAAATAAATAAAGTATTCAGCAGGACCTCCAGCAGTTTTGGGTGTCCTGTGAATGAGTTGTAGTGGAGAGGCCCCAGGCAGTTTGGGTTTTGGCTGTAGTAAGTAAGGAAAGTCCTCCTCAAAGTCTCCTCCAGTGAAGTTGTTGCCCCTCTGGCCATAGGCAGGTGGACTTGCTCCTGGTGTCCAGAGAAATACTTTGCTGTATCTGTTGATGTTAGATTGCACTTCCACTGTCGGTAGAGGTGGCTTTTTTGGCAAAGCCCTTTGCATCCGGCTGTAGTTGGTTGAAGTGAGGGGCCCAGGTTTTTACATCTTTTTAAAATTTTTTAAAATTCTTTTATATCGAGGATAATGGAATAAGCACTTATGTGCCTTTTTACATCCAGTCCCCAAATGTCTGCAGTTTTATAAATTTTGTCATTTGTTCCCACCAGCACACAATGGCCTACTCTTACGAAAAGCGGAACAGGGTTTAATGTGTGCACAAGATGTTCAGCGTGCGTTGGCATACAGGGCCTGGGTTTTTAGTCTCATCCCAAGGACTGTTGGGGAGAGTGGAGACTGCATTGATGTTAACTCCAGGGGAAAATATCCCCTTGAACAGGACCGGGATGGTCAGATTGCCAGCGCAATGTTCTAACCATTAGGCTATCCTGTCTGGTACAAGTTGTAGGTCATGGCTGCTATGCAATGGCACTTGGGTGGAAGGGGAGAGAGAGAGAGAGAAAGAGAGAGAGGAGAGAGAGAGAGAGAGAGAGAGAGAGAGAGAGAGAGAGAGAGAGAGGAGAGAGAGAGAGAGAACAATGAACAATGAACAATATTTATTGCTATTTAGCAATCAAGCCATATAGCGCTGCGGTGGGTAACAAACGATATCGAACGCCACGTGATTACAGTGACATGGAAACCATGTCAGTAATGGTATGTACATCTAGATCTGATACATTATTGTCCGTGTCTCAGTTTTCAAAACAGCCTTTCCTTTTCCAGTCTGCAGCCAGCGAAGTCAGCCCATGTAAAACCGGATCAGGTCCCGAAGAAGATGTAATTCCCGCTCAGCACGTGCCACTGTCTCTGTGTGTTGTGTGTTAGGACGCTGCTTCCCTTTACGAAGTCTGGCAAGCCTGACACGTTCTTCTGGCAACATGTTTCTGTCTTCCTGCTTGATATACCAGAACACACACATAGATTCCTCGCCAGTATCTCCATTACAAGAATATTCTAGGGCGATGTCATCCGATTCACACATCAGAATAGTTTGATTGCCTGAATCTTGAACTACAACCTTTCGAAACTGTGTGTTTCTTTTGCTGTCTTGTAATCCACGCTGCACACGTTTGTCTGTCAGAGTGGACACATACTCTTTCACAATACCAGTATAAAAACCCTCAACTGTGCAGTCAACTGTTTGTTCTTCGTCCACATCAGACAACTCAGGAGACACACCAATCTTACTGTCTGTTGCTGGTTCACATGGCAAATCAAGTGATTCTAGTGTGGCTGGGACATTCACTGCACTGTCAACACACAGCTCTGTGTACACACTGGTTTGTTTTGATTCTGCATCCACTCTCTCACGATGCAGGGAGTCACTGTCAGACAACACCCGCTCTTCCAAAACACTGTCCTTGTCACACTGACGACTTGCCTGTCTTTCTTGATGTTGTCTACTTCTTTGGACGTCACGACCGATTTGGGAAGGGCACTTCTTGCGAAAATACTGAACTCGTGAATTAGGGTTCAGCACTGGGTCCGCCATTTCTGTTGATACTGACTTGTCAGCTGGCTTCAGTCAAGACAACCCTGCTGCTCTCCCCGGCGACTTTCCAGCTCGATAGGACGTTGTCAATCAGCAGGGGTTTAAAGTTGTTACTACAGTTGCTGGAAGGCCAGTAACTGACATTTTGAAGCTTAAATGCAAAAATTTGCAGCAGCTTACTAACAGCACGCCCTTTCAGTTCTCGTCCCCTCACGCCCCCGAGAGAGAGAGAGAGAGAGAGAGAGAGAGAGAGAGAGAGAGAGAGAACTATTTAATTGCACATCGGCCTTAGGTCACAATACACAGAAAGAGAGAGAGAGAGAGAGAGAGAGAGAGAGAGAGAGAGAGAGAGAGAGAAAGAGAGAGAGAGAGAGAGAGAGTGTGTGTGTGTGTGTGTGTGTGTGTTTTAGAGATAACATTAAATATATAATTCTCAAAACAGAACACCATCACCATCAATACTCATTTTGATTATACTTCTACAAATTATATGTCATGATAATGAAATAAACTCAATACCCATACATTCACACAATAAAAACAAGGAAGAAAAGAAAGAAAAAAGCCAAACCTATAAGGTCAGAGAGAGAGAGAGAGAGAGAGAGAGACAATGACAATGACAATGACAAATTCTTTTTTGACAATGACAAATTCTTTTATTTCGAGGATAATGAATAAGCACCCATGTGCTTTTTTACATCCAGTCCCCGCCCTTAAGGATATATATGATCATAAAATAAATAAAGCCTATAGCAATACACTTACACAGTGTACAGGAAAAATTTACACAAAAATCACTGAAGAGGAAGGAAAAAAAAAAGTACTAACAAGTAAGGAAGAAAGCAAAACAGAAAACACAGAAACAACCGAAAAAATAGCAAGAACCAAGAGCAAAACAAAAGCAGCAACAACAACAAGGGGAGAGGTGACACCCAGTAGTTCCCCCTCAACAACAACAACAAACAACAACAACAACCCCAAACCAAAACAGAACCAAACAAAGCAGAACCTCCATAAAATTAATGAGAACAAACCACCTAAAAGTCATTTTTCAATAACACAATAGCCATATACAAGTAAAACATTCACAATTATACAGAGAGAGAGAGAGACAATGACAAATTCTTTCATTTGGAGGATAATGAATAAGCACCCATGTGCTTTTTTACATCCAGTCCTCACCCTTAAGGATATATATGATAATAAAATAAAATAACAACAACAAACAACAATAACAACCCCAAACCAAAACAGAACCAAACAAAGCAAAACCACTATAAAATAAAAGAGAACAAACCACGTAAATAGTTTCATTTTGGCTAACAGAAAGAAAGACAAAAGTTTAATTTTGATTGGAGTAAGTTTATGGGTTAAGTTTTGATGCTTTTGTCTAGTGGTAATAAGCATGCATTTTGTTTTTTGGGGGTGTATAGATATATGGTTTAGTTCAGTCCATTGATAAGGTGATCAACCCTTTTTGTAATGGGTTTGCTAGAGAGTTAAAGTCATTGTGGCTGGTATGAATAGTTGTGTCATCAGCAAATAGCTCACAGTTGGATTTGATGTGGAGAGGGAGGTCATTTACGTATAATGAGAAGAGAATAGGCATGGATCCTTGTGGTACTTCATAATTTATGGCTTGTAGTTTGGATGTAGTTGTACATATTGAGACACACTGCTGCCTGTTTTCTAGATAGGAAGCAAGTAGTTCTAAGGTATTGGTAGAGAAATGATACAGGTCTAGTTTTTTATGAGAAGTGTGTGGTCAATTGTATCAAAAGCTTTCTTGAAATTTACCAATAATACTTCACAAAATTTATTGGCATTAATGTTTGATAGCCAATTGTCTATGAGACTTACCAGTGCAGTATGACATGAGTGATTTTGTCTAAATCCAGACTGATTAGGGTGAATTAGGTCGGTAGTATCTAAATGACGAACTAAGTGTTCATTTATATGTTTTTCCAAGGGTTTGGAAAGGATAGATATGATGGAAATTGGTCTATAGTTTGAAGGGTCTGAAGTGTCACCAGACTTGTAGATGGGGATCACTTAAGCTGCTTTGAAGGCATTGAGGAAAAAGTTTTTTTCAAGACAAAGGTTAAATATATGTGTTAGAGTGTATATGATAACTGGAGCTGATAGCTTCAATATTCTGCTGTCAATTCCATCAAGACCACGTGATCTTGATTGTTTGAGGTGAGTTAGATAACCATAGACCTTGAAAACAGACCTAAATGGAAGTGAAGTTTTGGAGTATGCTTTCCTTTCAAGTATTGTTTTAGTTCTTTGAGTTTATTGGACTCTGATTTATCATTTCTGATAAGGTTAGTAGAGACATTAATGAAATGATTGTTAAGTTGTTCAGCAGTAACTCTTTTGTTACATTTGATTTGGAAGATGCTTGATTGTTAGTTATTTGATTTATGGCTCACCACACGGTCTTTGAGTTTTGTTTGGTAGATAGTAAATCTTGGAAATATTTATCTTTCCCGCTGTTGGCCAGGTTTGGGGATTTTTGTTCCCTTTTTTGACCATATAGTACAAATTCGGTAGTGATCCTGTAGTTATAGACTGGAATATACATTTCAACAATGTTTTTAGGGTTAGATGCATAGATATGGTCAATTATTGTGCTTGAATTTGGTGTGACTCTCCTGGGTAAATTAACTACTCAGGGAGGGTGTCTGAATTTATTAATTGGGTCTATTGATTATTTACTTTTGCTAGATCAATATTAAAGTCTCCTAATAAGATTTTGTCCCTTGATTCTAATAGGACTGTATTCATAATGGAGTCAAATTTGTCTACCCAATTTTTTCTTTCTGTTGGATTCCTATAGCAGATCCCAATTACAATAGGTTGGGCACCTTTTATAAAAACCTCAATCCATATGGATTCTACATCATAACATTATAAATGGAGAGGACCCTTGAAAGTTATGGACTCACTAATATAGATTAGGATTCCTGTTTCTTTGGGTTTTTGTTGATCTTTATGCAGGATTTTATACCATGGAATATAAATACCAGTGTCCGTTATGTGATCTGAAAGTCTTGACTCAGAAAGCCCTAGTAGCTATATATTGGTGGATCGGTGGTCTAGAGGTAACGCGCCTGTCTAGAAAGCGAAAATCCGGGTCTGAAGTGTGCGGTGGTTCGTACCCTGTTTGGACGGGAAATTTTTCCCCCATCCATTAGACCATGAGTGGTGGTCTGGGCGCTAGTCTTTCGGCTGAGACGACCGAGGTCCCGTGTGTTACACGTAATTATTTAGCGCACGTAAAAAAACCCACGGCAACAAGAGAGTTGTCCCTGGCAAAATTCTTAGAAAAAAGCCACTCTGATAGGGAAACAAATACAGCTGCCAAAAAAAAATGGCGACGCGTTCTCCCCGCTCTCCGGGGAGAGCAGCCCGAATTTCTGCCATGACTTAAAGTGGTATGAAATAAAATCTGAGCGCTTTGATTTGTTGCTTTACAAGATTCAGCCCTATATAAATTCCATACATTATTATTATTATTATTATTATTATTATTATTATGTGAATTGGATTACCTTTGTTAGTGATAAGCATTGGCATATCTTCAATTTTATTAAATGCGTGGTTTATATGAATAGGTGGCAAATAGGTAGGCCATCCTTGGAGGACCACTTATTGTGATTGGAATGCATCTGTCTTATTTGGCTTGTGAGGAAGGGATAGGTGTGAAAGAAAACAAACAAACAAGAAAAGAAGAAATAGCAGTAAGGAAACCAGAAAATAGATTTGTAGTGAAAGGGAGAAAATGATAGGGTGATGGTGGTGGAGGAGAATAAGTAGAACAAAACAAAGAAAAACAAAATTGAGTGACATGAAAACAAAATAACCACCCAAACTGACAATAAAAATACTGAAATCTGAAATTTTCACTGTTATAGAACCACAACAGCAACAACAAAACTCAGATAACTTCATTAGTAACCTTACAAGTGTCAACATAAGGGTGACCTGGGTTCAATTATAGCTGGGTCAGGGTTAGTCCCTCTTACTGAAGAGTTTTTAAAGGCTACTTGAACATTTTGGTCACACCAATCACAAGTGACACGCTCCTTAAAATAACCTGATGAGCACTGAGGTGTGTCCATGAGATGGTCAGCAGTTTATCCTGTCACTGAAAAAGGCCACTCAGCAAATAGTGGGGGGTGGGGAACTCCTACACAGTTTATTCATCACTGAAAAAAAGACGCTCAGTAATTAGTCCAGGGATTTGCTACACAGCTTATTCCATCACACTGAAGAGAGAGAGAGAGAGAGAGAGAGAGAGAGAGAGAGAGAGAGAGAGAGAGAGAGAGAGAGAGAGAGAGAGAGACTTTCCTAAAAACAACTTTGTTTTTTTACCATTATGCCAATGAACATGCTTACAAAAACAGAAATGCATTAATTAAAACTCTGCAAATGTTTGGTAAAAGGAAGGTAAAGGAGTCCCATAACCTATAAGGTCGTAGGGGAGCGAGGCGTCAGAGACCTCACTTCTCTAGGGCCAGCATATTGAGGGCGGTGCCCATCTCCTCTCCCTCGCTGCTTTACCTTTCCTGACCCTAAAGAGGGCAGGTACCCATTTACAGCTGGGTGAACTGGAGGAACTGTACTGAAGCCAAGGCATGCAAACGGTCACCCATCCAACTGGTAACCACACTCGAGGCTGCTTAACTTGGCTGGGGGAAAGCGAGCGCTCTGACCACTGAGCTATCCCGTCCCGGACTGACTGCAAATGTTTGTGCTTATTATAAAAAGAAATAGAAGTAAAGGATGGATGAAATGAAGGAGAAAAAAAAATGTTATGGGAACCATGTAGCAAAGATTCTTAACTCAGTTTTAACAATTTCTGTATGCATAGGTTTCTTTTCTTTTTAGTTCTGTTGTTTGCTTAATTTTGTTTGTTCTTATCCCCCTAATGCTTGTGTATGCTTTACTGTGTTTGCGCATCATTAAGTCTTAATCTTTCCCCTCTTAAAACATCCAATTAGTTGTACAGATTTACTGGGAAGGTTTGTTGAAGAGCTGTGAAAACCCAATGCTACCTACATGACAAAGATCAAATGGGAAGACAGAATCAGCAATAAAGAACTATGGAGAATGTGCAAAGTTGATGATCTGAAGTCTGTAGCTAGTAGCAATAGACTGGGCTGGTTTGGGCACATTCAACAGAAAGCAGACCACCACATCAAAAAAAGAGCAATGAACTTCGTAGTAGATGGAAAGAGACCAAAGGGAAGACCTAGCAAAACCTGGGCTACCTGTATTGCAGATGATCTTAGAGAAAGGGGCATAAATAAGGAGGAAGCTCAAAACAGAGAGAGATGGAGAAGGCTCATCAATGTCAAACCTCCCCTGGGAGAAACATGACAAAAAAGGAAGAAGATTTACTATGTCCTTTGATCAATATATCTTTTTGTCTCCTTTGCAAGTGAATGCTGTCGGACTGAAACTATATTCAAGTATTGAAAGATATCCACATCAACCAACCAACCAGCCAGCAAACCAACCAACCAACCAGAGTAAGAAAGAAACAAGGACAACAACATTGTAAGCGCATTTCAGTTTTGTTGATCTTGGGCTTATACTGCTTCGAACATGCATAAAATGTGGGGTCTTCTTTCTGACAGATGGCTGGCCTCTGCTCTTCTGTATATAGTTGATGGATCACGCAAGAGAATTTCTTGAAATTAAGTACAGTTGTGTTCGTATCTAAATCTACGTCTCCAAGATTGTTATCTCCTTGAAAATGAAAGTATTGCTGATAACAATGCGTGAAAATCTAGTCAGGTGTTGGAATAAATCAATAAGCGACCTTATCTTACAATATATTGTAATCTAACAATCTAATTTTGTTTGAAATAATGGAAAAAAAATATACAAAATCAGTACTGCTTTTGGGTCTAGTATAGGTGCCATAATGGATATTCATACGCTTGCACTCAAGCTGAGAGAGAACGGAAAAAGCCTTCTGTAACGATTGTAATAGTTTATGGGTCTGTTGCAGTATGAAGTAAATGAAACACAGTTTATGCAAATAACGTAGAAATCAGTTTACGAGCTTTTGATTATAAAATGTACCGGTGGGTTACTATAGTGTGACCTACTTTCTTTCTTTCTTTCTTTTTTCACACAAAAACAGGGCTTCTTGGCTGCAAGTATTTTCCTCATCTTCTCCTTCTTTTAAAGCGCACAACGAATCTAAAACATTTCTAAACGATTAAAACCTTCCCTTTGGATATTGAAGATTTATTGATAAATGATATTTGTCCCCTTCTTTTCTAGTTTTTCGAAATATTTGATAGAGGCTAGGCCTATTTTTGGAAGAATATCAACTTCCAAAAACAAAGTAGGACTTCACGCATGCGCTCTCAACAATGGCAGGACGAGGTAAGGCCGAGAAGTGTAAGTCGGAAGCGATTGTCTCAGGAAGAAATTTGATATTCCCTTTGTCGCTTTCAGTGTTACACGTGAGACTTTGTATATATGTTGCTGGATACGTTTTTCTTTGCAATCACGCTCGTGTTTTGTGTTGGAGCTTAGAGAATCTGAAGTTTCTTATGAAAGATGATGACGTGATACTCTGCATTTTGTTTTTCGTTTTTGCGTCTCGTGCTGTTTGTTTCTTAGATTGGTCTGAGTTTCTGATTCGTCGTTAGGCCTTGCAGACTCCGGATATAGTTTGATAGATGCTGAGATAGCCTAAACCAAACACGATCATTGATCGAAGGGTATCAGTCTCTCCCATGCACTTATTGCGATCAGTTAGGCCTAAGGAGATAAGCCTATTCAATAGGCCCAACTTGAACTTGCATTATTACGGGGTAAGTCATTATGAATACGTTTTGCACGCTGGCACCAACGTAAGTTTTTAATTTATACTATCGCCCCACATACTGAACGAGAAGTAGATCATAACTGTCATTTGTTGATCGAGGCACTGGCCCAAAACTGGGAGAAGAATCCATCAGACTGAAAGCAGATAGGCGTAATGGAAATTGCCCTGTGAGGATTTCCTAACCAGAAGCCAGTTTATCCGGTTAGGGGTTTACAGTTCAACACTCTTGGTTATTAACTCACGAGACAGTACTGTCACTGAGTCAATTTGTTTGCTATGAATTATGCCAGTGATAGATCCGGCAAGATCTTACCAAGTTCAACTCGTTCTCCAAAGTATGTGATAGGCTACTTAATGAAGTTATTCTGTTCTTGAAGATTGAGATTACAAGCTTTAAGTTTAAATTGTCTGAGGAATATGTGTTGCTATGGTGAGTGCTGGGTATGTTTTGTCATCCATGCCCATTGCCAAACTGACCTCCACTTTGGTGAAAGATGGATTAAGAGTTTTCAGATATGTGCAAGATGTTGCTGTGCCCTTGATCACACGACATTACTAAAATACTACTACTACTGTACTAGTGAATGAGGTCACAGTGTGTATTATTACTATTGATTTTAGTCTCATTCAAAAGACTTCAGACAACCTAAGTACTGGATATAGGAAAATTTATTTGAAGTTACAAAACTACGGCAGAAACAATGACAGACTAGTGTTATAACTTAAATTGTAATCATTGTATGTGCCATAAAATTTTTAAACTATTAACTAATAAAGGAAGAGAAATATGTAGGGTTTAGAACTCTGTTCATGGTAATTTGTATACTTGCCCCCCAAATTCAAGTATGTCATTATACATATTGCCCCAGGTGTACAGATCTGTTAATGTTACCACAAGTTGTTTACTTTGTTTTTGTTTTTGTTCAGTAAAGGCAGCAAAGGATTCACCAAACAAACTTTGACTCCATGAAGAAGAGAAGGCTGACATACATGTTGATAATAACCAATGCATGGGTATTGAGTTAGGGGCTTGGAGAGATTGGACTATCATGTGATGACAAGAGCTGGAGAAGGGTAGTCCGTGGTGATTTCAGTGCTAATCCCTGAGAACAGAGATCGGACTAACAACAGCAGTATCATGTGACAAGAGCTGGATGAAACAAAGAACAGTGAACAGTGTGAATTCAGTGCCAGTCACTTGGATGAGAAATACATGAGGAACCTACTAGGGAGGAATGGTGGAGAGTGCTCTGCAAATCCATTCCCAGCCCCTCCCTGTTCGAAATGCCCCGTCGTCAGCAAAAGTAAGTTTATGTGTGTGTGTGTTATATGTGCATGTGTGTATACTGTATGTGTGTGTGTTATACGTGGTGTGTGTGCTCTGTGTGTGTGTGTGTGTGTCTGTCTGTCTGTCTGTCTGTCTGTCTGTGTCTCAGTGTCTACCGACTACTGTTTCAGTGTCTGTTCATCTGTCTGTCACTCACAAGGAAGAGAAATGGGATCTAGGAATGGGAGGCTGTGTGTGTTTATGTACACATATATGCTTGATACAATGTGTTTGTGTGTAATATGTTTTGTGGTGCTGTGAATTGTATTTAATGGTTATTTAATATTTGTGTGCCTATCTGTGAGCTTGTGAGTGATGCACTGATGGGCTCCACCAGGTTTGGTTTTCCTAAGACATGCACTGATGCAGCATGAAACATTTAGTACAGTGCTCAAATGATGTATTCCTGAGGGAGTTTAGGGAGAGGGGTGGGATGAAGGGAGGGAGAGGGATGGGTGGAGGGAGGGAGGGGAGAGAGATGGAGGGAGAGAGAGAGAGAGAGAGAGAGAGAGAGAGAGAGAGAGAGAGAGAGAGAGAGAGAGAGAGATCATTTAGACAGGTAGAGATAGTGAGATACAGACACTGAGACAGAGAGACTAGAGAGAGACTAGACAGAGCGAGTGAGCTGATGTTCAAACAGAGCCTATAGGGATCATATTTAATAATTTATACAATAAATATTATATATTTTTATCTGGAGAGAAAGAGTTAAACACTATACATGTATGTGGACTTTCCTGTTTCAGAGCAGTAGCACAGACTCAGGGAAACGAAACGGCGCAAAGAAAAACCAGCACTGGCAGTGCATCTTCAAGATCGGAAGCGACCCCTAGTCATGGCAAAGTATGGCATGAGAGAGAGAGAGAGAGAGAGAGAGAGAGAGAGAGAGAGAGAGGAGAGAGAGAGAGAGAGAGAGAGAGAGAGTATGTATGTATATCGTATACTTGATGTGTGTGTGGTGTGGTGTGGTGGTGGTGTGTTTGTGTGTGCGCATGTATGTTGTGTGTATCACTGTATGTTGTCATGTTTATGTTCCATGTGACTGTGTGCATGCGTAGTGTGTTTTTGTGTCATGTGTGCGTTCTCATGTGAATGTGTTTGTTCATGAAAAATAAATGTGTACACGTGTGTATGTATTGTATGTGTGTGTGTTTGTATAAAGTTTGTGTATAATACATACGTGTATATTAATGTGTGTGTGTGCGTGCGGGCGTGCGTCCATGTGTATGTGCATGCGTGTGTGTTTTCACTCTCTATTGAATTCCATTAATATGTGTTGTATACATATGCATGTGTTTATGTATGTCTTTCACTTTCAGTCATCGATCAGGCATGTCCAGGAGAACTCACCTGGTGTGTTGGATGCCCAGCGAGAGGGTGGACAAGCCAAACATGCCTCCCTGTGAGTTCTGGATATGTATGTGTGTGTGTGTGCGTGTGTGTGTGTGTGTGTGTGTGTTATTTCTATAAATTTTTTTATTTAATTTTATTCTTTTATTTCGAGGATAATGGAATAAGCTCTCATGTGCTTTGTTACATCCAATCCCTGTGTGTATGCAGTTTTGTACATTTTGTCTGTCATCCATCCCCACCGGCACACAATGGCCTACTCTCTCGAAAAGTAGAACGGGTTTTAATGTGTGCACAAGATGTTCTGCGTGTGTTTGGATTCGGGACCTCGGTTTATAGTCTCATCCGAAGGACTTTTGAGGGGAGCGGAGTCAGCACCAATGTTAACTCCAGAGGAAAAATCCTCTTGAGCAAGATCGGAACCCGGGTCAGATCACGAGCGCATCACTCTAACACCAGGCTATCCTGTCCATGTGTGTGTGTGTGTGTGAGAATGTTTGTGTGTGTGTGTGTGTGAGAATGTGTGTGTGTGTGCGTGTGTGTGTGTGTGTGTATGTGATACGTGTGATGTAAAGGAATGAACCCAACTTAAAATAACTTGAAAAAAGCTTTTGGCCCAATCATGAAGGGAAAATTTTGCTGAAACTGAGCTTTAATGAGTTAAAGGGGGAAAAAAAGGTAAGTTTTACAGAGAGTAGAAATAAAAAGTTGATTTTCATGAAGAATATTTTTACTGAGAATAGAAACAAAGTTGGTTTTTTTATGGAGAATAGAAAAACAGTTGTTTTGTGTGTGTGTGTTGTTTTTTTTTACCAAGAATCGTCGGTTACCAGTTCTGGTTTCTGGATATCAGAGACAGAAAAAAAAGAGAAACAAGAGTTATTTACTTGTAGGTAACTGTATTTTGAATACAAGATATTCTATCTGAATTGAGGGATTTGGTTGGGGATTTTTTTTTGTTTTATGTTTTTTTTCCCCAGTTGACATTTGTATTTGGGAAGATTGATACCTCCCATGTTCATGTGGAGCAATGCCAGACTGAAGTGAACCAAAATCTTGTTGTTTTTTTTATAATTATGAACGTTATGTATCGAGATGAGTTTGAATCATTGTCATTATTATCACCATGGTGACTGGCTTGCTGTGTGCTGCAGGGGAGGGGCAGGAGGGAATGGACCCACGCGGTTCCCAAAGTTGGAGGAGTGTGCTCACTTCCACTACGACTTTGTCGACTTTGGGTCCTTGCAGGTATGGCTGGATGATTTTTGAATTGTGTGGTGTTGTGTGTCGCTGTGTTGTGTCGCATTGTAGGGTGTAGATTGTAGTACAGCAGTGCTTTTTTTGTGGCACTGATGTGCGTGTTGGGTTGTATTGTCTGCGAGTGTTGGGTTGTCTTGTAATGTATTGTATTGAATGGTATTATAATCACATAGTGTATTGGAAATGTATTGTATACCACCAGCGTTAACAGTGGATTTCTCTGCAGGAAATTAGGGGCTGGTGTACTCTTGGAAAACGCATCACAACCTATGCATCATTTTTGTTTTGTTTTGTTTTACTTTTTGTTTTCCAATGAAGGTACTAGCTTCTTTTTTTTCTACAGAATTTTGCCAAGGACAACTTTACTTTTGCCATGTCTTTTTGTTTAAAAAAAAAAAGTATCTTATTATTTTATTATTGTCCAGTATGTGACCACCTGTGTGCATCACACTTTGGTCCAAGACCCCATTTCTGGGTAGACTAATAAGACAACCCTCTGTGCCTACCCCCCTTCCCTCGCCCCCTAACCATCCCCAAGCGTTAGGTTGGACTTTTATCAACGATGCTAGTTTGACTCTGATGTGCATTTATCCATGTACCAAATCATTCCTCTACAGGTGTCTCTCTGCAAGGATTTGACTGTATTTGATGTGCATATATCCATCGTTCCTCTTCAGATGGCTCTCTGCGAGGATTTGACTATATCTGATGTGCAATTTATCCACGAACCGAATCGTTCCTCTCCAGGTGTCTCCCTGTGAGGATTTCACCATGTCTGATGTGCAATTTATCCACGAACCGAATCGTTCCTCTCCAGGTGTCTCCCTGTGAGGATTTCACCATGTCTGATGTGCAATTTATCCATGAACCGAATCGTTTCTCTCTAGGTGTCTCCCTGTGAGGATTTGACTATATCTGATGTGCAATTTATCCACGAACCGAATTGTTCCTCTTCAGATAGCTCTCTGCGAGGATTTCACCCTGTCTGATGTGCAATTTATCCACGAACCGAATCGTTCCTCTCCAGGTGTCTCCCTGTGAGGATTTCACCCTGTCTGATGTGCAATTTATCCACGAACCGAATCGTTCCTCTCCAGGTGTCTCTCTGCGAGGATGAACGAGACAGCTACCGCCACAAGGAGGCGGAGAAGGGGGAGATAACCATGCAAGTGCGGGTGAACTGCAACAGCAGGACGTGGACGGTGCGTCGCACGCTGGAGCACTTCTGTTCCCTGGACCAGCAGCTGCACCGCTGCATCTTCGATCGCAAGTTCTCCCAGCTTCCGGAGCTCACGGCCTCCGATTTGCAGGGACAGAATGCGCAGGTTAGTTTTTTTGGGGGGGATGTGTGTGTGTGTGTGTGTGTGAGTGAGTGTGAGTGTGTGGGTAGGTGCGTGTTTATACATATGTGGGTAAAAGAGTGAGTGTGTGTGTGTGTTTATTTTATTTTATGAATTTTTTTTTTTTATTTCACGGATAATGGAATAAGCAACCATGTGCTTTTTCTCATCCAGTCCCTGTGTGTATGCAGTTTTTGTAAATTTAGTCATCTGTTCCCCCCACCGGCACACAGTGGCCTACTCTTCCGAAAAGCGGAACGGGTTTTAACGTGCGCGCAAGATGTTTTGCGTGTGTTGGCACACGGGATCTCAGTTTATAGTCTCATCCAAAGGACTTTTGGAGAGAGTGGGGTTGGCACTGATGTTAACTCTGATGATTTTGAGCCCATACGTTTGTGTTTTTATACATATGTGTGTATGCGTTGTGTATGTATGCATGCATGATTGCCTGACTGCATGTGTGTGTGTGTATGTGTGTGTGTGTATGTGTGCGTGCGTGTGTATATGTGTTTTTGTATGTGTTTGAACATTGGCATATGTGTGCATATCTCTATGTGTACAGGAGCATATGTGTGCATATCTTTATGTGTACAGGAGGTGGAGCAGGCATTGCAGGATTACTTGCGTCGACTGTCTGAGCTTGCAGGCCCCATGGTCAACTGTGGCTCTGTCCTGAACTGGCTGGAGGTCAGTTCTTTGGCCTTGAACTTTGTCCCTGACCTTAGCCTTCATTTGTGACCTTCATACCCAATCTAAAACATTATGACCGAAAACCTAATCTTTGACCTTGAAATTTGTTTTCGTACCTTGACTGTCACACCCATTCTCAAATTTTATTTTTTTACTTTGAATTTTATCTCTGACCACTTTTTGCATTAACCTGAACTTATTGCTAAACCTTGAAGTTTATGTCTGACCTTAAATTTTATGTTTGAAAGTAAACATTTTTGTTTCTAACCTTGAACTTTGTCTATATAACCTTGGGCAATATTTCTGATGCTGAACTTTTTTTATTGCCTTAACCTTCCCCTTGACCTAAAGCATTCTTTCACCTTGCCTTTCTTTTCTAATCCGATCAAAGTTTTAAAAAAAAAGAAAAATAAATGAAGTAGGGAAATTCATCCTTGACACATTTTGTGTGAAGAGATGATTTTAGAAGTCAGTTTAAAAAAATTTGATATTATCCATTCGTTTAATTGATTTTAATTGTATTGTTGTTTAGTTTTCAGTAATCTTGACTACAGCAGAGTCTTATTTTATGATGATGGCTGAAATGATTGGTTTGGTGTTGAGAATTGTGAGTGATTGATTGGTTGGCTGGTTGGTTGGTTTATTAATTGATCTATTGATTGGTTGGTTGGTATGTTGGCTGGTTGATTAATCAATCAGTTGATTGGCTGGTGGGCAAATGGTAGCATACACAAAATCTGACGTGAACCTCAGAGCTCGAGCCTGGGAATGGAAGACAAATATTGATGAATGAATTTTTCACATCTCTATGATTGCTGATTAGTAGATTATTGAGGTACATTTTGTTGTCACCAGATGGACAACAGGGGGAATCGGTTGGTGGCATTGGACAACTCCGGCATCAACACTCCAGCCATCGCTGCTGCCCATGCCGTGAAGCGTTATGCTGCACATGCTGCTGATGAAATCTCTCTGCAGGTCTGGAGAAAAACCTTAAATTGGTTGTTTTTTTTTGGGGAGGGAGGGAGGGAGGGAGGGAGGGAGAGAGAGAGTGTGAGTGAGTGAGTGAGTGAGTGAGTGAGTGAGTGAGTGAGTGTGTGTGTGTGTGTGTGTGTGTGTGTGTGTGTGTGTGTGTGTGTGTGTACATGTGTTTGTGAATGTGTGTGTGTGCGTGCGCATGCACATTTGGTCATAGGTGTGTTGTGTATGTTTATGAACATGTGTGTGTGTGTGTTTGTATCTGGATTGACAGAAAGTAAAAAAAACCAAATGAATGGACTAAAGTATGGAGGAGGTATGTTGGAGAATGATTTGTTTGGGGGTTTTTTGTGTGTAGACCTGTATGAATGTAGTAGGGTAGGATAGCCTTGTGCTTAGAGGACTGAACTTGTGATGTGGTGGTAACTGAGCGTTAGGGTTCAACTCTCCTGCAATGTGTTTCACGGCAGCGACTCCTTTCCCCAGACTGTTTTTAGATGCGTCTGAAAACCAAAGAAGTCATGTGTGACATTGCATGCAGACCATGATGCGCACGCACACCTTCAGAAACCCCTCCATTCCATCTGTCACAGAAGAGTAGTCCAGTAGTGGCCGGTGGTATGGAGATACCAGACCCAGTGAGGTAGTAATAGTAACAATAATATATGGCATTTATATAGTGCCGAATCTTGTAAAATGAGCAAATGAAAGGGCTTGCATTCCTAACATTCACATGCGTGCATCTGTTTACAAAAGATTAAAACAGAGTTTGGATTTAAACACACATACACACACACACCATACCCAGTCAGGGTGATGGAGATGTAGATGTCTTTTGACAGCAGGAACAGGTAAGAGGTGTAACTGTAGGGGAAGGTCATAGGTTGGAAACAGGTGTGTCTTGAGTTGGGATTCGAAAGTATCAATTGTAGGCTTTCGGCGAAGTGAGAGAGGGAGGTCATTCCAGACGGATGGACCGCATGGTAGACAGCAAAGGGTAGACTCCAAGAGGACGAAATTTTGCAGAGAAAAGCCGCTCTGACAGGGAAACATATAACATGTATGTACACACCTGCAGACAAGTAAAAAGAAAACCCACAAAAAAAAAAGGTGGCGCTGCTCCTGTGGTGACATGCTCTTGCTGAGGAGAGAGCATGCTGAATTTCATGCAGAGAAATCTTCCCTGACTGAAAGTGGTGTTCAATTCAATGCAATTCAGTTCAGTTCAATTCAATTCAGTAATTTCTTATTAACGTCCTATTGATACCAGTGGAGACAGGATGGCCAGGTGGTTAGAGTGATGTATTCGTGATCTGCTGACCCGGGTTCGATTCTCGTTCAAGAAGATTTTTCCTCTGGAGTTTAACATCAGTGCCGACTCCACTCTCCCCAAAAGTCCTTTGGATGAGACCATAAACCGAGGTCCTGTGTGCGAACGCACGCAGAACATCTTGCGCACACGTTAAAACCCGTTCCGCTTTTCAGAAGAGTAGGCCATTGTGTGTTGGTGGGAATGGATGACAAAATGACAAAAACGCATACACACGGGGCCTGGATGAAAAAAAAGCACATGAGTGCTTATTTCATTAGCCTCAAAATATAAGAAGAAAAAAAAAAAAATTTTTAAATGACGCGGATGCACATTGTGTCTCATATTGACGTTGTGTTATATGGATATCGACAGGCTGGCAGGCAGGCAGGTGCCATTCTGTTGTGTTGTGTTATTGATGTGTGTGTGGTTTGTTGTGTGGGCTTCAACAGGTGGGGGACATCGTGTCCCTTATTGACATGCCGTCACGTGAGGAGACCAAGTGGTGGAGAGGCAAGCGAGGCTTTGAGGTTTGTAGATTTACAATACCCTGGTCCTTTTAGGGGGGATGTCTGTGACAGTGAAAGCTTGTGTGTGTGGATGTGAGTGTGTGTGTGTGTGTGGGGGGGGGGTGTGTGACATGGAAGCTTGTGGATGGGGGTGGGGGGGGGGGGGGGGGGGGGAGGGGGGGGGGGGGGGGGGGGGGGTGGGGGGGGGTGGACAGTGGAAGCTTGTGTGTGATGGTGTGGGGGGGGGGGGGGGGGTTGTGGTGTGTTAGGGGTGGTGGGGGGGATGTTGTGTGTGTGGTATTTTTTAAGATGTTTTCTCAGATATGGCTTTTTTGCCCCACAAATATTGAAAACTGTGTTTTGGTGTGTGTGTGTGTGTTTGTCTGTGTGTGTGTGCGCTTAGGGGTATGTGTGTGTGTGTGTGTGGTTGCATATGTGTGTGCATACATGCGTATGTATGTGTGTGTGGTGCATAGTTGTACTTGTGTGTACGTGAGTGTGTGTGTTGTTAAATAAACAATTTTGAAGGAGAATTTCTGGTATATTTCTGTGTTGAAGCAGCGTTTAAAGTTGTACTTTTGTCTAAAATCAGTGGTAACGTAATTTCTGGTCATAGTATTTGTAAAAAAATGTCATTTTGGCCTCTTGGTAACACACCTATGCAAAACACACACACACACACACTACACACACACACACACACTCACACACATACACACACAAATCGCACACACACACACACTCGCACACACACACACAAAACACTCACACACACACACACACACACACACACACACACCACACGCACACACAAAACACACACAGAATCTTTCCTAAGTGAGTCTTTAAGTGTGTGTGTTTGTGTGTCTCTCTCCACCCCTTTTTCTCTCTTTTACCTCCCACTCCTTTTTCTGTTCACCCAATCCCCTCTCTCGTTCTATCTCTCTCTCCTCTCTCTCTTCCCCTCCTCTCTGACTTTACCCCTCTCCTCCTCGTCTACCCCCTCCCCTCTGTCAGTATGGCTTTACATCCCCAGATCAGTGCGCTACCTTCATGGTGGGTAAAACAGCCGCAAAGCACAATTTCACCATGTAAACCTTAGCACGCAGTCAAAGGAACAAAAAACCCAAAAACAAACCCAAAAAACCCCCCCCCCATAGCAATTCCAATCATTTTCAAAACTTAAAAAACAACCCCACCCCCTTCAACCACAAACCAAACAACCCCCCCCCCCCCCCCCCCCCCCCCCCCAGCACTTCCAATCATTTTCATAAAAAAACATTAAAAAAAACAAACCAAAACCCCCCCCAGCACTTCCAAAACATTTTCATTAAAAAAAAACATTAAAACCCCCCCCCCCCCCCCCCCCCCCCCCAGCACTTCCAATCATTTTCATTAAAAAAGAACATTAAAAAAAAAACAACCCCCCCTAGCACTTCCAATCATTTCATAAAAAAACATTAAAAAAAACAAACACCCCCCCCCCCAGCACTTCCAATCATATTAATAAAAAAACCCATTAAAAAACCAACCCCCCCCCCCTCCCCCCCAGCACTATCCAATCATATTAACCCTAGTAGCGCTAAATAAACAGCAACAAGCCTCACTTCTATTGGCTGAATTAACATTGGCTAGCATTGTTTTGGAGCATGGTGGGCTCAAACAACCCTTGATATTGATATATAAAACTGAATTAAATGTGTTAAGCTATAGATCACTGGAAAGAAGAGATAATATGCTTTTAAATGTAGTATAATTTTATAATAGTGTGTAAGTGTTTATGATTATGTAAAAAAAAATCCCCAAAAAAAAATCATGTTCGCACTACCGATCACTGTTCCACTGTCAGGGCCCCCGGATCGATTTTAACACGATAAGAAAGTTCTTGCGGTGCATAAATGTCATGATTAGGTAAACACTATTTCTTGACATTAGTTTTTTCAAAAAATAAGGAGTTTTGCATCGCTTATAATCGGTCACCAAATACTCGGAAAAGTTCAGCGACAGGATCGAACGCCATCACGCGACCGTCATGGCGGAATGTGCGAAGTGGTGGCTTTCTATGACAAAAATACAAAGATCGCTTGATTTCATGTGATGCAAAGTACTCAGCAGCATAGCGATTTGACTCAACAACAGTTATTTCGAAGCCTCGTTGCGTCAAAATAAAGTAAAACAATCTGTGACGTCGAAATCGCCGAGTAGCGAAGAAGTCCATCCAGCAAAACTAGCACCGCTCGATTCAGTCCGATCGCGATCGATTTTTACCAAGTTTTTCAAAAATATTCCACAATCCTTACCTCATCGTCTCTCTCATTGTTTATTTCAACCAAATCCAGCCTCTAAAACTCCTCCTTGCTGTCAATTTTGTAAAAAAGCTCGAAAAACGCTTGAAGAAATTCTAGTGCAAACGCTGGCCGCCATTTTTGTTGAAGACGATCTCGGCTGGCCCGAAAAAAAATTAAAATACACTCTTAACCAATCAGATTCTTCGTTGCTTGTGTGTGTCAAACGACCTTCACCCCTTTCTGCGGGCCTACAACGGCCTTAACATTCATTGGCTGACCTTTGAAAGCGAAAGTAAGCTTTCAACTATGACCACCCACGTCATCCCGGAATATTCCGGGATCCGCCACACAGCCTAGACCCGCCTTTCCCGGAATATTCCGGGAACCGCGCCACTAGGGTTAATAAAAAAACCCATTAAAAAACCACACCCCCCCCCCCCCCCCCCCCCCCCCCACACCTTCCCAATCCATTTTCATACAAAAACATTAAAAAAACAAACCAACCCCCCCCCCCCCCCCCCAGCACTTCCAATCATATTAAATTAAAAAAACACATTAAAAACCAACACTTTCCCCCCCCCTCCCCCCCAGCACTTCCAATCATTTTCATAAAAAAAAACATTAAAAAAACCAAACAACCCCCACCCCCCACCCCTGACCCCCCAGCACTTCCAATCATTTTCATAAAAAGAAACCCTCCATTACTTTGCGTTCAACGCAGGTGGGGTTTTTCCCAAGCGAGTGTGTGGAGGTGATCGGCGACAAAGTGCCCGCCTCCATGGCAACGGTGGTGCCCATGGCGACCGGAACCTTGAGTTCGAGCCCCGGCAACACGCTGACGCCCCTGACCACCCCGGCCACGGCGCGAAAACCTTGTGAGACGAAGGACAATGTTGAAGACTCCGCCAGCAGTCAGTATCGTGCAGTCTGTCTCCTTGTGTTGCCTTACCTCCCCCCCTTCTCTATGCATGCTGGATGCATGAGTTTTTTTGGCTGCCTCACGTGCTAGTCAACTTTGGATGGAAAACCCTGCCCCTGCATGAGTTGGGGCTAGTTCTCCTGCTTCTTTTTTGAGTGTGTTGAGTTGAGATGTTGAGGATTGTCAGGTGTAGACGTGTGTGGTGTAAAGAGATAAAAACATCTGTGTGCAGTTAAGGGCTCAGAAAGGCGGCGTTATGATGCGCAGGAAGAAAGTGAGCAACAACGAGCCTACGGCTTATGAGCGTTTTCACCGTTTGAGAAATCCCTACTTGCATGAGTTAGCTAGTGTGCCTGGCTTCTTGAGTGTGGAGATGTTTTAGGAGTATCGGATATTTAATTAAGAGTTTCATAGCAGATTAGTTTATAGCCCTGTTTAGTGACAATATGTTAAAACGATGGAAAGTCGGGCATTTTCTTATATTTTCTTATGTTGCGTTTTGGGAGTTTGTGTGTGTGTGTGTTTATAGTTTGATTTTAGAAGAAGCGCTGTGAAGTTTGAGGTCTTAGTTATTAGATAGATCTCGTTTTAACATGTTTGTTTGTATGGTTTCATCGCGTGTTGACTGTCTTGGTGTGGTTGACAAATGTGTTGATGTTAGTTATGTCTGTAAAGTTGGTTCTAATCTTGATGTTTTTCTTTCTAGATATAGCAACTTTGTTTTACTCTGAGCTTTAATTTTTAACGAGGTGACAATCCCTGACATGGCCTCTGTGGTCGGCATGGCTAGAGACATCGTGATGACATTGAAATGAGGTGTCGCTGGGGCACTGCTCTGAATTTTTCTGGCAATTTGTCACAAGCGGGTTGAACCTGGTGGAGCCCATCCTTCTCCAGGCGACAGAGTGCATGCTGGGTATGGTTGTATTATATTCATGCCCCCGGCTGATGTACCCTTCTCCCAAAGGTGGAGAGGGTTTGAACGCGTGTGTAAGATGTTCTGCATTGTGTTTGCACTCGGGATCTAGGTTTCTAGTCTCACTGGAAGCACTGTCACAAGAGTGAAGTGGAGACAGAAAATTACGTGTTAGCTCCTGGAGAACAACAAATCTTCTCTGATGGGTTATCTTAGTGGAGACTCAGACCTGCGCTCTCCGTAACTGTCACCTCGCAAGTTTGAGGGCTCTAACCGCTTGGCTGACAGGGCCCCGTGTGCTAGTGGACTGTAGGAAGATCTGCCTGCATGAGTTTGTTGCCTCTCTTGCTGGTTAACTTTGGAAAAAAAAATGTACCTGCGTAGCTATCTACCTTCCTGTCTACCTGTCTGTTCTCTTCCCGACCTATCCCTGTGTTGTGAAGTGTACTCTTTGACTCTGGAATGAGGGACTCTGAATGAATCTGATTCTTTATTAACACCTATAGAGACACGTATGCACGCATTCACACACGCACTTGCATGCACACACACATGCAACACACAACACATACACACATGCACGCACATGCGCGTGCACACACACACACACACACACATACATACATACACACACACGATCTAGTGGAAAGACATACAAAAGAAAGCAAGTGACCTACCCACAGGAGACATAAAAAACTACATGAATTAATGTAATCAGAATAAGATTAACACCTGTGCTGTATCAAATATCCTTAACCATCACTGAACTTTGTATGGAAGTCTTTATTCTTTTTCTGATATTCAGCAAGTAATAAAGGGACATTACAAAAAAAGGAAATATCTTAAAAAACACTCCAAAACAACAAAAAAACAAAGGAAAGAAATGATGGTTCTTGCAGCTTAGCTTTGCCACCGGGTTGAGTGAGTGAGAGTGAACTCATTGTTTCTTGAATTCCACAGTCCGTAAATTGGGTAGCTCCGTTTTGACTATAATATTAATACAATCTACAACAACAAGAAGGAATAATGAATAGTCCATGAATTTGAATGTGCACAGTCTTTGCATATTGTTTTCTGTGAATGAAGTCTTGGTCTATGTTCGTGATTGCATATTGTTTTCTGTGAATGAAGTCTTGGTCTGTGTTCGTGAATGCAAGGGAGTAAATATAATAGGAGACCTTTTTTATGTAACTGGCCAATGTATAACGGATGACGTAGAATGAAGATATGGATGAGGGTAAGGAGAGTGTCACTCAGGAATGTGTGGTGGTTGAGTTATTTCGTAGAAGTGGCATTTTGGGAAACATGTAGTATAGTAGAATTGTTTTCAAGTTTAGCATAATGATAGATAAAAAAAAAGGAGTATGTAAGTCTCTTTGCGTGTGTGTGTGTTTGTGTGTGTACTTGTATGCATATGTGTCTGCAAGCGTGCATGCATGCTTGCATGTTTGTGTGTGTAAAAGTGTAAGTGGAAATTGAATTATGCTTTACGTAGAAGTGGCTCAAAGCACTAAGATGTGGTAACATAGATAGGCCTGATGAAATAAACAACAGTAGTTTCATAGTTTCACAGGGGGGGGGGGGGGGGGGGGGGCAGTTAATGGTTCAGAAAATAAAAACAGCAATCACAATTACAAAAAAAGAACAAACAGTCAAATTAACATTTAAATGCACCAGCAGTCAATGAGTCATACACACACTCACTCAGACTAACAGCATATCAGGCATGAGACAAGGTATACACACACATGCGCGCACGCATGCACGGGCACACATGCACGCACACACACATGCACACACATGTGTGCATATAATCTCACACATGCACATGCTCACACACATGCGCACATACACTCACACATACACACACACACACACACACACACACACACTCTTGAACACACTAATACAGAGAGTGGAAAGTTATCCTAATTGCATACTATTGTATCTTGATGAAGAAGGGAAGAGGTAAGTTTAAAGATCTGCATGTGTGTGTGAATGTGTGTGTGTGTGTGTGTGTGTGGTTGTTGTTGTTATTGTCAGTTTTACCCTTGTTTACTCTCAGTGGTATTAGACAAGGGGAAATCGTAAGTGTGTGTGTGTGTGTGCGTGTGTGTGTGCATGCTCACGCACGCACATATGTGTCTTCAGTTTTACATCTTTCCACATAGAGTGATACCAGTGTCTGTGTCTGTGTGTATATAATAGTATCATTTGATATGGTTTTTATAAGCCTTAGATTGTATGTTTATGTGTCTGTTTTAATTTTATGTATTATTTTATAGTCAGGAATGGTGGACAGCGTACTTGTAGGTATATATATGTGCACACTTACGTGCATGCATGCGTGTGTGCGTGCGTGTGTGTGTGTGTGTGTTTGTTTGTAGGGCATGCACACAAAACGCACACACACAGAGGAATGACTTGTCTTTTTGTCAGTACATTTTGCAAACACAGTATGCTCAGATTTTTAAAAAAAAGAAAAGAAGTTAAAAAGAAGCAGGGCAGGAGATTTTGAAAGCTTTTGAAAGTTGTTTTTTTTAAGGAAACAAAGGGTTTTCCAGCATGCAGGAGAAAGGCAACACTATGAAAGAGAACTGGCTGGCTGGCTGATGGGGGGTCATAAGATACATATATCTAGCGCTATATAAATTCCATAGATTATTATTATTATTATTACTGTATTGAATTGTGATTAATGTTTTAGTAGAAACTGCAGAATTCTGCTTGTGCAACTCATTACACCGTAGATTAAAAAAAAGCAAAAGCAAAAAAAAAAAAGCCCAATAGTTGGAATTAAATTTTTCATTATGAATTGTTTTTTGGTTTTGGTCTTATAAGTAGAACAACCCCCCCCTCCCCCCTTCCAGTTCAGGAAAAAACCCATCCCAACCCAAACTACCCCTCTTCGTCCCCCTTCCCAGAAAAAACACTGACCATACAACCAAACAAAATTTTCCCACAACAACATTGACACCCCCCCCCCCCCCTCCCCCCCCCGAAAGAATTCAAGGTTGAGTTAGTAGCAGGAAAAAAAAAGAAAAACTCACTAGAATTGTGTCCTTTGCATGGCCAGTCCTTGTGTAGCTGGTGATGATTGTGCATTTGCGTTATTAGAAATAGAAAATTATTTTCCTGTAATACTTTTTGTTGTTGTTCCTGTTAGATTACGTTCATACTGCCACCCATGACTGGTATACAGACAGACAAAAGACCTGTGCTTGCGGCCAACCCCTCTTTGTTTTTACTTACGCTTGGGGATGGGACATTTCAGTGGTCAGAGCACTCGCTTTCCCCAAGCAGCATTGAGCGTGGTTACCAAGTGGATGGGTGACCATTGACACGCCTTGGCTTCAGTACAGTCTTTCCCCCCCCCCAGTTCACCCAGCTGTAAATGGGTACCTGCCCTCTTTAGGGTCAGGGAAGGTAAAGCAGCGAGGGAGAGGAGATGGGCGCTGCCCTTAATATGCTGGCCCCCTGGAGAAGCTGAGGTCTTTGACACCTCACTCCCTTGTGACCATATAGGTTATGGGACACTTTTACCTTTTAAAGGTGTTCACACTACCACAGACATTCTTGCACAAACCCTCCCACAAAGAGGGGGTCGTTCTTGCCTCGCTTCCGTCGTGTGTGCAGACAGGGAGAGTCATTAAGTGCAAGGGGTCCCTCCTTTTTTTTATCTTTAGTATCCTTGCATGTGTTCACACTGAAACACTGCTGTGTGTGCATGCTGATGAAGCCTCTTCCCTTCTTGCTCAAGAACAGAGAGCATGCTGTCAAGTATAAGTGCCTTTTCCCACATGTATGTATACATTATTTTCGTGTATGCTCGACAGTTGTGCGTGGCAGTATGAAGGTAGCCTTATGTTCATTGTTAACGTTGTACGTTCTTTTTCTGACATCTTACTTCTCCTTCTTCTTTCCTGTTATGTGTGCATTTACTGTGTAGTTTTCGTTCACTTTCTTTTTTGTTTTGTTTAGTTGTGTTCATTCTTTTTTTTGTCAAGGCGTGTGTATATTCCTTTTGTGCTGACCTGTCTTGTAATTTCTCTCTTTTTGTGTGTTGTGTTTGTGTGCATAACTCAGTCATTGTGTTCTTTCTTTCTTGCTCTCTCTTTTGACCTTTTCTTTTCTGTCCGTTTCTCTCTCTCTCTCTCTCTTTTTTTAAACTGGTGTATTGCGTTGTACTCAACTTTCAGTCATGGATTTCTGAGTGTGAAATTGAATTTGTTGTGCTTGAGTAGGAGTATTAGGCTGTAGACCTAAGGGTTATTCATATTAATTGATATTGTTGTTATTATTATTTCAGTGGTTCGGATTCTTTTTTCTTTTTCCTCGTGTATCACGTTGTACAGGGGACGGGATAGCTCAGTGGTCAGAGCACTCGCTTTCCCCAGCTAAGGTTAAGCAGCATCAAGCGTGGTTACCTCTTGGATAGGTGACCATTTGCGTGCCTTGGCTTCAGTACAGTCTCCCAGTTCACCCAGTTGTAAATAAGTCCCTGCCTCTTTAGGATCAGGGAAGGTAAAGCAGCAAGCGAGAGGAGATGGGTGCCACCCTCAGTATGCTGGCCCCTTGAGAAGTTGAGGTCTCTGATGCCTCATTCTCCATACGACCACACAGATTATGGGACACCTTTACCTTAACTATCGCGTTGTAATCCACTTTCAGTCAAAACAGATTTCTCTTCATCAATTCAGGCTGCTGTCTATGAGTAAGAGCATTGACAAGTATACTTTACAAAGAAGGATTTATAGAACAACTATCATTGTTGTCATTTCAGTGGTTCGGAAACACGGGAAGCTGATGTCGTTTCTACGAACGTTCTTCTCGACACGGCCTCCACGTAACCAGCTGAAGCAATCTGGGATTGTGAAAGAGAGAGTGTTTGGCTGTGATCTGGGGGAACATCTCCTGAACTCAGGCCATGATGGTGAGTGTGTTTGTGTGTTTCTGTGTGTGTGTGCGCGCGCGCGCCTGCGCATGCCTAGATATACATGTGAGTTAGGGTATGCATGTGTGTGTGTTCGTGTATGTGTGTACATTTGTGGTGCTGCATGCATGCATTATGTGAGTGTGTGTGCATTTACAGTGTGTGTGTGTGTGTGTGTGCATGTGTGTGGGAGCAGGCTTATGTGTATGTGTTTGTGTATATAATGTATGTTCTCACCCGTGTGTGTTTTCTATCTCTCTGTGTATGTTAATTTTTGATAAGTAACCAGAATTTTTAAAAAAGTATTTTTTGTTTTTTTTATTATCAGCGCCTATGGTATAAGCATGTTTGAAAATAAAGGAAGAAAACCATTTTATATCTGTCCAGTGCCTGTGGTGCTGAAGTGTTGCACGGAAGTGATCGAACAGTACGGCATCGTAGACGGCATCTATCGGTTGTCAGGTGTCACATCCAACATACAGAAACTGAGGTCAGTGTCATGGCTGTTCGCTAGGAATTTGAATGTCTTGCATTGAGAATTGTTTTGTTATGTACTAGGAATTTCATTGAGTGTGCAAGAAATTTCAGTATGTGCTGGGAATTTTATTGCTGTGTACTAGGAATTTCATTGTTGTTTGCTGGGAATTTGAATGCCAAGTGCTGGGAATTTCACTGTTAGGTGATGGGGAATTTCATTGTAAATTTCGTTGTTGTTGAGATTTGATTGTTGTGTACTGTGAATTTTTGTGTTGAGCTGGGAATGTCATCGTTTTGTCCTAGGAGTTATTGCATGGTGGGAATTTCATTGTTTTATGCTGGGAATTTTATAGTCATGGGCTCAGAATTTCATTGTCATGTGCTGGGAATTCTCTTTCTTAAGTTCATATTTATGAAGAAAGGTCATTATTATAATATTTTTTTATATTAGAACATTTTCAGATGAAGATGAATCATTATGAGGATAATGCGATTTCAGAATGGTGGTCCAGATTAAGGATGACTCAATATGATGATGACAGTGTGATTTCAGAATGGTTCAAGATGGAACAGGAGTCAGTGTGATGATGGATACATGTATGTGTGATTTCAGTGATGATGGATACATGTATGTGTGATTTCAGTGATGATGGATACATGTATGTGTGATTTCAGTGATGATGGATACATGTATGTGTGATTTCAGGGTGGCGTTTGACGAAGACCAGGCGCCCGATTTAACAGAGTCGGTGCCATTCCTGCAGGATATTCACAGCATCAGTTCCCTGCTGAAGATGTATTTTCGTGAACTGCCCAACCCCCTCCTCACCTATCAACTCTACCACCAGTTTGCCGTGAGTTTCTTTGTGTGTGTGTTTGTAGGGGGGGTGGGGGGTTGTGTGGGTAGGTGTGTGTGAATTGCCCAACCCCCTCCTCACTACCAACTCTACCACCAGTTTGCTGTGAGTTTCTTTTGTGTGTGTGTGTGCGCGTGCATGCGTGTATGTTTGTGTGTGGGGGGTGGGGTGAAGGGTGTGTGTGTGTGTGTTTCTCTGTGTGTGTGCATACATATATATATATAAACATGTCTGTGTTTATATGTGTATGTGTGCATGTATGCATGTGTGTGTGCATGTGCTTGTCTGTCAGTGAGTGTCTGTGTACGTCTGTGTGTGTTTACATTTGTGTTCATGTATCTGATCTTTTGAGTTGAGTGTGCTGTTTCTGTAACTCTTCATTTTTGTTCTGTGCTGTGCCCCAAGAACTCCTCAAGAAGTCATGGCACTGGCCAAACATTTAAACTTTGGAGGGAAAAAAAAAGGTTTTGCCATCTGTTTTCAGGAAGCCGTACAAGATGAAGACAACAGACTGCTTCGGATTTACGATGTAGTACAACAGTTGCCTCCCCCTCATTATAGGTAAGGCGGTTTTTCACTATCATTTTCAGATATTTTGTTATGATTTGTTGTGTGTGTGTGAGTGAGTCTGAATGTGTGTGTGTGTGTGAAAGAAAATTTTGATGACACAGCTGAGTTCACACACAGAGGGTAGTGAAAGACTGTCAGTAAGGTCCTTTTTGGCTAGCGTTTTATGTTTGTGTCTATTTAAAAAAAAAAGGAAATATCGTAAACAGTTTTGTAAAATTTTATTTTACTCATAAGTTAAAAATGTATGTGAGGGGGTGGGGGGATTGTTTGTGTGTATGTGTGCATATGCATGCATGCATTTCTGTGTGTCTGTATCTGCATTTCTGTGTGTCTGTCTGTGTGTGTGTGTGTGAACAGAAAAATACTTCTGTCTATACTGCTTTATCTGCATGGTGCTGAACGTTCCCTAACTTAACACTTTTGGGGGGGGGGAGGGGGTCTCCCAGATTATGTACTCTTGTCTCGGTCATCCCACCTGGGAATCACTGTGAGAGAACACACGGAATGAACAGTTTGCGTGCGAGGCTATTTTCAATTACTGCACCGTTTAGGCATCTGTACTCCATCTTTGTGCATCCTTGCAGAACACTGCGATACCTGATGCAACACCTGGCTCGAGTGGCAAGTCACGGCTCTCAGACTGGGATGCATTCCAAGAACCTGGCCATTGTGTGGGCTCCCAACCTGCTGAGGTGAGAGAGAGAAAGAGAGAGAGAGAGGAAGGTATGTATGTGTATGTATGTCTGAGTGCCTGTTGTGAATATGAATGCAAATGGTATGCTTCATTATCTCAAAAGTAAAGAACTTTGTATGCAATAAATGATTCTGTGCTGGTAATGATTCAAATTCATGTGGGTTTTAGAGCCCAATTCATGTAAGTTTTAAACATGTAGGTTATAAGCCAGTTTTCATATGGGCTTCAAACCAAAGTTTGTTTCAGAAATTAATATAGGTTACAAGTCAAATTCATGTGGGTTATGAACCAAAGTTATGTGGGTTTCAAGCCAATTTCATGTGGGTGACAAAGTACATTAATTGTGTGGAATGCAAACCAAAGTCATGCAGGTTTCAAGCGGAATTCATGTTGGATACAAACCAAATTCATGTTGGTAACAAACCAAATTCATGTTGGTTACAAAAAGCAAATTCATATAGGTTACTATTCATGTTGGTTGCAAACCAAATTCATGTTGGATACAAACCAAATTCATGTGAGTTACAAGGGCTACAAGCCAAATTCGTGTTGGTAACAAACCAAATTCATGTGGGTTACAAAAAGCGAACTCATATAGGTTACTATTCATGTTGGTTGCAAACCAAATTCATGTTGGATACAAACCAAATTCATGTGAATTACAAGGGCTACAAGCCCAATTCATGTTGGTAACAAACCAAATTCATGTTGGTTACAAAAAGCAAACTCATATAGGTTACAATTCATGTGGATTGCAATCCAAATTCATGTTGATTACAAAAAGCAAACTCATATAGGTTACTATTCATGTTGGTTGTAAACCAAATTCATGTTGGATACAAACCAAATTCATGTGAGTTACAAGGGCTACAAGCCAAATTCGTGTTGGTAACAAACCAAATTCATGTGGGTTACAAAAAGCAAACTCATATAGGTTACTATTCATGTTGGTTGCAAACCAAATTCATGTTGGATACAAACCAAATTCATGTGAGTTACAAGGGCTACAAGCCAAATTCATTTTGGTAACAAACCAAATTCATGTTGGTTGCAAAAAGCAAACTCATATAGGTTACAATTCATGTGGATTGCAATCCAAATTCATGTGAGTTACAAGCCAAATTCATGTGGGTTACAAGCCAAACTCATGCGAGTTACAGGCCAAATTTATGTGGGTTGCAAACCAAATTTTTCGTTGGGCTTCATGCTGGGCTGTGCTGGGCTGGAATGGAATGGAATGGAATGGAATGGATAGGATAGCAGCTGAGAGTATAGATCTGAAAGGGAGAGAAAGTGACAGCTGTGCCCAGTGGGGATTGTCATCGTGAGCGTGATGTGTGGGTAGATCGAAAGAGCTGGAGCAAGGAGGAGGAGCGGCAGCGTTGCAAGGCGTAGGGGTCCAGGCAGTGGTGACCGAATGTCTGATCTGTTACTGCGACCTCATCTTCAACGATTCGTCCCCCTCCAACGAGGCTTCTCAGGCAGACAGTAAGTGTCTGTGTGTCTGTGTCTGTGTGTGTGGTGTGCATATATATGTATGTGACAGTGTGTGTCTGTGTCTGTGTGTGTGGTGTGCATATATATGTATGTGACAGTTGTGTCTGTGTGTGTGGTGTGCATATATATGTATGTGACAGTGTGTGTCTGTGTGTGTGGTGTGCATATATATGTGACAGTGTGTGTCTGTGTGTGTGTGGTGTGATATATATGTATGTGACAGTGTGTGTCTGTGTGTGTGGTGTGCATATATATGTATGTGACAGTGTGTGTGGTGCTGGTATGTGTGGTGTCAGGTGGTGTGCATGTGTGTGTCTGTGTGGTGTAGTGTGGTTTGGTGTGGAGGTGTGGTTTGGTGAAGTATGTGTGTGTGTGGTGTGGAGCATATATATGTATGTGACAGTGCGTGTGGTGTTGGTATGTGTGGTGTCAGGTGGTATGTCTGTGTGGTGTAGTGTGGTTTGGTGTGGAGGTGTGGTTTGGTAAAGTATGTGTGTGTGTGGTGTGGAGCATATATATGTATGTGACAGTGCGTGTGGTGTTGGTATGTGTGGTGTCAGGTGGTATGCATGTTTGTGGGTGTGTGTGTGGTGTGGTGTGGAGGTGTGGTTTGGTGAAGTGTGTATGTGTGTGTGGGAACGTGGTGTGTATTTGGCAGGAATCTTGATGCTTTTGCTGCTGTTGTTGATTTTTGTTGTGGGGTTTGGAATGCTGTTTGTTTACTTTTTAAAAATAATGAGTTTTATCATTATGACACCTTTTAAAAAAAAAACCTTTTAAAATATGACTTTGGTGTGGTCGATGGTCCTTGGGTGAGTAGTGAAGTATGGTACATATTTGTTGTTGGTTTTCTTTTGATATCTTCTTCATCTTTGAATAATATTGTATCAGAAAAGAAAATGTTAACAGACTTTGGAAGAAAGAATATGTAAACACCCCCCCTCCTTTTTACCCCCAAAGTTGGAAGGAAAAAATAGGTACAAACACTCCCCCCAACAGTCCCCTTTCGCCCCAGAAAAGGAGAAATGTAAAACTCCCTCAAAGAAATGAATGCTGCTATTTGTTTTTGTTTTAGTTGCAGCGATGGACTGAAAAAGAAAACTCACATCGAAATAAACAATAATGATTCATTTTTTTTTTTTTTCAGAGATGGAGAGAAAGCCAAGGCCGAGGTCGTTGGCCATTTCCAGCCCAACCCGCTTACTGTCGCTGGAGGAAGCCAGGGAACGGGCCTTGACCAACAGCATGGCCCCCACCCATCGCTTCATCGATGTAGGGGGAGGGCCCACGACCCTGCCCGCCACTTTCCACACCGTCATCGATCTGCCCGGACACAGGTGAGAGCAAAGCTTGGCTTCCTTTGATATCGCCTGTTTAATGTGTACAGTATTGGTAGGCGCCTTCTGTTACGGGAGGCAGCAGTGGCTGCACCCTCATGGATCGGTGGTCTAGAGGTAACGCGCCTGTCTAGAAAGCGAAAAGTCTGGGTCGGAAGTGTGCGGTGGTTTGTATCCTGTTTTTACCCGAAACTTTTCCCCCATCCTTTAGATCATGAGTGGTGGTCTGGGCGCAAGTCTTTTGGATGAGACGATAAACCGAGGTCCCGTGTGTTGCACATAATTATTTAGCGCACGTAAAAGAACCCACGGCAACAAGAGAGTTGTCCCTGGCAAAATTATGTAGAAAAAAGCCACTCTGATGGGGAAACAAATACTGTTGCAGACATTAAAAAAGAAAAAAAAAGGGTGGCGCTGCTCTTGTGGCGACGTGCTCTCCCCGGGTTTCACGCAGAGAAATCTGCGTGACATAAAGTGGTATAAATGAAATAAATGAAAATAATGAAAAAAATGGTCCCTGGTTGGGAGCAGTGTGTGCTCAGCAGCCCAGTCAGCGCGTGGCAGTCTCTGGCACAGTTGGGGGCAGGCAGACACAATTTGGACATCAGGCTGATGGCCTGGTTTTGCTCTCTCTCCTTCCTTCCCTTCTTCTTCTGCTTTTCAGTCTTGGAAGTCTTCTCACTTCTCCTCTACAAATTTCAGCATGTACCGCGCTCCTCCACCCATTGTGAGTTTTCTGCAAGTACTTTCCAGTTGTCAGAGTTTATGTCAGGGGTTTTCATGTCACGCTTACTTGAAACGCAGTGCTGGATGCCCCTGAATTACGACGTCCTGCAGCCAGTTTACTGTACAGGGTGTCCTTGGGAATGCAGCTTTTCTTTTTGTGGTTCACATGACTGATCCAGCGAAGATGGCGTTAACACAGTAACAGGTGCATAGTTACAGAGTCTGCCTGATCAAATACAGATGTGTTGGGGACTTTGCAACCCCCACCCCCCACCCCCTCCCAAAATTAATGCCCAGGATTCAATGCAGACAGTGGATATGAAAACTTTTCAGGCGGTTTGTTAGTCTGGCACAAGTCTTTCAGGTTTCGCTGCTTTGGGCGTGGCGGCTAACATCGAACTCAGTGATGCCGACAGGTGAGAAAGCAAAGTGCTGAGAAGACACGCTTGATATTAAGTGTGGTGCCTGTGTTCAGTATCAAAATAATTATACCTACCAGCAAATGTGGACAGAGTACAGGGTAACCTAGCAGTTAGAGTTTGAAATTTGTGATGAAGGTAACTGAAGTGGCAGACTTGAGCCTCCACTGAGATTTTCTGTACAACCTTCTGTTCCCAAGTTCTTTTCCCTGAAAGGTTTTTGGATGAAACTATAAAACAAGAACCCAAGTAGGTCTGTTTTTAGAACATCATGTGCATATGTTGAAAAAAGGCCTTCACGTTTTGTAGTTGAGTAGGTCAGCAACGGCTGGTGGTATCGATGGCTCGAACACCCCAGCATGCACCCTACTGCCTGGAGAGGGATGGGCTCCACCAAATCCATTGTCCCCAAGGTACAGTGTGTGAAAAAGTGTCATGTTTTGTTCACTGTGTCTGTTCAGAAAGCGGAGCCTGAAGGACGCCAACAAGGGCAAGAAGTCTCCAGTCACAGGCTGGAAGTCCATCTTCTCCAAACCTCGAGCGGCCAGCGTCCGAAAAACTCGCAAAGGCAGCGTTCAGGGTAAGTGTAGTGTATGCTTGGTCTTGCCTCTGTCATCAATAAACAATAAAAGGTATTCAGTGGATATTACAGTTATGTGTAAAGTCAGTTTTATGGTGAAATCTTTGACCCGGGTGGCTGTCAAACAGGGTTTAGGGGAACCAGGAGCCCACACATGTTTTATAGCAGTATATTGCTTCTTTATTTTTTTTACAATAAAGTTTTTAACTCTTATCTGTCCCATTTGCCAGTACACTCATAAACCTCGTCCAACCTTATTACCCCTTTCACGAGTATACAGAAATCAGTGCTCTGTTTTGTTTGTATATCAGCAAAATGTTGCATTTTTTGTTGTTGACCAGTTTTGTTATTCACTTCAAGCAAACCAAAATTTTATTTCTAAATCAATAGCTATAAATATTGGCCTGTTAGTAATTTATTTGCTCGTCATTAACACTGTGGAATTGGAAACCGATCCATCACATAGTTCAGAAGTTAGCGCTGGTTTTCTCAGCATACGTGTGTTTCCATGCACATCTGGCTACTCAGCTGGGCAGGAGGAGAAAACGTGTGTGGCACTTACGGGGTAAAGGTAAAGGGTAAAGGAGTCCCATAACCTATAAGGTCGTAGGGGAGCGAGGCGTCTAGAGACCTCACTTCTCTAGGGCCAGCATATTGAGGGCGGTGGCGCCCATCTCCTCTCCCTCGCTGCTTTACCTTCCCTGACCCTAAAGAGGGCAGGTACCCATTTACAGCTGGGGGAACTGTACTGAAGCCAAGGCGCGCAAACGGTCACCCATCCAACGGGTAACCACGCTCGACGCTGCTTAACTTGGCTGGGGGAAAGCGAGTGCTCCGACCACCGAGCTATCCCGTCCCCTTACGGGGGTAGAAAGGGTTAAAAGAGTAGGCCAGCTATGGCTGGCGGGATGGATGACGCAGACATGCCCCCTGTAACCTGGACAGGGAAAGAGTCCACCAGGTTCATCTTGACCATGACACACTGCTGGAGCTAAAATTCAGCACACTTGCCTTCATGACTCCTTAATAAGGAGTCAAGGGAGGGGACAGAAGTCATGGTTAGGGAGTGTTGATTTTTTTTCACTAGAAGATTTTTTTGAATTTGGTTAACTTGATGACTTCAAATATGCCTTGTTTTTCTAAAAAAAATATTCTCATATGTACTTCTTGTTCATGTTGCCAAACTTTTTTTTTTCCGTTTTTTGTTTGTTACCAGACTGTTATTTCCCTGTTGATAAATTGACCCTGTTACACGACTCAAATTAACAACTTGAAAAGTTAGAGACGTTAAGTTGTTCTCAAAAGGTCAGAGTGCGTTTCATTTTGAGTCAGTTATATGCAAAATGTATCGCATTCATAATTCTGAATCTGATTCATGTATCTCTAAGGGTGGGCAGGGGAGGGTGGAGGGGGGGTGGGGGGGGGGGGGGGGGTGTTGAAATAAACTTTGCCTCGCCACACCTTGCCTCGCCTTGCCTTGCCTTGCCTTGCCTTGCCTTGCCTTGCCTCACCTTGCCTCGCCTCGCCACACCTTGCCTTGCCAAGAATGGAAAGTGTAATCTTTATGGGTAGTCTTCACGGTGTTTTTCAGACGAGGAAAAAGCCCTGCCTCCCCTGCCGTCCAGGGCGATGCCAGACGGCGACGCCCATCCCTGGAGGCACCGCTTGCGTAGCGCCAAGTCTGTGGAGTCGCTGGTGTCGCCGAGCAGCAGTATTGGTGGAAACAGCTCCTCTGGCAGTCTGGTCAATGCAGAAAGCCGCAGAGGGAGAGGTGAGAGAGTGTGTTTGTGTGTGTGGGTGGGTGGGTGGTGGTGGGTGTGTGTTTGTGGGTGGGTGGTGGTGGGTGTGTGTATGCCTGTGTTTGTGGGTTGGTGGTGGTTGGTGGTGGGGGTGCGTGTGTGTGTGTGGGTGGTGGTGGGGGGTTGGTGGTGGGGGTGCGTGTGTGTGTGTGGGTGGTGGTGGGGGGTGCGTGTGTGGGTGTGTGTGTGTGTGTGTGTGAGAGAGAGGGTTTTTTATTTAAAATTCTTTTATGTTGAAGATGATGAATAAGCACTCATGAACTTTTTTAAAATATTCAATCCCTGTATGTATGTATGAATGTTTGTGTGTGTGTGTGTGATTTCTTATTTACAGTTCTTTTATTTCAAATATAATGAATAAGCAGTCATGTGCTTTTAAACATTCAACCGCTGTATGCATTGTGTGTGTGTGTGTGTGTGTGTGTGTGTGTGTGTGTGTGTGTGTGTGAAATGAAACTCCATTTAACCTATTTGTGAAGAGTTGCATGTGTATAAATTGGATGCAGGCACTTTGATTTTTTTTTTCTTTTACATGATTTAGCATTGTTTATTAAAGTTCCGTTTATATTATATTCCTATCATCGTTGATTATTATGTGCAGAAGACAGCCGGACAGCCTTCCACAAGCGGTCGTTGTCGTCAGATGGTTCCAGTCTTCGCCGCCCTTCTTCCCCAGGCCTTGATCCGTTGGCTTCCCATTCACATCCCAAATCCGAACAGAATGCAGCAGGTATGTATGTTCTCTAGAGAGAAAGGAGGTGATTAGGGTGGTTGTGGTGGTGGTTGTGGTGATGGGTGATTGTGATGGTGATTATGATGATGATGATGATGATGATGACAGTGGTGTGTGTGTGTAGGAGGGGGGGGGGGGAGGATGAGAACCATTGCAGGCAGAAGAGAGGGTAGGGGGGATGATGTGACTGTGATTGGAAAAGGCACAGAAGTAAGAAGCAGGATGGGTGGGGGGTAGCGTAGTGGTCAGAGAATCAGACCAGGGACCTGATAGTCATTGAGAATGCAGGTACCATCTCAGCTGAAGTGTCCATTTGAGGGGATGTTTTAGGTTGTTTTTTTTGTTTTAACCCTTTTTATTTGCAGACCCCTCTATGTTCCGCTAATCTTTCATTCATAGAACCCTCAGTACTCTACTACCCTTTCCTTTGCACTCAAGTGTTTCGCTACCCTTTTTTATTTGCAGAACCCTCAGTCTTCCCCTCCCCTTTCATTTGTAGAAAGAACCCTCAGTCTTCCCCTCCCCTTTCATTTGTAGAAAGAACCCTCAGTCTTCCCTTACCCTTTCATTTGTAGAAAGAACCCTCAGTCTTCCCCTTACCCCTTTCATGTGCAGAACCCTCAGTCTTCCCTTACCCCTTTCATGTGCAGAACCCTCAGTCTTCCCCTTACCCCTTTCATGTGCAGAACCCTCAGTCTTCCCCTTACCCCTTTCATGTGCAGACCCCTCAGTTTTCCCCTTACCCCTTTTCATGTGCAGAACCCTCAGTCTTCCCCTTACCCCTTTCATGTACAGAACCCTCAGTCTTCCCTTACCCTTTTCATGTACAGAACCCTCAGTCTTCCCTTACCCTTTTCATGTACAGAACCCTCAGTCTTCCCTTACCCTTTCATTTGCAGAACCCTCAGTCTTCCCCTTACCCCTTTCATGTGCAGAACCCTCAGTCTTCCCCTTACCCCTTTTCATGTACAGAACCCTCAGTCTTCCCCTTACCCCTTTTCATGTACAGAACCCTCAGTCTTCCCTTACCCTTTCATGTGCAGAACCCTCAGTCTTCCCTTACCCTTTCCTTTGCACTCAAGTGTTTTGCTACCCTTTCATGTGCAGAACCCTCAGTCTTCCCTTACCCCTTTTCATGTGCAGAGCCCTCAGTCTCCCCTTACCCCTTTCATGTGCAGAACCCTCAGTCTTCCCCTTACCCTTTCATGTGCAGAACCCTCAGTCTTCCCTTACCCTTTCATGTGCAGAACCCTCAGTCTTCCCTTACCCTTTCATGTGCAGAACCCTCAGTCTTCCCCTTACCCTTTCATGTGCAGAACCCTCAGTCTTCCCTTACCCCTTTTCATGTGCAGAGCCCTCAGTCTCCCCTTACCCCTTTCATGTGCAGAACCCTCAGTCTTCCCCTTACCCTTTCATGTGCAGAACCCTCAGTCTTCCCTTACCCTTTCATGTGCAGAACCCTCAGTCTTCCCCTTACCCTTTCATGTACAGAACCCTCAGTCTTCCCCTTACCCCTTTCATGTGCAGAACTCTCAGTCTTCCCCTACCCTTTCCTTTGCACTCAAGTGTTTTGCTACCCTTTCATGTACAGAACCCTCAGTCTCCCCCTTACCCCTTTTCATGTGCAGAACCCTCAGTCTTCCCCCTTAACCCCTTTTCATGTGCAGAACCCTCGTCCCCGGGAAGTCACCGGTCCCGACGGACAGAGCGACGGGCGGACCGCCGGCAGTCGTTTATCCGCGGCGACTCCTCGCGGAAAGCTGTGCACCACCGCCGCACCCCCTCGGCTCCCAACATGCCCCGGTCTGACCGCGACCGCCTGCCACCGGCAGAAGAGGCGCATCAGCAGAAAGCGTCGTCGCAGCCGCATCTGGACAGCCTGTCGGCTTCCCCGGACTCGGAGCAGAGCTGGGTGTATTCCCCTGTGGATGCCGACCTGGGCATCGACATCGACGCCGCCATCAAGGCGCGGCTCCAGCAGACGGAGCCGCGGGGTCAGCCCCCCTCCCCCCCCAGCTCTTGTTCCCAGCACGCCTCTCCGCCTGGGGAGGCGGGGAGAGGGAGCAAGGAGGGTGGGGAGGGCAGGGAGAGGTCGCCGTTAGGGCGAGGGGCTGGGGAGAAGGGAGAGCTGACTGAAGGGGTGCTCAAGTTGCAGGCCAGTCCGGGTTGCCATCGGCGAGCCAACCCGGCCTCCTCGCCCCAAGCGCGCACCCGCTTTTTTGTGTCGCGTTACCACGACTACGCCGAGATTGAATCCTCGGAGGAGGAGGAGGAGGCGAAGCGGGAGGGGTCGTCATCGGTTGGTGGGCCAGGCAAAGATGAAACCACCAACAGGGCGGTGTCTTCGGGGGAAGGCGGTACATCTTCGTTTCAGAGAACAGGCACCCCTCCCAACTCCCCTACAACCGTCGTCGCTCCCTCTGACACTACCACCCCCGCACCCGCACCCACACCACAGCCGCCAGCGGTAGACGGCGTTCCTGGCACCTTGCCTCCAGAGAAGTCGGAGAAAGCGACCCACATAACCCCAAGGGTGATTGAGCACGTGTCGGCGAGAGGCGGGAAAGAAGCCCCAGCGTCCCTACCCAGCACGCAGGTGACGAGGAGACGAGCGGAGTGGATCCCTTCCGAGGCGACGCAGCAGACGTTGGGGCAGGCCAGCAGAGGCGCCGCCCGGCTGATTGCGACGGGTCAAGAAAACCCTCAGCTCCCTCCCCGCAGAACGCCCCCTGGCCAGAACGCCCGTTGTAAACCCGGTCAGCCCCATCCATCCCAAACTATGCCCGAGTCTGGCGTTGGGGATTCTGCAGGTTTGAACATCCCCCAGTCTTCAGAAACGGCTGGGAATCGTCACGTGGAGGGATCGTCAACGGCTCAGGGTGTGTCGTCGCAGGGGCAGTCGGTGGTGAGCGCCGAAGTCATCGCTGGGGAGCAGCCTCAGATGGGAGAAAGGGTCTTGCAGGGTGGCTCTCAGAGAGACTCTAGCGCAGCAGGTGCAGGGGGAGACACAGAATTTCTCCATAAAGTGGATCACGCACTACGTCTCGAGGCAGAAGGCTACCGCCGTCATGAACATGCCCACACCAGGTCCTCCCCCTCCTTTCCACCCAGCAATGAAGACTCGATCCAGGGGGCTCCCTCGTCTCTCACACCAAAAGCATCACACACGCACTCTTCTTCCAGCCCTGCAGCTATGCCTGGTGTTCAGCATCCGGCAGCCTCCGCTTCCCATGAGACACCAGTTTCTGGCTTGCAAGCTGGATCCTCAAGCCTACACGAAGCCACATCTACCACTCTGCAGGAGACTCACTTCCCCACCACCCCTGATGAGCCCTGCAGTTTTGAGACAACGGGACCATTCTTGGGACAGCGGCCGAACCAGGGAGGAGAGGAGAGGTATGTTCTGAAGGGGGAAGGGGCCCAGTTCTCTTCTTCTGTGGGAGCACATCCCCAGCTTACCACAGCCAGGCAAGAGCCACACTATGCGGAGCCAGCCACCCTCAGACCGTTTGCAGAGCCAGACTACGCCGAACCGACGCACGATTATCACCCCTACGCTTCAGTCCCCTCTGCAGATCCGGACTACGCTGTGATCGATGATTCGATCCGTCCTTCCCGTGATTCTTCTCATCCTTCTCAGCTGCCTTGCAGAGAAGAGTCCAGGTTTGAGCCGGACTATGCCGAAATCACCCCCTATCCTCGTCCTGGTCCCTCGACAGAAACTAGTCCTGTGCAAGAATCGTCTGCCGCTATCCCAGAGTACGCGGTCATCGTCAAACGTCGGACAAAACCCACTGCGGAACGAGCTGAGAGTAGGCAAGCTGTGATTGGTCAGTTCATAGATGAGGATTCTGTGAGCGCGATGATTGCCAGTACTGTGTCCTCAGTGACTGAAGTGTCGCCTGTGAACAGTGATAGTGTGTCACCGCAAGCAGTGAACATCAGTGCCATGTCGTCAGAGAAAGGAGAAAGAGTGGACAGTTCAAGTATGACACAGACTGGCGATGTGTCATGTTCAGACATCCACATAATGGACATATTTCATTCACAGTTAGGAACTAGGGTACAGACTGTTAGGAGACCACGGAATTCTTCATCATCATCATCATCGTCGTCGTCATCATCATCTGAATGTGCAGCATCAAGAGACAAAAGTGTGGAAAATAATGACCTGTCTTCTGTTCTGGAAGATTCTGTTTTTGTAGAAGGTGTGTCGTCTGATCTTTATGCAGCCATACCCACTTACCAGCCCACGGACAGTCGTGCTCACAAACCGACAGACGTATCGACATATACACCTTCAGATAGACATACAGACCCATCGATAAACGCATCCTCATATCCTCAAATAGTATCAATACCCCAGCCTGATCACTCCCCAGTGCACATACACACAGACTTGCCTACACACCATCATGCAGATGCTCCTATGTACCAGCCATTAAACATATCCACAGCTTCAGAAGTTCCGGATGACTTGCGGCAGTTTTCACCTCAGGACATTCTGTGGCGCCAAGACGTGTCCAGAGAGAGGCAAGGAAGCTCTTCCACCGGTCCAGGTCAAAGTGGTCCGCAGACATCTTCAAATTCACCAAGGGGGCTTCTTCAGAGTGTTCCCTATTGCCAAGCACTAGCTCAAACTGGAGTCACCGAGACTCTTTCCACCACAAGCCTCCAGTCCTCGAGATCTCAAGAAACGGTGTACGGAGAACACCCACTGCCCATGACTTCCGGAGGTCAGGGTCATCTCTCCGAGGGAGGGTCAAGGATACAGGCGGCCTCTTCCATCGCCACGAGGAACGACGTCGGGAATCGTCACGCCGGTGAGGGAGGCTACTCCAGCGCACCATCCTACCAGCGCTCGCACCTCCCGCCCACAGCGTTAGCCGAGCACGACATGTCTGCCGCCTTGCCGCAATCGTTGCTGACCTGTGACCCCTCCCCGACCTTACCTCTCCCCCCGACCTCACCCCACTTCTCCTACGATTCCCTGTTATCCAGCAGGGGGGGGCGAGGAGAGTTTCCCGATGTTCAAGATGGTTCTCGTCTTTCTCGCGAGGGCGCTGCCGTCTCTTCACCCCTTCCCCCCTCCCCGTCCTTCCTGGCAGGGATGCCACCCCCACCCCCGTTCTCTCAGCACCCCCCTCACCCCTTCTCTCAGCACCCCCCTCACACCTTCCAACCCCCACCACCACCACTTCCACTTCAGCCTTCCCTTGTTGGTCATCAGCCTCACGGAGACGAGGATCGTCCCAGTCTTCCTGTGCATCTGACCTTGTATCACCCGCAGGAGTTTCAGGTCCCCCCAGCAGCCGTCGGCATGGCAACGGGGGATGCTGGCTGGTTGCCGGTGTCGGTGGGAGGGGATGATGTGGTGGTGGTGGAGAAGGCGGTGATAAGGAGGGAGGGTGAAGGTCGTCACGAAGGTTGGGAGGCGAGAGGGGTCGCTGCAAATGTCCAGGGGAATCGAGGTGAGAAAGTGGGTGACGTTCGGTGGTGTTTTGTGTCTCTGATGCTTCTGGTGAAGGGGGGGGGGGGGGGGTGGGGGTTCTGTCCTGCACATGTTTTTGGTATTTGTTTTCTTGTTGTTTTTTTGATTTGCACAGCTGTTTGTTGTTAGGGTTTTTTTGTTGTTGTTGTTTTTAAAGAATGCATTTATAAAGTTAGCAATGCCGCTTCTGTAGTAAGAGTGAGAGGTGGCGATGTTTGTGTTCTGTAGCGCGTACTTTTGTTAGGCTTGTTCATGGATTGGGTTTGTTGCTGTTGGTTTTGTTTTTTGCTGTTTGCATGCTTGCTTGGTTTTTTGTTTTTCAACATGAAAATGTGAACGTTACATTTGTGAAGCTTTTGTTATTTTTCTTGTTTGTTTTCTTAAACGGAAAGAAACTGTTCATCGCATGTAAAGAGTGGAATTGTAATGAATGATACCTCCACCCAACTCCTGTGGGGATACCGGGTGCCTGTCAGTTTAATAATTCCCACTTTCTGGAAATTCTGTGCTAAGAGTTCCCTCATTTTTATCCCTTTCTTTGTTTCTGCCTTGTTTCTTTTCTTCCTGTCCTCTCCTTCTTGTCTGTTTTCTGCCTTCTTGGTCTATTCTCCAGCCTTTTTCCAGAAAGGCTTAAAATTCTCTCCCATGCCAAAGTTGTATGCCCTGGGCCTGACCTGTCAGGCACTTAACGGCAGCACAATAGTTACTGTCTGAGCGTTCGACAAAGAAGAATACCTGCACAAACTTTGACTTTGACTGAACTGCTCCCATAGCAGGATAATGATAATAATAATAATAATGATAATAAATGGAATTTATATAGCGCTATATCTTGCAAAAACAAATCATAGCACTTGAGAAGTCTTTGGGGGTACCAAACTAAGATTTTTAGGTATATTCTTGTTTTGGGCAGAGTTGAATGAGACATGAAAATCTCCAGAATGTTGTACATGAGAGAGACTGTGTGTGCATGCGCGTACTCGCTTGTCTCAACTTATTTTCTGTATGTGAGTTTGTAGACTCCTTTTACCCCTGCCTCTTCCTATTCTCACCACCTTCATTTCATTTTCCTCCTTCCCCAGCACTGCATGCAATCACACCTATGGTCATGGAATTTATTTTTTATGTATATAATTCTGTAACTCTGACTCTGAATATGTTCAATGATTCATACATGGATTCATCTTTTATTTTGTGTGTGTCTTTTTCAGCTATACATCCTGAGCAACATCCGAGAGCTGACCACTCGTCGAACTCTGCAAACATCTTCAACCAATCAGGGCAGGACCAGCTGACAGTCAATGACCTTGACGTCTGTGGAAAAGACACGTTTCCGTCATCGACGTCACCGAAAGATGCTGTAAACCAGTACCAGCGAGCGGAGCATCCTGCAGGGGTTAACACGGAGAAGCAGCGGTCACAGAGGTGTTCTGCATCGTCGTCATTGCAAACTACATCAGGGATGGGAGACTCCCTCGGGACGTCTGACAGCACAACCACCAGCACCATCAGCACTGTCACAGCCGTCACTGCCAATGCCACGCACGCCACTGCCACGGACGCTTCTCTTTTATCCCAAGGTGCTGGTGTAGCCATGTCAGAGACCCTCAGGGAGGTTCAGCCATCCTTGTGTGAATCGGGTAGTTCCCAAACTGTGAGAGACAGCGTTCATTCCAGAGGTGTTGAACAACCTCCCCAAAGTCCCGCAACATCGGAACCCAGGGTAGGTGGTTTCCATGACCCCAAGGTCACGACACCACTCACCACCACCACCACCACCACTGCCATTTTCACTTCCCCAACTCCAGCGCCAAGCATCCCCGGAGCTCTCGGTTCCGGCCAGGCTCCTCCGTGTCCTGTCCCTCGTGTTCGAACCTCTCTGCAATCATCGCACCACGTGTCGCCGCCTGTCCAGGAGGTGTTAGAAATCGCCCGCCCCTCGGTGAAGAGGAGAGCGTCAGCAAAACAACCGAGTGACCCAACGTCTACGCACAAGCCCAGGGGAGAGACTGCGGCGCCTAAGCCTCAGGCCAGCGGGGAAGATGGTGCTGCTTTGGAAACCGCGAGTGTGAGTTCTTGTGATGACGCAGCAAAGAGTGACGGTGTTGGCGTGGAGGGGCCTGTTAGAGGTTTGAACACGGTGGGCCATCTGCCCGCTGTAGAAAGCATGGACAAATCTGGGGCGCATGATTCCGAACAGGTGGGCGGGGCTAAGGCAGTGATTGACAAGCAGCACTGGGTTCAGGACAGAGGGTTAACGGGTCACGGGGACAAAACTTCACCCCAGGTGTTACGGGACAGCAGCCTCTCGCACCTCCCCCTCAACGCTCACCCTGACCCTGAACGCTTCAAGCCACCCCAACAACAACAACAAGAACGCCCCACACCCCAGCGTTCCAAAGAGGATGCCTCTGCTGTAGAAGATTCCAAAACGGAGCTCCCAACCCGAACTTCACCCCGGCCCCAACCTCCCCAGCAGGAGCTTGTCTCCACACCAGCACAGTCAGCGCAGACTCTTTCCTTACAAGAGCGGCCCCAGCAGGAGACACTGAAGCAGAAGGGCGGTGGTGTTCAGTCCAGGTCTGCAGATTCCTCCAGTCCCTCTCCTCAGCACGGGGAGGTGCTCTTGCCGCAGACTGTGACCGGGCAGACCGATTCTAACCCAGAAATCAAAGAGGAGGAGGAAGAGGAGGACTTTCCTCCTCCTCCCTCTCCTCTCTTACTCCCACCCCTTACGGAGGAGGGCAGCGACAAAAGGAAGACCTTCCTCCAGACGTCGTGCAGATCGTCGTTGGACGATTCCACTCTCCAGATGGCTGCCCAGCGCTTCGACGACCTGGCCCCGTGTTGGGAGAAGGCGGAAGGAGAGAGGTACAGCACAGGATCTTTACGCACCCGCCAGTCGCGCAAGATGCGGAATCTGATGGAGATGTTCGAGAAAGGGGAGGGGGGAGTGGAAGAGGCCGCGTCGGAGTTGGACGGTCCTGCTGGTTGCGGAGGTGAAGAGGAGGCTGGTGTGGACGGTAGAACTTCGCCCGAGGGCGCCAGCTCTGAGCAGCCGCCACCGGAGGAGGGGGCGTTGCCGCCCTATCCCGTGCCTCACGGCTCACCTGTCTCCACCTCCTCATCGTCGTCTCACAGATCCATGAACAGTGCCGCACAGCACGACGGTGTGCCATCTCATCTGAAAGACGAGGGGGGTCTTCCCTCCCGACCGCAGTCCACCTCCAGCAGTGTCGGTGACCCACACAAGGGAAAAGCCCAGACACGGGGCAGGTCAGCCAGTGAAACTGGTCCGCATTCCAACCCCTGCCAATCCACCGCCAGCCCTCCACACACGCGAGGAGGCTCGCAGCCGAGCAGCGGGGGACCGAGGAAAAGCTCTGCAGAAAGAGAGGCCACGGTTTCAAAGAAGAAGGAGAAGGCTGAGAGAAGCCCAAGCGTAGGGAAGACGGCAGAGAAGGGTGGGAAGGAGAAACCGACGTCATCTTCTAAAAACACTGATGAAAAAAGGGCATGTGACTCGACAAAAGGTGAAAAGACATCAAGCAGCAAAAAGGAGGGGGGGACCTTTACTAGCGGCAGTAAACCAGCCGTTCAAGCCAGTAACAGAACGCAAGGAGAAACTACTGATGGCGCAAACAAAACCAAGGCTGAAACGTTGGACAGCGCCAGTAAGACCAAAGCAGAAATCAGCAGCTTCCTGAAAAAGATCGAAGATGCCAGAAGCAGCGAGAAACCACAGCAAGACGAAACCAAACCCGAAGACGCCACCAGCTCCACCCCCGCCCCTCAAGTCCACCGGCAAGAAAGCATCAAGGAACTGCGGCAGATGTTTGAATCGGGGCACCAGGACAGCAGTCAAGACGGCGGGAGCGGCTTTATTCCACCGACGCCGTTCCGTCGGTCGTTGCGTATGCGCAGCGTCTCTCCGGAAATGGAGAAACCCGCTGCCCCGGCCGTGCCCAGCGCCATGCGAAGGAGCATGGAGATCCCCAATTCCTGGTCTCTTCTCAAGCAGCAAACGGAGCCCAACCTGGCCCCACAGAGGCTTCGACTGGGACCCAAACCGTTTTACGGAGCCAAAAAATGATATTTTGGTCTGTGTTTGTGTTGCCTGGTTCCCCCTGTCTTGTCTGTATATATATGCAGTATTATAATATATATAGAGAGAGACTTCTTTCATTTGTGTGTGTGTTTGTGTGGCACTTTTAGAGAGGGTCCAGTTACAAACTGTCTATTCCTGTTTACAAAACTGGATGGTAGAGTTTTAAAGGCTTTTAGTGATTAGAAAGAAGGGGAAAAAAAAAGCAGTTTCTAACCCTGTGCAAAGTCCTTGCAAATAATATACTTATACCAAGTTTGTGTTATGAAGGCCAGTGGTTTGTATGTACCGTACATGGGATGCTTACAGCGATCAAATAGCGCATCAGACAGACATACATATCTGTTCGCGTTAACCTGTCATGTTATATAAATTATAAGATACGTCTTCTTCTTTTTTTGTTGTTGTATTTATTAATTTGTGAATTTATTTTTCTACCAACAAATATATTTATTTCAAGAACTGACCAGTGCATGCATGTAAGAGAAAGATGGCAGGAGCTCTTGCTTGGTTGCAGTGTTGCTTCCGATTTTTGTTGTGATTTTTGTATTGGGGGCTTGTTTATTGGGTTTTTTTTTTCTTCTTCTTGTGTTTTATTTTGTTTTTAGTTCAGTGGTGTTTTTATTTATTTTTGTGATCTTGAAACAGTGGAAAGAATTTTACCATTTTGCATTCTCTTCTTGTCCTTTTTTTAAAGAATTTTTTTAAATTAAAAAATTCATTGACATTGATAGTGTAGTCAGTTCCCTGCTGAGTCAGCTTCGAAATTTTATTGTCCGTACTGGTGTGGATGGTAAGTACGGACTTTAAAAAATATTTTTGTATTTTAAAGCAAGAATTGGATCCAGGAGTGGGGGGGGGGGCAGGCTTTTTTTTTTTAAAGCAGAAAAAGTGTCTTCCCCTTCTCCCTACAGCCTTGAGGTAATAATGCGCTTTAATATTTCCATTCCCCACCCCCTCCCCCAACACATCATTGTGGGTTGGGTTGTTGGGTTTGTTTGTTGTTGTTTTTTCGGGGGGGGGGGGGGTCTCTTTTTATGATTTTAAATTTTTCAGGGTTTTTTAAAACATCTTTTTAATGAGTGTTGTTTGCTTTTCTGCCTTCCCAGTTCTACCCCTCTCCCCATCTTTTGAAAGAGTTTGTTTGTTTTTTTTTTACTGCTACATTTTGTATGATGTGTTGGTCTTGCTGTTTCTACACCGCTGGCTCATTCCTATCTCACCACCACAGCCATACCAATGCTCACCATTAAAAAGTTGACAAGGAGCGTGTATCCATGTTGTTAGGCTGCTGTGAGGCCCCTGCCCACTGCCCACAATGGCCCTGCGCTGCCGCTGGGTCACCTTTGCGGTTTTCATTGGTGCCTGTTCGGAGACGAACATGTGTTCAGTCGAGATTGTTGATGGCAATATTGGTGTAGACCAAGTGAGACGCCCACCTTTTGCCTGTTCTGAAGGAAATCTGGGCACTTTTTCTGGCTTTTTTTAGCAGTCTGTGTAAGTGTCATGCGATTATTGTGGCGTTCTGATGATTTTTTAGACCTGTGGCATTTTATTTTGTGAACATGAAAATGGGCAAAATGAATCTATTCTGCAGTGAACATGATTTTCCCAAGTTAGTGTAAAGTATGGCAATTTATAAACAACAACAACAAGGGCTTCTTACACCAAAGTATTGTTTTTATATATGTGGCATTCTTTTATTATCTTTTTCAAAGTTTTTTTTTTCATATATATCTGGGGTGTTTTTTCCTGCTGTTTTATGAATGTTGGGTTGACCAAAAGTAAATGGAAATTTTGACTTGCTCAACATTGCCTAGTCCTGTTTGTCTTTTGGAATTTAATGTAATGATAATGGTGATTGATTGCCTTTGGAGTCTGAATTCAAGAAGGCCTCTTATCCACAAATTCTTTGGTGTACTTGAAGGTGAGTCTGCAAGCCTATATAAATGATAGAAGATAATTTAAAAAAAACCTGGGTATTTTTTTCTGATTGATGTTCAACAAGATTGATATATTTGGCAGTGAATTTTTTGATAATCTACTTTTAATGACAGCTCCAGTAATATATTCATAGCAGTCTGTTTGGAAATTGCTGTTAATATGGTTATACAATTTATTAAAATTTAGTATAGCGCTAACATATTTATGTAGAATCTCTCTCTCTCTGTCTCTGTCTCTCTCGCTTGCTTGCTTACTCTTGATGTTAACACTCTTATAAGAGTATAGTGCAGATTTTTGGGGTGTGTGTTTTAAAAAATATATATTATTAATAGTAATTTAGAATATGCTAACTTAGTACTTATGGAATACGCCATTTAGAAAAGAAAATTTTATTTTTTCACTGGAGTGTAAAATTTGTGAGAGACTCTGTGTGTGTGTGTACATGTATAATGTGCATATATATATGTGTGTGTGTGTGTGTGTGTGTGTGCACATGTTTATGTGCATGTTAAATTATAATTCTTGAGCTTTATCAAAGAGCGAAAATGTGATATAACTGGCAATAATGAATGACTTAGGGAGAAAAAAATTTTCAAATAAATGTCTACCCTTTCTCTTCTCCCCATCAGCACCTTTTAGAAAGAAAAAGAAGAAGGAGGGAAGAAAGGAAGAAGAAATCCTGTACAAAACTAAACGGAAATCGTATTTGCCTCCTATCTTTCTGTCTGCCATCTCTCCATTTCTCCACGCCCCCCCCCCCCCTTATTTTTTTCAAGCAATATTTTGTTGTTCTGAATGAAATAATCCATGACAGTTTTAAATTGTCTGTATCGATGTAGAAGAAATTCCAAATAATTTGGCATACAAACAAAAGGTACTGAAAGATGTGTTGCTTACATTATTTTTTCTTCTTGTTGTATTGCATTGTGTTGTTTTGTGTTGTGTTGTGTTGTTTTGTATTGTTGAAGATGAAAGCATTTCTTTCCCTTTAGCACCTGTTCAGTTTCTTTCTTCATTCACACTGTTTATCTATTTCTTCAGTGTTTAATGTTGTCTTTCTAAAACTTTTCTTCAAAGTACTTACACAAATCTCCCGGTTGGAACAAAAAAAAAATCTAATTGATTTTTTATAAAGAACCTTTTTAAAAAAAAAATTTATAATGATGAAATGTTGAACTTTGCCTTGTGTGTGATTTGGAAGGTAGTGATGAATATTATTCCATGAAAAAAACACAAAAATCTTGTGTATAAGTCCGCACAAACGTCACTGAATAATGAATGCATGAATGAAATTTTTTTTATCCACCATTTTTATCTTTCTTTTTTTTTCTTACAATGGTGATAGTAGACAGAAAAATGAAAGTAAATAAATAGAAGCAAAATAAATGTCAAAATATGAACTCTGGTTTATGTTTGAACAGCAGTTTACTATTTTATTTCATTTATTTATTTTTTTTGTTCCTCAGCTAGATCTCTGAGGTTCACCACTGGTGAAATTTTGTGTGTAGGCGAGGGTTTTTAACCCAGCCTTGAGGTAGCAGCATTCCAACTTTGGCGATGTACACTGAATGCCGATTTGAGTTTTCCTTTCCTGAGGTGTCGTTGGAGGAACTGCTCTGAATTTTTCAGGCAGTGTGTCATGGGCATGGTGAGCCTGGCGGAGCCCATGGATGCGTTTCCAGGCAGTAGGGTGCATGCTAGGTATGTTTGTCTTATGCTTTACCATTAATCATATGTGGCATACTTTTTTTCTTTCTTTTTTTTTTTAAAACGAAAAGGAATAAGTTTTCGCATGTGTGTAGGATTTCTGCATGTGTTCCACACACACTCACACACAGGGCTTGGGGTTTATGGTCTAATGTGAAGGGATTGAGGGGAATGGAGTGGGTGCCTGTGTTAACCCCTTGGAGAAAAATCCCTTTGAGTGGACATGTATCATCACATGGACTTGCATAAACCTGTTCCCTCAGTTAACGTCGCATCAGGAGTTCAGTGGTCTAACCATGAGACTGTCTCCACAGTTAACGTCGCATCAAGAGTTCACTGCTGTAGCCACTAGGCTGTCTCTTTCCTTCATCTTAGTTGATGAGAGACCATTGGCATCTATATATTTATGTATTATTATCAGGGGATGGGATAGCTCAGTGGTCAGAGCACTCACTGCCCCCAAGTTAAGATTAAGCAGTGTTGAACGCGGGTTCCTCGCGGATGAGTGACTGCTCATGCCCCTCTGCTTCAGTACAGTTCCCCCAGTTCACCCAGCCGTAAACGGGTACCTGCCCTCTTTAGGGTCAGGGAAGGTAAAGCAGCGAGGGAGAGAGAGGAGATGGGTGCCACCCTCAAGATGCAGGCCCCTAGAGAAGCTGAGGTCTCTGACACCTCATGCTATCCAACAACCACATAGGTCATGAAAACATCTTAGGTTTTACTTTATCTGTTGGGTGGTTGTTGTTTTTAAACATTTGTTTGTTCTGCTTGTTGATGTTTATAGGCTTACTATGTTTCCTGTCAGAAAAATTGAAACAATGACTGATACATTTCTGCAATAAAGTAGTTTGGTTGGTTGGTGCTTTGCCATTGTTGTTTCGGGGGGGGGGGGGGGGGGGGGGGGGGGGGGGGGGGGGAGGGGGGGGAGGGGGTTGGTTGGGGGGGGGGGGGGGGGTTGTTTGTAGTATTTCAGATAATGTATGTATCTTTTTTTTTTCTTCAGAAAATAATGATGTGTGAGAAAATGTGTTGATAGTGCTTTGTTATCTAGTCATCTAACACTTAGTGGTATTTTGGCTTTTAAAAAAAGAAAAAAAGTATGAATGATTGTGTGTGGATAAGTCAATGTGTGTGTATGTGCATGCATGCATTCACAAGTGTGTGTGCATTTATAATTGCATGCATATCCGCACACCACGTTTGCATATGTGTGCTTTTTTAAAAAACCAAACGGTATGTCCTCTTGCGTGTGTTTAGAGCTAGAGAGACTGCTTACATGATAATATATATACAACTGTACATGTTGCATGCATGTATGAGATCGTAGCATACAGCCACAACGAACGTGTATCCTTAGAAAGTCATTGTTTCCTTCATTATTTGATCATGCCAAAGTCATCCCCAAAGTTGGAATGCAGCTACCTTAACCTCTTAACTGCCCAGTGCAAGTGCACCCTATATGCCGGGGAATAAAATTCTTATGTACCACTGCTATGTTCATATCCCTCTTACTCAGAAACTACACCATGAATATTCCTGATAGTCTACACAATGACAGTATATATATGGTAGATTACTTCGAGGCAAGCTCAAATTAGTTAGCATGAAATTTCACAGCGAAAATATATTTAAAATGTAAAAAATCGACCAAAAATACGATTTCTTCATCACCACTGTCATTCTGAGTACCCCCCATCTCAATAACGTCAAACATAAGTCTAGGCCAAATCTCATTCATTGTTTTTTAAATACACGATCTCCTGAATCATACACGATCGTTTTCATCACTGTTAGGTAAATCTACAGTTTTATTTGCCACTTTTACAGCTGTGTAAAGTTATTGATGCCTTCAACAAGAAGTGTCAGCCATTTTGAACAAGAATTTCCCAAGCAGTCATGCATAAAAACACAAAATACGAGCTAAAAAACGATCGTTTTTGCCACGGTTTTTGCAGCTGGATGTTGCCAAGCAACAGGAGAGTGATCTCCATTAATTTTGGAGTTCTTTCCCTTTAACTGTAGTCAAGGAAGCTGGCTTGTTTACTTTGGTTCGACACCCCGGAAATTTTCGGGGTTGTAGGCGTACAGGGTGCACGTTTAGCCCCAGAAAATTTCCGGGGTAAGGCAGTCTAGTGGTTAATGGTTGGCAACTGGTTGCATATGCACAATTTTACCATTGGTGAACCATGGAGTTTTAGCTGAGGAGCCAAAAACAAAACCAAAAAATCTCAAGCCATAGCAAATGTACTTTGTTTCAGAAACTTTTGGAGGGGTTACATGATATGCATTTTACATGATTTGTAACTAAACGTACAATTTACAGCTTTTAACTGTGTTACCTCTCTCTCTTTCTCTCTCTCCTCTCTCATCTCCTCTCTCTCTCTCTCTCCTCTCTCTCTCTCTCTCTCTCTCTCCTTCCCTCTCTCTCTCCCTCTCTCTCTCCCTCTCTCTCTCCCTCTCCCCCTCTCCCTCTCTCTCTCCCCCCCTCTCTCTCCCCCCCCCCCCCTCTCTCTCTCTCTCTCCCTCTCTCTCCCTCTCCCTCTCTCTCTCTCTCCAAACAAACTCAACTATTTTATAGAGGGTAATTGCCTAGGCAGAGCTTCATCAGTATCAGATAGTTCAATGACTGGTTGATGAGATTGTTGTCTGGATTGATTGATAGAAATTGATAGAAATCTGGCTTTGTCCAACACAAATTTTGTCACCAGTAAAAAAATTTGTTTGGAGACATGGTTAATATAGTAGCAAAAGTGTTGGGTGAAAGTTTTATCATAATAGTTGAAAAGATGTAGAGGTTTTGGCTTTAGATTAGATTTATTTTATTGTTTGTTAGTTTTTGAAAGCAAGGTGTTCTGTCTGATTAGAGAGTTGATTTGTGTGTGTTTGCGTGCATGTGTGTGTGTGTGTTTTGATACAGGGAACTATTTGAATGTATTTGTGTATTGTTGTTAAAAACAAAACAAAAAGAAGAAGAATAGGAGAGTTTAAATATGAACAGGGAATATATTTTATTGTGTTTGTTTTGGTTTTTGCTTCTTTTTGTTGTTGTTTATTTTGTTAACTTTGACACACACACATACACATGCACGTGCGCACACACACACACACACACACACACACACACAACACACACACAAAGTTCTTTAACCTTTTTTTCTGAATTGTTTGCCTTTTTGTGTCTAATATTTTGTGAATAGACATTAAATTGAAGAACAACTCTCTCTCTCTCTCTCTCTCTCTCTCTCTCTCTCTCTCTCTCTCTCTCTCTCTCTCCTCTCTCTCTCTCCACTTTGTCAGGGTAAAAGAATTCACTTAACCGTGTCTTTAAAAAATAAGAAGTTACAAACTAAAAATTGATAGTGTATTTTTCATTTTAATTTCTTGTTTCTGTTGTTCCAAGCCTGAGTATTATTGAGTTGTGATGTCATTTATAGTATTTTCTCATGGGCCGTTTTTTTACTCAGTTAGATGTTTGAATAGTAATGTATTTGTCACTGTTATTGTTGGTGGAGATGGATGGTGGTGGTAGTGGTGTGTATGTACACATATGCCTGCATGCATGCACGCTCACACATGCTACGCTTAACTATATAAAATAAGCCAGTTACATTTCTTTTTTCATGTGGATGCTTATTTTTATTTCTTACATGGTTAAAGGATGCATAAGAATGGAAACCTTCTCTCGTATCTGTCTGTCTGTCTCTGTCCCTCTCTCGGTTTCTGTCTCTCTCTCCCCCTCCCTCCCTCTCTCTCCCCCTCCCTCTCTCTCACCCTCTCTCTCATCCGCTCTTTCTCTCTCTGTGTCTCTGTCTGTCTCTCAATCTCTCTCTCTCTCTCTCTCTCCTCTCTCTCTCTTCTCTCTCTCTCTCTCTCTCTCTCTGTGCCCCCTCCCTCCTCTCATTCTTTATTCCTCCCTATCTCTTGTTCTCTCCCCCCCCCCCCCCTCTCTCTTCGCTTCTCTGATCTCTCTTCAAACAAAGGATAAAAATGTCAATTATATTTATAAACTGTGACAGTGTGAGCATTGGATCATGACAGTCACCTGCATGTACAGTGAAGTGGTTTTTTCTTAAATTTTTATGATTATATGCTTTTTAAAGAAAGGTTGACTTTCATTATCTTTGCATTCATGATATTAAAATGTTGTTTGTGGTTGTTTGTTTTCTTTTGGTTTTGTTGTTGTTTTTTGCAAGGGAGGGGGAGGGGTCTTCTGTTGTTTTAAAAATGATTTTTATTTTATTCTTTTATATCGAGGATAAAGGTGTGTGTGTGTGTATGCTGGTTTTTCATGTTTTGTTTTATTTTGTTTGATTTTTGGGGTGGGGGATGGGGGTGGTTCCTCTCTCTCTCTATGTTGGTTTTTCATGTTTTATTTTGTTTGTTTTTTGTTTGGAGCGGAGGGGGGGTGGGGGGTGTTCTGTATGTCTTTGCCGAATGGTGTTGTGCCAAACTGATCCCCAGAAAAGTGTCATGTATTTTGTTTAAAAGATGAAATCAGCCCAGGGGAGAAGAAAACGGGATCATGATTCACGAATTAATTCATCACAGGAGTTTATTTTCAGGTTAAACAAATAAATAAATAAATAAATAATACAGAACTTGTATTGACATTGTACTAGCTAGAAAAGACAGTTGGAGTTTTGCCCCTTGATTAAACATCATTCGTTTTAAGTTTTGTTGGGTGGGTGGGGGGGGGGGGGGGTATATGCTGCTTATCTTTTTTGTATTTTTTCCCTTTTTTATTTTTTGTTTAAAGAAAAAAAAAATCTAAACTGTTGTTGTTCAGGTAGTTACTCACAATATTTTGTATAGGCGAGTAGTTGTTGCATCATTATTGTTGTTGTAGTAGTAGTAAGGATTTGTTGCCCCAGTGCAGTTGTGTTTGCAAATCCTTCCTACTCAAAGCAACAACGACAACAGCAGCAAAGATGAGGATTAATAATAGTAATAATGATGAATGACATTCAGTGGGAGAGGCTGCTCATTCATGGTGATGTTGCTGTTGAGGGTGAGGGTGATGATGACGATGATGATGAAGATGATTTCATAAGATTTCATCACTTTCATAAGTGAAGAAGAATTATGATAAGAGTAATAAAGGGGATAAAAGTAATAAAAATGATGATGATGATGATGAAATCTGATAGCTCCTTTTTTTCATGATATTTTAGCTTATTTTATGGCAAGTGAATTTCCTTTTCCAAAACTAATGTGTATGGCCTTGAGCAGTGGAAATCCTTTGAAAAGAAAGACAGAAAATTCAAAAGGGATGGTTTTTAAACATTTTAAAAAATTATATTTTACTAATAAATATCATCGGTGACTCATTGAATCACTGTATTTTCATTTATACATACACTTGATGTCAGCATTGAGGATTCATTTAAACCTTATATTTTTTGTTGTCATATTTACACTCGATGTCTTTTTTTTTTAATGTAATTTTTTTTAAAAAAGGAAATGCAATAGTTTTTTATGGTTTACTTTTTAGTAATAAATCATTGTGAATACTTTCATTGTTGCAATTTTTATATTTTCATGTTAATTTTTTTCTTTATTTGAAATCCACATCCCTGTTTTTGATCATTGAATGTTTTGTACTTATGACTTTTTTTTTTAAACATGTATTTTTTTTTCTAAATGCTTGTGGAATTCAAATGGCATCCTTTTAGAGTTTTGGTGTGTGATGCTTGCGTGTGCCGCATAGTTTATGAGATGTCTGCTTACTGGTTCTTACATGCCTTGTGTGAGTGAGTGAGTGTGTGCGCGCATGCGTGTGTGTATGTGTGCGGGCATGCGTGTGTGTGTGCGTCTGTGTGTGTACATACATGCATGCATTTGTACATGCCTGTATGAATGAATGTGTTGCATCGAAAAACAGGGAAAGTGTTTTTTGTGGAAGAGTGTGACTGTGTATTTGTGGGAATGGGCTTTGATTCTTAATTAATTAACCCTGTAATTAATGAAAAAACCATGCCCCCCTTTCTTTTTTTGTAGTGAAAGGACGCACATGACGTTTGCACCAAACTTAACAGGATGAATTGAAGCTGACAGGCTACACTGCTTAATTAATTAAAGAAACCTCTGTAACAGAATGGCTGATGGTATGGTAATAAAATTGTGTCGTCAGAGTCGGTGTTTTACTTTTATTTGAGAGTGTCGCATTAATGCACAATGAATGAATGATTGTATGATTTATAGATTTTTGGAGGGTTGTTGTTCCTCGGACAGGGACGGGATAGCTCAGTGGTCACAGCACTCGCTTTCCCCCAAGCTAAGGTTAAGCAGCATCGAGCGTGGTTACCACTTGGATGGGTGACCGTTTGCGCGCCTTGGCTTCAGTACAATCCCTCCGTTCACCCAGCTGTAAATGGGTACCTTGCCCTCTTTAGGGTCAGGGAAGGTAAAGCCGCGAGGGAGAGGAGATGGGCGCCACAGCCCTCAATATGCTGGCCCCTTATAGAGAAGTTGAGGTCTCTGATGCCTCGCTTCCCTACGACCTTATAGGTTATGGGACACGTGGACCTTGTTGTTCCTCGGACACAGCCCCGTGGTATACTTCTCCAAGTCCGTCATCATTCATGCCGTCATGCTTTCTTGAAGTCGATGAAATAATATATGTAATGCAGTCCACAACCAAACTTGAAACAGGCTAATCCTAAACAAACAAACAAAACTGAGAGAAGCGGTGAAATCGTCTTGGCTTCTTCCTCCTTATTTTCCCACACCCTTTTCCTCCTGCCTTCCATCTCCTCCTCCTTTCAGTATCAGACCCCACCCTGTTCAATGCTGCGCACCCTTAAAAGGGGGGGGGGGGGGGGGGGGATAGCCTAGTGGTTAGAACATTGTGCTCGCAATCTGTCAACCCGGGTTCAAATCCCGTTCAAGGGGATTGTTCCCCTGGAGTTAACATCGGTGCAGACTCCACTCTCCCCAAAAGTCCCTGAGATGAGACTATAAATTGAAGCCCCGTGTGCGAACGCACGCAGAAACATCTTGCGCACACGTTGAATCCTGTTCCCGTTTTCGAAAGAGTAGGCCATTGTGTGCCGGTGGGAACAGATGACAACATTTACACAACCGCAAACACACGGGGATCTAATGTAAAACAAAAAAACCCAGCACGTGAGGGCTTATTCCACACTACTAAAACGGAGGGAGAGAGAGAGAGAGAGGTCATACACACATGTAACGAACTATATAACAAAACAAACCGCTATTAAATCAACCCAAGGAAGCGAAATAAACAACAAGAAGACAAAACAGAAAAATAACAACAAAACCCACCCTTACTGTTCAAACACAAGTGACCCCTTTCCCTTCCCCCTCCTAAACAGAAAATAAAAGAATGATAATTTTTTTTTAAATCAATCAAATAAATGGTTTAAAAACAACAACATTGTTATTAAGCCTTCACGTTGGAAAGAAAACCCAAAACAAAGAAAATCAAATATTTATTTTAAAAAAAAAGGAAAAGGAACCAAAACAAAGACTTTCGCACGCAGAACATCTTGTGCACACGTTAAAACCCGTTCCGATTTTCAGAAGAGAAGGCCATTGTGTGCCGGTGGGAACGGATGACAAAATTTACAAAACTGCATACACACGGGGACTGGATGAAAAAAAGCACACAAGCGCTTATTCCATTAGCCTCGAAATAAAAGAATGAAAAAAAGGTTGTTTTTTTAAACTGATAATTTTTGACGTTTTTACCCAAGAGATACGCCATAGTTTTCAGCCAATGGGATTGGTCAGCAGACCAGGATGTATGACAACACATCCGCCTCCATCACAGGGCAGCTGTATGTTGTTTTGTTTCACACATAATTGTTTACACAGTCATCAGATCAGTTTCTCAGAAAACTACACACAGACTTACGTAGAATATATCCTGAATACTCCTCCTTACTAGGCATGGTGGGGACAGGATAGCTCAGTGGTCGGAGCACTCGCTTTTCCCCAGCTAATAAGGTTAAGC
>CM054154.1:19853472-19855972 GCA_028751875.1 Rapana venosa | reverse complement strand
ATGCTGGCCCCTAGAGAAGTTGAGGTCTCTGACGCCTCCTCGCTCCCCCTACGACCTTATAGGTTATGGGACTTCTTTACCTTTTATTTATTTATTTATGTTATTTATTTATTCTTTTATATCGAGGATAATGGAATAAGCACTTATGTGCTTTTTTTTAACATCCAATCTTTTGTTTGTTTGTTTGTTTTTGGTCTCTTGTATTGCAGGTTAGAATTCTTCTTCTCTCATAAAAGCATTGATTTATAATTACAGTCTTTGATGTCGAGGATAATGGAAGGAGCTATCTCTCTCTCTCTCGTGTGTTTTGTGTGTGTTTTGTGGTGGTGGTGGTGGTGGTGGCTCTGTGTGTGTGTGTGTGTGTGTGCACGTGCGTACACGCGCGCGCGTGCGTGTGTGTGTTAGATATCCAGTCTCTGTGTGCGTGCAGTTTTGTCAATTTTGTCATCTGTTCCCGCTGGCACTGAATACCATACTCTTCTAGTTCTTCTTTGACTCCCTAATAAAGCAAGGACGTGCTCGTTTGGGAATTTGCTTTTCCAACTAGGTTTTGATATAATTTTTATAGATCCCATCTCGAAAGATTTTATCTTTCTCTCGGTCGTAAAATGTCCATGTTTCAGCTCTGTAGAAAACAATCAGAAATATGTGGCATTTCATGTATATTTTTCCTACAGTGAATGATATTCTGGTTGATGTCAATGTGTTCTTCATCTTTATGAAGGTGGAGTTAGCTTTGGCTGTTCCTGTTTGTGATTTCTTGACCACTTCTGCCTTCTTTATTGACTAGTTGTCCGAGATTCTTGAAGTACTGGAACTGTTCCGGTGTTTAGCCATCAACTTATAGCTGTGCTCTTCATCCTATTTTGTATCATAGACCATTCACTTGTCAAAATTTATGTTCAGTCCATATTAGCCACTTTCTTCTTTGACTGTGCCTTGCAAGTCTTCCTTGTTTTCTGCCAGTAGAGCTGTGTCATCTGTAGTCGGGATAACTCAGTGGTCAGAGCACTCCCTTTCCCCCCAGCCAATGTTAAGCAGCGTCGAGCGTGGTTACCAATTGGATGGGTGACCGTTGGCGCGCCTTGGTTTCAGTACAGTTCCCCAGTTCACCCAGCTGTCAATGGGTTCCTGCCTCTTTAGGGTCAGGGAAGGTAAAGCAGCGAGGGAGAGGAGATGGGTGCCGCCCTCAATATGCTGGCCCCTAGAGAAACTGAGGTCTCTGATGCCTCGCTCCGCTACGACCACATAGGTTATTGGACACCTTTACCGTTACCATTTGCATACCGAATGTCATTAATGCTTTTTTCCACTGATCGCAATATCTTTTAAAAAAAAAAAATTGACTTGATTTTCTGAAAGTGCATTCGGTATGGTTGTTGAACAAATAAGGCCACAGGACACAGCCCTGTCTTACACCTCTTTTGATTTCATCAGGTTCTGATAGTTTACGATCTACTAAAATTGCTGCCTAAATATTTTTCTCATACAGTTTGACTATCATTCTGATGTCTTTACACCATCAATGTTCGCTTTTTCAAACACTGCTATCATTTCTGCATGTTTCTCTCTGTCAAATGCCTTTGCATAATCAATGAAACATGGATGAGACCATTCAAAAAATCTCCAGGAACACACCAAACTTAAGGTATCATAATCAATGAAAACGTACAAGATATTCGTGATCATTTTTAAAAAAATACAAAAATGGATGCGAGTTAAAGGCAGTAGGATACGTTCATGCTGAAGCTTATATGACATCACCAGTCAGCAGAGGAAACCAGGCAAAAAAGAATACAAGTCATAAATTTGTTGCAACAATGAATAAAAAGGTGACTCATTAGGTTTACAGAGCACACACACACACACACACACACACACACACACACACACACACACACACACACACACACACACACACAACCCCACGCACGCACGCGCGCGCACGCGCACGCACGCGCGCGCGCACACACACTCACGCACACTCACACACACACATACACACACATAAACACACACACACACACTCACACACACACACACACACACACACACACACACACACACACACACACACACACACACACACACACACACACACACACACACACAGAGTAAACAACAAGTAAATGATAAGGTAAATGGATAGATAGAGATGTTGCTGTCATTTCTCGGCTCCAGGTTTACCAATATGGTGAGATTTTTGCGTATGCTACCGTTTCTACCCACCATTAAGGTAGCCGCATTATGACTTCGGGGAAGAAATGAGCTTGAAAAATTGGTAAATAGATGACTAACCAAAATATCTGAAAGCGGTGTGTGTATGTGTGTGTGTGTGTGTGTGTGTGTGTGTGTGTGTGTGTGTGTGTGTGTGTGTGTGTGTGTGTGTGTGCGTGCGCGCCCATGTGTGTGTGTGTGTGTGTTTATTTATTGTGTGTGTGAGTGTACGCACGCCCGTACGCACGCACGCACGCGTTTGCATGCATTCGTGCATGCATGC
>CM054154.1:19765972-19843472 GCA_028751875.1 Rapana venosa | reverse complement strand
GAGTGCTCCGACCACTGAGCTATCCCGTCCCCCTAACATACATACATACATTGTAAATGGGCAAGAACGCTTGTACCGTGCATCTTATACGCTCTCTCTCTCTCTGTCTCCCCCTCTCTCTCTCTCTTTCTCTCTCTCTCTCTTTCTGTCTCTCTCTCTCTCTTCTTGCAGGACTACCACTGTCAGACGCACGCCCCTCAGTGGCTGGACCTGCAAGGCCAGTCTCTACCGGAAGTGGGTCAGGAGGTCAGGGCGCGCGCCTGCGCACACTGGAGCAGCGACTGCTGCAACTGGGAGTCGCCCATCACAGTGCGCAACTGCGGGGCCTACTTTGTCTACTACCTGGAGCCCAGAGACACCTGCAACCTGGCTTACTGCGCGGAACCCCACGTCTAAGGAACCCCTTCTTCCCAGGCTGGCAGGCAGTTTGGCAGGCAGGCAGGTTGGCAGGCAGGTTGGCAGGCAGGCAGGTTGGCAGGCAGGTTGGCAGGCAAGTGTGGGTTCCTGCTGTCAGCCATGTTTGTTTGATATTAAGATTATATAATATGATATATATGTTACAAAAAAACAAACCCACAACATGTTGAGGTTCTTTGGATGTCAAAGTTGTTTTCAATTTTGGGTCGCGGTGGGGTGGTGGTGGTGGTGGGGGTGGGGGTGGGGGTGGGTTGGGGGTGGGTGTGGGGTGGGTGGTGGTGGTGGTGAGTGGTGGTAGGGAGTGGGTTGCTTTTTTTAAAAAATGAAGCTGGTTTTTTTTAGTTTTTGTTGGAATAATAATGGTAATAATGATGATGATAATAATAGTAATAATAATGATAATAATAAAAGTAATGATAATAATGATAATAATAATAATAAAAATAACAAGAACAATAATAACAATGTATGGAACTTATATAGCCCCGAATCTTGTAAAGCAAACGAAATCGAAGCCCTTGCATTCAAATCATTTGCCCCCCACCCCCACATATGCATGCAACTACCCACAAACATTACTCTTGTGAAGAAAAGGGGGTGGGGGTGTGGGAAAGGAGGGGTGGGGGGTTGGGGTGTGAAGTTTCTTGGTTAATGGTACGGGGATTTTGTGTGAAGAATTAAACACATAATGTGCTTAAAAACAGATTCTGAGTTCAGTGTAAGCAGATCAGTTGATTTCTTTTGTCTCTTGTTATGCCAGAGACTACAATTTTTTTCCTCTTCTGTCTGTGGTTTGTATTTGTGTGTTAGTCCTGCGGCGTTGTAAAGTCCATAATATGAGGTTTTTGTGTGTTTGTGTTATGTTACACAGTATCTTGTATTGTGTTGCGCTCTGTTAGACTGTGTAGCATTGTTGCAATCAGAGACTTTCCTGCTGCTGCTGCTGATGATGATGATGTTTGTCTCATCCGAAGAACGTACATGGTCGTAGGTAGAGTCATACCTATGTTAACTTCAAGGACTAAAGAGAAGAAGAAGAAGAACAGCATTTTCTCAAAACTTCGGTTTAAAAAAAAAGAATGTGTTTGAATTGGAGGTGAGCAGGGGTGGAGGGTGGGGGTGCGGGGGTGGGGGTGTGGTGGGGGTGTGTGTGGGGGGGGGGGGGGGCTGTGTTCCTTCTCTGTCTGAATGGTAGTGTCACCTAGTCTGGATTTCACCGACTTTTTTCCCCTCTTCCTTTCTTCCAAGAGTCTTCAATCCATCCCCTCAATTGAAAGAAATAAAATTCCTTCTTGGTGTTCTGTCCACACACACACACACACACACACATGCACTCACACACACACAGATACACACAAATTCACATACACACACTCACACAGACACACACACACACACACACTACACACACACACACACATTCACACACACTCACACACACATACGCACGCACACACACACACACACACACACACACACACACACACACACACACACACACACACTTTCTTCTTCTTCTTCGTCGTCGTTGTACATCAACTATTACTGCCTGGCATAGGAGCAAAAACACACGGGTTGCTACTGCCATTGATGCCAATGGAAGGGAGGTGGCAGGATGGTTAAGACGTTGGCCTGCCAACAAGTCAACCGTGAGATTGTGGGTTCGATTCCCAGCCTCGCCCTTTTCTTCCCAGTTTGACCCCCCCAAAAAATCGAACTGAATGTCAAAGTCCTTGGGATGAGACTATAAACCGAGGCCCCGTGTGCGAACGCATGCAGAACATCTTGCGCACACGTTAAGTCCTGTTCCGCTTTTCGAAAGAGTAGGCCATTGTGTGCCGGTAGGAACAGATGACAAAATTTACAAAACCGCATACACACGGGGACTGGATGGTAAAAAAAGCACATGAGTGCTTATTCCATTATCCTCGATATAAAAGAATAAATAAATAAATAAATAAATTATCTGACAAGTCAGGCCCAGTGTATCCGACTTCCGCGTGACAGAGAGACTAGCATGCACACGGGCATGCATGCACATGTATGTACACACAGATGAGAAAATTTACAAAACCGCATACACTCCGGGACTGGATGTAAAAAAGCACATGAGTGCTTATTCCATTATCCTCGATATAAAAGGATAAATAAATAAATAAATAAATACACACGTATGTACTCACATCAACCATTACCTATGAGAAAGGCGGTATAGTTCTATGACCCAAAATGTTTGCTGATCTAATTCGGTCTGATCTTTTTTTTTTCTTTTTTGTTTAAAAACTACACACCAAGGAACAGCTTTACTTTTTTTTTCTCGAAAGGCGCCGACACACGGTCCTGTCTGAACCCGACCATTCAGGAGGACAGTTCCAACCTTTCTTTATCTTTAGCTGGTGAAGCAGTCAGTGTGACATGGACGAGCAGCAGCGTCACAAAAAAGTTTTAGAAGGTATGGGAGGGGAAGGTCGTAGCAGGTTCTGAGGTTTTTGTCACGTGAACACACATATACACACGCACGCACGCGCGCGCGACACACACACACACAACGTGCATGCACGTATATGGGTCTACATACACAGACATACGCGCGCGCGTGCACACACACACAATACACACACACTTGTTCAAACTGGAAATAAACTCAACAGTCAGCGGGGACTGGTTAATTTAAAACCAGCCAACCATTCACAGTAAATCAAGGAAGGTTTCAAATACTTCGACTTAACCTGATACCTCGATCCGTTTCAGAGATCTACATTTATGGTGACAAACCAAACTCCTAACCTGTTTCGTATCTGTTTCGCTCTGACCTTCCCAACCATACGTCCAGGACGGCTCGTCAGTCTGCACTCCTCTTGAAGAGAAATGACTGAAGCTGTTAGAAACAGTGGATGTCATGATAAAGAGACTTGACTCAGGCCAAAAAGCCTTGTTAGTTCTTGATGTAAACTGTATCCACAAGACTCTATTAAAAGATTGTTATGCCTTTTAAAAAAAAAATTGTTGAATTAAGATTTTCGTTAGCTACGACAAGTTCTTAGTATAAAACCTTCACTTTCCTTTCAAAAGACCTTGGGGGTGGGGGTGGGGGGGATTGGGGGGGGGGGGGGGGTATAGTCCTCTGAAGTCGGAGTATAGCTGCCTAGTTGGCGAGGTTCTCGAAAAGAGTTTTACAATTAAAGTTCTCCTACATCCAGTGTGTACTTAACAGTCTTATGGTGATATCTAGATGGGGACGGGTGATGATGCAGAGTGCAGATTCTGGGTGACCCTCCCTTGGGTGCTAAGCGGGGAAATGCCTGACAAGAATGATAAGAAGCATACCTAGTCATCATTACAACACAAAAAAATTCCTCCATTTTAAAAAAATCGAATCATAGAATCAAACGTTAAATCAAAATTACATGTTTGTATGTGTCGTTATTGATGTTAAGTGTCAACTTTTTTGATTTGTGTGATTTAAAACCCCCCAGATATTTCTTGACTGGACGTAACTTTTGAGGTTTTGGATTTGTCAGTAATAAATATGCCTTGTTCAGTCAGAAGGTAGCTCTGTTGGGTCAGAAGATTTGAGAGATCGATGTGATAGGTATGCAATAAAATGTAGCTTGTTTATGCATGCAATAAACGTTTCTGCCGGCTGTTGTTGTTTGTTTGTGTGTGAAATGTGTGTGTGTGTAGTGTGTGTGTGAAGTGTGTGTGTAGTGTAGTGTGTGTGTGTAGTGTGTGTGTGTTGGTAGTTTGTGTGTGTGTGTGTGTGTGTGTGCGTGCGTGCGCGCGCGCGCACGCGCCCTAACCGCGTGTTATCCCCCACCCCTACCCCTACAAGATTTGAATTGTTCGACTTTTGTCAAATTAATTGTGGGGACAGTCATAGTTACAGGGTGAACTGGAGTAGACTCTGACATCGGAAAATACATTGGTAAAGTTGTATTGTATTGTTTATTGTATTGTATTGCATTGCATTACATTGCATTGTACATGTATTTTATGGCATGGTGTTGTACTTCTACATTGCATATCACTTTCACTCACGGCAGATTTCTCTGCCTGAAATTCAGGCAGCTCTATTTATGGACATGGCGTCGCCACATACAAGAACAGCGCCACCCACTTTTTCTTTCACGGTCTATATACGTATTTGTTTTCCTATAAGAGTGGCCTTTTTTGGACAATCTTTTGCCAGGGACAACTCCCTTCTTGACGTGGGTTCTATTACGTGCGCTAAATATGTGTAAAATACGGGACCTCGGTTTGATCGTCTCATCCGAAAGACTAGCACCCAGAAAACAATTTCTGGTCCAAACGGGGATCGAACCACCAACACACTTCGAACCCGGAGTTTTCGCTTTCTAGGCAGGTGCGTTACCTCTAGATCACCGATCTCGCTAGGATGGGTGCTGTGAGGTCCTCAAATAATTTGACATGTCTCCACTGAAGAGCAGTAAAGCTCATTCCACCCAGTTACAACAGATGAAAAACGAAAGAAGTCAAATGTGCTTTCCCTAGGGATACAAATAAATCAAGCAGTAAAGGTGTCCCATTATCTGTGTGGTCGTAGGGGAATGAGGCATCAGAGACCTCACTTCTCTAGGGGCCAGCATATTGAGGGCGGCGCCCATCTCCTCTCCCTCGCTGCTTGACCTTCCCTGACCCTAAAGAGGCAGGAACCCATTTCTTTACAGCTGGGTGAACTGGGGGGTGGGTGGGGGGGGGGGGGGGGGCTGTACTGAAGCCAAGGCGTGCAAACGGTCACCCATCCAAGTGGTAACCACGCTCGATACTGCTTAACCTTAGGTGGGGAAAAGCGAGTGCTCTGACCACTGAGCTATCCCGTCCAGTAGTCAGGTTTAAAATCTCGAGGTATGATGTACGTACTACGACATCTCCTTCCTTTTGTACTGAAGTTTACAAAGAGGTGAACTCTGAGAGAGAGAGAGAGAGAGAGAGAGAGAGAGAGAGAGAGAGAGAGAGAGAGAGGAGAGAGAGAGAGAGAGAGAGAGATGAGAGAGAGAGAGAGAGAGAGAGAGAGAGAGGAGAATGACAATGACAATGACAATGAAAATGACAAATTCTTTTATTTCGAGGATAATGAATAAGCACCCATGTGCTTATATCCAGTCGCCGCCCTTAGGGATATATAATTATGATAATAAAAAAAAATTAAGCCAATACCAATACACTCACACAGTAAACGGGAAAATTATCCACACACAAAAAATCAACGAAAAAGAAAGAGATAAAAAGCAACAACCAATAATACAAAAAAAGAAAGCAAAACAGACCAAAACAAAATCAACGAAAAACAAAACCAAAGAAACCAAGAGCAAAATAAAACAGCAACAACAACAAAAGGAGACGGGACAACCGAATAATCCTCCCTAAAAACCCCCCAAACAAAACAAGAGAGAGAGAGAGAGAGAGAGAGAGAGAGAGAGAGAGAGAGAGAGAGAGAGAGAGAGGAGAGAGAGGAGAGAGAGAGAGAGAGAGAGTTCCGATGTTTATTTATTCATAAAGGCCATGGCCCCTTAGAAGGGGGTTGTATTAGACAATGTTGACAAGACACATCCACATTAACAATTTGCTACACACTCACTTCTCCTTTTAAAGGCTTTGTACAAATATATGCTTCATCTCTTAACGGTAGTTTCATTTGGTGCTGACATTAACAATATGAATTTACACAGACATGGCTATCTGAAATATTTTTTCTGGAATAAATTGTTCTGTAATATCTTTTAGTTCTGGACAAGACAGTACAAATGAACCTCATCTTCCTTTGAATCCTTACACAATGGACATATCAAATCTCTACCATATGATTTACTATAGCGTTTTAAATGGACAAATATATCCGAAATTCCGAATCTGAATTTGGTCATGATACGCTTTATGTGTCTATCAATATTCACAGACAGGTAGGTTGGTATACAATTAATATTTGTGAACAGTCTATAAAAATTATATCTGTTACTATTTTGAGCATGAGAATTCCAATCCTGCCATCGACATTCAACCAGCCTGAGAGAGAGAGAGAGAGGAGAGAGATGGGGAGAGAGAGATGAGAGGAGAGAGAGGAGAGAGGAGAGAGAGAGAGAGAGAGAGGAGAGAGAGAGAGAGATGAGAGAGAGAGAGAAGTAGAGAGAGAGAGAGAGGAGAGAGAGAGAGATCACATCAATAAATCAAGGTGCAGGAAATGTAAAAGACTTCGTTTGTATATCCTTTACTTTGAGAAAGGCTGGCGGACTGCTCATTCCAGGACGGACAAGGATTAGGATTATGTTCCAAACAGCGACAGCTGTTAGTTCTATTGACTGTGAATCCCTGGTCTAGAGGTAACGTGCCTGCCTACAAAGCGAAGAGTGCAGGGGGGGATGTGTGCGATGGTTCGGTGCCCGCTTGAGCCCAACACCTTCCACCCTCACTCCTCATCCATTAGACCGTGAGTGGTGGTCTGAGTGCTAGTCTTTCTGATGAGACGATAAATCGAGGTCACGTGCGTTACACACAGTCACACACAAAATCAGCGCACGTAAAAGAACCCACGGCAACAAGAGAGTTGTCCCTGGCAAAATAGTGTGGCAAAAAGCCACCCCTATGAGAGGGAAACAAATGCAGTTGAAGACAGGCCGGAGAAGTGAAAAAAAAAATGCGTGGCGCTGCTCTTGTGGCGACGCGCTCACCCCCCGGACGAGAGCAGCCCGAATTTGAAGCAGAGAAATCTGCCATGACTTACAGCCGTATGAAAATAAAATGAAATGAAAACACACACATGAATTGTACACCTACCTACCGACCTGCAGTTTAATTATGCTCTGCATTAAAGAGACGAGAGAAGGTACTGGTGGGTGTCTGACTGTTGGAAATACATAAGACAGGAGAGAAGGTACTGGTAGGTGTCTGACTGTTGGAGATTAGTTAAAGACACGAGAGAAGGTACTGGTAGGTGTCTGACTGTTGGAGATTAGTTAAAGACATGAGAGAAGGTACTGGTAGGTGTCTGACTGTTGGAGATACTTTAGACAGGAGAGAAGGTACTGGTGGGTGTCTGACTGTTGGAGATACTGAAGACAGGAGAGAAGGTACTGGTAGGTGTATGACTGTTGGAGATACTAAGAACAGGAGAGAAGGTACTGGTAGGTGTCTGACTGTTGGAGATACTGAGGACAGGAGAGAAGGTACTGGTAGGTGTCTGACTGTTGGAGATACTGAGAACAGGAGAGAAGGTACTGGTAGGTGTCTGACTGTTGGAGATACTGAGAACAGGAGAGAAGGTACTGGTAGGTGTCTGACTGTTGGAGATACTGAGGACAGGAGAGAAGATACTGATAGATGTGCAACTGTTGGAGATACTGACGACATGAGAGAAGGTACTGGTAGGTGTCTGACTGTTGGAGATACTAATGACAGGAGAGAAGGTACTGGTATGTGTCTGACTGTTGGATATACTGATGACAGGAGAGAAGGCACTGGTAAGTATTTGATTGGGGGAGATACTGAGGACAGGAGAGAAGGTACTGGTAGATGTGCAACTGTTGGAGATACTAAAGATAGGAGAGAAGGTACTGGTATGTGTCTGACTGTTGGAGGTACTGAGGACAGGAGAGAAGGCACTGGTTAATATTTGATTGGTGGATATACTGAGGACAAGAGAGAAGGTACTGGTGGGTGTCTGACTGTTCGAGATACTAAAGATAGGAGAGAAGTTACTGGTAGATGTGTAACTGTTGGAGATACTGAAGACAGGAGGGAAGGTACTGGTAGGTGTCTGACTGTTGGAGATACTGAGAACAGGAGAGAAGGTACTGGTAGGTATGTGGCTGTTAGAGATACTTAAGAAAGGCAAGAAAGTACTGGTAGGTGTCTGACAGTTGGAGATACTTTAGACAGGAGAGAAGGTACTGGTAGGTGTATGACTGTTGGAGATCCTTTAGACAGGAGAGAAGGTACTGGTAGGTGTCTGACTGTTGGAGATACTGAGGACAGGAGAGAAGGTACTGGTAGGTGTCTGACTGTTGGAGATACTGAGGACAGGAGAGAAGGTACTGGTAGATGTCAATAGACAAACCCATCCAAACAACCAACACCTAGTTTATGTCCATTATCTGCAACACTAGTTCATCCAATGTCTGTCTGTCATTCTTCTCCTTTCGTGGACGTAACTATAATTCCACACAAAGAAAGAAACAAAGCAATTGTAATTCTAACAGAAAGAAATCTAAACTGGCTTTAAAAGAAAACATGACACAAACAAAAGCGTAATAACCAAACTAATCACGCTGGATCAGTGGTCTAGAGGTAACACGCCTGTCTAGAAAGCGAAAAGTCCGGGTCGGAAGTGTGCGGTGGCTCGATTCCCGTTTGGGTTCCAAACTTTTCCCCATCCATTAGACCATGAGTGGTGGTCTGAGTGCTAGTCTTTCGGATGAGACGATAAACTGAGGTCCCGTATGTTACACAAAATTTTTCAGCGCACGTAAAAGAACCCACGGCAACAAGTGAGTTGTCCCTGGCAAAATTCTTAGAAAAAAAGCCACTCTGATAGGGAAACAAATACAGTTGCAGACACACAAAAAAAGAAGAGTGGTGCTGCTCTTGTGGCGACGCGCTCTCCCCCAGGGAGAGCAGCCCAAATTTCACGCAGAGAAATCTCGTGACTTAAAGTGGTATAAATAAATAAACTACATAAACAAATAAGTCCACGGCAATTAATCTGTTGACTTCAAAAAATGTTAATTGGATGCATACTGTCAAAATCGCATCCATCAAACACACCTTGTTGCGGACATTGATTATGTATGTTTGTCCGTCGTGTCCGACGATGACCTCCAAAACAGCAGAGGAGGCAGCTGCTGTTTTGGAAATTGGGCAGAAATTTGATTATAGTGGAGATGCCTTTCCCACACAGTACTTCCCCACTCTCTCGGCCAAGTGGGCATAAGGACAGTCAGCGTTGGAGATGTTTTCCAAAGGCCAACCAGCCCCCAGGGCTGCAGAACATAATTACAAATTGCTCAGGACTACATCTAACTCTTTTCTCCTCTGTTTTTCCAGCAGCTACATGTAACGACACAGAGACACAAGACTGACATGTCTACAGTGGGACTGTTGTCTAAGAGTGCTGTGGTACTAGGTCCAGGCAAAGAAAGCAAAGACAAGGCAAGGCAAGGCAAGGCGAGGCGAGGCAAGGCGAGGCAAGGCATGGAGTGGAATGGCACGGGATAGGATGGCATGGCATGGCATGGCAAGTGAAAGGCGGACGGGATAGCCCGGTTGTTAGAGTGATGCGTTCGTGATCTGCTGACCCGGGTTCGAATCTCGTCCAAGAGGATTTGTTTCCTCTGGAGTTACCATCAGTGCCGACTCCACTCTCCCCCAAAAGCCCTTGGGATGAGTCTATAAACCGAGGTCCCGAGTGCGAACGCACGCAGAACATCTTGCGCACACGTTAAAATCCGTTCCACTTTTCGGAAGAGTAGGCCACTGTGTGCCGGTGGGGACGGATGACAAAACTGCATAGGCCTACATACGGGGACTGGATGTAAACAAAAAGCACATGAGTGCTTATTTCATTTTCTTTGTTCTTATTTTTTTGAAAAACATTTGACTACTGCAATTTTATTTCATAGATTTGGTCTGCAGCGTACCATGTTTGTAATATCTGTCTAAACTATTGATTATTTGTCATTGGTTGTATGACTGTGTAAGATAAGGTTGAATGCATGCGCTTTGATTTGTCTTTGCAAGATATAGCGCTATATAAGTTCCATTTATTATTATTATTATCCTCGAAATAAAAAAGAATTAAAAAAAAATGAATAAAAGGAAGTCAAGGCATGGCAAGGCAACGTTTATTTGAAAGCACCACCAGAAGTACATGGAAATGTTGCATACAGCGTGGAACTAGCTCAACACATGAAACATGGTTGGACCCGGGGGGGGGGGGGGGGGGGAAGGGGGCAAGTAAACAGCAACCATGAAAGTTGTCAGTAAGGCAGTAGGCTTGATTTGTCAACAGGGAACTAACTGTGAGGAGTTCTAGGTTTTATATAGCTTAATACCAACAACAGGACACGGCCAGAGAATTCATACAGATTAAAAAGCAAAGTTAACACTATACAATGCAACTGGTCGTAAGTGATTGTTAACACGGGATTTACCAAACCATCAACAATGTAAACTATGCAACTGCAGCCCCAAAGTACTAACAGAACAGGGATGGCCTAAAACAAGTCAAACATGAAGTAATACGAGTCAGTCAAGTAACTGTTACAAATTACCTCCAACGATGGAGTAAACGATCAACAACACTCTCTTGTGAACAATGACAACGCAAGCCAAACAATATCGAACTTAACCGTTGACAAAACTTCGTTTCTGTTAAACTCGAGTACAACAATGAGCAACACCCCAGAATCGGCACTGCCGTGTGGACCAAGTGGGAAGGCAAAGCACTGTGTGTGTCTTTGAAATGAGTTATGTGCGACATTCACACCGTGTCCATGATTTTGTTCCCATGCTTCTCTTTGGCCAAGTCCCGAGATGCGAACGGTTTTTTTCTCCAGGACCCCACAGCTTTAGGTAGGCTTCAGGAACAAGAGCAAGCCTACCACGCACTCCAAACTTAAGCAGTGTATTCAGTTATGCACTGGGGTTAAGCATCTGTGTTTTGGAAAGCTTGGCAGTTGCGGCTTAGCACGAATGGAACGTTTTTTTCAAAATATATACTGAGACATGACAAAACAGGAACAACTCCTGTCCTTTCTTCTCGTTTACTTCTGTAGCGCCTCTTTTCATTTAAAAAAACGGAATATGAATACTGTCATAACGCAGCGGGTTCTTTAACGTGTACTGCATATATATCGCACACACACACACACACACACACACACACACACACACACACACACACACACACACACACACAGAGCCTGATTGACTACCTCAAACTAACAGGTAGCCAGCACTCAATCACTGATGACCTAGGGGATAAGGAAAGAAGTCGACAGGTACTTTCTCTCAGGTTTGAAGATCTAGCTGTGTGTGATTGTGTTGCTGCTTGGCTGATATTTGTTATAGACCCTGCACTGTTAATTCAGTATAACTGTTGACATTCTATCTTCAATCTGACTTCAGGACAGTATCCAAAAATACTTTTTTATATATAGATTAAGAAACAATCTGTCAACCTTGCTCGTTTAATCTGAACTAGATGTGTACTTGTCAGTATATCCACCGTGTTATTTATTTAAAACATACCAATTAAAAAAAAAATTGGACTGGGTTGGGTTTAATTGGGGATCTGTTCAGGTGACGTGTATAGCGGTCAGATGTGGGTATGGTGACCTCCATACTAAGGGTCTCTCTGGGTCATGTCAAGTCAAAGAATTTAAGTAGCCAAGCCATCTGCCCATGTCAAAGGGAACAGGGGACGGGTCATGTGTATAAATGCCGGTACAGTCACCTGCATACTGAAAAAAAGGTAAAGGTGTCCCATAACCTATATCAAGGTCGTAGGGGAGCGAGGCGTCAGAGACCTCACTTCTCTAGGGCGGCGCCCATCTCCTCTTCCTCGCTGCTTTACCTTCCCTGACCCTAAAGAGGGCAGGTAGTACCCATTTACAGCTGGGTGAACTGCGGGAACTGTACTGAAGCCAAGGTGCGAAAACGGTCACCCATCCAATTGGTAACCACGCTCGACGCTGCTTAGCTTGGCTGGGGGAAAGCGAGTGCTCCGACCACTGAGCTATCCCGTCCCACCTGAATACTGAGGGTCTGTCTATCCAGATGATGGGTACAGAGCAAGGTGTGGACGCAGTCCCCTATTAACTGAAGGCCTATCTATTTAGGTGACATGCATAGGGCAAGGTGTGAACAGTCACCTGTATACTAAGGGCCTATCTATCCAGGTGATGTGTATAGGGCAAGGTGTGAACAGTCACCTGTATACTAAGGGCTTATCTATCCAGGTGATATGTATAGGGCAAGGTGTGAACAGTCACCTGTATACTAAGGACCTATCTATCCAGGTGATGTGTATAGGGCAAGGTGTGAACAGTCACCTGTATACTAAGGACCTATCTATCCAGGTGTTGTGTATAGGGCAAGGTGTGAACAGTCACCTGTGTACTAAGGACTTATCTATCCAGGTGTTGTGTATAGAGCAAAGTGTGTGTGTTGGTGGGGGGGGGGGGGGGAGGGTCAGTCACCTGTATACTGAGGGCCTATCTATCCAGGTGATGTGTATAGGGCAAGGTGTGTGTGTGTGTGTGTGTGTGTGTGTGTGTGTGTGTGTGTGTGTGTGTGTGTGTGTGTGGTGTGTGTGTGTGTGTTCATTTACCTGTACACTGAGGGTCTGCCTATCCAGGTGATGTGTATAGGCAAGGTGAATGTGTGTGTGTGTGTGTGTGTGTGTGTGTGTAGGGGGGGGGGTCAGTCACCTGTATAGTGATTGTCTATCTATCCAGGTGATGTGTGTAGGGCAAGGTGTGGGTTCATTCACTTGCACACTGAGGGTCTGTCTACTGTCTGGGTGATGTGTAGTGGGCAAGGTGTGGGAGCAGTCACATATCTACTGAGGGCTCTATCTAGGTGAAGACAAAAGGTGAGACCAGGGGGCTGCAGTCACCTGCAAGAAACCAATTATTGGATTCCCTGACCTTCCCCTTTCCCTCCCCCCTCCCCCCAAGCATGCAGAACACCATTTGCAGTTCCCGATACACTGAGAGTCTTTAAAAGCCAATGTTTGTTTCACAGTGTTTGGTTCTTTTCTTTTGCATCGTTGTTGTTGTTGTTGTAGCCACTACCGTACAGTGATTGTTGTGGTTGTTGTTGTGGTTGTAGTCACCACCGTACAGTGATGAGAAGAGAAGTCCAAACACAGCAGAAGAGGGACATCACAGTGGAGGTGGGGCTCGGCTGTCAGCGCCTTGCTTTTTTTTCCTTGCTTAATTTTCTGCACGGGGGGGGACACAAAAACAGGAGGTCAGTGACTCTGTGACATTCTGTGTCGTTTGTATCACTTTTCACCATCATCGTCACCATCACCGTCATCATCACCATCAAAATCATCACCAGCATTATCATCACCATCACTATCAAAATCATCACCATCATTATCATCACCATCACTATCAAAATCATCACCATCAAAATCATCACCATCATTATCATCACCATCACCACCATCATTATCATCACCATCAAAATCATCATCATCATCATCATCATCAACGGCAGTAGCAGCAGCAGCAACAACAACAACAGCAACAGCAGTAGCAACAACATCAGTATTGTAATTGTCAGTGACATCAGTTTTGCTATCATTACACTCATCGGTTATAATCGTCATTGTCCTTTTGATTATGACCCCTTTTAACTTCATCGGTAGTAAACCTGGCAGGTTTTCGCAAAAGCAGATGGACAATTGATCATCTAATCAAATTAACACACTATATAAAACAGCAATTTGCCGGACGGAAAATTACTTTAGCTAGAAAAAAGGAAATGTGATCGAGTTTGCCATGAAAGACTAATATGCCAAAAACTAGAGGTATAAATGGTATAAGGCTTTCTTACATGTAAATATGATTATCAAGAGTATCTATTTGTACAAGAATTGGGAGCGTGTATTCAACATTCAGAAATGTCGATTTGGCATTCCTCAGAGCTCATTTCTTGCTCTAATGTTATTTTCAAGTCTCATTCATGATCTTCCAAAGCGTTTATCAAATAGCATGAATGTTGCTCACTATGTCGATGATATTGCGATCTGGATTAAATCCTACACTTTAAAAAACATACCGAAAAAGAGGGAAGCTACTTACGTTCAAAACCTTTACCAAGATGAGCTCAACACACTTTGTGAATAATTATATGACCAACATAGATTAGATCATCTCTGGTGAAAAAAAAGTCAAGTACTTCTTTTTTTTTTTTCTTCTAAGAATGGAGAAAATCCAAAATCTTTACCCGTTTTAAAACTGGACAGCTCAATACTTAATTGTAAATAAGAAGTAAAGTTTTTGGGGGTATAATTGATTACAAAACTAAGTTGGAAGCTACACATTGAAATGGATAGCAGCAGCAAGAAAAATATTTTTAAAAACTTCAAGGCAAGTACTCAACGTTATTTTATTTATTTATTCTTTAAATTCGAGGATATGGAATAAGCACTCATGTGCTTTTTCGCCAGTCCCCGTGTGTATGCAGTTTTATCAATTTTGACATCCGTTCCCACCGGCACACAATGGCCTACTCTTCCGAAAAGTGGAACGGGTTTTAACGTGTGCGCAAGATGTTCTGCGTGCGTTCGTACACGGGACCTCGGTTTATAGTCTCATCCAAAGGGCTTTTAGGGAGAGTGGAGTCGGCACTGATGTTAATTCTAAAAGAAAGGTCCTCTTGAACGAGAATCGAACCCGGGTCAGCAGATCACGAATACATCACTCTGACCACCAGGTTATCCCGTCCCCCACCACCTTAGGGTCAGGACACTGTTTTAGGAGTCTGCTTGTATAAACCACCTAGTACTGAGTGGGCATCAAACCAAAGACTCTCTCTCTCACACACACACACACACACACATACACACACACACACATACACACACACACACACACACACACACGCCCGTCTCATTATATCACTATAAGTGAAAAGTCGATAAGTCTCTCTCTCTCCCTCTCTCTTGGATGAGACTATAAACCGAGGCCCCGTGTACGAACGCATGCAGAACATCTTGCGCACACGTTAAATCCTGTTCCGCTGTTCGAAAGAGTAGGCCATTGTGTGCCGGTAGGAACAGACGACAAAATTTTACAAAACCACATACACACGGGGACAGGATGTAAAAAAAGCACATGAGTGCTTATCCAATTATCCTCGATATAAAAGAATAAATAAAAAATAAATAATAAAATCTCTCTCTCTGTCTGTCTGTCTGTCCGTCCGCCTGTCTGTCTTACTCTACAGAGAAAAAGACGCCCATCTCTCTCTCTCTTTCCCTCTGTCTGTATGTCTGTCTGTCCGCCTGTCTGTCTGTCTTACTCCACAGAGAAAAAGACGCCCATCTCTCTCTCTCTCTGTCTGTCCGCCTGTCTGTCTTACTCCACAGAGAAAAAGACGCCCATCTCTCTCTCTCTCTTTCCCTCTGTCTGTCTGTCTGTCTGTCCGCCTGTCTGTCTTACTCCACAGAGAAAAAGACGCCCATCTCTCTCTCTCTCTTTCCCTCTGTTTGTCTGTCCGCCTGTCTGTCTGTCTTACTCCACAGAGAAAAAGACGCCCATCTCTCTCTCTTCCCCTCTCTCTGTTTGTCTGTCCGCCTGTCTGTCTGTCTTACTCCACAGAGAAACAAGACGCCCATCTCTCTCTCTCTCTCCCTCTGCCTGTCTGTCTGTTCGCCTGTCTGTCTTACTCCACAGAGAAAAAGACGCCCATCTCTCTCTCCCTCTGTCTGTCTGTCTGTCCGCCTGTCTGTCTGTCTTACTCCACAGAGAAAAAGACGCCCATCTCTCTCTCTCTCTCCCTCTGTCTGTTTGTCTGTCCGCCTGTCTGTCTGTCTTACTCCACAGAGAAACAAGACGCCCATCTCTCTCTCTCTCTCTCTCCCTCTGTCTGTTTGTCTGTCCGCCTGTCTGTCTGTCTTACTCCACAGAGAAAAAGACGCCCATCTCTCTCTCTTCCCCTCTGTCTGTCTGTCTGTTTGTCTGTCTGTCTTACTCCACAGAGAAAAAGACGCCCATCTCTCTCTCTGTGTTTGGTTTTTGTTTGTTTGTTTGTTTGTTTTTGTTTTTGGTGTATGTAAATTCCATATATTATTATCATTATTATTATTATGGGGGGGGGGGGGGGGGTGTTGGGTTTGTGTGTGTGAGTGGGGTTTTTCTTTTCTTTTTTTCTTTCTTCTTTTTTCTCTTTTGTTTGTTGTTGCTTTTTTCTTGTTTCTTGTTTGTTTGTTTGTTGGGAGGTGGGGTTTTTGTTGTTGGATTGGTTTGTTTGTTTTTGTTGGGGTTTTTTCTTTTGTTTTTTGTTTTGTTGTTGTTGTTTTTTGTCTGTCTGGGTTTGTGTGTGTGTGTGTGTGTTTTTCTCTTTAAAAAAAAGTTTTTTCCCCCTTTGCTTCTACTGTTTGAAAGAATGAGTATTGGGTTCATTATTAATATGTGACCCTACGGTCGGGGACTGGATGCAAAAAAGCACATAAGTACTTATTCCTTATCCTGGTAAAAAAAAAAGTCTCTCTTACTTACAATGTGTAGATGTTCTTTTTATGACTTTATTGGGGTTTTCTCCCCTCTTTATTGTGTGAGTATATGGGTATTGCACTTACTTTATCATTATAATATTCAATTTGTATAAGTATAATTAAAAAAGTGTTGATGTTATCGTGTGCTATGTGAGTATTATATAATTAGTATTATCCCTAAAACACACACACACACATACATACATACATACATACACACGCACACACACACTTAAACACATTCTCTCTGTCAATGACTGTATAGGTTTAGATTTGTTCTTTTGTTTTGTTTCTTGTTTTTATTATGTGAATGTATGGGTATCATGTTTATTTCATTATAATGACATATTATTTGAACGAGTATAATCAAAAATGAGTGTTGATGGTGATCGTGTCCTGTTTTGGGAATTATATTTTGGGTATCATCTGAAATACACACACACACTTCTGTCTCTCTGTCTCTGTATATCTCATCTTTTATCGTTTTGCTTATAGTTATAGTGTATCCTGACGAAGGATTCATATTTTATATTTTCAATACTTTATTGGGCTTGTCCGCTGTACTTAAGTTTTAATGTGTGTCCTATTTCAATATCTTATTGTTATATGTAACAAGTATATGTACCATTTGACAATGTGTGGATGTTTATCTTTATGACTTATTAAGTTTGGTTGTTGTTATTTTTCTTGGTTTTGTTGTTGTTTGTTTTTGTCTTTTTTTTTTCCTTTTCCTTTTTTTTTGTTGATTTGGTTTTTCTTTCTCCTTGTTTGTTTGTTTGTTTTGGTTGGGGGTTTTGGGGGGTGGGGATGGGGGGGTGTTTTTAAGGTGGGTTTTGGTTTTTTTTTTGGTGGGGAGGGGGGGGGGCTGTTTTGAAAAGGGTATTTCCCCTTGTTTCTAATGTGAGAGTGTATAAGTGTTGGGTTATTATTAAGATATATCCCTACGGGCGGGGACTAGATGTAAAAAAAGCACATGAGTGCTTATTCATTATCCTCGAAATAAAAGAATTTGTCATTGTCATTGTCTCTCTCCCTCTATCTCTCTCTCTCCCTCTGTCTCTCTCTCTCTCCCTCTGTCTTTCTCTCTCCCTCTTGTCCGCCCGTCCTGACTCCACAGACAAAACAAGACGGCCCACAAGTCCCCCCCCCCCCCCCCCCCCCCCCCCCCCCCCCCCCCCCCCCCCCCCCCCCCCCCACACCCCACTCCAGCTCACACGTCTCGCCGTTGCTCATGAAGAGACAGAAGAAGCCGGCCTCCGCGTCAATACCGAGCGAGACGTCCGGCAGACAAGGCACGCGGCAGCTGACAGATCCTAAGGGCATGTCGGCAAAGCCTCGGAAGTTCATCTGGTAGTACCTCATCTCGCCGGTGTGGTTCAGGCAATGGCAGGACTGGCCGCTAGGGGCCGTGTCGCAGCGGTGCAGGCTGGTGATGCACAGGGGGAAGAAGTACACGCTGTGTTTCTCCGTCCACACCACGCGCAGCTCGAAGACCACGTAGGCGGAGAGGGCGCAGTGGTCCAGTCGCAGGGCAGTCATGTTGACGGAGCAGGTGACGTTGTTCTCTTGGCCCACCACCAGCTGGGGGAAGGGGCAGGTGTAGCGGATGGCCATGGTTTGCAGCTGCACTGAAAACAGTGTTAAAGGGTGGGGGTGGGTGTGGGGGTGGTGGTGGAGGTGGGTGGTGGTGGGGGTGGTGGAGGAGGGTGGGGGTGCGGGGTGGTGGGGGTGGGGGTGCGGGGTGGGGTGGGGGGAAGTGAGGTTCCAGTTGACTTTTTGAAAAAAATATCCCCTAGAGTAAGGAAGGACAGACAACCAGAGAAGAAGAAGCAAAAAAAAAAAAAAAAAAAAAAAAAGCTGGGAATGACACAAGGGAGACATCACCCTTCCGCTCCCTTTCTCCCCCCCCTCCACCCCACCCCACCACCCTACTCTCCCTGTGTGTTTTTTATGTTTGTGTGGAGGTCAGCGTAAAGCTATCATCGTCATCATCAACGTCGTCATCATCATCAACGTCATCATCATCATTTTAATGGCACAAGCAGCAAATTATGTCTTCATTTCTTTCCTGTACAGAGAGACCTCCTGCAAAGAGAGGCAGCAGCGGAGCAAGTGCCAAGCAAGTCAGTGGCACGAAGTGAGCTGCCAGAATGAGTCATGCTTTCAGGAGCAGGAGTGTTCTTAAAAAAAAAAGGTAAAGGAGTCCCATAACCTATAAGGTCGTAGGGGAGCGAGGCGTCAGAGACCTCACTTCTCTAGGGCCAGCATATTGAGGGCGGCGCCCATCTCCTCTCCCTCGCTGCTTTACCTTCCCTGACCCTAATGAGGGCAGGTACCCATTTACAGCTGGGTGAACTGTACTGAAGCCAAGGCGCGCAAACGGTCACCCATCCAAGTGGTAACCACGCTCGACGCTGCTTAACTTGGCTGGGGGGAAAGCGAGTGCTCCGACCACTGAGCTATCCCGTCCCCTGAGTGTTCTTAGTATATTAGTTTAATCACAGGCATACATGTAATGTGTGGCAATTCATATTCTTGTGTGTGCTTTGTTCCAAGCATGTAACACGGTAAGATGGCTTTTATTTGACCTATTTGCCTTTCGTTGGAGAAAAAAAAGGTATTGAAGTTTTACTGTAAACTGGCAGGGTGCCACTAATGTTGCCATAGACCACAGGAACTTGGTTTTCCATTGCCTACGTAGCCCTTAGTTGGCAACAAAGGTTAGCTTACGCCGAGAAAAAGAACAAATCTGCCACTTTGTGTGTGCATAGAAGACACCTCAGTATGCTGGAAAGGGTGAAAGAAGTCGGTTTAAGTGCTGATCAAATTGTTGAAAGAGTCTGGAAGAGACCATCTCTGCTGACAAGACCGAACGCCTTGGTGGGGTCAATGACAGCAACATGAAGGTGCGTCTGCTGTTCTCTGCCCTGCTCCTAGAGTGGACAAAGGGAGAATACCATGGCTATTGTTGACCTTTCAGCTGGCAAAATGCACTGGGTTTCAGAATAGACACATTCTGATAGCTTCTGCAATCCGATCAAGATAAACCTTCTCTAAGACTTTGCCAGTGATGGTGAGAAGGGACGTGTCTCTGTAGCTATTACAGCTGCTCCTCTCTCTTGGCGTCTCTCATGTCTTGTGGCACAGCTAGCTCCTTCCTGCCAGCACTGACAGAGGACTTCATGCAGAGACTGCAGTAAGGCAGGCAGTCGTCTAGTGCTAGATTAGGACTGAGGGATTTCCATCACTGCCACGGGCCGTTACCCAAGGCCAAGCTGTCACCAGCCTTGCTGATCTCCTCCAAAGTTAGCTCCTCATCTACGGTTGTCAGGCACTTGACCACACCAAGGACTGAGGGTGCCAGGATGTACCCTCTACAGCAGAGGTCAGAGTAGTGATCCACCCATCTCTTCAGCTGAGGACCTTTATCTGTGATCATTTCCCCAGGAGAAGACTCGAGGGGAGTTGTTTTGCTCAGGGTAGGCCCTAGTGCCTTCTTGATTCCTTTGCGCACTTTCCTGATGTTTCCCGTTTGGGCGGTGGTCTGGATATTCTTGCCGAGCTCTGTCCGGTATTTGTTTTGCACAGTGCCAGGCAGTCTGCAAAGCCTTGCTCCTAGCAATCCTGAAAACATCTGTAGGTTCCTCTCCCTGGGTGTCTGTGTGTTCTTTGTGAGGGCAACCTGCTTGGCTTCCATGACAGAGGGGGTCATCTCCGTTGATCTGGCTCCGGACCAGTCGTGTGGTTTGGAGGACTTGAAGGTCGCCACAGTGGTGCAGTACGCAGTGTCCTACACACCCAGCTTCCCACTGTTCTGGGTCAGAGTCTCCAGGGCGCAAGGCGCCAAATACATGTTTAAAGTCCTTCGGATGAGACTATAAACCGAGGCCCGTGTGCGAACGCATGCAGAACATCTTGCGCACACGTTAAATCCTGTTCCGCTGTTCGAAAGAGTAGGCCATTGTGTGCCGGTTGAAACAGATGACAAAATTAAAAAAAAAAACCCGCATACACACGCATGAATAAAATTTTTAAAAAGTCGTCTGAGCGCTTTGATTTGTTGCTTTACAAGATTCAGCGCTATATAATTTCCATATATTATTATTATTATTATTAAAGGTCTGAGCAAACTGCACCATGAGGTATGCTTGAGACATCTTGATGACTCCCACTACAGTTCGGTTTGACGAATCTTGTCCTGAAGGTTTTCTTTGTCCTTGTCGAATTTTGGTGCTGCACCCCCCCCCCCCCCCCCCCACCCCCACGTAGAATGATTTGAATTGGAGCAGTGGGGAAAAGAATAGACCATGAGGGAAAGAAAAGCAGGCAAACTTGCAGGTGAGAGGAAACGGAACAGTTTCTAGGAATGCCCATCCTAATCTCGCAAAGCAAGAAACACTGCTACACAGATCCTCCACAGCTGGAGGTAACGTAGAATCTTAAAAAGGTCAAGGTCAAGGTGTCCCACAACCTATAAGGTCGTAGGGGAGCGAGGCGTCAGAGACCTCAACTTTTCTAGGGGCCAGCACATTGAGGGTGGCTCCCATCTCCTCTCCCTCGCTGCTTGACCTTCCCTGACCCTAAAGAGGGCAAGGTACCCATTTACAGCTGGGTGAACTGGGGGGAACTGTACTGAAGCCACGACGCGCAAACCGTCACCCACCCAACTGGTAACCACGCTCGATGCTGCTCAACCTTGGCTGGGGGGGGGGGGGGGGGGGGGGGAGCGAGTGCTCTGACCACTGAGCTATCCAGTCCCCACACACAGACTCTGCCACCAGGAACCTATACATCTTCCCCCGAGGCTGAACACAGAAGAAAACAGAATATGGAGGAGCCTAGGGAGCTCCATCTTCTCCTGGGCGATTTCCTCCCCACTCTTACGGGAAGCCAGACGGGGGGGGGGGGGGGGGAGGGGGGGGGTGCCCAATAGCCAACACTGGAACTGGAATCGCCACCCTTCTCTTTCCATCCTGAGACTGACCCTTCGTGATTGACCCTACCCCAGTCTGAGCCTTACTTCCTGACTGATCTTAACCCAGGACTACAGCCATCTACCCGCTGAGAACCTAGAATGTCCTCCTCCCACGAACATTTCATGAGAAACTGTACGAGAAGTCGTTCACCGAAATGCAAGCAAGCATGCACAGAAGAGGGAGGATAAACAATCCTTCTAACTTCAAGGCCGATCTTTTAAGTAGGATCGTACAAGCTGGACTTGGGTGTAAGGGACACACACAAAGAATTCTTACGCGCGCACACACACACACAGATACAAAGCCATATAGACAGACAGACAGACAGATATATACACAATAATGGGTGGAAATAAAACCCGAAACGAAGAAGAAAAGAAAGACAGAGAGAAACAGAAAGAAAGAACCCCTCCTCCCCCACCCACCCCCCGACAAAAAAAAAACGGAATGAAGGGGAGAAAGTGGGAAAGAAAGAAATAAAGAAAAAAAGAAAGAAAGAAGAAAGAAAGAAAGAAAGAAAGAAAAGAAAAAAAAAAAAAAAAAAGAAAGAAAGAAAGAGAAAGAAAAAGAAAAGAAAAGAAAGAAAGAAGAAAGAAAAGAAAAAATGAAAGAAAAAAAGAAAAGAAAAAAAAGAAGGAAATAAAAAGAAAGGAATATAGAAAGAAAGAAAGAAAAAAAAAAAAAAAAAAAAAAAGAAAAAAAGAAAAAAAAGAAAAAAAAAGAAAAGAAAAGAAAGAAAAGAAAGAAAGAAAGAAAGAAAAAGAAAAGAAAAGAAAGAAAAAAAAAGAAAGAAAGAAAAGAAAAGGAACAAAGAAAGAAAAAAAGAAAGAAAAAAAAGAGAAAGGAAGAAAAGAAGAAGAAAGGGAAGTGCCTGAAAGAATTGCTGGAAGTCTAAGCCACAGACAGAGCTCTTTGCTTCCTCTACCTACCTAGAGTGATGTCTGTACACGAAGAATCGTTGGCTGGTGGGATGATGGTATTCCTGATCCTGAACAGACGTTGGGGAAAGGGGTACCCACCCCCCCCCTGAGTCACTCACTTACTAGTTAAGTCAAGTCAAAACCACTTTCATTTCATCGTCCTATGAAGGGCAATTACAATACTGACAGGCACATTGATAGGCATCATCATCTCGAAAGACACAAAGAAAGCTACATGTCAGGTCAGTTGAAACATTGCAAGAGAACTTCAAAACAAAAAAAATATCACGAACACACGTACACACACACACACACACACACACACGCACGCACGCGCGCACACACACACACACACCAATGTAGGAATACAATGTTATCAAAACCATGACTAGAAAAGACATTATAAACTTATTTACGCTCGCACGTACGCACACAAGCACGTGCGCGCGAACATACACCAATGTATCAAGACAATGTTTTAAAGACCATTGACTGAAAAGACTTTTCTCATATCTATCTATCTATACATCTATCTATATATATATATATCTATGTATCTCTCTATCTATCTCTTTCTCTCTCTCTCTCTCTCTCTCTCTCTCTCTATATATATATATATATATATATATATATATATATAGAGAGAGAGAGAGAGAGAGAGAGAGAGAGAGAGAGAGAGAGAGAGAGATTTGTGTGTGTGTGTGTGTGTGTGTGTGTGTGTGTGTGTGTGTGTGTGTGTGTGTGTGTGTGTGTGTGTGTGTGTGTGTGTTCTTGCAGACTGACGGCAGTGGAGAAGTCCTGTGTGAGACAGACAGACAGACATACACCTGTGTCACTCACTTCACGGCATGACAGGAACGAGTATAGGGCCTGGTGCTTGCCTAAGGTCTCATGTCAAAAAGTGTCTGGGTATCTTAACTTAATATTGGAAGGTGGCAGGATGGGTAAGACGTTTGCCTGCCAACAAGTAAACCGTGAGGTTCTGGGTTCGATTCCCAGCCTCCTTGCCCTTTCTTCCCAGTTTGACAACAAAAAAATCGAACTGAATGTCAAAGTCCTTCGGATGAGACTATAAACCGAGGCCCCGTGTGCGAACGCATGCAGAACATCTTGCGCACACGTTTAATCCTGTTCCGCTTTTCGAAAGAGTAGGCCATTGTGTGCCGGTGGGAACAGATGACAAAATTTGACAAAACCGCATACACACGGGGACTGGATGCAAAAAGGAAGCACATGAGTGCTTATTCCATTATCCTCGATATTTAAAAAAAAATCTGAGCGCTTTGATTTGTTGCTTTACAAGATTCCGCGCTATATAAATTCCATATATCATTATTATTATTATTATTAACTGCGTAGATGGACTCAGGCCATACTTAGCATTTAGCAGTCATTAATACTAGCACGTTACTTGGCCTACATTTCAATGTTTTGTTGTTGTTGTTGTTGCTGCTGCTGGGCGTTTCCCAGCTTAACATTCTGGGGGGTCACCCAGAATATGTACTTTGACTCATCCCACCTGGGAATCAACTGTGAGAATGAAATTGCGCCCTAAATGAGGGGTTTGCGAGTATGTGTTTAAGTACCTTGCCAGAATATAGGCAGCCATACTCCAACCTCAGAGGATTTTTTTTTTTGCTCCTTTAACGGAGAGTGCAGGTCGTTATGTTAAGATCTTGTCATGGGCTGAAGGGAATCTCAACACAGCATTTTACAACAATAATTTTTAGTGCAGGCCTTTGCAATTAATTAATGGACACCAATAACTGACACAGCTTTGGGCCTGAGCCAGTGTTATGAGGTGAAACCCTATGTTATATATTATTGTCTTCATCCATGATAAGCTGTTGGCTTCTCGACTTGTACTTTCCACGAAAGGAGAGAGAGAGGGGGAAAAATCCTCTGAAGTCGGAGTATAGCTACCACTATAGCGAGGTACGGGATAGCTCAGTGGTCGGAGCACTCGCTTTCCTCCCAGCCAAGTTAAGCAGCGTCGAGCGTGGTTACCAGTTGGATGGGTGACCGTTTGCGCGCCTTGGCTTCAGTACAGTTCCCCCAGTTCACCCAGCTGTAAATGGGTACCTTGCCCTCTTTAGGGTCAGGGAAGGTAAAGCAGCGAGGGAAAAGGAGATGGGCGCCGCCCTCAATATGCTGGCCCTAGAGAAGTGAGGTCTCTGACGCCTCGCTCCCCTACGACCTTATAGGTTATGGGACTCCTTTACCTTTTACCTTATAGCGAGGTACCTGAAAAAACAGTCCGCTTCCCAACCGGTGTGTATTAATGGTTGTGGTCTCACGGTGATTCTCATGTGGGATGAGGGAGACAAAGAGTGCACGTTCTGTATGGGTGACCCCTTGGGGTCCTTAACTGCGGGCGCCCACAACACATATTTAAACATTATTTAAAAAAAAATTCTTTTATATCAATAATGGAATCAGCACTTATGTGTTTTACATCCAGTCCCCGTGTGTATGCGGTTTTGTAAATTCTGTCATCTGTTCCCACCGGCACACAATGGCCTACTCTTACGAAAAGCGGAACAGGATCTAACGTGCGCAAGGTGTTCTGCGTGCGTTCGCACACGTGGACCTCGGTTTAGAGTCTCATCCGAAGGACTTTTGGGGGAGAGTGGAATCTGCACTGATGTTAACTCCAGGGGGGAAAATATCCCCTTGAACGGGAATCGAACCCGGGTCGTCAGATTGCGAGCGCAATGTTCTAACCACTAGGCTATCCCGTCCTCGCATAGAAGAAAGGTGGCGTCTCGTAGCCTGTTAACAACAAAAGTGCTTTGTAAGAACAGCTCTGATCCTGCATCATAACATGGCACGCATACTATACTCTATGAAAGCGTCCCATAATAATATCACACCTGTCTAAGTTTCGGACACATAATCCCTTTCAACCTTGTCGTTCAGACAAGACTGCTGGAATCTGTTCATTTGGACCTGTCAGTGTGAACAGGACATATTTATTGGCTACACGAAAATATTGGAGATGTGTACAAGTTGAAGAGTGTTGCTATGTCCTAAATCCTTCAGTCACATACACAAGACAGACACACACACACACTAGTGCACGAGACATGAGACGGGAGAAGGCTAAGCCTGGTGGTTAGAGTGATGCACACTGCGCTCGTGATCTTCTGACCCCGGGTTCGAATCTCATTCAAGAGGAATTTTCCTCTGGAGTTGACACCCGTGCCGACTCCGCTTCCCCCCCAAAAGTCCTTCGGATGAGACTATAAGCCGAGATCCCGTGTGCGAACGCAACGCTGAACATCTTGCGCACATGTTAAAAACCCGTTCCGCTTTTCGGAAGAGTAGGCCACTGTGCGCGCGGTGGGGACGGATGACAAAATGGACAAAACTGCCTACACACAGGGACTGGATGTAAAACAACACATGAGTGCTTATTCCATTATCCTCGACATAAAAGAATTATTAAAAAAAAATTAAGGCTTGAAACGTAGAATTGAATCGGTAAGGGAAGCACGCTGTCCGTTTGAGACTAGTTTGGAATGATTGGGTTGAACCCAACACTTTACAGCCGTTTCAGACGTACGGTTAAGGCGACAGTTTGGAATGTTTGACCCTGACCTGTCCATCCTTACTGTCCGAGAGGCTTGTCTGTCGCGCGTGCATCTGTGCGTGTGTGAGGGTCTGTGACGGCGTACGTGCGTGCATGCGTACATAATAAGTCAATATGTCTTTTCTAGTCTTTTATTTTAAACATTGTACTCCTACATTGGTGTGTGTGTGTGTGTGTGTGTGTGTGTGTGTGTGTGTGTGTGTGTGTGTGTGTGCGCGCGCGCGCGCGCGTACGTGCGTGCGTGTGTGATATCTTTGATTTGAAGTTGTCTTGGAATGTTTGTGTCTTTCGAGAGAATGATACGTGCTGTCAGTATTGTAATTGCCCTTCATGGGATGTTTTAAGTATTTTCCACCTGACTTGGCTTGACTTGACTTGTCACCCCCCCCCCCTCCCCCTCTTTACTGACTGACTGATCTCTAACTCCTTGGAGAGTCATGGGGGCACTGCCCTAAGTATGTCAGGCAGTGTTATGTGGGCAAGCTGCTTTAGGCAGAACCCATCTTTCTCTAGGTAGCAGTGTGCGTGTCAGATAGGCTGGTGTCATTCATTCCATCAGGAATGATTGGCCAATTCTTTTACAAAAGGTGGACCAGTTTTCACAATAATCACAAGCTATTCTGTGTGCGTTTGCAGTGGCTACTCCCGTTTTATGCGTTCACTCAACAACAAAAATCTTTGAGAAGAGGAGAGTCAGCACAAGGCAGTCTGTGTGCATTTGCAATGGCTACCTCGTTTTATTAAAAAAAAGGTAAAGGAGTCCCATAACCTATAAGGTCGTAGGGGAGCGAGGCATCAGAGGCCTCACTTCTCTAGGGCCAGCATATTGAGGGCGGCGCCCATCTCCTCTCCCTCGCTGCTTTACCTTCCCTGACCCTAAAGAGGGCAAGGTACCCATTTACAGCTGGGTGAACTGGGGGAACTGTACTGAAGCCAAGGCGCGCAAACGGTCACCCATCCAACTGGTAACCACGCTCGACGCTGCTTAACTTGGCTGGGGGAAAGCGAGTGCTCCGACCACTGAGCTATCCCGTCCCCTACCAGATCACAAGTTAAACACACTTACCTACCTGTTCACATACCTATGTGCACATACCGTATATTGTAAGACGTTGATAATTCTTACATGTGTCTAGAGAAATATATCTTTTAACACGAAAGATCTTTTTCACGTCACTGTAAAATTTTAGAAACTGTTTCACCTATGTATTCCTAAAAGTGTGTGTGTGTGTGTGTGTGTGTGTGTGTGTGTGTGTGTGTGTGTGATATCTTCAGTTTAACGTCTATTCACATTTAGTGATTTTAGATGGGAAAAAAGTGTGTGTGTGTGTGTGTGTGTGCGCGCGTGCGTGCGCGTGTGTCTATGTGTGTGCTATCGACACACACACACACACACACTTATTGTATTGATAGAGGCTGTTAAAGCACATGCTTGTCTAATAATTTTTATTTTTATTTTGGGTCTAGACCTGACACTACTATCCTTTTGTGCTTCCCTTTTACTTGTTGTGTCTATAAAAAAAAAAGGACGACAAGGAAGAAATGCCCTAAGCTTTTGACAAAAAAACCATGCAAGTTGTATAGAAGTGATCATTATTGTTTTGGATTGCATTAATTAACGATAGTTGTGACTCTATAAGAAACGTGTCACTACGTACCATGGGAAGTACTTGTCGCAATGCAAGGAGCAGGACAGTTGTTTGCTTTGAAAGCTGCTATTCGGGATCAGCGACATCTCGTAGATAAAATACTTGCTCGCCCTCGCCGGTGAAATGCAGCTACAGTTACAACTGGAACAGCTGCCAGTCCGAGTTCCCGTGGGCAGACACTCAGGGAACGCCGTGGTACACATGGTTTCGGAAGAGACGACGTCTCCTGTGAATGACTGGATGCTGAAGGTTACAGGACCGGCGGTTTGACAGTAACCTTCGTAGAAGTGATTGTTGATCCGACAGGTGACGTAGATCATCTTGCCGTTCACCATCAGGCTGGGGCATATGGATGTCGTCCCTGTCAATGTAGCGATTAGAAAACCACCCTGAGACAATAGACAAGCCCCTGTTTCACAGCAGACAAAAAAGACCCTAACCTTGATACAATGTAGCCTAGAGTTCTCTGGTTTAGCAGACAAATAGACCCCCGACCTTGATACAATGTGCGAGTCCATGTTTTAGTAGACAAACAGACCCTAACCTTCATGCAATACACACATCCATGTTTAAGCAGACAAGTAGAAACCAACCTTTGATAAACTATTCAAGTTCATGTTTTAGTAGACAAATAGACCCTAACCTTCATACAATACACACATTTGAATCCATGTTTTAGTAGGTCAATCAACCCCAACCTTAGTACAGTATACAAATCGATGTTTTAGTAGACTAATAGATCCAACCCTTAATAAGATATACAAATCGATGTTTTAGTAGACAAAAATTTTTCTTAATTTATTCATTCTTTTATTTCGAGAACAATGGAATTAAGCAATCATGCATTGTTTTACATCTAGTTCCCGTGTGCATGCAGTTTTGTCAATTTTGTCATCCATTTCCATCAGCACACAATGACCTACTCTTTCAAAAAGCGGAACAGGTTTTAACGTGTGCGCAAGATGCTCCGCGTGCGTTTGCACACGGGACCTCGGTTTATAGTCTCATCCGAAGGACTTTTTGGGCGGAGTGGAGTCGGCATTGATGTTAACTCCAGAGGAAAGATCCTCTTGAATGGGAATCAAACTTGGGTCAGCAGATCACGAGCGCATCACGCTAATCACTACGCTATCCTGTCCCAAAACCAACCTTGATTACATAAAGAACATATTTTAGTAGATAAATAGACCCCAACCTTGATACAGTATAAAAGTCCATGTTTTAGTAGACAAATATAAACCAACCTTGATACAATATAAAGTCCATGTTTTAGTAGACAAATAAACTCCAACCTTGATACATTATACAAGTCTATTTTTAGTAGACAAACATAAACTAACCTTGATGCAATATACAAATCGATGTTTTAGCACACAAAGATAAACCAACATTGATACCTTATACAAGTCCATGTTTTAGGAGACAAATCTAAACCAACCTTGACACGATACACAGGTACATGTTTTGGTGCACCAATAGAAACCAAACTTGATACAACATACGGGTCCAAGTTTTAGAAGTCAAATACAAACCAAGCAGAATACAATGTACGAGTCCATGACTTAGTAGACAAATAGAAACAAACTTGATATAATAATACAAGTCCATGTTTTAGTAGACAAGCAGAAACCAACTTCGACACAATGTACAAGTCTATGTTATAGCAGATTAATACAAACCAACCTTGAAACAACATACAAGTCCATTTGTTTTCGTAGACAAAAAGAAACCAATCTTGATTGAAAGCTGTGATGGAGACCCAGTTTAAATATGAAGCTTTTACCATACACAAACCCTATATAATGACCAAGCACATTTACACATCCTTACAACCCCCTCCTCCCTTGCATACACACAAACACAAGTGTAGATTTTTACCAGCTCTCTCTCTCTCTCTCCCCTCCTCTCTCTCTCTCTTCTCTCTCTCTCTCTCTCTCTGTCAAATTAAGGAAAACTAAAGAACAGGAATTTGAACTGAATATATTGGATAAACTGAAAATTCTCTTAACGACGCCAAAACATTTTGGTCTATAATTAGGTCTGTGAATCGAAAGGCTCTTGTATATAATAACATATATATTCAAGAATGGTATGTTCACTTCTTACACGTTTTTAACAGCTCGGATGATATTGTAAACACAGATGATATATATGAACGAAGAAGATGATGAATCGAACCATTGTAAATGATCCTATCAAGAAAATGAAGTTATTGCCGTATCCAGCATTTAAAAAACAAGAAAAAGTGCTGGTCTAGACAAAATAATAGGCGAAATGCCTAAAAATGCCAACACAATTGTTATTTCCCTTCCTAACTCAACTCTTCAACGAGTTTTTGAAAGAGGTGCTTTTCCCTTTGGAGTGGCCAAGTCTATAATTATTCCTATTTTACAAAAAGGTGACAGCACTAAAACAACACAATTATGTGGAGTACCCTCACTAGCATCGTCAGCAAAATATATACTTATATTTTTGAATAAAAAGGTTAACTAGATGGGCTTGAAGAGAATGAAAAACTGCTTGAAGAAACAACAGGATTTTCGAGCAATTAAGTACAAGACTTACTGACATATATACACCCTATACTCTATTGTTCAAAAATACTTGCAATCAAATAAAAAACTATTTGGTTGCATTGTCGATTTACGTAGGCGTTTCGATTCTGTTAATCGAAATATCTTAAGGACATGTTCTGCGTAAAAATGGAATAAACGTAAATTAATATGGCACTAAGGATGATATAAATCAGTAATACATGTGTACCGCAGGATATGCTTATTCGGAATATTTCGAATGCCAAAGGGGGGGGGAAAAGGGTGAAGCAGGGCTATATTAAGTCCACAATTATTTTCTTTTTGTAAACGAATTAGCCGTTGTAATTAACAAAAAAAGGAAACATGTATTCAGTTTATCTCAGGATCAATGGAGGTATTTTTACAAACTATTTGCCGATGAATATTCTCTTGTCCTGACACGGTACTAGTTTACGAAACCAACTAGATATATTAATAGAAGAGGCAGATCGCCTAGATTTATCAGTCAATATGGAAAAAACGAACATCATGATTTTTTAGAATGGTGGACATTTATCAGTGCGTGAAAAAATGGTTTTATGTAAATGCTGAAGTCAAAGGTCTGAATTCTTATAAGTACCATAGGATGACATTTTCAACGAAAGCTAAGTTTTTGAATGTGCATGGCGTGATGTGCAGGAAAGGAAAAAAGGTTGTAATCGAAATCTTAAAAACGTTACGAAAGCTAATTCAGTAATTGTTCTTATTTTGGAAAATTGTTTCATGTTTCAAATAGAACATACTTACATATTCATCTGAAATATGGGGATCTTACTGTTAATCCCACAAATAGAAAAAAATACATACATATGCTATCAAACGTTCTTAAATGTTCCCAATCCATTTCGTCAAATAACTGTACTAAATGGAGAAAACGGGAAGATATCCTTAAACATCAGAACGTCTGTTAAGTGTATTAAGTACTGGCTAATACTACTGAACCATCCAGGACACGTTTAATGTCGTCAGTCTTATGACAAGTGGTTATACAATGGAGCTGGTAAGAAGAATTGGGCATATCAAGTTAAAAAGTTTTTATCAGAACAGTGGTTTTGGAATCGTGTGGTTGTCTCATGAAGTAGGTAGCGAGCAAATGGGTTTATTTCTGAAATGAAAGACTCATTTGTTTCATTAAAACAAAATGGCAACCGGACAGGAAAGTAAAAGATAAATCCTGGCTTGTTTTTTTTTCGTTAATGTGCTTTTCCAAGCTGAAAAGTATCTCGGAATAGTCACAGACAAATGGCATCGACTAAATTTATGCAAGATCGACTAAGAACACTCGCTTCAATTCAAACAAAAGATGGTTCAACCTGAGACCGTCCACACAGTTCCCATGCCTATGTTGGTCATAATTCTTGATGATGAAGTGCAATTCCTGTTTCATTGTCAATCATATGTTTCCATACGTGAAAACTGGGTGTTCTCAATCTAGAAGCTTTCGAAGGCAAGATATTTTTTCTATCTTATCGTCCGATTGATGATATTGTGATCAAATCGGTTGCAAAGTTTCTTGCTGACGCACTGAAATTAAGACAATTACAGCAAAGTCCAATTAGCTAACATTTGTGACTAAACTAAAGTAACATTTATATATGTAAACCTCCAGCATTTTGTTAAACACTAAAGAAACATTTATAATTACGACTGTATCTCCAGCAAGAATATGTTTTGAAATTTTCACATACAATGTCAATGAATGGACTAATAAAACATCTAAGAATGTTCTTTTCATTAATTTAGTTATGCTTATGTGGTTCCCTATTGTTCATTCTTGTTATTACTTTGAGTTCTTTTGAAACTGAGTTTACGTCAGAGCTTAAAGTCCGTATCCGTTCATAAGAGCTCATTTTTGGTTTTTTGGTTCATTACGTTAAAATGCATCAATGTGATTTTCTTTTTATTTGTATTTACAAAAGAAGTCGTGTATAACCCCCCTTATCCAATAGGCCACTTTGGGCAAGACAATAAATTGGTCAAACGTCAAAAGCGTCTCTCTCTCGTCTCTCTCTCTCATATCTCTCCTCTCATCGTCTCTCTCTCTCTCTCCTCTCTCCTTCCCTCTCTCTCTGGGGGGCCTCCTTTGGAAAAAAAAAAAAAAAAAAAAAAACAACATTTCAGCAAGACATAATATTTTTTTTTATTTTTGTCAGGCTAATTAAGCCAACTTTGCTTGTTTATTAATTATTGATCTCGAAAAGTAACCCTGCAATAAGTACAGTTTAAGTACAGGTTGGCAGTAACAGTGATGGCAGTGGAAGAGAACACACTCAGTTTTTTTTCGCCTGTCCTCCTCCTTCCCAGGCTTACTGGCTTGCCTTTGTTTTTTACTGAAAAGAGCAAAGGATGTCAAATACAGCCTAGCCCTGTTGAAAATGCAAACGTTCATCAATTTTCATGGATGGCGATTTCCCACATATGCAGGGTATGAACTCAATGCAGCCAGCCTTTGCAACAGATGAATGACGAGTTCAACATCCTGCATCAAAAGTATACAGCATTTTGCTGAAGAAAACAGTGAACTCAATAGCAAATTCAAAGAGAAAGAGAAGACCTTCAAGACTTCAGGAGGAAGACCTCCATCCTTCCACTCGCTTGCAGAAACTAACTGATCAAGACAGGATTCCACAGAAATGACACCAAACGCTGCACCTCAAGTTTTTTGGAAGTTCCCTGAACATCGGCGAAGCCTGTATTTCGTCTGTGCAGAACAGATCGTAACATCCTCAAGTGAAAACTCAGTGGCAAGAACCCATGGGAGCTGAACGATAAGCATGCCATCCAAATAGGGTGATCCTGCCGGCCAGTTCCGTGATGGGCCCACAGCCCGTTGTGCCCTGTTTCTCATTGTGGACAGATGAGCTGCCTGTCTCACCAACAGCAAGCTAAGAGATGAGCTAGGACGTGATATAATAATAATATAATAATAATAATACAAAAGATAAATGGAATTTAAATAGGCGCTGTATCTTGCACAGACAAAATCTAAGCGCTTGCACTCAACTCATTCTTACACAGATCCATGCAACCAATAGCAAATTAAAGTTCTTACAAGTCCACATGCACGACCACACACAACACCACACACTACACACAACACAACAACACACTTTACACACAAGAATATAGCGTTATACATTTGTGGAAGGATGATGGACTTTTATGGCTGTTTGAAAAGCTGGATAGCTATGAAATGAAAAAGGAGAGAAAATTCTTATTTGAAACAAATATGTCTTTGAGGCAGATCTAAAAGTGTCACAGGAAAAAGAAATGTCCTTTGGCGAAGAGAGATAGGGAGGCCATTCCAAATCGTAATGGACCAGAAACAGAGAAAGAGCGACGCCAACAGTGGACTGGTGAATACTAGGGTGTTTGTAAACACAAGGAATCTGCAGCAGAGCGAAGGGAACAAGAAGGGGTGTACAGGCGGAGACATTCACAGAGATAGGAGGGTGCGGTTTTGTGGAGACATTTGTAACAGAGTACTGATCTTATAGTTTATTCTTTGTGGCACAGGCAACCAGTAGAGGGATCGCAAGAGAGGGGTAATGTGCTTAGATTTTTTCTTTCTGAGGACTAGTCGAGCTGCAGAGTTTTGAATACCAGCCAAAAGAGAATTGCAAAAATCCAGACGTGAAAGAATGAGAGATGCCACGAGTTTTGATGTTGCGTCTGTAGACAGGTACTTTCGAATTGCACTAATACGCCGTAATTGATAGAAGCAGGACTGGTAGGTCTGGGTAATGAATTTTTGCATAGAGAGTGTGTTGTTGATAATGACCCCTAGATACTTTACACCAGTAGATAGAGGGGCTGATGCATTGCCGAATTCTATTGAAGCTGTTGTAATGGAAGAGAGTTTGGTTTTGGTCCCTACAAGCATGGCTTCAGTTTTATCAGCGTTTAGTTGTAACTTGTTCTCTATCATCCAGTTTTGGATATCTTGAAAGCAGTAGGCCATATTTGTCAAGAGAGAAGGCAGATTTTTAGGAGTGTCACTGCTTAGAATCTGAGAGTCATCTGCATAAAAGTGACGGTTGATCTGATGACAGTTAATTATATGTGACAGTAAAGCAGTGTAGAGGGTGAAAATAAGAGGGTCCAGAACCGATCCTTGTGGGACTTCACATTCCAGTCTGGCAGGTACTGATTGAATCTTGTTTACTGTGTCTGGAATCGGTCAGTAAGGTATGAGCTAAACCAGGTGAGGGCTGTACCAGTAACACCAACGTTTCTTAAAGACGGGAGAGAAGAATAGAGTGGTCAATAGTGTCGAAGGCTGCAGATAAGTCGAGTAGAGTGAAAAGGGAGATTTTCCCTGAGTCAGAAGCAAGTAGAAACGTGTTTAAGGTGTGGATGAGGGTGGTTTCAGTGCTGTGGTTGGCGCGATAGGCAGACTGAAACACAGGAAGAAGACTGTTGGAGAGAAGGTGGTTGTTGAGCAGTTTCAGAACTACTCTTTCAAGGACTTTAGAGATAAAAGGAAGGTTGGAAACAGGTCTGTAATTCTTCAGAATGTTAGGGTAAAGGTCAGGCTTTTTGAGTAGTAGTGTGACTATAGCAGTTTTGAGAGCTGAAGAAACATTTTCAGAAACAAGAGATGAGTTTGCTATCTTTGTGATAGTGGGTATAAGCTGTGGCAGGCACTGTGCGAAAAGAGAAGCATGATTTTATAGTCATTTCTTTCAGAATTGTCGCGATTTCTTTCTCGCTTGCTGGATGGAAGAAAAGGAGGGGAGTGCCAGAAAATTGAGGATCAGAGATTGCAGGCTGGAAAGGAATCCGATCCAAGCTAGAGCGAATGTTGTGGATTTTGTCAGAAAAGAATGCAGAAAATATAAAAATTCAGAGTGGTTGTGGATAGAAGGCAAAGGGCTAGCCGTCGCAGATCCCAAATGAGTGGATGTGAGGGAAAAGAGAGATTTCATAGACGTGGCATCAAGAACTTGAGAAGAGTAATACTTTGTTTTTGCTGAATGGATTAAAAATACCTCCCTCCTCACTCTTCTGGACTTATCTGCAGCCTTCGACACTATAGATCACTCAATTCTTCTTTGTCGCCTCCAAAATACGTTTGATATTAATGGCACAGCCCTTACATGGTCTACTTCATACCTCAAAGACCGATTCCAGAAAGTTTGTTGTAAAATTATAAACAAAAGTCAATACAAATTGTCAAAATGGAATGTCGAATCCCACAAGGATCATCCTGGGCCCTGTTCTCTTTACTCTCTACACTGCTCCACTCTCGCATATAATAAACAACCACCATATTGATCATCATTTCTATGCTGATGATACTCAGCTTCAGTGCAGTGATACTGTTGAAAACTTACCTTCCATCTTGATAAATATGTCCAACTGCCCTCAAGACATTAAAAACTGGATGACTCAGAACAAATTACAACTTAATGCCAATAAAAATGAAGCCATGCTTATAGGGACCGAACATAAACCTTCCTCCATCACAACAACTTCAATAGAATTCGGCAATACATCAGTTCCTTTGTCCAACTCTGTGAAGTATTTAGGAGTAGTTCTTAACAACACACTCTATGAAAAAATTCATCACCTAGACCTGCCAGTCTTGCTACTATCAATTGTGGCGCATAAGCGCAATTCGTAAGTATCTGTCCACTGATGCAACTTCCAAGCTCCGTCACATCTCTCATTCTTTCACGTTTAGACTACTGAATTTAATTCTCTTTTGGTTGGCCTACCAGCATCATCTATCCACTCTCTTCAACGCATACAAAACTCTGCAGCTCGAATGGTCCTAAGAAAGAAAAAATCTGAACACATCACTCCTCTTCTGCGATCTCTTCACTGGCTGCCTGTCTCACAAAGACTGAAGTATAAGATCAATACCCTCTGTTTCAAATGTATCCACAAATCTGCACCCTCTTATCTTTGTAACTGTCTTCACCTGTACATTCCATCCTATTCCCTTCATTCAGCTGCAGATACTTTGTGCTTTCGAACACCCAGATTCAAACAAACAACTGTTGGCCGTCGCTCTTTCTCTGTTTCTGGTCCATCCACCTGAAATGACCTCTCTCTTTCACTTCGCCAAAAGCCTTCATTTGATACCTTCAAATCCAGCCTCAAAACACACTTTTTTCCTACCAATGACTTTCCCCTCATATCCGTCCCTACTTTTCGACAGCATCCTTCATCTCCTAAGTGTGTTTGAGAGTCTGTGTGTGTGTGTGTGTGTGTGTGTGTGTGTGTGTGTGTGTGTGTGTGTGTGTGTGTGTGTGTGAGTGTGTGTGTGTGTGTGTGTGTGTGTGTGTGTGTGTGTATGTGTGTGTGTGTGTATGTGTGTGTGTGTGCGTGAGTGTTTGTGTGTGTGTGTTTGCGTGCATGCGTGCGTGCGTATGTGCGCGCGCGCGCATGGATTTGAAATATGTTGTTCATTATGTTTAAGGAGAGTTGCATGCGTGTAAATGATTTGAGTGGAAGCGCTTCGATTTGTTTGTTTTTACTAGATTCAGCGCTATATAAATTCCATATATTATTGTTATTATTATTATTATTATTATTATCATTATTATTATATAAAAAAAGTCTCAAGTGTGACTGAATCTTTAAAAAAAATCTATTGAGCCTTTATTTCCTGGATAAAAAGTACTTGGGGATTGAAAACAACGTAAACAATGCACTTAATTCAGTTTATAATCCACACCTAGAAGAAACTGACATGGAACTGTGTCTAAACTACATTAAACTAAAACAATTCGTTTTGATTTACAATGTTTTGAAAAGAACTACTGGTAAAGCTGTCTTTGTTCTGACAGACACCACAACACTTACTTGTATTAAACATATTGGTACAATCCATTTCACAATGATGTGGTGATACTACATGGACTATTGTCAGGAATATACAGCTTTCTTCTGTATACATTCCAGAGAAGAATGTTACAACATAGGAGAAATCTACAGATAAATATGGATGCAGAATGGCAAATGAAATTTGGAAGAACGTTGTATCTCATGATAATCTATATCCAAGATAGGTGTTCAGATTTGTTCTTTTCAGCCAAAAAAGACATTGTTAGAATTGAGCAAATTTATATTCAAGAGTTAAGTTGCACAAAATGGTTGACACAGTTATATTTCTATCATATGCAGTGTTTACTATGCTTTATAAAATTAATGGAAATTGCTCACGTTGCAATTACTCTCTCCATGAAATCTTTCTTTACCCAAAATGGATGACTAACTTTGTGCTTTTTGTATTATAAATTTCGTGATATTTGGTAGTATATTACACCAACTTCTATATAATCTTATTATATCAGAATTCAGTGTTTGAGAAGGAAACTATTCAGCAAACATGCTTGTTTAGTGTTAGCTCTACACAGCTGAGCAATGCACAGCAAACGAGTTGAACACTTAATTATGATGTCTGATCCCCTTGGTACATTTTTTGAGTGCACGTCCTGCAATTTTACAACTGATTCATACCAGTGTGTGTGTGTGTGTGTTTGTGAGTTGGTGGGGGTGGGGAGGGGGGAGGTGTCAAGCAGAGTGTAAGAGAAAAAGCAAAATGATGTTTCTCTCCTTTTTTCTCCAGGCATTAACTGAAACAACGTGGCATGACGTAGAGCTAGACAAGGTCTTCTTCTTATTAAGCACTGTGGGTGCTGGCTGCTTACTTGACCTTGGCCATAGAAACAACAACCATGCGCACAATTGGTTACTGTCAGATCACAAAGATGATGCTCTGATCACCTGAGAGCTGAACGCTTTAACTAAGGGATAACTAACTGATCAACCTCACAACCATATTACAGACATGATGCTATGATCCCTTTAACTAAGAACCAACTGATCCACCTCATTGTCAAAACATGAAAACGGCAACAAGAACCACTTACCAAAAAAATCCATTTCGCGGCAGGTCGTTCTCGCTTCAAAAGTCATGTCGTGAGAATGTTCTGTAGAACAAGGGGTGTGGCAGGACACAGTGGAACCGGTGGGTATGCTTTTGCCACCAATCAGTATGTAGCTGTAGATATGCAAGTCTGCTACGGTGCCCACGCACATACACATGTGGGTATCATCAGGGCTGCACTCACCTAGAGGCGCTGTGCATAGCGTGATGGAACCTCCACCGGGAAAGGAAAGCTTCATCCACATGCTGTTATCGTATGTGACACAACGATGATTCCGTGTAGTGGTCATGTTGATGGAGCATGTAATCTTATTTGGTCCAATCTCCCAAGAAGGACAGTTAACACTTATAGCTGATGAATGTGGAGAATCTGAAAGCAGAAATTCAGGTTCATACGTTATTCCCTATTGATTTCCCTTGCAGGTACCTTTTCCAGCCTAGGCATTTAAGCAGCAGACGGGTAACCTATGATCTTTGGCACTGAATGCTGTCATTGCTTGCCTGTCTATGTAAGGGATTCTTTCGCGAAGCCAGCACCAGTTTTGGCTTCCTTCTCCCGTAAGTCCTTCAGTGAGACTGTACACAAAAGTCCCATGTACAAAACCATGCCAGCCTTGCGTATATATTAAAAGTAACTCTTTTTCATGCAGTTGGAATTTTGAACTTTTGAGCTCAGTATCTGTAGAGGTTTTTAAAAAATCTGAAAATAACAAGAAGACACATGATATTTACATTAAAGATTTCGAGACATCATAAGAAAATTGCCCAGTCAGCAAAGTGTTCCGTTTTAAAGCTTCACCTCCAAATAAAATTCTTTTCTGGCCAGAGTGAAATTAGTTCTTTTTTTACAAGTGTGTGACCACGTCTGGTTACAAATGCACATAGTTAAAGTCCACACTATGAATAGCTGTTTCCCTAAAGAAATTGAGTTATCCGCAGAGAATTGAAATGTTTTGTTGACAGATTCTTCACTACAAACAAACCAATACCAATAATTTTTTTCAGCATTCCCAAAAGTTCATGACCACTAATACATAGCTTATAAAAATTCACTGAAAAATAATGGAAAAAACAAAACCTTGAAATTTAGATGCAGCGTCAGAATTAGAGTTAAAAGCAAGAGCTGTTTCAAAGTTGCTACATCTATTCAATTTAACATCTTTTCACAATCAGTGAAATTATAAACCTCTATGAAACTGTTTGTAGTTCTCAGACTGGGGACAGGACCTCTTCCATAATTTATGACAAAACAAAAATGAACAGTTTTGAAAAACTGAACAGTGTGGGCTGCTTACTCTTCTCTGCAGGCTGCAAGACACTAAGTTCCACACCTGCTTTTTTCATAAATGGTGTGTGTTGTCCCAAATCTGGTCTGTGCTACTAAATAACTTCCCTTCCTTTCCTTGTTCAAAAAAAACTTTACTCCCCTTCATGCTTGAATTTCTTGAAAAGTTATTCCTAAAAAATTCTTAGTTCTAAGTAAAATGACATTAAAATCTAACATCATTAACCCCAAGTTTCATGCACTGTTGTGTTAATAAGTAAATGTAGTGAATAATTGTTGCAGTTTAAACATATCAACATATTCATTACATTGTTGGTGACTTAGTTATCAAAACAGGTTAAGACAAACAATTGTGTCAAGAAATAAACAAACATGCATGCTTAACTTTTCATGGAAAAGTAATGAAACATGCCTGTACTTTACAAGATTCAGCGCTATATAAATTCCATACATTATTATTATTATTATTAATACTGCCTTAACAAAGTCCACAAGACCTATTTCGCTTAAAACTATGAAGAGTTATCAGTGTCCCACGCAGACGTCTTACTGACTTCCTCACCTCCCTCAAGTGCAATGAAGCCATTTACATCTTAATGACTTCCCCATGGCTCTTTTGGGACTCAGGAGGTCTTCCCTTGACAAGCGCTGACCAGGACATTGATGAACAGTAATCGCATAGAATCATGAACTCAGAGATGGGATTATTTAGGACGTTAGGGGGTGTACTGTTTATGCAGACCATCTACATCCAGGTATTCCAGGCCATGGAACCAAAGGGAATAAACCCAATCTGGTTTTCAAGCTTCTGGAAATCTAGGTCTAGTGAAACTGGCATACCAGGCAGTGGAAACAAAAGAGTTAATGTTTTTGTCATAGGTGGTAAATGGGGCCAATACTGCTTTGGCACTATAGACTCCATCCTACCTCCACCTAGTGCCAAATGGATAAAGCTAACAGGAAAAAGGTTATCATAAGAAGGCAATGGCAAACCACTAATGTCAATCTTTTTACCAAAAACTCTACAAATGTTGCAGGGGATAAGGCAAGAAAGTTATATATAGGACTGCTCCTCTGTGGATCTGATAGGACTGAGGTAGGAGGATCCATGACTGGAGAAAACAGCTGTGATGATGATACTTACGTATTCAACAGAGGCTGTCAGAGTCATGAAGAGGGTCCTTAGAAAACAACTTTAATGGAAAGAGCTGCAGAAAAACTGCAAATATAAGGAGAAAAAGGACAATGAAACTAAAGAAGAAAGAATTATCATTGGGAACATGGAATGTGCAGACCATGTAAGATGAAGGCCACATTGACCTAGAAAAGTTAGATTTATTGCTCAATGGAAACGGCTTCAAGACAATCATTCTTGGCCTGTGTAAAACGAGATGGAGCAGGGAAAATAAATACTAAAGAGGAGACTACATACTAGTTTCAGTGCAAACTCAAGAGTAGGGTCACATGGTGTAGCTGTCAATATATTAGACAGGCACAATTCAGCTTGCTGAAAAGGCACAACAATATCAGCGACAAAGTGCATGATCAAACTTTCTGCAAAGCAAGCCCCCATCAATATTATTCAGGTATATGCTCCAACATCAAACAGTTCACAAGAAGACATAGAACTAACTTATAAAGGCCTACAGACAACTAAGGACAAAATGCCCAGCATGGAAATCTGCATAAAGTAGATTAAGGGAATGGCACTGAGTGTGACGTTGGGCCTTCAGACCACGGCTCAAGAAATGACAGAGGAGATATGCTTCCTTGTGCCAAGTATACAATTTAATCATTACAAACACTTTTAAGCACCCCAACAAAAGGAGATATACATGGATGTCACACATCTGAATCACTTTCCTGCCGATTTTTAGTTTTTTTTTAAAAGTCATGGTTAGGAGACAGCTCACAAAAAAATCTGCTGCACAGGTATTTCATTTCTTACATGAATTGTAGTTTTTTGTGTCTTGTGTTACTCCTAAAAAAGAAGTAGATTCAGTGTTGCAAGCTAGGGCTATGCATTTGTCAGATACAAGGAGTTAGTCCAGAGAAAGACAGACCACCAATACCCTAAACTGCCAGCATTACTGAGGTCAGTAGCACTACAGAAGATTGTAGAACTTAGCAGAGACAGAGTCCTACGCAACCAAAAAGCCAGGGTGACTCTCAACAATCACCACATAAAAATGCTGATAGACACGGAGTTCCACAGGGAGGTGTGTTCTCCAAAACTCTTTTCTTGATTTTCATCAGTGACCTACTGCCTAAACTGCCAAGAGGAGTCAAAGCAGCCCTCTATGCTGATGACCTCGTGATGTGGTGCACTGAAGACTATGCTACTTTTACAGCACATCAACTACAGATGGCACTTGATAGGCCTGCAGCCTGGGCTGGAGATTGATGTGTAAAGATCAATGAAGAAAAGTCATCCACAACCCTGTTCACCCTCTCACCATAACAGAAACTACACTCTGTCAAACTGGGGATTATAAAGCTCAAGAATGACAATGAGGCAACTTATCTTGGTGTCACTTTTGACAAACGCTTGACATGGAGACCACACATTGAAAAAGCTGAAGGAAAGGCAAGACAGAAATTGGCCATTCTGCGGAAGCTAGTGGGAACCAAGTGGGGTGCCAATGAGAGGATTCTCAAGGTAGTATGTACAGAAACTGTAAGGCCCCATTTGAAATACGCTGCTACAGCTTGGGCAACTGCAAAAGAATCCCAATAGAAAGTTCTGAATAAAGTACAGAATCAAGCTCTGCGGCTCATCTCAGTTCAGTATATGGCTGTAAAAGGAACTCGGTGTGACACGTGTAAGAAGGCACTTACTCTGGCTATGGCAATAGACTACTGTCCAGGACAAGCATGGAATATTGGATTCATGTCCAGACAGACAGATCAGCTACAGATGCTGTTTTCAATGTAGGAGCAGGAGTGCTGATCAAGAACCCATCTGTAGATGTAGAAACAGCAAACATCCCAACAGGGACACACTGCACTAACTACCATGCAAAAATCCAAGCCCTGAAACAATCTGCCGCCATGGTCAGACATGCCAAAGATGAATGCCAGCAAGTGGTTTTCTTCACCAATGCCCTGTCAGTCCTACACGCTTTGTCTGCAGAAAAAGAAATAGAACTCAAAAAGGAACTACAGCTCCTTACACAAAACAAACGTGTAACGCTTCAATGGATCCCTACCCAGTGTGGTATACCTGGCAACAAACAGGCTGGTGAACTTGCAAAATAGGGAGCACAGAAAGAACAGTGCAAAGGCAGCCTCACTTTCCAAGAAAAGAAGACAATAATCAAATCAATGGCCCGACCCAGAGTAGAGAAGAACAACAACCACTATCTCAAAAGAGAAGAACAAGTCATAATTCTAAGACTCTGCACTGGGCACAACAGGCTAAATCACCACATATCCACAAAGCTGAAACTACTTCCCTCTCCCTTGTGTGCATGTGGTAAAGAAAACCAGAATGGCAAGCACATCCTTCAGAGGTGACACACTATTCAGCGACCTGAGGATAATTGTGTGGCTATCGGAGATGGCCCTGCAAACTAAGCTGTACAGCCCACAAGAGGAGCTGGAAAGAACTTGCCCCTTTGTCTAACCCATGTCCTATCACCCTGATAAAGTATACGACCTGTGTGAGTGTGTGTGTGTGTGTGTGTGTGTGCTTTTGAAAAACATTTAACTATTGAAATTTTATTTCATAGATTTTGTCTGCAGCGCACCATGTTTGTACTATTTGTTTAAACTATTGATTATTTATCATTGATTGCATGACTGTGTCAGATTAGGTTGAATGCATGCGCTTTGATTGATTTGTCTTGCAAGATATAGCGCTATATAAGTTCCATTTATTATTATAATTATTATCATTATTATTATTTATCCAAAACACATGTGACGGTGTAAAAAGTAAATGAGAGAAAAAGAGCAGAGACAAAGGAATATGGTGAACCCTGATGGTACTGCATAGAGCTCCTATTGACCACAGCGGCAATGGAGACAATTGAGTTGAGTTAGGTTATAGGAAAATGCTAGACAGTATTGTAGTGAAATGATAGTTGAAAGTGTTATTATCATGAATTAAACATTTCAAACTGTGGGGGTTTTGTTGGGGGAGGGGGGGAGGGCGCTGAGGAGAGCTGAAAGGAAAATTGTTGAAAGAATTAATTAATTGGCCCTGAGAACGTTTGTTACTAGTTACATCTGTTGGTGGGGTATGGGTGTGAGCAAGTATGTCCAAAACACACACACACACACACTCACACACACACACTTAAAATTACACTCTCTGCATCTATCAGGCCCATACAGGACAGTTATAAACATGATTATCATCCAAAACTAGATCAAGGAAAGGGCATGAGGGCATTGGTTAACTTTGCTGTCCAATCTTGGGCCAGTGTTTGGTAAGCTATACACAGGGGTATGGCAGGGAAAGAAAAAAGTGCTAAATCTTTATTTTCTATCAAAGATTTTTACTCCTTTAACAACTTTGGGTCATTTGGTTAAGCACAGTCTCTCACCAATCTTGATTTGTCTTCACTGCCAGTCACACGTTCTACATATTTAATGCCCAACAAGGAAGATATTCAGTGAGACTGGTCTCTTAATTCATAAACAAATAACAGTACAGATACAAATCTACATTACTGTGCATTTAAAATTGCTCCCCCGCCTTTGTTGTTCTATAACACGGCAAAAGCATGTAAGCATACCTTGAAAAATAGTACACTATAAGTGACCCACCTCCTAAGATTAACCTAAAAAAACTGCAGTCATTTAGACAATAAGATTTTCCAACTGTGGTGTATTGTCCTCACTTGTTAAACACAATATAAAGTTGTTTGGGGGTTTATCACTTTTGTTTAGCTCAACATCCCTGAAGTCGGAATGTGGCTACCTTAACGGTGTGTAAGAATAGACGCATATGCAGAATATCACCCTTGGTGAACCCCTTAGCTCTAGCAGAGGAAAGAAGCACAAACCAAACAAACTCAGCTCAACGTTATATCTACCAACAGTTATGCAACCATGTTTTCATTAAACCAGGTCTAAATGTCATAAACCTTTGCTTCTCTAACTAAAAGCTACAACAATCACCAAAATTACTTTTAAAAAAAAGTACTTATGTATACAATTCTATTCAATAGGCGTAAGCAGAGGAGATTTGTTTTGATAAGTAAGCCACACACTCTATCCTGGAGTAGTTGACACACTAAGGAGCAAAAGACCACCATTTTTTGTGTGTGTGTCTCAGCTATAATTCCAAAGTTCACCATCTCATCTGCTCCCATTATCCCCTCTGGGGTTGTAGGGGCACTGCAAAGACAAATGTTGCACCAGTTGAGTCCATTTGCTGCGTTGGGGTAAGTGCCTGGGTTGTGGAGAAGCTCTTCCCGGTTCATTCAATGTTGTCTGCCCATTTCTTCTTCGGCCTACCTTGCCTTCTCTGCCCCTGCACTGTTCCTTGCATATGGTCTTCGGGAGTCCATCTGATCTTGTCACATGTCCATACCATCTGAGCATCCTTTTCTTCACTGTGGTCAGCAGGTCTTCGAGGTGTTTTACTTGTTGGGTGATGGTTTGTCGGACTTCTTTGTTGGTATTGTGGTCCATGTATGAAACACCAAGGAGTCTTTAGAGGCATCTCATCTCCAAAGCCCAGATCCTCTTCTGTAGATCTGCATTCAATGTCCAGAATTCGCATGCATACAAGTATGTTGAGATAACCAATGCACACAGTAACTTGACCATTAATTCAATTTTATTTTATTCTTTTATATCAAGGATAATGGAATAAGCACGTATGTGCTTTTTTACATCCAGTCCCCGTGTGTATGTGGTTTTGTAAATTCTGTCATCTGTTCCCACTGGCACACAATGGCCTACACTTGCAAACAGCGGAACAGGATTTAAGGTGTGCGCAAGAAGGTCTGTGTGCCTTCGCACAAGGGGCCTGGGTTTATAGTCTCATCTGAAAGACTTTTGGGGAGAGTGGAGTCGGTACTGAAGTTAACTCCAGGGTAAAATGAGAGCAACGTTTCAGTCTTTCCAGATGGTCTTAAGCTTCACCATTGCTGGTACTGTTTGTGCAGCTCTTGCGAGGATTTTGGTGTTTGAACCTTCTTCACTAATAATAGCTCCAAGGTACTTGAAGTGATCTACACATCAAGTTTTTTTCCACTGACTGTGATCTTGGTAGTGATTGGCTGGGCACTGTTTGTCATGAGTTTTGTCTTCTCGGCACTGATCTCCATGCCGTATCTGGAGGATGTTTTGTCCAGGTGGTAAACTAGGCTGGCTAGTTCCTGTTCGTTTCCTTCCAGTCCGTTGATGTCATTAGCTAACCTGAGGTTGGTGATTGTCCACCCTCCAATACTGTCTGTGCCAGTGTGATCTTCTAAGGCATCAGTCACTATGCGCTCAAGGAAGACATTGAACAGTGTCAGCAATAGGAGACAGCCGTGATGGACTCCCACTGAGTTATGCAACCATTCCCCAACCGTGTCTTGGACAAGCACTGTGCTGGTGACTTTTGCATATAGCTCTGTGTTGGTCTGGATTATCTTTTGTCCCATGTTGTACTTCTTCATTGTGGTCCATAATGCGTCATGCCATGCACAGTCGAATGCCTTTTTTAAGTCTATGATGACGTGGTACAGTTTCTGCTAGTGCTGGCTGTATTTCTTACACAGAACTCACAGGCTGAGTATCTGTTATGTGGTACTTCTGTTTGGGTGAAAGACTGCCTGTGCTTTCGGCAATGATATCTTCTGCCCGTGGCTTTAGTCTGTTCAAGATGACTTTTAACATTACTTTACTGCCATGGCTTATGAGGCTTATCATTTGATAGTTCTGGCATTGCTGTAGATTGCCTTTCGTGGGGAGCATAATGATGAGTGGTTGGGTCCAAGGTGTTGGCCACTCTCAATCTGCCAGATCTTGTTACAAATTCTTGTGAGGATATCTATCACTGTTGTTCCCCCCCCCCCCCCCCCCCCCGCTGTGTTGATCAGCTCTGCTGGGGTGTTGTCAATGCCACAGCTTTCCTATTTTTCAGCAGTTTGATTACTCCATCAACTTCTTCATGAAGGATAGGGAAGTCATCATCCTCTGACAAGTCCTGATTTGTAAGTATGCTGCGGTCACCTTGTGTCTGATGGTTGTAGAGCTCTGAACAGTATTCTGTCCATCTGTTAATGACATCTTTTTCTTCTGCAAGGAAGTTCCTGTCCTTATCTTTGATGTTGTTGACTCTTGCCTGCTTCTGCTGTGTGAGCTCTTTTACAATTTGATAGACTCTTCTGCTGTTGTTCTTAGACAAATTATTTTTGATATCCGAGTATTATTTCTCAATCCATTCTTCTTTAGCCGTTTTCGTGTCTTTCTTGATCTTTTTGTTGATCTCTCTGTATTCCCCTGCTCCTGTTGTGTACTTAACTCTCTTCAGATCAATTCGTTCATCACACATATCCAGGATTTTAACTGTGATCCACGGTTCTTTTTTCTGGCGGTGTTTGCTGTTTACGTCATCACCGCATTGAAGATGCTGGTTATTGTCTCTGCATCCTTATTGAGTGCAAGCAGTGCAGCAAATTTTCTGCCTATTTTTGCTTGGAAGGATTCAGCAATGGTAGGGTCCTTCAATATTTCTGGGTTGAATTTTAGCCTGTTCTTCGGCTTGCTGATCTTTTTCAGGTCGTTGTCACTGCCCATGTCTGCACTTGGAAATGTCCTCACCTTGGCTCTGTTGATACCAGGTCTGAAACGGTTTTGTACCAGTATATAATCGATCTGGTTGTGATGGGTTCCATTGGGTGCATGCCACATCCAGCATTGGAATGCCTTGTGCTCCTTAAGGGTGTTTGCAAGCACCATGTTGCTGTAGCTGGCAAATTCCAGTAGTCAAAGTCCTCTCTCGTAGGTATCCATTGCAGGAGGGTCCACAGACTTTGCTACAGTCTTTCAGTATGTCAGCACCCGCCTTAGCATTTCAGTCTCCCTGAAGTATCAGGATGTCTTTCTTGCTAACATAATCAATGATGCCCTGGAGTTGCATGTAAAATTCCTCTACTTCATCATCATGATCTGATGTTGGCGTGTAAGCTAGTACCACCATGATGTTGAAAGGGGCTGCTCTGAGGCAGATGGTAATAAGTCAACTGGTTACTGGGCAGCACCGAGCACTGAGATTTTAATGTTCTTGTAGACGAGGAAGCCTACGTCATTGGTGTGCTTGTCGAATTCACCACTATAGTAGAGTAAATGTCCATTGTCAGTGAGATGTTCACCAAAATTCTTCCATCTGACTTCACAGAGACCCACTATGTTCCAGGTGTACTTCTTTAGTTCGTGGGTAAGTTCTTGTAGTTTCCCTGTTTGGGCAAGTGTTCTGATGTTCCATGTTGCTGTTGTAAGGTAATCTCTTCCGCAGATTTGAGTTCCACCAGAAGCATAATCTTCACCTCTGCCCTGATGGGAGACAGAAGGTGTGGTCCTTGTTGACCCGGGCGACGACCAATCTGGTATGATTATCGGTATTTTGTTCATCACATGTATTGTGTCTGGGGCGAGTACAGCCAGGTGGAGCCCGTCCCTCTCCTGACTGTTCTTTTTGGGTCGGGGTTGGCTCCCCCACATGTAACAGGTAGTACTGATTTACATGGCTACCAGTAGCATGAGAAACCCCTGACCTAAGGTTTACCACTGGTGAGATTTTGTGTATGCAACAACTAGCCCATTATTAAGGTAACTGCATTTCAACTGAAGGGTGATGTAGACATACCTTGAAATATAGTTCATTAGAAGTCACTTACGGCCTAAGATAAACCTAAAAACTGCAGTTACTTAGACTGTCTTACTTACTTCCACAAGTGTGTTTATTAGCCTTACCTACTTACTTACACAAGCATCAAATCTGTTTTTGTACATTTTGCCATCCATTTGCACTGACAAAAAATTAACAGTCTTCTCTTCCAAAAGGCTGAGCAGATTTTAATAAGTGTGCAAGATGTTTTGCGTGCATGGGCACCCAGGATCTCACTGTGTGATGTTCGAATTGTACCACCACCCTCTGTTGGCCAGCCAAATATAATTCTGTAGCAGGTAGTTTCTTAACAGGAAGAACTTTCTGTCACAAACTGTCAGAATAAAAGATCAATGCTGAGGGCTAGACACAAACATAGAAATGCAACCTAAGGAATGTGTGGATATGATTGTGTTTTTACATTAGAACATATTTTTACATATGCAATTTTCCCCTGTGAATATCTTTAGTAATGGAATAAACTGTGTGTGTGTGTGTGTGTGTGTGTGTGTGTGTGTGTAGAGAGAGAGAGAGAGAGAGAGAGAGAGAGAGAGAGAGAGAGAGAGAGAGAGAGAGAGAGAGAGAGAGAGAGAGAGAGAGAGAGAGAGAGAGAGAGAGAAGTTTGAAAGGGAGTAGCAGGAAGACAGACAGACAGAAATGGACACACAGTGAAAGGCTTCACAGCCCAGGCACTAGACAACCCTATACTTACAAACGACTAGGTCTGCACATGATGAATCATTAACCGTGGCTTTGGTCACAGTAGGAGCCATGATGCACTGCACTGAACAGAAAAGGTTGAGATCAAGGGTGTCGAAAAATGGCACAAACGTCAGCTTGTACACTCTAACGCCCGTGGACAGATCATCATTAGTACAACCGCAGGAGCAGGTTGGGCAGTCTTTTGTAGGTGTTCCAGATTTTTCACAAGTTTCATAGGAGGTGTGACACATGGGAAAAGGATCGAGGTTGCCAGAAGCTAAGGAAAACATTACCTGCCTTGGCATGGTGGAAAGACATCTATAGTCAAAGCTGGACCTCACCACGTGACAGGTCAAGTTGGCTGGCTTCTCTCTCAGGTAACGGCTTGCACAAGTAGTTGTGATACCTGATACCCCAAAAAGGTAAATCAATTCATAGTGCAACATAAGCGTATGTTTGAATAAAGGCTTATACACAAAAGTCAACTACACATGGGGTGCACACATGCATGCACACAGACACCAGACATACACACGAACATGTGTATGTACTTGCCCAGACGTGGGAAGAAAAAAAGAAAACAGATTTGGCTCTCTCTCTCTCTCACACACACACCCTCAAGTACACATGTGAACTGAAATGCAACTAAACAGAAACCAATTCTTGTTCACACACACACACAAGCACGCTCGCACGCACACACGCGTGTGCGTGCGTGCAAACACACATACACACGTGTGAACTAAAATGGAATCTAATCTTGTTTACACACACACACACACTTCTGGTCATGATGGCAACAAACAGAATGTCAAAATATTTTGAGCCAACACAGAAACCTAGTAATCATGGTGCTTGATGGTGGTTGAAATATCACGCAAAAAGATGTGACACAAAGTTCCATGCTGTGACTACAGGGAGACTGGTTGGAATTTTCAGAATTTGGAAGGAGGAAGTGGGCCCGTTTCGGGCTACCAGAGAGCAGCACACAAAAGTTGTGATAGTATTGAAAAAGCCAGAAAAGCTTTGAAGCAGTCTGGGGTTATGTGTCTTTCTGTGTATAGTGTGACACTTAAGACGAAAACAACAAAAACAAATAAGAAGATTATGATGAAGAAGTCAGAATTGATGAAGAATGTTACAGTACAGAAGAAACTGACAGAAATGACCTACCGACAGTGAATGGATAGACATGCATATGCAACAGAACAGGTGAAGGACATACCTTGAAGTGTAGTGAGAGTAAGAGAAGAATCCATTAGGCCTGTGCATCACTCTCTAAATATCAGCTTTGCGTTGTTTGCTAAATCTTCACTTATTAATACATGCGGGCTCTGTGATGAGGACAAATTTGTCTCTGAACAACTTTTGGAAGAAATTGATGGACAGACCCACATGGTAGATGAGACAAACCAAGAAATGGTGTCATTCAACGAAAAAAGGTCATATGGGGATGATAACAAATCAGTCTTCAGAGCCAGAGTCAGTGAAGTAAAGGTAATGGTTTGTAACCTAGAAAAGGCAGTCACCACAATGGCAGAGCGCATATACTCCTTCAATGAATTGAAAGAACAGTACAGACCATGGCATGACTCAAAGCCTCAGAACATCAATGTTGGAGTCTGAAAAAGACTATGAACCATCAACAGTGCTAAAAAGATGACAGTCAAAAAAAGAAATTAAAAATGTTGATCTACACATAAAGCCCTCAAACAAAACTCAAGACAAGACAGATTGAAAACGACTAAAAAAAACGAAAAAAGTAAGAACAACTTTAACAAAAAGTATGATGACTGTTTCAGAAAACAGTGTCCCTTTAATACCCAATGACAAGAATAAACAAAGAGAATCAAACTGTATCACAGATGATGATAGTGATATGCAATCAAGTACCGAGGCAGAGGGAAACACTTGCTGATAATGATTTTAATAAAAACATAACGTCAGGCAGTCTCCCATATGTCTTGATGTTGCCTGACTCTGTACTGGACGGTTTTGATGCTGAACTGGAAAACTCATAGGACTTGCCATCAAGAAGAAAATATACACACAATAAATGACTCATCTCATCTCATCTGCTCCCATGACCCCCTCCAGGGTCATAGGGCACTGCAGTGATGAATGTTGCACCAGTTGGTTCCATTTGTGATGGTTGAGGGTAAGTACCTGGGTTGTGGAGAAGCTCTTCCTGGTCCATTCAATGGTGTTGTCTGCCCATAGCTTCTTCGGCCTTCCTTGCCTTCTGTTCCCCTGCACTATTCCTTGCAGTATGGTCTTGGAGAGCCCATCTGATCTTGTCACATGTCCATATCATCTGAGCTTCCTTTTGTTGACTATGGTCAGTAGGTCTTCATACTGTTTTACCTAATGGGTGATGGTTTGTCAGACTTCTTTGTTAGTAGTGTGGTCTGTGTATGAAATGCCAATGAGTCTTCTGAGGCATCTCATCTCCAAAGCCTGGATCCTTCTTTGTAGCTCTGCATTTGATGTCCAGGATTTGCACGCATACAGCTATGTGGAGATGACCAAGGCATGCAGTAGCTTGACCTTGGCCCTGAGAGCAATGTTTGTCTTTCCAGATGGTCTTGAGCTTCACCATTGCTGCTACTGTTTGTGCAGCTCTTGCGAGGATTTCGGTCTTTGAACCTTTATCACTAATAATAGCTCCAAGGTACTTGAAGTGATCTACAACCTCAAGTTCTTTTCCACTGACTGTGATCTTGGAAGTGATTGGCTGGGCACTGTTTGCCATGAGTTTTGTCTTCCTGGCACTGATCTCAATGCCGTATATGGAGGATGTTTTGTCCAGGTGGTAAACTAGGCTGGCTGTTTTCTGAGGTTGGTGATTGTCTGCCCTCCTATACTGACTGTGCCGGTGTGATCTTCTAAGGCATTAGCCATTATGCACTCGATGAAGACAATGAACAGTGCGGTGATAGGAGACAGCCTTGACAGACTCCCACTGAGGTTTGGAGACAGCCTTGACGGATTCCCACTGAGGTATAGAACCATTCTCCAATTGTGCCTTGGTCAAGCATTGCGCTGGTGGCTTTTGAATATAGCTCTGTGATGGTCTGGATGATTTTTGTCCCATGTTCTACTTCTTTGTTGTGGCCCATAATGTGTCATGCCATGCATAGTCGAAAGCCTTTTTGAAGTCAATGAAGACATGGTACAGTTCCTGCTAGTGCTGGCTGTATTTCTCACACAGAACTCGCAGGTTGAATATTTGTTCTGTGTTACTTCTGTTTGGGCGGAAGCCTGCCTGTTCTTCGGCGATGATCTTTTCTACCCGTGGTTTAAGTCTATTCAAGATGATTGTTAACAATACTTTACTGGCATGACTTATGAGGCTGATTGTTTGATAGTTCTGGCATTTCTGTAGATTGCCTTTCTTGGGGAGCATAATGATGAGTGATTGGGTCCAATGTGTTGGCCACTCTCCGGTCTGCCAGATTTTGTTACAAATTCTTGTGAGGATATCTATCACTGAAGTCCCTCCGAGTTTGAACAGATCTGCTGGGATTTTGTCAATCAAATAAATGATTGCGAAAGAGAAATAATTTTTTAAAAAATCAACTCGACTCCTGAGGTAATATTTATAGTTTGAACAACTTAAAGAACAAAACAGCAGAAATAGCAGTCAGAAGATGAAACAGATAGTCAAAAATATCAATGAAGACTTTAAAGAAACACGGAGAGTATTCAACCAGGCCATTTCAACAGCAGATTAAAAAAACCAAACTTGATGCCAACAGAAAGCTGTACAACGATTTTGTTTTGGGGGTGTTGTTCAAACTGATCAACATTTCATTTCTAGAAATACTGTGAATGAAAAACAACAACAAAGCAATGTTCCGGGACACTACCCATCTCTCAGTAAGAGGTAGTGGAGTAATTGCAGGTAACATAGGGAGACACCTACACACACAATGCTGGACAATAAACAGAAAACAACAACCAAGACCTAACTTTGGTAAGAAAGCTGGATGACAGAAAGAAAGTCCACAGAACCAATACCTAAAAGAAAAGAGAGCAAAGGGTGTTCAAATAAAGCAATCTAGCAATCCAGATAGGCACTATGATGAACAGCAATCGGAAGATAGATGACAGATTTGGACAAATCAATACCAATGGAGCAGATACGGAAACAAACAAAATATGACATACAAACCATTGAACCAAAACGGGAGAAGAACTGCTGCACCTCGAGGATAGGCTGCTGGGAACAGAGACAGACGACACTGGAGTGCGAGCACACACTACAAAGCAGAAGACACTACAATAAGGGACCGTGGACTGACAGATGGAGCAACAGCCGCTACGGAAATGGCCATGAAGAAGGATATCGACGAGGATGGAGAGGTGACTGGAAAGGATATGTGAAAGACTGGGAAGGCAGCAGATATTGTGACAGCACTAAGAACAACAAAGACAGCAGGACTGAAGATATATTCATGAAAACAGAAACGATGGAGATTAGCTGACCTGGAGACCACAAGTTTACCATCTACATAGACAAAGACAAAACTGGGGGTCACATCAACGCCTTGACTGGAAAGATGCATAATGAAATGTGTAATCAAAGACTGGTGCATTTATTTCATCACTGATATAAAACATAACGTAAAGGAACACAAATAATAGGAAACATGCATAAAGGTGCAATCCTACCCCTTCCATGTATATGCACACTTTCTCTTGATGCATACACTCATGCACACATAAATAACCCACCCACATATAAGCATTGCTTGTTGTACTCATTTCATGTATTAGTGCTACATTGCTTCTGAACTAATAAATTTTGTTTAAACCATAACCCACCCACCCACACATACGCACGCATGCACGCACGTGCGCGCGCACACACACACTCTCTCTCTCTCTCTGTCACATGCTGGACAATAAACACACGCACGCACGCACACATACCCACACACCTGTACACACATACGTATGTACACGCACACACACACACACACACACACACACACACGTACGTGCATATTTTTCTTTTGGACGAGATTATACACGAAAAACATGTGGCAATTTAGAATAAGACATTGAAAGAGACAAAATGATTCTGTGGGGAGCATCGTATGTGTGACCAGGACGACTGAGTGATTTTATAGAAACAGAATCAAGTTATTACAATTTACTTGAAGAAAGCGGTTATGACCAATGTTATTGAACGTGTTCAATGGATAGAATTACACAGAAAAATGGAAGACTATTAGTTAATATTTATGCAAACAATCAATTGTATTTATTAAATGGTAAAACGTTAGGATTTACCATGTAAGTTTTTATGCTTTTGACCTCAAGGTTATAGTGTTGTGGATGATTTAATTTGTTCAAAAACATTTATGTAAGAGGTGAAGCATAGAAAGTTGGAGATCTAATGGGATATTCTGATAATTGTTTACTTGATTTAGACAGAGATATAACCATCACTCGTGGACAAGACACTTTTTCTTAAGTCCATCAACATATTAAGATATACACTGAGGACCCGCCAGGGTGGAGGAGTGCCGGGCCCTGTGCTTCAAAAGAGCCTTTCCCATGCGACTGGTGGTCTCCGTTCCCCATTCCATAGTGGAGCCAGGTGGCGGGTGCAACGGGTAAATGCAGCTGGCTGCAACGGGAAGGACAGGACACAACCACTGAGCGTGCTGCAGTGGAATTCGGAGAGAATCTCGAAGAAGAAAAGTCCCCTTGCTGAAAGACTTCACTGGGAGGATGTTGACATTGCCTGCATCCAGGAGACACATCTCACTGAGAACCCCCGTTTTACTGTCAGAGGTTACCAAGCCTACAGTGTCGATAGGGAGGAGAGACATAAAGTAGGAGTGCTCATCCTAGTCAGGAATCATATACCAGCAAAGAAAATAACAGTGTACACTGGTGGACAGGCAGAAATCACTGGAGTGGACATCACTGTAGGGTGGAAGCAGATCAGGATTTACAATTTTATTGTCTTCAAGATCAACTGCTTTCACTACACTCCATGGACGTCCTTCAGGATGGCTGTCTGATTGCTGGTGACTTCAATAGTCACTCCCACAGTTGGGGGTGCCAAGAAACTGACAGAAGAGGGAAAGAGGTGGAAGACTGGCAAATTGACCAACAGCTTCACTTATTCAACAGCCACCATTTTACTCCCGCAGGTGGCTGACATCAATATGCCAGACTTGGCCTTTGCCACCAGCAACCTGCAAGTAACCTCTGAGAGAATGGTATTGGACCAGCTGGCAGGTAATGACCACAAGCCTGTGAAACTGTCCTTTCACCTCACTACACTGAGGACTGTAAACTACTACCAAGGTGGATATCCAAAATTGGATGATCCAGAACAAGTTACAGCTAAATCAAGATAAAACAGAAACCATGCTTTTAGGGACCAAACACAAACTCTCTTCCATTACAACAGCTTCAATACAATTTGGCAATGCATCAGTCCCTTTATCCACAGCTGTGAAGTGTCTAGGGGTCATTATTGACAACACAATGTCTATGCAAAAATTCATCACCCAGATCTGCCAGTCGTGCTACTATCAATTACGGTGTATTAGTGCAATCCCAAAGTACCTGTCCACAGATGCAACATGCAAACTCGTTAGTATCTCATTCTTTCATGTCTGGACTATTGCAATTCTCTTTTGTCTGGTCTGCCAGCATCATCTATCCATTCCTTCAACGTATTCAAAACTCTACAGCTCGACTAGTCCTCAGAAAGAACAAATCTGAGCACATTACTCCTCTCTTGCGATCTCTCCACTGGCTGCCTGTGCCACAGAGTGTAAACTATAAGATCAGTACCCTCTGTTACAAATGTTTCCACAAAACAGCACCCTACTACCTCTGTGATTGTCTTCACTTGTACACTCCTTGTCGTTCCCTCCACTCTGCTGCAGATACCTTGTGCTTACGAATACCTAGATTCAACCAATCCACAGTCGGCCGTCCCACTTTCTGGTCCATCGATCTGGAATGACCTCCCTCTCTCTCTTCGCCAAAAGCCTTCTTATGACACTTTTAAATCCTGTCCCAAGACTTATTTATTTCAAACCTAATATTTCCCTCTTCTGCTTCATCTCATAGCTTTTCCCTGCCTTCAACAACAGAGATTCTAGTGCCCTGTCAGGGTGTGTGACCTGTGGATGTGTGTGCATGCGTTCGTGCATGCACATTTGGACTTGTTGGAACTATTAATTGTTACTGGTTGTATGACTGTGTAAGAACGAGTTGAGTGCAAGCGCTTTGATTTGTCTCTGCAAGATGTAGTGCTATATAAATTCCATTTCTTATTATTGTTATTATTAACTATAGAAAAGCCAAATGGGAATACTCCTCTATGATGACTGACGAATACACCACAAATATCAACACTCGTAGCCGGGAAGTAAACCGAATGCCCACGCCCTTCAGTGCTGTGGTACTAAAGGCAGCTGCAGAAACCATCCCACGAGGAGCCAGAAAATATAGACCATATTGGACTGAAGAACAACACCTGGAAAACCAAGTCAGCACAGCGAAAGACAAGGCTGAAAAGGAACCAACAGTAGAAAACAATATAAGCCTAAAGGAACAGACAGCCTCCTATAAGAAGGCCTTGATTCAAGCAGCAAGAAACAGTTGGAAGAGAGAGACTGAAAACTTGAAAATGGATAAGGAAGGAAGGAAACTATGGAAGCTTACAATAGCAATGGATGATGAAAAGCCTCCAACATCTTCCATAGTCTTAGAAGTTAATGATGAAGTCTTTGCTGGCAAGCAGGCTGCTGACCACCTCATCAACACCTTTGAGGAAATCAGCATCATCAACATCCCAAAGGACAGAGAAAAATTACTTTATTTATTTATTTTCATTTATTTTTTTTGTTTTATTTCATGGATAATGGAGTAAGCACTCGTGTGCTTTTTTCATCCAGTCCCCATGTGTATGCAGTTTTGTAAATTTTGTAATCCATTCCCACCAGCACACAATGGCCTAATTTTCAAAAAAGCAGAGTGGGTTTTAACGTGTGCACAAGATGTTCTGCGTGCATTCACACACAGGACCATGGTTTATAGTCTTATCCGAACAATTCTGGTGAGAGCGGGGTTGGCGCTAATGTTAACTCCAAAGAAAAGATCCTCTTGAACAAAATTGAACCATGGTCAGCAGATCATGAATATATCCCTTTAACCACTAGGTCATCCCATCCCCTCCTGTACTAAAAGAACTGGAGCAGTACAGGTATATAGACTTACAGGAAGAGATCATGACAGAACCTTTTACAGAGAAAGAACTTGGAAAAGTACTTTGAACAACTACAAAAAGAGAAATCACTTGGAAACAATGGCATTACCAGTGAAATGCTGCAAAAGCTGGGACCATCAGAAAAGAAGATGCTACTTAACACCTATAACATCAGATGGTCTAGAGGATCAGTACCTTAGTCATTGAAAGATGCTATACAATGATCTCAGTTTACAAGAAGGGAAAAGACAAAACCAAAGCAGACAGCTACACACCAATAAGTTTGACCAGCTATGTTGGGTAGCTTATGGAGACTCATAAACAACAAACTGACCTGGTACCTGGAGAAGGAAGAGATCATCTCTGACAACCAGGCTGGATTCAGACAGCACAGATCCACCGAGAACCAGGTTGCTTATGTTGCCCATGAAATTGAAGACACACTCAAAGACGAGAAGCATACCATTGCAGTCTGGATTGACCTAGAAAAAAGCATTTGACAAGGTTTGGAAAAACATCCTTAAACTCAAGATGCATCAACATGGGATCACGAGCCACTGGATCAGCCAGTACCTTACCAACAGAAAGGCCCGGGTGCAGAACAGACAAGTTCAGAACAGGAAGAGAACCATAAAGGAAGGTGTTCCACAGGGCGCTGTACTCTCCCCGACGCTTTTCCTCCTCTTCATGAATGACATCTTGGGTGACATCCCAGCAAGGATCTATGGTGTAATATACGTAGACAACCTGGTCGTCTGGTGCACTGAGCAATACGTGACTACAGCCGCAGTGAGAATGCAGGAAGCCCTGAGGAAGATTGAGAAATGGACAAAGTGGCTGATGACCATTAACGCCAGAAAAAAACATACACCATCTTTAGTCTGGCCACAAAGGAACAGTGTGCACATCTCCAGGTGAACGGACACACCATATCCCATGACAAAAGACCAACCTACCTTGGGGTTGCCTTTGACCCCACGATGACTGGAAGAGCCAGATGGAAGAATACACAGCAAGCGCCAGACTGCAAACAGTTCTGGTTAAGGTGTCTGGAACATCCTGGGGTAAAGATTACAATATTCAGAAGAAACTTTACCTTGGATGAGTAAGACCTGTTCTTGAGTATGGAGTAGCTGCATGGGCGACGGCATCAGAATCCCACTATGACAAAGTTGCCCGAATTCAGATCCAGGCATCACGAATCATCACTGGTGCTTTCAGGTCTACTCCCATTGAGGCCATGGATACTCTGAATGGTCTTGAGAGACTTGAAAGCAGGCGAGACACCAAAGTCCCAATACATGCTGCTAAATTCAAGAGGCTGAAGAACCACCCGATGCAAAAGAGAATGTCATAACCCACAAAGTGCAGGCTTGAACGCAGCAGCTTCATGCACAATGTGCAAAGACTTTAGAGGCTGGATGCTGAACTGATGCAAAAGGGAACACAGAAATACCAACCCACTCCACAGTACCAGCGTGGAAGAGAGAGCAGTTCCCAGAAATCAGAGACAGAGTTCCTGGCATCTTACCAAAAGAAACACAGTCAGTGCATGTAAGAAAAGTACTTTGCTAGAGTACATAGAAGGGACCTATTCAAGAGAACTCTGAACACATGCATTCACAGATGGATCAGAAAAAGATGCTATTAGAAATGGGGGTGGCAGTGTCTTCCTTTAATTAAAAGATGACTCAGAAGTCTGCCAATCAGTACCAACTGGAAAGTTCTCAACAAATTTCAAGGCAGAAGCAGATGCACTGATGACAGCAGCCAATACACTCTGCACCAACAGAGAGGCAATTCACCCCAAAGTTGTCATCGTCTCAGACGTGCTGTCTGTACTTCAGACAATTGAAAACTTACAGAACAAGGAACTTAACAACCTTGCCTCCGTTCTTGCTTCTCTGCAGCAGGCCACTGAGCATACATTCATCCAGTGGGTTCCTTGACACTGCACCATCCATGGCAAAAAGGAAGCTGACCTACTGGTCAGATGCCTCAAGAGAAGCAGGAGGTGATGTATGACGAGGCAAAGTCAATTCTGAAGGAAAAGCAAAAGAGAAGATGGTTTCAGCAGCACTCTAACTTCAACAGTAAGGATGACTACTACCTCCTCCCCAGAGAAGACCAAGTAACAATTGTGAGGCTGAGGACTGGACACTGCAGACTCGGATATCACATGTTTACCAAGTTCCACATTGGTGGTTCTGAGACATGCCCCTGTGGCACTTCTCCCATGACAGTGGAACACTTCTTCCAGACCTGTCCAACACTCAAAACCTGAGGGCCATTATCTGGCCTACTGACCTGTTGATGAGAGACAAACTTTTTGGACCTGTGGAGGGTCTTCAGCGCACACGAGCATTTGTCAGGGCCTCACGAGTTGCTGTCTGAGTGTTCGACGAAGGAGAAGAAGATATACCCAGGCAAGGTATATTACGAAAGATTGACCACAACAAATGTTTTGTATGGGATAAAACTTCCAAAGAACTTTTTCAAAAGGCAATTCAAATACCATCAATACAGTTGCATAGGACACAAATAAAAGCTCAAATGCAGTAACAGAAGAAGCAAAACAAAATACAAAGCAGTCTAATTCAACAAACATAGTAAATGAATGTTCCAAGCAACTGTCTGCTATCTTTTATCACAGTGATGCAATTAAGCCTGAAGACTAGAAAGTCAAAGGCTAGAAGAAGAATTAAACGTAATTAAAAAAATGGTTTGACCCAGAATGTGACAGTATTAGGAAAGAACTAAAATCCTTACTAAATTCAGTAACGAAAAGTCATATAAACTTGAACTTCAACAAAGAAAACAGTATAAAACTATGATAAAAAGATAAGTATTGAAGTTGCATGGTATCATTGAAGAAGATCCGAGTTTATTGTGGAAAACTTCACAAGAAAGTGAAGATGGTGGTTTAAAGCATTGCGATCATATGAGTAGCAGTAGATGGACTGAACATTTAATAAAAGCTTTTTGGAAAAGAATTGCAAATAGATCCAAACTGCATAAAGCAAATACAAAGCATGTTTAATGACTTGACAGTCACTGATAACCCACTCCTAGATAAGCAAATTACAATGGAGGAAATCACAAAAGCAGTGAAAAGGCTGAAAAATGACAAATCACCAGAAAAAGATGGCATAACAAATGAAATTATTAAATCAGTTTCACCTAGCCTTATAGAAACAATGCAGGATATTTTCAATTTAGTCTTAGAAAGGGGTATAAATACCTGTGACTGGAAAGTAGGATTGAATGTTCCAATCTATAAAAGTGGATGCACATACAACCCAGAAAACTACAGAGGAATTACATTAACAAGCAATATTGGAAACATCTTTTGTCAAGTGCTGAATAAAAGAATTTCTGAATATATAAATAATAATATTGGTATTGTGAGAGAAAAAAGGGATTCAGAAAAGCATGAAGAAAAATTGACCATACCTTCCTACTTAACAACTTAAAAGATAATGTACTTAAAGAGTTTATTGCTACTTTATATATTTTCACAAAGCATTTGATAATGTGCAGCACAAGAGCCTTCTTATAAAGTTACAAAATAGGGATAACAGACAAAACTTAATGTCATTAAGACATGTATTCCTATGCAACAATATTTACAAAAATACCTGGAAAGCACACAGACAAAATCATAGTGGAAAGATGGGTGCATCAGGGAAATACATTAAGTCCTACATTATTTAATGAGTATGTCAATGCTATAGTTCAATATAATGACCAAAACATTCTCCATATATAATGGCAAGAGATAGAATTCCTTGTTTACTCAATGCTAACGATCTAGCAGTACTATCAATGGGTTGCTTCTCTTGGACGGGATAGCCTAGTGGTAAGAACATTGCGCTTGCAATCTGACTACCCGGGTTCGATTCCCGTTCAAGGGGATATTTTTTCCTGGAGTTAACATCAGTGCAGACTTCACTCTCCCCAACAGTCCTTCAGATGAGGCTATGAACCGAGGCCCTGTGTGGAAACGCACGCAGAACATCTTGCGCGCATGTTAAACCCTGTTCCGCTTTTCATAAGAGTAGGCCATTGTGTGCCGGTGGGAACATATGACAAAATTTACAAAACCGCATACACACGGGGACTGGATGTAAAAAAAGCACATAAGTGCTTATTCCATTATCCTCGATATAAAAGCATAAAAAAAAATATAAAAAAAAATAAAATAAAATAACTCATCAACTAAAAAAGGCCATCAAACTAAACTAAATAAACTGCAAGAATACTGTTTGGATTGAGGTCTAAAGATAAACAAAGCAAAAACAAGGTAATAGTCTTTATGCGATCATCTCCTAAAATTCCTATTCATTTTAGATAATAATAATAATAATAATGATAATAATAATAATAATAATAATAATGTATGGAATTTATATAGTGCTAAATCTTGTAAAGCAACAAATCAAAGCGCTTTTTAAAAAAAATTATGCGTGTGTATGCGTTTTTTTAATTTTTAAATTGTCATCTGTTCCCACCGGTACACAATGGCCTACTCTTTCGAACAGTGGAACAGGATTTAACGTGTGCGCAAGATGTTCTGCATGCGTTTGCACACAGGGCCTCGGTTTATAGTCTCATCCGAAGGACATTAGATGTATTGAGCATGTAATTTTAAGAGTAATCTCATCTCATCTGTTCTCCTAACCCCCTTTAGGGTCATAGGGGCACTGCAGTGATGAATGTTGCACCAGTTGCCTCCACTTATGGCGGTTGTGTGCAAGTGCCTGGGTCACAGAGAAGCTCTTCCTGGTCCATTCAGTGATGTTGCCTGCCCATTTCTTCTCCGGCCTGCCTCTCCTTCTCTTCCCTTGCACTGTTCCTTGCAGTATGGTATTGGAGAGCCCATCTGATCTTGCCCCATGCCCATACCATCTGAGCTTCCTTTTCTTGACTGTGGTCAGCAGGTCTTCGTACTGTTTTACCTGTTGGGTGATGGTTTGTCAGACTTCTTTGTTGGTAGTGTGGTCCATATATGAAATGTTAAGGGGTTTTCTGAGGTATCTCATGTCCAAAGTCTGGATCCTTCTTTGTAGATCTGACCGCAACAATCCTTCACATCTTTGTCCTCCAGATGCTCCATCCTTTTCCTGTGACTCTGATAATAAGTGTTCTGACAGTAAAGTGTATCAGTGCGCATGAGACTATAAATCCTTCTGTTAAACCAGTCCTGTCACCGCCTTCCACACCTGACTTGCCATATCAACTCTGGTCTGCTCTTCCACTGCACACATCTCTACCATAACCCCACTCCTCTTTCTCTGATAGTCACCCTCACTCAACACTGTCATCTTCAATCTCTTTGCATCCCTCAAACCTTCACATGTGTTTACTTAATGCGCAGTCTGTTTGTTCAGATGGTAAAGCTGACTTTCTTTCTGATTTTATATCTCAACAGAACATTGACCTAATCTTTCTTACAGAGACCTGGCTTAACCCACAAGGTCATCAACCAAAGATGAAAGAGCTGACTCCACCTGGCTACAAAATTGTTTCCTTCTCCCCACCCTCCTATGAAGGTGGCATTCCCGTTGTTCACAAAGATGCACTGCATCCAGCTCTTTCCTTCTGCCACTTCTTACCTTTCTCACCTGAATCTTTTGAAGTCTGTGACCTCAACCTCACCTTACCTGGCCATTATATTTCCTTCTGCTGTCTTTACGACCCACTTCCTATCCGTAAGAACAACCTGACATCTTCAGTTTTCCATCAAGAATTTCAATCTCTCCTCAATCACTACCGCCTCTCTCCCAAGAAACTTATCATTTTTGGTGACTTTAACTTTCACTTCGACAACCAGTCCTCTCCTGATGTCAAACATCTTTCTCTTTCTTTATCAAACCACTCTCTTTGCCAGCTGGTAAATGAAGCTACACACAGATCAGGCCATATCTTGGACTGGCTCATCACTGCTGTTTCACAAGATCTCGTCACCTCGGTCTTCGTCACTGACCAACTGCTTTCTGATCATTCTGCCATTCTTTTCTTCCTTAATATTGCAAAACCTATCAGAAAGAAGAAGTGCATCACCCGTCGTAACCTCAAGGCCATAGATATTAAAACTCGCTCTTCACAAGCTGCTGAACGCCTATCACAAATCCCTGACCACAGTGACCCTTCTAAACACTATTCTCAGCCAACTGCTTAATGAGCATGCACCTCCCACTGACCATTTTCTGCCTGATAGGCCCTTTGCCCCATGGTACAACCATGATATCTTGATGGCAAAGCACAAACGCTGACAACTAGAATGGCAGTGGCAAAAAACAAAAACTGAAATAAACAAATAGCTCTTTCGAAAACAAACCAACAAAGTCAAAACCTTTATCCATTCAGGAAGACAAACTATTTCACTGCTCAAGTTCTCAACGCAACATCCATGAAATCTCTTTTTCCCTCACCTCAACGCTTCTTGGATCTGCAAAGGTGCTTTGAGTTGTTTCTGCAAGATATAGCACTATATAAATTCCATTTATCATTATTATTATTACTACTACAATGTCCAGGATTTGCATGCATATAGATAGATATGTGGAGGTGACCAGTGCATGCACTAGCTTGACCTTGGTCCTGAGAGAGGTTTTGGTCTTCCCAGATGGTCTTTAGCTTTGCCATTGCTGCTACAATTTGTGCAGCTCTTGCAAGTATTTTGGTCTTTGAACCCTCCTCATTAATAATAGCTCCAAGGTACTTGAAGTGATCTCCAACATCAAGTTCTTTTCCACTGACTGTGATCTTGGTAGTGATTGGCTGGGCACTGTTTGCCATGAGTTTTGTCTTCTCGGCACTAATCTTCATGCTATATTTGGAGGATGTTTTGTGAGGTGGTATGCTAGGTTAGCTAGTTCCTTTTTAGTTTCCTGCCAGTCCGTTGATGTCATCAACAAACCTGAGGCTGGTGATTGTTTGCCCTCCAATACTGATTGTGCCAGTGTGATCTTCTCAGGCATCAGTCATTATGTGCTCAAGAAAGACATTGAACAGTGTCCATGATAGGAGACAGCCTTGATGTACTCCCAATGAGGTATAGAACCATTCTCTAATTGTGCCTTGGACAAGCACTGTGCTGGTGGCTTTTGCGTATAGCTCTGTGATGGTCTGGATGATCTTTTGTCCCATGTTGTACTTCTTTATTGTGGCGCATGTGTTATGCCATAGAGGATCGATTGCCTTTTTTAAGTTGATGACATGGTACAGTTTTTGTTGGTGCTGGTTGTATTTCTCATACAGAACTTGCAGGTTGAATATTTGTTCTGTGGTACTTCTGTTTGGGCGGAAGCCTGCCTTATCCTCGGCAATGATCTCTTCTTCCATGCGTTTAGTCTCTTCATGATGACTGTTAACATTACTGGCATGGCTTATGATGCTGATTGTTAGTTCTGGCATTGCTGTCAATTGCCTTTCTTGGGGAACATAATGATGAGTGACTGGGTCCAAGGTGTTGACCACTCTCCAGTCTGCCAGATCTTGTTGTAAATTCTTGTGAGGATGTCTACTGTTTGATCAGCTCATATTTCTGATAACAATATGTCCATACCAGGTTATACTATTGTTCGCAGGGACCTCCAAAATGTTAATGAAACTGGTTTAGTGGTTTATATTCATAATTCAATTCAATTTAAAAGATTACTAGATTTAGAGCAGCATGCCATAGAAATGATCTGGATAGAAATCAAAATCAAACATTCTAAACCACTTCTTATGTGTTTTTCTACAGAAACCCTGCTTAAAATGTTAACTGGATTATCGATATATAGATAATATGGAAAATATCAATGAGGATTCAAAGGATATAATACAGTTAGGGGACTCTTAACATTGATTTGATAAAAACAAATAACCAATGAATGGAAACATTTGAGTTATTCAATTTGAAACAATTGATTCATACACCAACACGTATCACCAAAACTTTGAAAACTTTAATAGACCATGTTTCTACTAGCAATCCTAATACTATTGTTGAGATAGCTGTTCCAGCTTTTTGTTGTAGCAACCGTTTTTCAGTCTGTATTACTTGGTCCAAAAGAGTAGTAAAAGCACCCCCATCTTAATTATAAAACTATTACATGAAGACATTTTTCTAAATTTGTTACTGATAATTTCCTACAAGATCTTTTAAACTCCCCCTTAACATATCAGCTGACTAATCCACATAAAGCTCTTGAACTATGGTGTCAGATTTTCTGTGGCATTTACAATAACCATGCTCCTCTACAGAGAAAATGAATTAAATACTTAATTCAACTCCCCCCCCCCCCCCCCCCCGGCTCACTAAACAAGTTCAAGAAAATATTTAAGAGACAACCTGTCAAAAAAAGGCTCTCATGAAGAATAAAAAAAAGCAAAGAAATTATATTACTAGTCTTTTGAGAGCAGAAAAAAGAATACTTTGAACAGCTAGTTGGTAGAAATAAAGATAGTAAGACCATTTGGAAGGCCATCAATAAACTAACAAATTAAAATACAAATAATGCTTCAAATAATGTTAAAGATATATCAGCTAATGCACTAAATCATCATTATTCAACAGTATCAGATCAGGTAATCATAAATGACAAATCGGATAGCAATAACTTAAAAAACCTGAAAATTTTTTCCTCCAATCATAACATTTTTTCAAAGCTGATTATTACACCTATTAGTGTCCATGATGTGTTAATTTCCCTAAAAGGTTTAAAATAAACAGCAACAGGTGTACTAGATGGACTGGATGGTATTATTTTAAATCTTGCCGCACCTGTAATAACAGACACACTTACATATATCTATAATCTTTGTATATGTAAAAACAAATTTCCAAAAATATTAAAGCAAGCCAAAGTAATTCCATTGTTCAAATTAGGAAAGACTGCTGACCTTTTCAATTATAGACCAATATCCATTTTGTCAAAACTTTCAAAGCCTTTAGACAGCACATATATAAATGCCTTCTCGCTCACCTAAATAAGTATAATCTCTTACCTCCCAACCAGTCTGGATTTAGAGCCAACTATTTGTGTAATACAGCACTATTGAAACTCCACGAAAGATGGTTATCCAATATAAACAAAAACCAATTTACCAGAGTTCTCTTTGTTGACTTTGCTAAGGCATTTGACATCCTTGATCACAACCTCCTCTTAAATAAATTAACTGTCTACAACCTATCTCCCAATGCTCTTTAACTTATTTCTTTCTTTCTACCTAACAAACAACAAAAAGTATATCTCAACAATTGTTTTTCTAATTATCTACTAAATACCAGGGATCCGTTCTTGGTCCTCTACTATTTTCTCTGTATATTAATGACTTACCTTTATCTATCAAAACATCATGTGAACTATTTGCTGATGACACCACCATAGACATCACCCATAAGGATCCATACCAGGTCTTTCGAGTGATGCAAGAAAACATTGATATTCTTGTCAAATGGACACATATGAATCACATGGCACTCATAAAACCAAATTTATGCTTATTTCAACTAGACAAAAATGTCAAAATCTTAACATAATTAAACCATCACTATTCATAATTATTGGTGATATAATAGAAAAAACTCAAGTAATATATTATTAGGAGTAACTATTGATAACAATTTTCTTGGTCAGAGCACATGAAAAAATTCTAAAAGCTTTGCTTCAAAATATTGCAACTGCTTATATAAAAGAACACTTTCTGTCTCTGCATGTAAGGAAAAATATTCTTTTATTCATATATTCAGTCAAACATAGATTATGATTCCACACTTTGGAATCTGGCAAGCAAACACTTAACTAGATTTATTACCAGAGTCCACAAACGTGCTGTTAAACTTGTAGTAAATAAGTCATTTTCGTTAACAGATGCTGACTATAGAGAAAATAACATCCTTCCATTAAACTCCAAACTACTCTTCAACAAAAGAATTCTAATGCTTAATTTTTTCATGGCATTCTCCCACCATCACTAAGAGACATGTTTACAGTTCATGAATTTAGATACTCACACACTGTTGACTCCTTTGATTAGAATTACATTATTCAAAACAATGTAACAGTCTCACAAAAGGGTGCTTTTTGTGTTTGTTGTTACTAAGCGTAGTAAGGGGAAATAACTCCAATGTACTACAAGAGTAATCTTCTCTTGATGAATTAATTCCCTTGATTTGAAACTTCTTGTCTTTTGAAAAATCAATATTTCCTCCCAGACCATAGAGTGGTAAACATGAACTATTGAGACTCTCAGGAGTCTGATGTTTCCCATAAATGTATGGTTACTCTTTGTAAGCTAACTTCAACTTAATTTTTAAAAGTTGGAAAGGTTTATGATGTATCTGTTTAATTTCGTTTTTGAAGGTTTCAAACTTGTGAATTTAGAAGTGATTATTTTGAACAAGAAAGAAAGTGACAAATTTGAGCTTAGTCATTGTCTTTGTTGTACTAGGTTCGATTTTGGGCAGAATATTTTTCAGCTACAAAAATGCTGAAAAATCAAACTAAGGCTTATCACTATGTAAAATATATGTGTGTAAAAACCTAGTGGGGTTTTGTAATGATTATTTTTAAGAATGCAAACTTCAATTTTTTGTGAGGAATGATATAGTAATCCTTAAACAGGTGCAAGGACTTTAGAATGTCATTGGGATTAATTAAATTTAAAATTTAAATGTGAATTAATGTTTACAGTTTCATAGGATAGACCATCAGCTGTCCTAAAAGTAAATGAAACATGTGCAAGATCAGTAGTTATTGTATGTGGTGATTTTGGTGGATAATGGATTTTGTTAGATTTTTTGTGAGGATAATTTTCTCTAAATTTTGGGAAAGGGGTATTTAAACTGAAAATACATTTTGAAGAATTGTTTTACTGTGGCCAACTCTGGTTAGTTTTTCAGTTTTGCTGTGTGGGTTTTTTTTTCTGGTTCCTTTCAAGAAATTTTTACATCTTCTTGTTCGTGTTTTCACCCTGAGTTATTTGGTCAGAACATTTTTCTTTGTTATTATATACTTTTTGAGATATTTCGATGTATAATTTTCATCTTTGTTTGAATTGTTCAAAATTTCGATTCGACTTATGAATTGTGTTTACCTGACTGCGCTGGTCTTCGTGACCCATTTTAATCTGACCCTACTGCCGTTCAACAAATTGCACGTGATTCACGAACTGACACCATCCCCATCAATCAAGTCTAGTGTGTGTTGTTCTGCTACCATGGCAGTGAGAGCCGCGGACATTAGAGCTATGCTCGCACCTGAGAATTGTCAAAAAACAGTACACGCTTGCTCCTGCTATTAAGCAGCTTTTAACACACTTAGGCATTAATCGCCCCAGACGGGGAACACGGGCAGGCCGACGTCATCGCCAGTGGTGGGCTTCCCTCTCCTGTGTCTCCCCCCTCACCTCTGACGTCACTTCTGTCACCCCTGACAACGCTTCTTTCCCATGCTGCCGTCCACCCGCCCCTTCAGCTTTTGATTGTTCTGTTTGTTTGTAACTTTTGATAATGTTTTTTGTTCTGATGATTATGATGTATATCCTGATGTTTTTTCAAAAACCGAATCCCTGATCAGCACAGTTCTTTCACCATCTTCTACCCTGATTCACCACCAAACTCTTGTCTGTTCTTCCGCTAGCGGCATCCCCAAACCACCCGCCTTCGCCTCTTCCTCTGATGCTATTCCAAACTCACCACTTTCATCTTAAACCTCTCCACCTCCTTCAGATCTCCTTCAATTTTTGTTTGTTCAATGTGCATCTGTCTGTCCAAATGGAAAAGCCGATTACATATCTGATTTCATCTCTGAAAAAAACATTGACTTAACCTTCCTCACCGAAACTTGGCTTAAACCACATGGCCATGAGCCAAAAATAAAACAGCTGACTCCTCCTGGATAAAAACCATTTCTTTCCCCGACTCTCTCGAGGAGGTGGGATTGCCATAAATTCTAAAAGACATATTGGAACCATCTCTTTCTTCATCACAACCTTCAATTTCTCACATGAATCTTTGAAGTTTGCGAAATCAATCTCAACCTACCTGGCCACTCTATTACTATTGCTGCCTTTCCCGTCCACCCCCAGCCGTAAAAACAACCTAACATCTTCTCTTTTTCACCAAGAATTCCAGTCACTCTCGCCCACAACAGCCTCTCTCCCACTAAACTTATAATTCTTGGTGACTTCAACTTCCATTTCGACAACCATCTTCTCCAATGTCAAACGTCTTTCTCTTTCTCTGTCCAACCATTCTCTCTCTCAACTGGTAAACGAAGCAACGCACAGATCTGGTTCTATTTTAGACTGGCTGATTACTAATGTTTCATTCAATCTTGTCACATCTGTTTTTCTGTCACCGACGAACTGCCTTCTGATAAATTCCGCCTTCTTTTCCATCTCAACATCACAAAACCTGTCAGAAAGAAGAAATATGTTACTCGTCGTAATCTTAAGGCTTAGACATTCATACCTTCTCTTCCCCAGCTTCCGAACTTTTTTTCACAAACCTCTGACCAACTGACCTCTCTGATCACTATAACACTATGCTCCGCCAACTGCTTGAGAGCATGCACCTCCTCATGATCATCTCCTCCCTGACAGACCCTGTGCGCCTGGTATACCCCAAAACATCTTGATAGCGAAGCGCAACGCCGGCAACTAGAACGGCAGTGGCGGGAAATCAAAAACCGAAATCAACAAACAACTTTTCCGAAAACCAAATAAAAAGTCAAACTCTTAAACCATTCAGCAAAGACAGACTACTACTCTTCCCAAATTCTCTGTGCTAAAATCCATAAAATCTTTTTCCCTCACCTCAAATCTCCTTGGGTCTGCAAAAACAAACTCCTCTGCCTAACACCCAAAAGCCTGTCTGAACTTCCATCCATATTTTTTGCCTTCTTTTCAGATAAAGTTCGAAACATACGCTCCAGACTTATCAAACTCAATTCACCTGCGCCTCCTGACCCCCAGTTCACTGGCACTCCCTCTTTCCTTCCATCCCACAAGTGAAAAAGAAATCATGACAATTCTGAAGGAAATGACTATAAAATCATGCGACCTTGATCCCATACCTCTCCTGTTTTCTCACAATGCCTTTCCCACAACTTGTGCCTAAATTATCACTATAATAGTAAACTCATCTCTTCAGTCAGGAAATTTTCCATCAGCTCTTAAAACAGCAATAGTCACACCTCTACTGAAAAAGCACACGACCTCGATCCCAACATTCTGAAGAATTATAGGCCTGTCTCAAACTTACCCTTTTTTCTCTAAAGTACTAGAAAAAGTTGTTCTCAAACAGCTCAACAGTCACCTTCATTCCAATGACTTTTTCCCACTTTTCATCTGCCTATCGCCCCAACCACAGCACCGAAACCACCCTAGTCCATACTTTAGATACACTTCTACTTCTTCTGATGCAGGAAAAATCTCCCTCCTCACTCTTCTGACTTATCTGCAGCTTTGATACCATAGATCACTCAATTTTCTTTCTCGCCTCCAAAATACGTTTGGTATTAATGGCACAGCCCTCACCTGGTTTACTTCATACCTCACAGACCGGTTTCCCGAAAGTTTTTGTAAACAAAATTCAATCAAAACCTGTCAAAATGGAATGTGGGTCCCGCAGGGATCAGTCCTGGCCCCGTTCTCTTTACTCTATACACTGCTCCACTCTCACATATAATAAACAACCACCCTATTGATCATCATTTCTATGCCGATGATACTCAACTTCAGTGCAGCGATACTGTTGAAAACTTGCCTTCCCTCTTGACAAATATGTCCTACTGCCTTCAAGACATTCAAAACTGGATGACTCAGAACAAGTTACAACTTAATGCCGATAAAACCGAAGCCATGCTCATAGGGACCCAACATAAACTTTCCTCTATCACAAAAACTTCAATAGAATTCGGCAATACGTCAGTTCCCTTTTTCCAACTCTGTGAAGTATTTAGGAGTAGTTCTTGACAACACACTCTCTATGAAAAAATTCATCACCCCGACCTGCCAGTCTTTCTACTATCAATTACGGCCGCGTAAGCGCGATTCGCAAGTATCGTCCACTGATGCAACTTCCAAGCTTGTCCCCATCTCTTATTCTTTCACGTTTAACTACTGTAATGCTCTTTTGGCTGGCCTACCAGCATCATCTATCCACTCTCTTCAACGCATACAAAACTCTGCAGCTCGACTGGTCCTAAGAAAGAAAAAATCTGAACACATCACTCCCTTCTGCGATCTCTTCACTGGTTGCCTGTCTCACAAAGACTGCAGTATAAAATCAAAACCCTCTGTTTCAAATGTCTCCACAAAAACTGCACCCTCTTATCTCTGTAACTGTCTTCACCTGTACACTCCATCCCGTTTCCCTTCGTTTCAGCCGCAGGGTACTTTGTGCTTTCGAACACCCAGATTCAAACAAACCACTGTTGGCCGCGCTCCTTCTCTGTTTCTGGTCCATCCACCTGGAATGACCTCCCTCTTTCACTTGCAAAAGCCTTCACTTGATTCCTTCAAATCCAGCCTCAAAACACACTTATTTCCTACCCGAGACTTTCCCCCCACATATCTGTCCCCAATTTTCAACAGCATCATTACCGTCAGTGTTGTTCCGAGTGTGTGTGTGTGTGGTGGGTTTTGTGGTGTGTGTGTGTGGGGGTGTGTTGGTGTGGTGTATTTTGTGCGTGCGTAGTGCGCGCGCATGGATTTCTCATTATGTTTAAGGAAAGTTGCATGCCCGTAATGATTGATGCAAGCGTCCTTCGTTTTTGTTTTTTACAGATTCAGCGCTAATAAATTCCATATATTATTATTATTATATTATTCATATTAAGTTGTCATTAATAGTTATACCTGAAAAGTGTGGGTCTTTGTATTTGATCTTACCTGATCCGTGATAAATTTGATTTCATAAGAATTAAATGTTTATTGATTGTTTCCTTTTTTAATCGATCGCGCTTCACCGTTTATTGTCTTCACAGTTCATCCGCTTCATTGTTCATCGAGAAAATCGCTTTAATCATTCACGCCCTCATTAACATCGTTTAACATCATTTTATTTTGATCATTTTAACTGATCAGTTTTTGAATCTTTCGGTCTCTGATCTGAGATGGATCCTTGATTGGTTGTGTATTGAGGACTGGACATATGTTTTGAGAATTGGATAAGATAATAGTTTTTGTTTGTGTTTGAACTGTATTTGTAGTATAATTTTGGGGATGTGTGTGGTTGTAGTTTAGTAAGTAGTTTTCAGTAGTAGTTTGTAGAATATAATTGTGAACCCAACTGCTTGGCCTGGGGAATTGCATTGGATGAATGTTGTTGTTCATCACATTCACAGTGTATTCTGTTTAATTGCTGAGTGAGTTGAGGTGATTAATTTTTCCCTACTACTTACTTTCTTCCTTTTATATTTCTTTTCTATTTTTCTTCTATCCTCTTCCTATCCCCCTTTATCACTCCCAGCCCATTTAGTAGGCGAGCCCTAATCCTCTTTAGGGATACTAAAGACAATAGGAATAAGTCTAGGATTCCATTTCTGGTGCCGGATCAGGTAGTGCAAGGAATCGGAGTGGCGACCCTAGAGAATTCCTGCTTAGGACTCTCTACACAAGTTTTTCTATTATGGAGGCTGGCTCTGGAATTGACTTCCTGTCTTTTTAAAAGCAGAAAAAAACCATAAAAGATTCAAAGCATTGTATTGTGACTTTAAAGAAAAGTACATACATGGCATCTTTTTCTTCGTAAATGTATTGATCAACAATATCTACTTAGGGCATGCAATTAAGTGGTATGCTTTGTTAATTCTGTTTTTCTGTTTGGTGGTAAAGCAGTTTTCCTTTAAACTACTAGTTTTTTTTTCATTTGGGTTTACATGTGTGGAGAGGATTTGTTACGAGTACATTCCATCCAAATTTTGTTACATGATTTTGCATTTGAGCTATTTTTCCCCTTAACAATGTAATCTATGTTTTTTGAAAACTCTCCCTCTCTGCCTCTGTCTGTCTGTCTCTCTCTGTCTGTCTGGTTTGTCTCTCTTCATGCTAAAATGTGTATTCATTTGCATTCTTTACTTTTGTTTTTCCTGCAATATTCTTTTTTTCATGTTGAGGGCTGTGTCCTATCCACGTGTTTTAAAAAAATAACAGTGCAAGGAAAATAACTGCTCATCATCATCATCAGTCCCGTGACCTTGGCGGTCGTGGAGGAGACACAAAGATGATGCCGTGGTAAGCCTCCTCAATCCATCTCGTTGGTCCCGGTTTTTGCGCAGTAGTGCCGAGTCATTCATCCTGGTCCATTCTCTGATGTTTTCCATCCATGACTTGTTCTGTCTTCCCTCTTTCTGCCACCTTCCAGTGTTCCCGTAGTACATTTTTTGGCAGAGTGTTGTGGCAGGTGACGTGGCCGAACCATGTCAGCTTTTTCTTCTTGACGATGGTGAGAAGGGGTTCCTGTGGACCTGCCAGCCGTTGTTATTTGACTCTTGACTAATTCATTGGTCTTTCGTTCTCCAGGATATGCCCAGCAGTTTTCTATGGCATTTTTTTCAAATGACTGGATTCGCTTTGCTGTTTCAGCAGTCAATGTCCAGGTTTCACTTCCCTACAGCAGGACAGTCAATTAGGGCTTTGTAGAGCTTTTATTTTGATTGGGGGAAACTGATCTCTTTTACTTTTCCCTATGGTGGTGAGTTTTGTTATGGAAGATATTGCCATGGCTATTCTGGGCTTTGATTTCTGTCGTCGATCGCCTTCCTTTGTGAGTGTAGCGCCCAAAGGTTTTTTAAAAGCGTTTTACCTCCTCCAGTTGCTGGCCGTTTCATGTAAATTTTTTGCAGGGGGCGTTGCTCGTGCTGTTCACAAATACTTTACTTTTCTCCGAGCTCACCTCCATCCCATATGCTCCCGCTCTGTTCTCAAGTCTGGTCGTAAGATCTTTCAGCTCTGTGTTACTTCCGCCCATGAGGTCAATGTCTCAGCAAACTGTAAGTTGTTTTAAGGGTCTGCCACCAATGGAGATGGTAGAGGGAAGTTCATGGGGGGTCTCTCTCATAATGTTTTCCCAAAAACAGATTAAACAGGACTGGGGATAATAGGCATCCTTGTTGGACCCCCAACTGTGGTTTTGAAGTAGTCCCCGACCTGATTGTTCAGAAGGACTGCACTGCTTGCGGTGTTGTATAGTGCTTGAATGGTTTGCACTAGTCCTTCTTCAATGCCAAACATTCTGAGGACCTGCCACAGGCCTTTGTGCCATACTCTGTCGAAAGCCTTCTTGAAGTCGATGAAGTTGTGGAACAGGTCTCTCTTGATGTTGGAGAAGTTTTTCCATCATGATGTGGCAGTAAAAAAACTGTTCGATTGGCTCCGCCTGCCCTGAACCAGCTTGTTCCTCCCGCAAGGGGTTCTTCTGCCTCCTTCTTGAGTTGATTCAAAATAACTTTTGAGCATGATCTGGCTGGCGTGGCTGATGAGGCTGATCGTTCTATAGTTTTGCATTGGGATAAATTCCCCTTCTTGGGCAGGGGTATGTGATGATTGTGTCCATTCTGTTGGCCACTGTTTGTCTCCCAAATCTTCTGACAGATAGCTGTGACATGTGTGATGACTGTTTCGCCACCATGCTTACACTCACTGTATGTTTTTCTGCTCCTGGGGACTTTTTTTACTGGTAAACTGCGGAGGCTTTTTCCACTTCTTCTCTCACTATAGGTAATGGCGAGGGTACCTTGATGTTGCGGGTTTCCCTTCTATATCTCTTGTCAGGTTGGATTTTGGTAGTTGTATATTCTTGACAATATTCGAACCATCTGTTCAATGCAGCTGAGCTTTCTGTGAGGAGGTTTCCGGAGCTGTCTTCAATGACTGATGATTTGGTTGAATGGTTTTGTGAGTTTTCTTCAGGGTGTCGTATGCCTTTTACTGTTGCCCACTTTCATGCTTTTTTCGATCTCATCACATTGATCACGATCCACTTCTCTCTGGCCTTTAACATTGACCTTCACAAGATTGTTGGCCTCCAGTTTTCTTTGGGGTTTGGAAGACCTGGTTGGTTTCAGTGCTCTTCTTGTAACTGCGAGGTCCAAGATGTTCATTGGTAGTCCATGGGTGTTTATTCCTCTGAAGACCGAGTACCTCCTCTGCTTTTCTCGGACTCCCTCATTAAAGTTGTTGGTGAGGTCATTGGTGTCATTGTCCAGGAGGGTTAATGCCACAAAATGTCCGCCAAGCTTAGCTTGGAAGATCTCCTTGACATCAGACTTCTTTCCAACCCGAACCTCCTGATCCCCAATTCACTGGCATTCCTCTCCTTTTCTTTCATCAACAAGTGAGAATGAAATCAAGACAATTCTGAAAGAAATGAAATAAAATCATGTGATCTTGATCCTATACCTGCTCCTCTTCTCACTCGGGGGGGGCATTCCACAGCTCATACCCACTATCACGAAAATAGTAAACTCATCTCTTCTCTCAGGAATTTTCCCCATCAGCTCTCAAATCTGCTATAGTTACACCTCTACTAAAAAAGCACCACCTCGACCCTAACATTCAGATTACAGGCCCTGTTTCAAAACCTACCTTTTATCTCTAAGTCCTTGAAAAAGTTGTTCTGAAACAACTCATTAGCCATCTTCATTCCAACAATCCCCTTTCCCCCCTTTTCAGTCTGCCTATCGTGCCAACACAGAACCAGACCACCCTAGTCCACCCTAAACACCTTTTGCACGTTTCCCTGACTGGGAAAAATATCCCTTCCACCCCTTGACTGTCTTCAGCCTTTGACACATAGACACTAAAATTCTTCTCTCCCGTCTCGAAAACACATTTGGTATTGAAGACACAGCCCTCACCTGGTTCAGTTCATACTACAGGGCCGATTCCACCAGTTACAGTAAATAAAATTCAATCACACCTGCCAAACTGGAATGTGGAGTCCCACAGGGGGCAGTTCTCGGCCCTGTTTTTTTTCACCCTCTACACTGCCCCACTTTCACATATAATAAACCGTCATCAAATCAGCCATCATTTTTATGCAACGACTCTCGATTTGTAGCAGTGAAACTTCCGAAAATCTGCCTTCCTCTTGACAAATATGTCCTGCTGCCTTCAAATACCAAAATTGGATATAAGAGAACACGTTACAACTAAATGCAGATAAAACCGAAGCCATGCTTATAGGGACCAAACACAAACTCTCTTCATAACACAGCTTCAATAGAATTCGCCAATACGTCTGTCCCTCTATCCACTGTAGTGAAATATCTAAAGGGTTGTTATCGATAACACGCTCTCCATGCAAAAATTCTCACCCAAACCTGCCAGTCGTGCTACTATCAATTACGGCGCATTAGTGCAGTTCGAAAGTATCTGTCCACTGATGCAACATCCAAACTAGTCACATCTCTCATTCTCTCACATCTGGACTATTGCAATTCTCTTCTGGCTGGTCTGCCAGCATCATCTATCCACCCTCTTCAACGTATACAAAACTCTGCAGCTCGACTAGTCCTCAGAAAGAAAAAATCTGAGCACATTACTCCCTCTTGCAATCTCTCCACTGGCTGCCTGTGCCCCAGAGGGTAAAAATATAAGATCGTACCCTCTGTTACAAAAGTCTCCACAAAACAGCACCTTCCTACCTCTGTGAGTGTCTTCACTTGTACAAAAGCCTTCTCGTTCCCTCCGCCTGCTGCAGATACCCTTTTGCTTAAGAATACCTGATTCAACCAGTCCACTGTTGGCCGTCCCCTCTTTCTCTGTTTCTGGTCCAGTGATCTGGAACGACCTCCCTCTCACCTTCGTCAAAAGCCTACTATGATGCTTTTAAATCCAGCCTAAAGACGCATTTATTTCAAACCTAAGAATTTTCCCCCCTTGTTTCATCGCATTTCTGTCCCTGCCCTGAATAACCAACTCCAACCCCCCTCCCCCATCTGCCTGCCCAAGTGTACAACCTTTGTGTGTGTGTTGTGTGTGTGGTGTGTGTTGTGTGTTGTGTGTGTGTGTGTGTGATGTGTGTGTTGTGTGTTTGTGTGTGTTTGTGCGTTTCGTGTGCGTGCGCGCGTGTGTGTTTACATTTGTATTTGTAAAAAACGTTAATTGTGCGCGTGTGTGTGTTTACATTTGAATTTTAAAAACTATTAATTTAACTGGCT